>CM054130.1:31252281-32452281 GCA_028751855.1 Ambrosia trifida | reverse complement strand
GACCATGTTTATGTTTAGTATATATAAGATTGTATATAAAAATAATACTTTATCTATGTGGTGAGTGTATACTAACTGATGGTCAATGATAGACAAAATAACTTTGGCACACCGATGGAATATATTACCACACATGTTCATGCATGCACAAATAAGTTCAACTCGAGACACCCAAACCCCATATCCATATTCGGAACAGACACACACATCAAGTTTGCATACACTCACACTTCCATATTTTCCATATTGATATACATACCCGTTACACAATCATACGTACATATTTAATTAGGTTTTGTTGCCGGAACACCATGTGATCCCATAAAAAAAACGACGATCTGAAAACATAACACGAGATGAACGAGGGTCGGACGTACCGTATCGGCGGCGGAGAAGACTTGGTCCGTTTACCTTGATCGGATAAAAAAAAAGTAACCCAAAAGCGCTCGTCGTGTAGGAGCATATGCGGTGGCGGTGGTGTGCAATGGCCGAAAATGGTTGACGTGAGACGAAGTTTCAGGTGGCTTACGGTGGTGATTTCGACGGTCACGACGGAGTATGATGGTTCGAATCGGTTGTTGCCGGTAGCGATGTTGTCGGCGATCTAGAGAATGAACGGAGCCGAGGGGTTATATAAAAAAAAATAAACTGAGGGTCGTTATTAAAGAGTAACCAATGCCTCAAATTACGGCAAGTTCGTTTAAAGGAATCAAAAATTGAATTTGGTAGCATATTGAATACGAAATTAAAGCTATTATTCTTTTAAGAATTCATTTGTCAAGTTATATAATAAATGGAAGTTTTGTTAATTGATCCAAAAGATTCATAAGATAATTTGATTATTATATCTTCTATAATATAAACAAACTTAGGTGATTATTTTGAACAAACATTCTTTTGGTTTAACAAATTGAAAAACAATAAATTTCCTATATAATCTATTTATAAAATTTTCGAATATTACAATAAAGCGGCCGGTTCACTTCCCTGTTTGATTATGGAAACATTTTGCCGTTCGGAGTTGAAACATATCAAACTTGTTCATGGTAACAAATCAACTAGACATAATTTCAAACACCCAAAGCGAAAATTAATGTTAACACTTTGAGATAATCAATCTCATTAGCAAAAATCCTTAAACTTATTGCTCTTTTTAAACACTTAATAAAGAGCTACATCAGCTCACACATCAGATTTCTACTCATACTTCAAAACACCACCTTCTCTTCAATGTTATATCCACTTTCAAGCACCTTTAAAAATGAAAATTATATATAGATATAATATATGCCAGTGAAACAGAGAGGTCGACCATAATTTGAGTTTAGAATTTCAGACGCTCATTGACAAACACCCGTTCAAACGGGTCCTCCAATGGCCTGTTTGGAGTTTCTTGATCGTCCACTTTTATCCGTTTGGGATGTGCCCTAGCAGAAACAAACATTAACCAAAACAAAACAATAATAATATTCTAAACTCGTAACATGAGGCTGCCGGACTGGTTCAAAAAGTGGTTTTACTGACTCAACAATAATATAAATTTTTTAAATTTAATAATTGGAAAAGTTTTGCCTTTTTGTAGATTTTTAAATATATATATATATATATATATATATATATATATATATATATATATAGGGTAGGGTTCAATTGAGAACCAACCCTTAGTTAGGAACTTTAGAAACCAATCTCATCCATCCATCTTCAATGGCATGATGGTAAATATGTTAAACATTAATTAACTTTTTAATTAAAGCAAAGGGTAATATTGTCTTTTGGTATTTGATTATTAATAGGTTATTTATTATACATTATAACTGACAAACACCACAATAATATTCATAATTGTTTCTATAGAACAGTGTTTAGTATTGTTATATTCAAAACAATTATACATCCGTGTATAATCATTGCTACAAAAACATTGTACAGTACCATAAAATTTCAACAACTATACGTCAGTGTATAGTCATATTTCAACAATTATACATCAGTGTATAGTCAAATTATTGCTACAAAACCATTGTACAGTACCATATATTCAATAGCTATAAGTCAGTGTATAGTCATATTTCAAAACAATTATACATTGGTGTATAATCCAATTATTGCTACAAAAAACATTGTACAGTACCATAATATTCAACAACTATACGTCAGTGTATAGTCATATTTCAACAATTATACATCAGTGTATAGTCCAATTAATGATACAAAAAACATTGTACTGTACCATAATATTCAACAAACTATACGTCAGTGTATATTATGTCTGGTACAACAGGCGTCCAATATCTCGTCCCACCAGGAGACTAATATACTTTGCTGGACGAGGAACCTACAATAAAAAATGTACATTAGAACTTAATTAACCAATATTTTATAACTAATATACACCTGTGTATAGTTAATGTTATTGTATCTGTACGCTTCAAAAAAAATTATTGTATCTGTAAGTTTCAGCAAATATACACTAGTGTATAACAACCTAATAAACTAAGATGAAATCTAATTGTATCTGTGTGCTTCAACGAATAACACTAAGTAATACACCAGTGTATAATTACAATTTTGTACGTGAAAAAAGATGAACTGTATAATCCAAGACAAGTATTTCGCAAAATATACACTAGTGTATAATTCGAAGTGTACTTCAAAAACTGAATCTGGGCAATCCAAAAACTGCTATTTCGCAAAAAATACACTAGTGTATATTATACGTTGGTATATAGCTGTCGTAAGTTGAAGTGTACATTGGTGTATATCAATTTTTTTTTGTTCATTCATCATCAACACATATATACAATGGTGTACATCAGTTATACATTGATGTATATCAGTTTTTTTCTTTCATTCAACATCATCAACACAGATATACATTGGTGTATATTCGTTTTTTCATTCATCATCACCAACAAAAATATACATTGGTGTATATCAGTTTTTTTTATCATCATCATTGACACAGATATACAATGTATATTCGTTTTTCCATTTATCATCATCATCGTTGACACAGATATACATTGATGTATATCAGTTTTTTTCTTTCATTTAACACAGATATACATTTGTACATTAAACCAATGAGGTTGTACAAAAACTATATACACCATTGTACAAATTCCATATTACCATACGAACTCGTTATTAGATATAAGAACTTAAAAAATTTTGCCATTGTACACTCATGTACATTCACAGTTACACAAAATATTGGTTTATACACGTATGTACAACCATGTATACATCCTTGTATAAACAATAACTACCTAAACTCATTATATGGGTTAGAAAAATCAATCAAACAAAAAAATACACACACGCACCATGGAAGATTGAATTGCTTCATAATCATCAACAACAACCAATAAAAAACACCAACACCATCTTCAACATATACGGTATCTAAAAGCCACTTATAATACAAAATAGCTATATCGTCAATCGACGATTTACCAAAGGTATTTTAATCATAAATTACAAACATGTATATCATGATCCATTCACTGTAGGTATTTAAATGAGAATATAAAAATAGGAATCGTGGTTCGACACTTACACACTGCCACGTCAGCAAAGATACGTGTCGACCCCTACTCTCCTACTTCCGAGTATCGCCTCATTATTATGGTTGCTGATTCCTCACTATCCAAAACGATGTCGTTTCTTCATCAACAAACTCATGATGATGACCACAATCATAATAATAATATTACTTATGAGGTTTCTGATGCACAAGAAGCCTTGGTTAGGGTTCTTGAGAGGATTTTGATTGTTGCTGCTGAGAGTGACGGCTGCTATTATGCGCCTGGGGTGATGTGTCTTGTAATTGCATTAGAGATAATGGATGAGAGATTTAAGGAAATCAAATCTCATTTCAAACAAAATGGCATGATAATATGTAACTTCCATAATACATTCATAATTAAAAAAATAAAAGATAATTAATAATATGTCTAATTACACTTATACCCTTAAGATCAAAATCAAGGATGGATGGCTAGGATTGGTTCCTAAGTTCTTAACTAGGGTGGTGGTTCCTAATTGATCTCAATCCTATATATATATATAGTATAAGTATCTAGAGAAAACTCTTCTTATAGTGAAAACCCTAGAAACCCCACTTGTGGCTATTATTGTGTCACATCACCCCATATAAAATTCAATTTAATATGATGATGGGGGTAGTGAGGTAATTTTACACCCAATCAAATCAAGTTGCCACCCCAACTCAAGTACAATATGTACCATCTCACACAACCCCCAATGTTTTCACGTTTTCCTATACTTGACAAGTTGCAACCTTCTTTTTACCAACCCACCTCATTCCCCCATATTAATTTAAACCACACATTCTCTTTCATTTTTTCTAATTTTGATCTCTGTATTCTTCATCTCTGCAACCAAATCACAATAATTTTGACTTTGATCAACAAATTCAACTCAAATTCCAACCCAACAAAACTGTTAATTTATTAAGGTATGTTTGCCACTTGGATCTTATCTTTCTTTGTTTTCCATCGGTTCAAGTCTAAAAAATCTCACAATTTATGTTCTTATAGTTCTTGAATTGATTTTTTTCAAGAAACTCGGTTTTTTATATAAAAAAAGTAATTTTGAGTATGTGGGATTTCAAAAAAAAAAATCTATTTAGCTTTTTATGTTCATGTTCTTGAAATTGACGGTATACCAAAAAAAAAACTTAACATAATATGTCTTTTTTTTCAAGATTTATGAACATATGGTTAATAACAATTGTTGATTTCAACATACCCAACTCATATTTGAATTAAAAAAAAACAATCTTTATTATATGGGATTTGAAAACGATGAGATTTTTCAGCAATTTATGTGGTCTCTGTTTATTGTTGCATCTACTCACTTTTGTGAGGGGATAGTTTGTTTGTCATGTTAAACAGTTTTGGGGATAGTTTTGCTTGCATACCAAGTGTCTTGGATATATGAATGTCCATTTAAAGTTAATGGTGAACGTATAAAAGGTAATTATAATGTCTTTTGTGTATTGTATATATGCACTCCAAGTGTTTGATGAAATGCCTGACTGGGTTAACATGTGTTACTTCTGTTAGTATGTTAGAAGTTAAGTTTTTCTGTATTCTTTACGTTTGAGTAGTGTTTTTTGTTTGACACGCATCTTTTCTGTTCTTGTAACTGAATTTTTTTTTACATTAAAGAGTTTGTTTGGGGGATGTTTTTGTTTGACTTATATGGACCATAAACGTCTAAATCTAGTATGTTTTATTAGAATTTTGTTTCTTACACCCCAGTAAACAACAAACATATGCTTCAGTAAATTCTTTTGGGGTGTGTTTTATTACTTGCAGCTACTACATGATATTATTGGGTTTTTCGAATTAACATGTGTTAACTTTCCTGTATGGTTATCTTTTAGTATCACATATGATGATTTGAGTAACAGTTGATACCACTAGATTTTCGAATTAACAAGTGTTAACACAGTTTTCTTAAGTTAGTATATTAGTATATTAGATGAAGGTTTGTTAACACATGTTAACATCTCACCTATTTTGTTTTAGTTGAATTCATTGGACGAATTCAACTTTATGTGAGTAACTTTCAAAGCTACATGTAATATTTTAAGTAAAGAAATTTTAGATGTATATAAATTTTTATAGTTAATCATGATGCTGTGTAATTTTTTAATTGAAGGTTATGTAAGACATATGTTATGGTCTAAATTTGGTTGGAAAATATTCGCAGTGGGGTAATTTTTTGGTATCACAAGTTATAGCAAGTGTTTGGAACCATCCCGCCGCAACGCGCTGGGGGTTTTACTAGTTATAATAATATCGTATAATTTAAATGGTTCGGTTTTCAGTTTCGCACATTATCGACTCAATTAATATTTATTTTAGTTAACTATTTATTATAAAATGGTACTAAAACGCGAAAATTTTTTAGGGGTCTGTGCCGGGTTGTTACATTTTTGTTAATGTAAACTTTGTAAAGTTTTATCCTTTTTTCATCTTGACTTTGCTTCTAGGCATGTTGACTTAGGCAGACAACACATGTTACCCTCTTATGCAAAGGGTAACAAGTGTTACACATTTATCCCCAGTTAACACATGTTCACATTTGGGCCCCGACTAACATGTGTTACTCCTGTTTAGTATGTTAGATGATGAGTTGGTCACACCGGTTAATATCTCATCTATTGTTTTGCAGTTGATAATGAAGACCCCCCACTGGTTAACATATGTTAACATACGAAGTCGAAGGAAGCCGAGAAAAATATGTAGAGAAACTTTTTAATAATGTTTTCTTTTTTGTACTCAATGTATAGAGTTACAAGATTTATTTTGTTAAAGTGGTCAATAGTTTGTAATGATACTTCGTAATAACGTGTGTTAATAGTTTGTGTGCTTTTATTTCTCAGTAAACTTATGAAGTGAAAACTATAAGGGTAAGCAAGACAAAAAAAAAAGGCTGACAAAATAAACATAAGTTTAACATATGTTACCAAATAACACATGTTAACCTCTTATGCAACATTCACACATGTTAACCTTCCATGCAGTTCATTTGAATGTCATGGGTAGGTTTTTGTGTGGTTCAATAGTTTGTAATGATACTTTGTAATAACGTGTATTAATAGTTTTTATATTTTATTTCTCAGTAAATTTATGAAGTAAAAACTATAGTGGTAACCAAGACAAAAAAAAAGGGCTGACATAAAATACAAGTTTAATAAATGTTACCAAATAACACAGGTTAACCTCTCATGCAACATTAACACATGTTACCCTTTATATGCAGTTCATATGAATGTCTTGGGTAGGTTTATCTCTTGTTCAATGGTTTGTAATGATACTTTGTAATAACACGTGTTACCAAATAACATGTGTTAACCTATTATGACAAGTCTTAATAATGTGTGTTAATAGTTTGTATGCTATGTTTACTTATTTCTTTTGTAAACTTATGAATTGAAAACAGGAGTGGTAAAAAAGACAAAAAGGTTGACAAATGATACAGGTTTAACATATGTTACCACACCACTCATGTAACAACCGGCAAAAATAAGGTAATTCCGTACAATTAATTAATATATGATTAACGTAATTAAATGCAATTATGTGTGATTTAATTATCAAGGCCTTAGGGAATAGCAATTTCCAAATAGTGCATAGGAATGCATACGTTTAATGGTAAAGCATGATTGGATCATGTGCGAATAAGCTATCCGGTACGGACGTTGGCAGTTACCCGGTAATAATTAAATAAACGAAACGGATCCCGGACACCCAGGATATAAAATAAAGGGTATTTTCATAAGATATAATGAGTTTTGGAACTCCAAAACCATAAATGAAAACGTCTTGTACAAATCTCCCGGTAACGAATAAAATGCGCGTATCGCACCCGATACGCGTATAACTCATAAATTCACCCGGTAAAGGCCTAAATAACCAATCAACGCTTAAAATAGACTATATTTAAGGGTTATTAAAGGTATATTTAATGTCCGGATAACGCGTGATTAAAACCCGAAAAATACCCGAACGACACCCGAACGACGGGGGATTAAACATAACAAACAATGGGTAAATATTTGAAGTTGTGGACCCCACTTAAACCCACTTGGGGCCGGCCTAATGGCCTTGTCATAACCACATCTTGTAAATATTAATCATAACCTAGAAAGCTAAAAGGATTAAGCATGCATGAAAAGCCAAAAGTGTGTAAGTGAACACTAGTACAAAAGTGGCTCAAGTCTTGTCCCCTCCTTACAAATTTTCGGCCATAGGCCACTACAATCCAAGACAAGACTCAACTAAGGATACACTAAGCATGCACACATGCTTGTATAAGATCTAATGCAAGATCATGATGAGATTACAACCCTTTGGAAAGATTAGCATGCAATCTCCTAACCATACATACATACATACATACGGCTCAACCTACACACACACTTATCATCTTTTCAAAATCTCCCAAGTACACTCATAATCTTCCATAAGATCTCTTAAATCTTTAGCATCATTACATGAGTTGGTTATATAATAACACATGTTAGAAGATTGAATCATCAAGCAAAACAAATCTCTTTCTTCTCTCCCTCTTGGCCGTGAGTTTCCACAAGCACACACACATTGTTCTTTCAAGTTTTTACATCTCCAAAATACTTAAAATCATCCATCATCCAAACCCCTTTTGTGTGTTTCAAGAGCTTGGAGCTAAACCACTAGGAAGAACACACTAAACCCCTCTCAAATTCAAGGTTTTTGTCTTCCCTAGCCTTGTGCTAGTAGTAAGCTTCTTAATCTTGTTTTTGATTGTTATTATTCATGTATGTGTTCCTAGTAGCAAGTTGTACATGAAGGGTTTAAAAATGGTTTTGAACATAATCTTTAATAGGTTTTCATGTGTAAAATGGAAGGTTAAAGATATGAAAATAAACCATGGATTTGATGATGATGATGTATTAGTCCTGAAAATATATAAAGTTTACATATAAGACTAAGTAGGATGATGTTTGGTTAAAATTTTGAGATGAACTTGAATATGTTAAAACTAACTTTAATTCATCTTATTATGATCATTTAAGTTATAATATGTGATAAAACATGTTAGGAGTTCATAAATGAATAAGATGGAAAATTAAAGTTAACTCACTTGGATGAATGATATTTTGAGGAAATGGACAAATACATAAAACACACACATAATTAGTCTTTCATATGGAATATAAGACTAACATAAGTGTTTTGATACAAAAATAACTTACCAATAAAAAGTTGAATCTTCAAAGTTAACTATTTTGAGTGAAAAATGCCAACTTTGAAAGTTAGAGTAGAAAAATGCAACTTTTGTAAGTTAAGGGACTAAAGTTGTAACTTTGAAAGTTAAGGGACTAAAATGGACATTTTAGAAACTATTAGTCCAAAAATACAAGTATGGAAAGTTTGGTGTCAAAAATGCAAGTAATAAAGTCTAAGGATGATTTTTGTAAATACTAGTAGAAATACTTGGGTATTTTGTATAAAAGTGTATTTTTGAAAGTTATAAAAATATAAAGGGTTTTAACATAAGGATTTTTATAAAATAGGGATTTTATAAAAATATTAAACAAACTTGGGAAACTTATACAAAAATGAATACTTTTATATAAATGGGAATATAAAAGTGTTGGAAACATTTTTGTAGTTAAGTTGACAAGTTGGGTTAAAAATACATAAGTATTTTAACCATCCAAGCAACATGTGAAAATAGGAAGAAATATGGATGATATTTCCATAAAATACATGTTGGGAAAAACTTGGAAAAATTAACTAATCAAGTTAAGATATTGAACTAAAACGCGTTAACGAACCGTACACGGACAAAATATGAGAAAAATGCCATTGCGGCAAGATAAGAAAAATATATATTTTAAAGAGGTAAAATATATATATACTTTGGGTGAAAACAAATAAACACTTTCCTAAGTGTTGGAGGATTAATTCGTGGGAGAAACATATGACACAAACGAATAAGACGTTAAAACAAACGTATATACTTAACAAGAAAAATTACACATTTATATATATTTGTACGCTCGTCTCGGCAAAATTCTAGTATATCTATTTAATGGGAAAGTAGATATGCGGGAAGGAAAGCCGCAACGAGAAGACAAGGATATATATATGTGTATGTCGTACCAACGAAATCCTAGTATATCTATTTGAATGGGAAAATAAATATACGGTGTGGTGAGTTGAATCGGACGTTAAGAATATACGATCGAACGACAAAATCTTAGCATATTTGTTTAAATGGGAAAACAAATGTGTGGCAAAGTGAGTCGGGTCGAGGATTGAAATATATATTATATCGAGCGATGCGATCTTAAGTATAATTATTTAAATGGGAAAATAATTATATGTTAAGTGAAGTCGAGTCGATGATAATAAGATACAAGTTATGGAAATATTAACAAGAGTAATATATAACTTGTAACACAAAGGGGTAATGTAACGCCAACGAAACCTAGGATACACGCTTAATTAAACGGGGTTTGGAACAACTTGTGGTCGGGAGTTGGGTGTACAACTTGCCAAGGCACATGCACTATAGGAATAGTGACTTATACGTTTAGGACGTTTATAGGTGCAAGACCACCCCTTGCTATTCACCTTATTGAGCCAGACGCAGTTTCAGGTGAGTTTCACGGCCCCATTTTAAACTATTTTTACGTTTTCCGGGGGAAAGATATGTTAGGGATAGTGTTTGACGGATTTAATACTTGAGGTGTGACCGCCACTCGGGGTTGAGTCCTCGCCTCTATAATCATTTGTTCAGGGAATTGAAACCGGAGGAATATTCGAATAGTACTATTGGTGCCTGACACGGCCCACCCCTAATCGATAGCGTCGATTATGCATTAGGTTATGCCTGGGGTGCAAATATTCTGAACTTAAGTCGTGGGAAACCGAGTAACGACTTGGAGCGGGGCACAATTATTATATGTCTTGGTTTGATTATAGTCTCAAGTAGATTTATAGGAATTTGCAACTCCTATATATATTGTCATAACATGGTATTCCCAAGTATTCAAGTTTTAGAAACTGAAAACCTGTGAACTCACCAATATATTTATATTGACGAAACTTTTTAAAACATATCTTTCAGGTAACTAGAAGAGGAAAGATCAGGCAAGCAGGGTCGGGGAATCTCCAATGCGACGTCGAGCTTTTGTGGGGTTTCACCTTTATTTCCCAAGGCATTTGGGATATATTTGAGAAACCTCTATGTTTATTTCAAAAACAATTAACTTTTGTGTAATGTTGGAAAACAGATTTGACGTCATAATAAATGACCCATTTTCTTAAAATTACTTGTGTTTAGCCATAACCTTGACTTTATGCTTTTGGAACCGTCGCGCCACGTGTTTCCGCCTTTGTCGTGGTGTGACAGAACGTGGTATCAGAGCCAAGGTTATAGCGAACTAGAGTATTTTCTTTAAAAACTAGACTATAACCGGATTTGGTTCAAATGATAAAGTTTCAAAAGAAAAATATATAAAGATGCTAAACGCGATAAAGTAATTTTTCAAGAAGCATTGGGCATGAGGAGATTCCGACCAAGCCAGCCATGGGTATTGTTATGCATTAGCGTGAAATTAGAAGTTAGGAAGGTTACTGATAACGTAAGCCATAACTATCTAATTTAAATAATTCATATATGTTAGTACGGTTCTTTTGCCAGGGATGTCAGACACAGACGCAGGGAGCGTAGCACCGAGCTACGATAGCAGTATCCAGATTATCCCAGCGCCGCCAGCAGAGCCGATCGAGCTTGTGGTACTCGATCCGGAGGATGACGAGATGCAGATCGACGCCGCCGTGGAGGGCGCAGGAGGAGATAGCTCGGACGAGACTGACCCGAGCGAGGACCCAGCGTGGGCCCCCGCTGAGGGCGACGTGGTCGACCTACCTATGGTCGAGGCACCACAGGCAGACTTGCCTATAGTGCCAGTCCAGGCAGCGCCACTGCCAGTACTACCCCTCCAGGCCATCAGAGACTTCCCAGAGGGCTGTGCAGGTCCATCGAGGCCTGTCCCCGCGCAGTCAGAGACTGTTGAGTCTCCCTATGATCGACACGCACCGATCGATCGTGAGCCCTTACCTACCCCTCTTATCCCCGTACCACCGGGCATGATGCTCGTGCCCGTTCCCCGTGGACACAACGGGTGGATCTCTGATGACTCCGACGATGAGTCGACCGCATCGGTGGAGCACATTGCTGTGCCGATCCCACCAGTAGACCAGGAGGAGCACGTCGCTCCGATGATCGAGCATGCCACTACTGCACCAGCCACTCTACCCACCATACCCGAGCCCGTACATCAGGATGGGCCAGTTCCTACTGGACGCATCCTAGAGGGGAGCTCTGCCCGCAGCTCGGAGCTGCACCGGGCGGGCGTGACGGCATACGCCACCGCGAGCCCTCCTACCCCCACTGTCGTGGTATCCACCCCAGAGTGGGCCACTGTCTCTGAGCCGTTGGTAGCCCCACTGGCCGAGCCTATGCCACCACCCACCATTGCCATGACTATACCCATCCCCACCATTCCCAGCATGACACCTGCACCATACCCTCTAGGTGCAGGGGATCCGTATATAATGCCACACCACTTTTCCATCAGGCCACCCAGTTTCGCTCCATTACTGCCACACATACCAGTACCATTCCCCTTCGGGCCCTTCCCATCCACACACCGTGATATACCCGGACCATCCCACCTTCCCAGGATGACACCCCCCTCTGGACCAGCCCAGACCTCGACCATCACTTTAGAGCAGGATTTTCAGACTCTAGTCAACACGGTGCAGCGCACCGTGAATCAGGTTGAACAGCAGACGAGGATGATGTGGGCTAGGATGATTGACACACGTGATGCCTTGGCGCATTACGCAGAGGAGCTTTTGCGCATGGATGCGCAGAGCGGGATTACTGGGGATGCACACTGGGCACATCGACAGTTTTTGTACGAGCGCATCTCAGAGATCAGCATGACGATTAGCATGTATGCGCCGCAGTACCAGTATCCACCGCCACCGCCACAGTAGTATGTATCAGGGGATGCACAGAAGACACGCCAGCTTATGTACATATTAGCAGCATTATGGTAGTACAGCACGGGTTATGACACTCGTCTGCATTTTGCCTTGCCGTACGAGTATTACGGCGTATGATATGATGTTTTATTATTTCAAAAGCAATGTATTGTATGAGAAATGTATTCTCCATTTTGTATTATGAACAAGCATTGTACTGATATTATTGAAATTAATGAAAAATCTTATTATTATGGTGAAATATGTTGTTGTCTATGATTATTATTGCTTACTCCATGTGTTGTGGTTTGTATATTTGTGTGGTGATGTTATGTCGATTTCTATTTATATTTCTGTATGGTGTGTTGGTATGTTGTGTGATGATATGGTATTGATTATTGTGTTCATGCTTTGGTTTGCTATTTATGCTTTGTATTGTATAAATGTTTGCCAAATTAACCTTTGATAATTATTATTGAAGAAAAATGGCACCTACCACCCGAAGCAATAGTGGAGCAGACGGACTGCCCACAACACCGGCTGAGCTCGAAACTATGATTTCTGAACGCATAGCTCGTGCCATCGCTGAACACGAAGCCGCACGCTCTGAACACTCCCATGACAGGACAGGGAGCGAGCGACGAGAGACCTCCCCCAGTGGTAAGAGGTTTAAAAATAAATGAAAAAGTGATGGGGAGATATTTCACAAACTCCTATCCCATAATAACACACTATGTTACTATTACAGGGACAGCCTCGGGAGAGCGCGGCTGCACTTTCAAGGCTTTCTTGGACTGTAAGCCAATAAACTTCAGCGGCACTGAGGGTTCCATAGGCCTGGTCAAATGGTTCGAAAAGACCGAGGCAGTTATCCGCATCAGCGGGTGTACCCCTCGACAGTCTGTCATGTACGCCACCAATCTGTTTCTAGATCAAGCGCTAACTTGGTGGAACGGCCAAGTACAGTCTTTAGGAGATGATGTTGCATACGCTCTATCATGGGCGGCACTGAAAGAACTTATGACTGCCGAATACCGCCCGGCAAGCGAAGTGCAGAAGTTGGAAACCGAGTTCTGGAACCTCACCATGGTAGGGGCAGACGTCACTGGGTATACGTCAAGATTTCATGATCTCGCACGACTGGTACCTCGTCTGGTTACACCGGAGAAGAACAAAGTGGAACGTTACCTATTCGGGCTAGCACCACAGATTCGCAGCATGGTCACCTCTTCCAAACCCACGACCATGCGCGAGGCAATTGATCTGGCATTAAGTCTGACTGAGGATGCTATCCGCATGGGTACCCTAATCCGCCAAGTTTCTGGGTTAAAAATTTCTGAAGCAAGTAGTGTTGAGGCCAAGAAACAGGGATCAAGTTCAGCAGTTGTAACTAATGATCAGGGTAACGGGCAGAGGTTTGGGAAAAGGAAGAGAGATGAAGGAAAAAGGGATCGAGCGTCGGGTAGCTCGAACAAGAAAGGAAAGGGTTATGCCGCCACGGGACGTGGTAACAATAACAATAACAAACAGGGAAACCAGGGGAGAAACAATGGATTAACTTGCGGGAAGTGCCACCGCACCGGGCACAAGACTGAAGAGTGCCGATCTGGAGCACCAAAGAATGGAGGGGCCAGACCCTGTTTTGCATGCGGGTCATTGGACCATTGGAAGAAAGATTTCCCCAAAGTCAACAACCAGGCCCGCGGCCGGGCATTTGTGATTGGAGCCGGTGATGCACGGCAAGACCCCAATGTGGTCACTGGTACGTTTCCTCTAAATGGTCATTATGCCTCTGTATTATTTGATACCGGTGCTGACTTTAGCTTCATATCCATTGAGTTTAAAAGACTACTGGGTTTAAAAACTAGCAAACTAGATACTCCCTACTCTATAGAGCTAGCTAATGGTAAAACTATTGAAACGAGAGAGGTAGCAAAAGATTGTAAGTTAGAACTCTGTGGGCACGAGTTTGGGATTGATCTATTACCGGTTGTATTGGGAAGTTTTGACATCGTTGTTGGCATGGACTGGCTGTCCGCGCACCGTGCCATTGTGGTTTGCAACGATAAGGTTATTCAAGTTCCCCTCGCAAGCGGTGAAACTCTCTCAATACAAGGGGAAAGACACGGGACGCCACTAAGGATTATTTCGAGCATGAAGGCCCGTAAGTGCCTGAGAAAAGGGCTTGTCGCATTCTTAGCACACGTAGTGGACAAGAAGGCCGACGAGCGAAAATTGGAAGACATTCCAGTCGCCAGAGATTTTCCGGATGTATTTCCAGAAGATTTGCCGGGGTTGCCACCACCTCGACAAGTCGAGTTCCGCATCGACCTCGTTCCCGGAGCAGCTCCTGTGGCACGATCGCCATACCGCCTAGCTCCATCAGAGATGCAGGAACTGTCCAGCCAGCTGCAAGAATTATTGGACAAAGGTTTTATAAGACCGAGTTTCTCACCTTGGGGAGCTCCTGTCTTATTTGTGAAGAAGAAGGATGGCACATTTCGCATGTGCATCGACTATCGAGAGCTGAACAAGCTAACCATCAAGAATCGCTATCCTCTCCCCAGGATCGACGATTTATTTGATCAGCTCCAAGGTTCCAGCTATTACTCCAAGATCGACTTGAGGTCAGGCTATCACCAGTTGCGTATACAAGAAGAAGATGTACCAAAAACGGCCTTCAGAACCCGGTATGGACACTATGAATTTTTGGTGATGCCGTTCGGCTTGACCAACGCGCCAGCGGTTTTCATGGATCTAATGAACCGCGTATGTAAGCCATACCTGGATAAATTCGTCATTGTCTTCATTGACGATATTTTGATCTATTCACGCACGAAAGAAGACCACGAGAATCACCTTCGGTTAATTCTTGAAGTATTACGCAAGGAGAAGCTCTATGCTAAATTCTCGAAATGTGACTTTTGGATTCGGGAAGTTCACTTTTTAGGTCACGTGGTAAACGAGAAGGGCATACACGTTGATCCGGCCAAGATCGAGGCAATTAAAAATTGGGAAGCACCTCGAACTCCTACCGAAGTACGACAATTTCTAGGCCTCGCGGGTTATTACAGAAGGTTCATCGAGAATTTTTCGAAGATAGCACAAGCTCTAACTATGCTAACCCAAAAGGATAAGAAATTTGAGTGGACGGAAAAGCAAGAGGCAGCGTTCCAATTGTTGAAAGACAAGTTATGTGGCGCTCCGATACTGTCACTTCCAGACGGTACGGAAGATTTTGTAGTTTACTGTGATGCCTCGCATCAAGGGTTGGGTTGTGTATTGATGCAGCGAGAAAAAGTAATAGCTTATGCTTCCAGGCAACTGAAAATCCATGAGAAGAACTACACTACACACGATTTGGAATTAGGTGCAGTGGTGTTCGCTCTCAAGATATGGAGGCACTATTTGTACGGAACCAAGTGCACGATTTTCACTGATCACAAGAGTTTGCAACACATCTTTGATCAGAAAGATTTGAACATGCGACAACGGCGATGGGTTGAATTATTAAACGATTACGATTGTGAGATAAAGTACCATCCCGGGAAGGCGAATGTCGTAGCCGACGCCTTGAGTCGCAAGGAACGGGTTAAACCATTGCGTGTTCGAGCTTTGGGATTGACTATCCACACGAATATGACTGAACGAATTCGTGAAGCTCAAGTGAACGCCCTCAAACCTGAGAATGTCAAAGGTGAAAGGTTACGAAAGATGATTGATTCACTGGAACCGAAAGCGGACCAGACATTGTATTTCATGAATAGAATTTGGGTTCCAGTATATGGTGGATTGCGTGAGCTAGTATTGGCCGAAGCTCACAGTTCTAGATATTCGGTTCACCCGGGTGCAGACAAGATGTTCCACGATTTGAAGGAACTTTATTGGTGGCCGAATTTCAAAAGGGATATAGCAGCCTATGTTGCGCGATGTTTGACTTGCGCAAAGGTCAAGGCTGAGCACCAGAGACCTTCCGGTTTGCTCCAGCAACCGGAAATACCGGAATGGAAATGGGAACGAATCACTATGGATTTCATTACCAAGTTACCTAAGACAGCAAGTGGCCATGACACGATCTGGGTAATCGTTGACCGATTGACAAAATCTGCACACTTCCTTCCGATACGCGAAACGGACAAGTTGGAGAAACTGACCCGTTTGTACATTAAGGAAGTGGTATCTAAACACGGTGTACCTGTATCTATCATCTCCGATCGAGATAGTCGTTTCACTTCCAGATTTTGGGAAAGTTTGAACGAAGCCCTCGGTACTCGCCTTGACATGAGTACCGCATATCACCCCCAAACGGATGGTCAAAGTGAACGAACCATCCAGACCTTGGAAGATATGCTACGGGCATGCGCGATTGATTTCGGAGGAAATTGGGATACGCACTTGCCATTGGTAGAATTTTCTTATAACAACAGTTATCATACGAGCATTCAAGCCGCGCCGTTTGAAGCTCTGTATGGGCGCAAGTGCCGATCGCCATTATGTTGGGCGGAAGTTGGGGAAAAGCAACTCACCGGGCCCGAAATTGTTCAAGAGACCACGGATAAGGTCTTTTTGATAAAGGAACGTCTCAAAGCGGCCCGGGACCGCCAGAAAAGCTATGCTGATATGAGGCGAAAGCCTTTAGAGTTTCAAGTCGGAGACAGGGTCCTACTGAAAGTGTCACCTTGGAAAGGTGTCGCGCGCTTTGGGAAGCGTGGAAAGCTGAACCCGCGATATATTGGACCATTCAAAGTCTTGTCCAGGGTAGGCACAGTGGCATACAAGCTCGAGTTGCCTCAAGAGCTTAGTGGAATACACGACACGTTTCATGTGTCGAACTTGAAAAAGTGCCTATCCGACGAAACTCTCATTATTCCTGCTGACGAAATCCAGATTGACGACAAGTTACATTTTGTGGAAGAACCAATCGAGGTAACTGATTGGAAGGTCCAAAAATTAAGGCGCAGCAAGATCAGATTGGTCAAAGTGCGCTGGAATGCCAAGCGTGGACCGGAGTTCACGTGGGAAAGGCTGGACCGGATGAAGCAAAAATACCCCGCCCTATTCGAGAGGACACCTGTACCGGAGAACTCGAAGTGAATTCCGGGACGGAATTCTCTTAACGGGGGGAGAATGTAACAACCGGCAAAAATAAGGTAATTCCGTACAATTAATTAATATATGATTAACGTAATTAAATGCAATTATGTGTGATTTAATTATCAAGGCCTTAGGGAATAGCAATTTCCAAATAGTGCATAGGAATGCATACGTTTAATGGTAAAGCATGATTGGATCATGTGCGAATAAGCTATCCGGTACGGACGTTGGCAGTTACCCGGTAATAATTAAATAAACGAAACGGATCCCGGACACCCAGGATATAAAATAAAGGGTATTTTCATAAGATATAATGAGTTTTGGAACTCCAAAACCATAAATGAAAACGTCTTGTACAAATCTCCCGGTAACGAATAAAATGCGCGTATCGCACCCGATACGCGTATAACTCATAAATTCACCCGGTAAAGGCCTAAATAACCAATCAACGCTTAAAATAGACTATATTTAAGGGTTATTAAAGGTATATTTAATGTCCGGATAACGCGTGATTAAAACCCGAAAAATACCCGAACGACACCCGAACGACGGGGGATTAAACATAACAAACAATGGGTAAATATTTGAAGTTGTGGACCCCACTTAAACCCACTTGGGGCCGGCCTAATGGCCTTGTCATAACCACATCTTGTAAATATTAATCATAACCTAGAAAGCTAAAAGGATTAAGCATGCATGAAAAGCCAAAAGTGTGTAAGTGAACACTAGTACAAAAGTGGCTCAAGTCTTGTCCCCTCCTTACAAATTTTCGGCCATAGGCCACTACAATCCAAGACAAGACTCAACTAAGGATACACTAAGCATGCACACATGCTTGTATAAGATCTAATGCAAGATCATGATGAGATTACAACCCTTTGGAAAGATTAGCAAGCAATCTCCTAACCATACATACATACATACGGCTCAACCTACACACACACTTATCATCTTTTCAAAATCTCCCAAGTACACTCATAATCTTCCATAAGATCTCTTAAATCTTTAGCATCATTACATGAGTTGGTTATATAATAACACATGTTAGAAGATTGAATCATCAAGCAAAACAAATCTCTTTCTTCTCTCCCTCTTGGCCGTGAGTTTCCACAAGCACACACACATTGTTCTTTCAAGTTTTTACATCTCCAAAATACTTAAAATCATCCATCATCCAAACCCCTTTTGTGTGTTTCAAGAGCTTGGAGCTAAACCACTAGGAAGAACACACTAAACCCCTCTCAAATTCAAGGTTTTTGTCTTCCCTAGCCTTGTGCTAGTAGTAAGCTTCTTAATCTTGTTTTTGATTGTTATTATTCATGTATGTGTTCCTAGTAGCAAGTTGTACATGAAGGGTTTAAAAATGGTTTTGAACATAATCTTTAATAGGTTTTCATGTGTAAAATGGAAGGTTAAAGATATGAAAATAAACCATGGATTTGATGATGATGATGTATTAGTCCTGAAAATATATAAAGTTTACATATAAGACTAAGTAGGATGATGTTTGGTTAAAATTTTGAGATGAACTTGAATATGTTAAAACTAACTTTAATTCATCTTATTATGATCATTTAAGTTATAATATGTGATAAAACATGTTAGGAGTTCATAAATGAATAAGATGGAAAATTAAAGTTAACTCACTTGGATGAATGATATTTTGAGGAAATGGACAAATACATAAAACACACACATAATTAGTCTTTCATATGGAATATAAGACTAACATAAGTGTTTTGATACAAAAATAACTTACCAATAAAAAGTTGAATCTTCAAAGTTAACTATTTTGAGTGAAAAATGCCAACTTTGAAAGTTAGAGTAGAAAAATGCAACTTTTGTAAGTTAAGGGACTAAAGTTGTAACTTTGAAAGTTAAGGGACTAAAATGGACATTTTAGAAACTATTAGTCCAAAAATACAAGTATGGAAAGTTTGGTGTCAAAAATGCAAGTAATAAAGTCTAAGGATGATTTTTGTAAATACTAGTAGAAATACTTGGGTATTTTGTATAAAAGTGTATTTTTGAAAGTTATAAAAATATAAAGGGTTTTAACATAAGGATTTTTATAAAATAGGGATTTTATAAAAATATTAAACAAACTTGGGAAACTTATACAAAAATGAATACTTTTATATAAATGGGAATATAAAAGTGTTGGAAACATTTTTGTAGTTAAGTTGACAAGTTGGGTTAAAAATACATAAGTATTTTAACCATCCAAGCAACATGTGAAAATAGGAAGAAATATGGATGATATTTCCATAAAATACATGTTGGGAAAAACTTGGAAAAATTAACTAATCAAGTTAAGATATTGAACTAAAACGCGTTAACGAACCGTACACGGACAAAATATGAGAAAAATGCCATTGCGGCAAGATAAGAAAAATATATATTTTAAAGAGGTAAAATATATATATACTTTGGGTGAAAACAAATAAACACTTTCCTAAGTGTTGGAGGATTAATTCGTGGGAGAAACATATGACACAAACGAATAAGACGTTAAAACAAACGTATATACTTAACAAGAAAAATTACACATTTATATATATTTGTACGCTCGTCTCGGCAAAATTCTAGTATATCTATTTAATGGGAAAGTAGATATGCGGGAAGGAAAGCCGCAACGAGAAGACAAGGATATATATATGTGTATGTCGTACCAACGAAATCCTAGTATATCTATTTGAATGGGAAAATAAATATACGGTGTGGTGAGTTGAATCGGACGTTAAGAATATACGATCGAACGACAAAATCTTAGCATATTTGTTTAAATGGGAAAACAAATGTGTGGCAAAGTGAGTCGGGTCGAGGATTGAAATATATATTATATCGAGCGATGCGATCTTAAGTATAATTATTTAAATGGGAAAATAATTATATGTTAAGTGAAGTCGAGTCGATGATAATAAGATACAAGTTATGGAAATATTAACAAGAGTAATATATAACTTGTAACACAAAGGGGTAATGTAACGCCAACGAAACCTAGGATACACGCTTAATTAAACGGGGTTTGGAACAACTTGTGGTCGGGAGTTGGGTGTACAACTTGCCAAGGCACATGCACTATAGGAATAGTGACTTATACGTTTAGGACGTTTATAGGTGCAAGACCACCCCTTGCTATTCACCTTATTGAGCCAGACGCAGTTTCAGGTGAGTTTCACGGCCCCATTTTAAACTATTTTTACGTTTTCCGGGGGAAAGATATGTTAGGGATAGTGTTTGACGGATTTAATACTTGAGGTGTGACCGCCACTCGGGGTTGAGTCCTCGCCTCTATAATCATTTGTTCAGGGAATTGAAACCGGAGGAATATTCGAATAGTACTATTGGTGCCTGACACGGCCCACCCCTAATCGATAGCGTCGATTATGCATTAGGTTATGCCTGGGGTGCAAATATTCTGAACTTAAGTCGTGGGAAACCGAGTAACGACTTGGAGCGGGGCACAATTATTATATGTCTTGGTTTGATTATAGTCTCAAGTAGATTTATAGGAATTTGCAACTCCTATATATATTGTCATAACATGGTATTCCCAAGTATTCAAGTTTTAGAAACTGAAAACCTGTGAACTCACCAATATATTTATATTGACGAAACTTTTTAAAACATATCTTTCAGGTAACTAGAAGAGGAAAGATCAGGCAAGCAGGGTCGGGGAATCTCCAATGCGACGTCGAGCTTTTGTGGGGTTTCACCTTTATTTCCCAAGGCATTTGGGATATATTTGAGAAACCTCTATGTTTATTTCAAAAACAATTAACTTTTGTGTAATGTTGGAAAACAGATTTGACGTCATAATAAATGACCCATTTTCTTAAAATTACTTGTGTTTAGCCATAACCTTGACTTTATGCTTTTGGAACCGTCGCGCCACGTGTTTCCGCCTTTGTCGTGGTGTGACAACTCATACTAACAAATGTTAGATCTTCTCATGGGTATATGGGGGCAACAGGTTTAACTTTATCATATTAGATAACACATGTTAGCCCTTTATGACCAACTAACACATGTTACCCTCGTATGCAACATTAACACATTATTTGTACTTGCCCCATTATATTACTATTTTCTTAAACAAAAAGTAGGAGAGAGGGTGTGACATGACCCATTATAATAATATTTTTTAAACAAAAAGTAGGAGAGATGAGAGAGATGGTGTGACATGACCCATTATAATAATATTTTCTTAAACAAAAAGTAGGAGAGAGGAGAGAGATGGTGATGTTGACTTTAAAAAGGTAGGAGAGAGGGTGTGACATGACTTTGAAAAAGTAGGAGAGAGGTTGTGACATGACCCTAAAGTAACTTTACCAAACTACCCTTATTTGTACTTGCCCCATTATAATATTATTTTCTTACACAAAAAGTCTCCACATTTAATCCTAACCCTTGATCAAATACAATGGATGGCTAGGATAGGGTTTCCAAGGTTTACCATCTAACAATGAGTTTCCACATTATCCACACCCTATATATATATATATATATATAGGGTGGGGTTAGGATACAAAAGATGTGTTTTGTGAGAAGGGTGAGAAATAAAAATGACCATTGGATCAACTTGATGGATGGGTGAGATTAAAGGAGTGGCATTTTTGTAAATTGTGTTATAATGTTATTATTTAATTTTATGATTGAGGGGTATTTATGTAAAAACACCCCACCTAAATTAAAATACTCATTTAATAAATCCCACAAATGTCAATAATGTTCATCTCTCTCTTTCTTATCTCTCTATCTCATACAGTTATTCTTCACTCTCTCTCCCCTCTCTTTCATCAAACCATAAAAACATACCTGCAAATCATGAATAGCTCGAACAAAAAATTCAGATCTGTTAGTGTTGTCGTTCAAAAAAACGATCTGGTGTGAATAGCTCGATTATTGTGTTTTTTCACTTCGATTTCACTCTTAATCTAGGAGGTTGGCAGTTGATGGATAATCACGTGCTCGATTGTGTGTTTGGCAGCTATAACATCAAGCATTTTTCTTAGTTGTGAGTTTGGATGGAGTTGAAGCTCTGTGTTGTTTTGTTTTTATTATTTGTTTATTATTATTTTTAAATGTATTCACTCTTAATCTTTCTTGTTGACTTCCTTATCAAGCTTAAGTTGTTATTGTTCATTACAAATGTATTGATGGTTGCTGCTTATTTTTTTTTTTTTTATGTTCATTATGTGTTTTGTCTAAAAATGATTATTGTTTTAGCCTCGTTGTATGTTTAATCTTCAATGGTTGATGTGTTATCTTCATTGTGTGGTTTTTGTGTTTTATCTTCATTGAATCAATAGTTCAAGATTAAGTTTTTTTTTTTTTTTTTTTTTTGTGTGTGTGTTTTATTTTCATTGTGTGTTTTCCTGAAACGATTATTGTTTAATGTTCATCGTGTGTTTTTCTTCATTGTTTTGTTGTTTTATCTTAATTGTGTGTGTGTTTTTGTGTTTTATCTTCATTGAAGGATTTCATCAGTTAGGTGTGTTTTATCTTAATCTTGATTTCTAGGTGTGTTTTTGTGTTTTATCTTCATTGAGGGATTCAAACACGTAAAACACACAAACTGGATATTACAAGTCTTGTATAATTCGCATGATATAAAACCCATAAACTGCGAATTATAAAAAATCGGTTAGGGATTTGAAAATAAAATCCCTAAAATTACTCAATAATTATAAATGCATGAAAATAATTAGTTCATTGATTTGTGTAAATTTACTTATTTATCATTTACCTTGGTGCCACGTGTCACTATGAGATTCTTTCTTACCCTTCTCACAATATAAGGTTTTTGTATGGGAACCCTTATCTATATATATATATATATATATATATATATATATATATATATATATATATATATATATATAGGGGGTGGATATATAGGAAACCTCATCTTCATGAAAAACCTTAGAAACTCTATTGTGACCATTGATCAAGTTTGATCAATGGTCCATGATTAATTTCTATTTAATAATCAAAAGTAAGTGGGCCACTATAATATAAAATTGGATAAAGGGTAATATGGTAATCTTACTAAAGCAAGTGAGCCACTTTAATTTTCTGAATCCTAGGTTTAAAAAGGTTGATTTGACACTTGTCAAGTCACCTCTCTCCTACTTTATGGCACTTTCTCCAGCACAAAAAATTACATACGTTAGTGTTGTGATGCAAAATTCTGACCTCGTGTGAGACATCGCTAACATGTGTTACCAGGCATATACTAAAAGAACATAATAAAAGATCACATAAATTGTGTATTTATTTAATAAATGATAAAAACGATCATTACATTCAATACTAAAAATGTATCAAAAAAAGTTTTCATACATACATAATTATTTGTGAATGATAAAAAACTATTATAACAACATAAAAAAAATCTAGCTATGCTTCGTTCTTGATACCCATCTTCATCTTTAACACAAAACATCTCTTCACCTACAAAAAAAAGATAACACGTGTTAGTTGGGCTCTCCGAAACATATAATGAGACATCACTAACATGTGTAGTGTACTCTAAAACATATGTTTTACTGAAATAACGTATGTCATATGAACCCTAACACACGTTAGTTATGCATATACTACGTATGTCATATGAACCCTAACACCTGTTAGTTAGGTATATACATGTGTTAGCATCACTAACATGTGTATAAACAAATACCAAATCTGCAAATTTCATGTGTATCGTACTCAATTTGAAGTGCCAATTGTATAATACTCAAACATGTGTATGAACAACACTAAACGCGATTTTTACAACTATGTTAATTCTAAAACATATGTTTTACTGAATTAACATGTGTCATATGAACCCTAACACACGTTAGTTGGGCATATACTACGTATGTCATATGAACCCTAACATCTGTTAGTTAGGTATATACTAGCATGTGTTAGCATCACTAACATGTGTATAAAACAACACCAAATATGCAGTGCCAAGTATATCATACTTAATTTTACAACTATGTTAATACAACTACTCAAATACGATTAATAGCATGTGTTAGCATATTCTAAAATCAAAAGACTAGCACACGAAATATATAATATAATAAAAGACATCAGTAGCATGTGTTAGCATATTCTAAAATACATGTCTTACTAAAAATAACGTATGTCATATGGGTCCTAGCACCTGTTAGTTGGGCATATACTAGCATGTGTTAGCATCACTAACGTATGTGAGCATACAAGACTCGGATCGCAAAAATAGACATGTCCTCAATCTAATAAAAATCTAACACCTGTTAGTTGGGCATATACTAGCATGTGTTAGCATCACTAACGTATGTGAGCATACAAGACTCGGATCGCAAAAATAGACATGTCCTCAATCTAATAAAAATCTAACATAAACAAAATAATAATAATAAAAAAATAAAAAAAATAAAAAAAACGTTAACATAAGTTTTTTTTCCATTCAAGCATTTGATCGAACACTTGGTATGCGAACAAAAACTATCCCCAAAACTACTATTATTATTATTCTAACAAAACCCAAACCTAACTACAAACAAATATTTCAAAACTCACCAAGATACAAACAATTATTGATTATAAATGTTTAATCAATAATCATAAAAATTGTTTAGCCTCGACACCTGTGATCACAAAAAGATTTATCGTAATTAGAAATCATAATCATAAAAATTGTTGTATGTTTACTGTATGTTTGGTTTCTTATTCCATATAACTAATAATTCAAATGTGGCACTAAGTAACAAACTTATAAATTCTTCAAAACAAGGAAAAACAGTATATCCTAAAACAATAAATAACTGATTAGTGATGTGGGACTCACATCTAATATTATCAGATTTGTCACCTTGGTTAAGGAGGTTTGCAACTCTTACAAGTTTGCTAGATCTGCAAACATTTAGAACCAACTTCGTTTCCAAAACCCGTAATCCCTTGAGAGGCTGCAATTGATTGGATTAGCTTAATAAGATGTGTCTTTTCTCCATGAACCATTTATTCCAAATTCTGCCATTTTAGGTAGTGCAACAAAAGTTCTCATTTCAGATTAAAAACGTCTTCTTTGTTCAGCCCAGAGAGAGAAAGAGGGAGAGAGAGAGGGGAAGGTAGAGACTCTGTTACTGTAATTTATTTTCGATCTGCTCGTTTTTTTTCGATCTGCTCGTTTTTTTGGATCTGCTCGTTTTTTAGAAACTCGTTTTTTGGATCTGGTCGGAACTCGGAAGGGGAGGCTGGAGGTCGCCGACGAGAAACGATGGTGGCGGTGGCGTTGGTTGTTGTGGTGGTGGTGGTGGTGCTGCTGCTGCTTCTAGAGAGAGACAGAGAAGGGGAGGGTAGAGAGAGAGGGCATCTTCAATAAATTGAATTTGAAAAAAATGAAGAGAGAGAGGGGGGAAAATAATTTATATAGTGAGAGAGAGAAGAGGGTGATGGAAAATGACCAAACTAACCCTCATAATATAATAGAGATTAATGGTTGGTGGGATGATGTGGAAGCATGTGGACCAAGTAATGGGTTTACTATGGTTTTTCATCTAATATGGGTTTTTCACATATACTTCCCCTATATATATATATATATATATATCTATCTATCTAATAATTGAGGTCACTTGGGTTGAATCAAGGCTTTAGAGAGGGCCTTTATGATCCAACAACTAATATGGAGCTCCAAATTATGACTATAAAAACCTTTTTCTTTTATTTTTTTTTTCATTCTCCATATCAAAACTCTCCTATTCTTCCTAATTCCTAACAAATCTTTCAATCTTTCTTCTTCACCTTGCATCATTTGTTGATTATCCACAACTGATTAAAGGTAAACATCCATACTACTCTTCTAATGTTGATTCCTATTATTATTTTGACTTTTTTTTTATTGTTAACATTATTAAGAACAAATCAAACCGAATGAAAATTCTTATTCTTTTACGTGGAAATCATTCTTCTTAAACACATATTCTAATGAAACGGATTTGTGATAAATGGATTTGTGATAAACACATATTCAATCGGATTTATTATAAAGTGATAACAAAGATACTATCAATTCCTATTGTTATTTTTTTTATTCTTTTTAAGATTTCCTAATCTAATAACCATTTGAAATCATTTTGGTGTTTATCACATGTTCTAATGAAACGGATTTGTGATAAACATATATTCAATCGGATTTGTGATAAAGGGATAACAAAGATACTATAGATTTCTATTGTTACTTTTTTTATTCTTTTTAATATTTCATAATCTAATTACCATTTGAAATCATTCTTGTGTTTATCACATGTTCTAATGAAATGGATTTGTGATGAACGTATTTGTGATAAACACATATTCAATCGGATTTGTGATAAAGGGATAATAAGGATTGCGTTCAATCAGATTTATGTTAATTTTATTATTGTCATCACGGTTTTTTTAGACATATATTGAATCGGATTTACTATTCGATTGGATTTAGTAATGCTATATTTTAACATTTGAAAAACAGGATTTGATCCGAAGACACAAACGCTATTATGTCTTATCATAATGGTTCTCAATTCTTCAAGGTATTGCATGACCCTTCGGCAACAGTTTTGGTATATTTTGTTATTTTCATGTACATATGCCTATTTAATTTTCAAAAATGATTATTTATTTTTTAATGTTGTTTTTAACGTGTCAATCCAGACTGTGCTGAAGGCCATGAACAAATTCCTGTTGTCTAAAAACATACATAACAGGGACGTTACAGTTACCACATACGAAGGACAATCTTGGGTGGTACGATTTTTAATGTTTTTAATGTAATTTATTTGAATTACTGTTTTTCGAATTTATGTTTAATATTATTGTAATAATTGACTGTTTTTCAAAAAAAATTTTAATCACATTTATTTATATTACTGTTTTTCGAAATTATTTCTATATTATTGTAATATTAGACCGAATATAATGTTATGAACGAAATAACTCTCATTTATTTTTAATATTACGATTTTAGTTTTACTATTTGTAATAATAGTATTGTTGACCGAATATATTACTAATACTAATTGACATTAATAATAATTGACCGAATTGAATGTTATTTATTACGAATTTTTAATCTCATTTATTTATATTAATATTACTACGAAATTATGTTTAAACTATCTTTATGAATTGTTATTGGTCTTGCCTGCAATTAATAGGATTTATTTTGTTTTTTAATGTTATTTAGTATGAGTTTTAATGACATTAATTATAATTGACCGAATTTAGGGTTATATATTATGATTTTTAAGCTCATTTATTTATTATTGACCGAATTAAATTTCAAATATATTACTAATACTAAAACTAATATTACGAATTATTATTGGTCTTGTCTGCAATTAATAGATTTTATTCATTTTTTAATGTTATTTAGTATGAGTTTTAATGACATTAATAATAATTGACCGAATTTAGTGATATATACTACGATTTTTAAGCTCATTTGTTTATTATTGACCGAATTGACCGAACTAATTACGAATATATTACTAATACTAAAATTAATATTACGATTTTTAATTTTAATCCCATTTATATCTTATTGACCGAATTAAAATTTTCTATTACTATTTTTACGAATATGTTACTAATTACTAATACTAACTAATACTAATACTAATATTACCATTTTAGTTTGCTTCAATTAGAAGTTATTTCAATTGGCGAATATTGTGTCTTTAAATGGTGTTCAATCCAACACAGGTTGTTTGTTACAAAGGTTCCAACACAAGAAGTCATTGATTTTCAAATTAAAATTACGATTTTTTATGTTTGTAATGTAATTTATTTGAATTATTGATTACGATTTTGTGGTTATTTATTAAGATTTATAATCTCATTTATTTATATTACTATGTTTACGAATTATGATTATTCTTGATTGCAATCAATAAGATTTATTCATTTTTACTGTTATTTATTTAGATGTTTAATATTATTTATTGACATTAATAATAATTGACCGAATTTAATGTTATTTATTAAAATTATTAATCTCATTTATTTATATTACTTTTTTTGAATTTATGTTTAATAAGATTTAATTATTTTTAATGTATTTTTAGTATGTTAGAATTAATGTTATTTATTGACATTAATAATAATTGACCGAGTTGAATGTTATTTATTATGATTTTTTAATCTCATTTATTTATATTAATATTACTACGAAATTATGTTTAATCTGTTTTTATGAAATTATGTTTAATATTATTTATATTACTATTCATTCGAATTATTATTGGTCTTGCCTGCAATTAAAAGGATTTATTTATTTTTAATTGATATTTATTATAAGTTTTAATGACATTAATAATAGTTGACCGAATTTAATGTTATATATTACGATTTTTAAGCTCATTTATTTATTATTGACCGAATTGACCGAATTAATTTACGAATATATTACTAATACTAATACTAATACTAATATTACGATTTTTAATTTTAATCTGATTTATTTATTATTGACCGAATTAAATTATGAATATATTACTAATACTAAAACTAATATTACGATTTTTATATTTAATCTCATTTATATCTTATTGACCGAATTAAAATTTTCTATTACTATTTTTACGAATATATTACTAATTACTAATACTAACTAATGCTAATACTAATATTACAAATTTAGTTTGCTTCAATTAGAAGATATTTCTATTGGCGAATATTGTGTCTTTAAATGGTGTTCAATCCAGCACAGGCTGTTTGTTACAAAGGTTCCATCACAAGAAGTCATTGATTTTCAAATTAAAATTACGATTTTTAATGTTTGTAATGTAATTTATTTGAATTATTGATTACGATTCTGAGGTTATTTATTAAGATTTATAATCTCATCTATTTATATTAGTATGTTTACGAATTATGATTAGTCTTGATTGCAATTAATAAGATTTATTCATTTTTACTGGTATTTATTAATATGTTTAATATTATTTATTGACATTAATAATAATTGACCGAATTTATTGTTATTTATTAAAATTATTAATCTCATTTATTTATATTACTTTTTTCGAGTTTATGTTTAATAAGATTTAAATATTTTTAATGTATTTTTAGTATGTTAGAATTAATGTTATTGACATTAATAATAATTGACCAAGTTAAATGTTATTTATTATGATTTTTTAATCTCATTTATTTATATTAATATTACTACGAAATTATGTTTAATATGTCTTTATGAAATTATGTTTAATATTATTTATATTACTGTTCGTTCGAATTATTATTGGTCTTGCCTGCAATTAATAGCATTTATTTATTTTTTAATGATATTTATTATGAGTTTTAATGACATTAATAATAGTTGACCGAATTTAATGTTATATATTGCGATTTTTAAGCTCATTTATTTATTATTGACCGAATTAATTTACGAATATATTACTATTACTAATATTGCAATTTTTAATTTTAATCTGATTTATTTATTATTGACCGAATTAAATTAGGAATATATTACTAATACTAAAACTAATATTACGATATTTAATTTTATTCCCATTTATATCTTATTAACCAAATTAAAATTTTCTATTACTATTTTTACGAATATATTACTAATTACTAATAATTACTAATATTAACTAAAACTAATATTACGATTTCAGTTTTACTATTCGTAAAAATAGTATTGTTGACCGAATATATTACTAATTCTAATTGACAATAATAATTGACCGAATTGAATGTTATTTATTACGATTTTTAATCTCATTTATTTATATTAATGTTACTATGAAATTATGTTTAATATGTTTTTATGAATTATTATTGGTCTTGTCTGCAATTAATAGGATTTATTCATTTTTTAATGTTATTTATTATGAGTTTTAATGACATTAATAATAATTGATCGAATTTAATGTTATATATTACGATTTTTAAGCTCATTTATTTATTATTGATCAAATTGACCCAATTAAATTACGAATATATTACTAATACTAAAACTAATATTACGATTTTTAATTTTAATCCCATTTATATCTTATTGACCGAATTAAAACTTTCTATTACTGTTTTTACGAATATATTACTAATTACTAATAATTACTAATACTAATACTAATATTACGTGCAGAAATTGTTTCACAAGTCGCTAGGTTTGTTATTTGCATATTCAACATTTATGTTTACAATATTCTTATTTTATAATTAGTTACACATTTTAAATTTTCTATACATAATTCTTTTGTAAAGGTTTACTGTGATTGGATGACCTGATTTACTTCAATCAAAAGATACTTCCATTGGCGAATACTGTGTCTTCAAATGGTGTTCAATCGAGCACAAAATGTTTGTTACTAAGGTTGCACCACAAGATGTCATTGATTTTGAAATTTAAATTATGATTTTGTTGTTATTTATGAAGAGTTTTAATGTTATTTATGATAACTTTAATGTTATTGATTTGAATGATTGATTATGATTTGGTTGTCATTTATTAAGATTTTTAATCTTATTTATTGATATTACTAATATTACGAAATTCATTTTAATATTGTTGACCGACTTTAATTTTGATATTACAACTTTCTTTTAATCAATTGTGATGAAACGATATTTTTTTAAACATATACGACTTTCTTTCAAACATTTATTTAAATCTATTTTACAGTTTATAATTTAAATATAATCCGAAGATAACACTGTACATTTATTTTCCTACACTTTTATTATTCTTTTAATAATAAATATAATTTAAATATAATTAACAGTTTCCTAAAATATATATAATGTATTCAAAATAATTTTCAATGCTATTACTAATATTACGACCTTAATGTTAATATTGTTGACCGAATCTGTATAAAAACTTTTTACGTTTTTGTTAAATTGATGGAGGTCAATTCTTTGACTATATGTCTTTGAATTTGATTGTGCTAATTTTAACCGTTGTTGACCAATTCACGTCAATTACCAATCCTTCCCATTTTTATAATTCAAATACTTTCCTTTAATCATTTGAAATGAAACGATATTCTTTTAAACATATACGACTTTCCTTTAAACATTTATTTAAATCTATTTAACAATGTTAAATCTATTTAACAGTTTATAATTTATATATAATCCAAAGATAGGAGTGTACATTCATTTTCCTACACTTTTATTATTCTTTTAATAATAAATATAATTTAAATCTATTTAATAGTTTCCTAAAATATATAATGTATTCAAAATAATTTTCAATGCTGTTACTAATATTACGACCTTAATTTTAATATTGTTGATCAAATATTAGTAAAAACTTTTTACGTTTTTGTTAATTTGATGAAGGTCAATTTTTTGACTTTATGTCTTTGAGTTTGATTGTGTTAATTTTAAGCGTTGTTGACCAATTCACGTCAATTACCAATCCTTCTATTTTTATAATTCAAATATATAAATAAATATTCCTACTCGATCACGTCAATCGAGGCACATTATTTCCGATTTTGTAGAATTGTTCGAGACACGACAATACTATATAAACCTTAACAAATAATAAAATCATTTAATCATCATACCAAATTTAACAACAAAATTAAATGATAATATAAATTTTCAAAATGTTACTTTTGGTACAACTAATAATGATTACTAATGATGTCAATAATAAATTGTATATAATGGGTAAGGCAATTTGAGACGCGGATGATTTTAATGTCATTTATTTGAATGATTGATTACGATTTTGATGTTATTTATTAAGATTTTTAATCTTATTTACTGATGTTACTAATATTACGAATTTCATTTTAACATTGTTGACCGACTTTCATTTTGATATTACGACTTTCATTTAATCATTTGTAACTAAACGATAATCATCATCTTGATTTCAATAAGTGTGCTAATTTTAAGTGTGCTAATTTTAAGATGTTAATAATAATTTGTATATAACGGGTAAGTTAATTTCAGACGTGGATTATTTTAATGTCATTGATTTGAATGATTGATTATGATTTTGATGTTATTTATTAAGATTTTTAATTTTTAAGTACTATATTTACACAGTTTAAATAATGACATTTTTTTGGCGGCTTTTTGTAACATGTCAAAAGTTGCCTAAAGTGTGTGTACAATGGGTCCTTTTGGCTACATGTTGAAATGGGTCTGGGGTTGATCCTTTTGGTGTCTATTTTTTTAATAAAATATAGGAAATTTATATTACAGCATGTGACATTGGACCCATTTTCTTATTAGTTGTTTTTTAGCTATGTAATCGGTTTGAACCATTGGAAAGATAACATGAAAATTTAAGCTACCCATTCAAGTAAGTGGGTTAAGGATTGTTTCTTGATTTACTTATCACCGTATCCATATCTTTACAACAACTATATTTTATGTAGAACACAAATATGGAATACAATGGTGGAGGTTTTCATAAATTATTGAAAATGAGCTGCACTCTGAGGATCGTGATGACAATGATAACAACTTCGAAGGTGAAAAATCAGCTATCAATGAGCAAGAGTTGGAAGATTTTGATTGAAGTAATGAAAATGGACCATTGGTTGAAGTTCGTTAAGCCCCAACTAAATGATAAGTGTTCTATGCTTAAGCTTAGTTATGATTATAATATAGATATTACCCTTACCCAAATGATGTAATGTGTGATATTGGTTGAAGTTCGTTAAGCCCCAACTAAATGATAAGTGTTCTATGCTTAAGCTTAGTTATGATTAGAATATAGATATTACCCAAATGATGTAATGTGTGATATTGTGATAGTATGCTATGTAGTTTGCAGTTGTCAAATTAAACTTTACTTACTCGATATATCCATCATTTCGTTACATTAAACTGTTAGATGACATTTTGCATTTAACATCAAAAATCATACATATTGCATTATCAAACATTTAATAACCAAAACAAATCGTATAATACAATTCTTATTTTCCTACTTTTTTTTCATTTTACTTTCGGGTGAACCGTGGGTCCCCACGGGACTCTAACCTAGTATATATATATATATATATATATATATATATATATATATATATATATATATATATATATATATATATAGAGAGAGAGAGAGAGAGAGAGATTTAATATTAAATAAATGGTTGCAAATCTGGAAACGTGGAAATATGATACAAGCGATCGAACCACTTGAAAACATCGACGACCACAACAGAACAATGCACCATTTCCCTCTTACGTTCTTCAACTTAATAATTCAGATCTCTCATCATGGCCATGACAACACGTGTTTCTCCCCAGTTCATCTTCTCTGTAATCTACTTATCTCCATACTTTTCTTATATTTTACTAATTTTACAGTGAAAAACCCTCATTTAGTCTTTTATTATGATTTTAAATTTTGAAATGATATTTTTTTTATTTATATTTGTGTTTAGTTGTAGTTTGATAGGAAGTTATTTAAATTCAAATTGCACAAACATTAATAAACACCTAGGGTAAGATAGTTACTGATTCGATGTGTTTCAATACGGTATAGGTACAGACCAAACATATACGGTATGGTATGGTATTATCTCAGTATGGTATTCGGTTTTGAATTTAGCTCAGTTTTGGTAGTGGTAGTTTGGTACTATACTGTATGGTACCGTTTCCAAAATTTTAATGGTAGTGCCCAAACACATGAGGTACCGTATTTGGTTTTTGGTTTTAGCTAAATTTTGGTATCGGTACTATGCGGTACGGTCCGATATCATCCATAGTTGTCTTCTAGATATTAAGTATGCATTTACAATAAAGAGTAGGTTATTTTATACCTATTGATGAACAAATTTTCTTTCTAGAAGGAGCTCTGGTGTGTGAAAGGACAATTATAGAGCTAAATCGGCTTTTTATCAACCCTTACTAGTTAATCTTCATTGTAGAGCTATCAGCTATGTTTTGTAGGATTTCACTTGATGATAGACTCATATGATGCAAAATTTGCACACTTCATTTGTTTACTTTATCGTCTTAAATGTCGTTTATATGTGTATAGAATACCACTTCAAATTTAGAAGTTTGTGAATTTAGAATAACATTGAACCCTATGTTGAAATATTGTAAACATGTAATCCGACATCAGGAACTGGAGTTGGAATTCTCTTATGCATCGTATCATTTGAATTTATAACTGCCACCTGTCTACCCGCACTATTCTGATTTGTTGTACTTTGAATATGCAGTCTTTCTATAACGCAAGGAAAGTTCTTGCACATTTTATGACAGGCAAGTAATGCATGCTTCTTGAAACCTGAACGTCTTTTTTAAATCATCGGCATGCTGAGTGTGTATAACAAGTTGTTATAGTTTATTAGTTTTCTATATATGTCGTCTTTGAAGGGAACAGATGCCCTCAATCCAGCTAGAAGATACTGTAAACTTCACGGGAAAGCAACTACACTATCCCTTAGAGGTTCTGTTAAGTATGTTCAGACAGTTTGCAGAATCTCAGCTCCAGGCACCACTTGGGAAGGTGCTGATATTCCACCAGCGGATGCTTTAAAAGATAGGAAAGTGGTCCCCGATTCTGATCCACCGAGTACTAAAGATATTAATCTATTGTATGAATTTTTTGATAAGAGGTAAGCTTTGATGGCATAAGATTTTATAATGTGATTAAAGACAGTTTCAAGCACTTCTAATATTCTATGTATGAGTCGGTTAAGGAGCTTTAGAGGGCTGACATTCCCAACTTTGTGCAGTACCAAACTTGTTGCTTTGACTGGAGCTGGGATAAGCACGGAGTGTGGAATTCCTGATTATAGAAGGTACATCCAATGTATGTTTACATTATTTGTGTGTCAAATATGATGACAGAATTATTTTTGATAAGTCTAGTTCTTTCAATAAAATGATTTAGCAGTTGATATGCTTTATATTATACTTTTAACTTTTAAGATAATTTATATTATGTGACCCATTTGACCCCTTAGAGATAAAACATAAGCCTGATGGACCTATTCATGTATATGGGTTGAATTGCAACCTCTAAATATCTGTCATGTAAATAAATTTTTGAACATCAGCTTCTTAAGAGGCTTACAAAGGGGTGTCGGAGCAACTTCTAATAGGAAGTTTAATGCATTAATGGGTTGCATATGAAGGGAGCACATCTGTAGACTAGAATTTAGCATCCCTTAATTCAATATCATAGATTAACCATGTGAAAGATTAGTTTTATATACGGTAATCGTCGTACAAAATTAGACATTAAGACTCAAGTTTTGGTTTCTATACTTGTATGGTGTTGGTACTTATGTTAAAGTCATTCATCTTCCCTTGCCTATAAATGCAGCCCCAATGGAGCTTATAGCACTGGTTTCAAGCCAATTACTCATCAGGTAATTTGAAGGCATCTAATTTCAATGGTTGCGTTTCCTTAATTATTAATTTTTCATAAATTTCATGCTTATCTCTTGATTCTTTTACACTTTGAATATCTTTTTGTATTCCAGTCCATCCTTTGTATTGTTATCGGGTGGAATGACGCTTTGATTTATAGTAATGGAATTTTGCTTTGTACTTCTCCTGTAAGTTGTATCTTCTTTGTATGCGCAGCAATTTACTCGTTCTAGCCGTGCACGAAGGCGGTATTGGGCAAGGAGTTATGCAGGATGGAGGAAGTTCAATCAATCTAAGCCTAGTCCAGCTCATACTGCATTAGCATCTTTAGAAAAAGCCAATCGTTTAAACTTTATGATTACACAAAATGTTGACAGGTCAGCTTTATCTCCAAAATATACCAAATAGTTGATTTTAAAACCGTTTAATTTGGGATTATTATTATTATTACATTTCCCAGGTTGCATCATCGGGCTGGTAGCAGTCCACTTGAGTTACATGGGACCGTCTATATCGTTGCTTGTTTGGATTGTGAGTTTTCATTTCCTCGTGAAATATTTCAAGACCAGTTGAAATCCCTAAATCCAAAGGTCAAACCTTCAAAGCATCAATTTCTAAGTTCATTACAATTGCACAAAGCTTTAAGACAGATTTCACTTATCCCCCCTTTTGTTTTTAATTTTTATGTGATATATAATGATTTTTATTGCAGTGGGCAGCAGCTATAGAGAGTCTTGATTATGACAGCAACTCAGATAAGAGTTTTGGGATGAAGCAGAGACCTGATGGTGATATTGAAATTGATGAAAAATTCTGGGAAGAAGATTTCCACATACCAACTTGCTCTAAATGTAATGGAGTACTTAAACCCGATGTAAGGACATTCCTTTTACTATTGCCATTTCCATTTTGATGTTGTGTTAATATATAATCATTAGGATCTGAATTGTATTAAGCTCCCATTTCATTAATTGGTAATAGAAATAATGACACGTCTTTTTTTTTCCTGAACATTAAGCTGAATAAGCTATTTGCCCGTTGTAACATGTTCATTTTGTTCTAAAGATTGCACTGTTTCATGGAGGGTATTTTAGATGTTTCACTAACAGCCAAACACTTGCATTATATATGACTCTGCTTTCCAGTAATGAACATCATTCACGGGCTAGTAAATTCTAAACTTTCAGCTCTGACCTAGGAGTGTAAATTTTTGAAGTTTTTCCTACCAGGGCTCTTTGTAGCTTCAATATGTCCCGTCCCATCCCCTGTTTCTGCAATAAGTCTGTTGTTTTTGTCATTAAACTACTACGGTGTTAACATCTACAATTGTGGCCATCTGTTAGGTTCTTGGTTGGGCTATTGTAGTGGCGGCAAAATGAGTCGGATGGGTAACAGGGTCGGGTCAAGACACAAAATATATGACCGCGTTGTTTGGGTTAGATAAAATAAATACTGTGTCTAATATGATTCTAATTAACATACTATTAGTGTAATAATCTAGTTCAATAAATAAAACTCTTTAATAATTTAAGTTCCATGCATTTAAAGTACTTTTTGGGAGACCATCCTGGTCTTCTTTATAGTTTTTTTTGAACTTATCAATTTGACGCGTTAATATACATCAAACACAAATCTAAATGGGTCAAAATTACCACCTCTAGTCCATTAACTAATTACATGATCTAATTGTGGTACCCTCTGAAGGTTGTATTTTTCGGTGATAATGTACCAAAGGATAGAGCTAATATAGCGATGGAAGCTGCTAAAGGGTGTGATGCATTCCTTGTACTAGGTTCATCAGTTATGACCATGTCTGCTTTCCGACTTGTCAGGTACAGATCTCCATTACCATTTTTCTGTAAATCTTCATGCAGCTTTCTTACATTCTAAGGTTACTATTTTTCGGTCATTTGTTTGTTTAATCTCAAGACGTTAATGGAATTTGTACAGAGCGGCTCATGAGGCTGGTGCTGCTACAGCAATTGTAAATATAGGCAAGACCCGAGCTGATGATTTTGTAGATTTTAAAATCAATGCGCGGCTTGGAGAGGTCTGCACTACAAAAACCACATATTACAAGTTTTTCTATTACATAAATCCTGATTTTAGTTTATTGTTTGTTGATGCAGATATTACCGCGCCTACTTAACACTGGCTCCCTCAGTGTTCCTGCTATCTGAATACCTAAAAAAAAAAAGTCAATCCACCGTCTCAACTTAGTCAACTTATCTTTACAAAGTCACGTATGTATATTTTTATGTGAATTTTCCGATTCAATTGTTCTATAGCAAGTGTGTTCATAACAACTGAGATGCATTTTCAAGAAAATTATATTCATGCCTTAGATGAACGATTGGCGTCCTTTCATTTTTACTGTTAACTTAGCCCAGTCCAGCATATTTGGGTATAAAAATTGTTTAATTGATGTTTTATCATATTTTGATAGTCCGTGTGTGATCCATTTAAATGATCAACGCCGCAACACGTGACCATGAGCCTTTGTTGATCAACTTATATAGTCGATTAGTCGTTTTGGTGACACAAGCTTTGTATTTTGTTCTACACGTACCATCCAACCCATGCTGATGGTTAATATTCCCATTTTTTTTCTATATATGGATATAAGTTCCAATGGGAACCACTATGTAATCGGTAACTAAACGGAACCAACTTTTGAGGCTTTGATCATGAATTAACAAAAGGATGAAAGGATGATGATTAATAAAGTGGAAGCCCTAAACCATTCATTGAAATATAACGTCACCGGTTAAAAAGTAGTCCATTTGGTTCTTAATTGTTTGTTGGTTGTAATTTGTATGTATATGACTGTTAAGTATAAACAAGTTCGGTCTAGCATTTTCAAAGGCTCAAAGCAAAAAATTGTTATAAACTCTCTTCTTTTTCTTCTTTATCAGAACTTGATACTAACCATAATAAACTAAAAAGTTTATAGTTGACAGATTTTTGATTTTGTGATATTTTTGATTATGAATTCTAGTGATTCATATAAAGCTTCTTGCTTATTTTTTACCCCCTTTTGAATCCCAGTTTGTATTAACGGTTTCATTTTGACATTGACATAATGTTTAACCCCTAAAAACGATATGGAGAATGCAACTTTAACGGCAAACTTGACATTGACATAATGTTTAACCCCTAAAAATGATATGGAGAATGCAACTTTAACGGCTAACATTGTTCCAAATAAAATGGATAAAACTTAATATTAGAAAAATAATATATATATATAAAATAAACCTTAACAATAACTCACATTAGCCATATGTGATATGTCTACTACTCTAGTTGTAATATTACAGGGTGTGGGGTGTGAATCCCTTCCACGTTAGCCCACAACCCCATGCCAAACGTAGACTATGGCGTGAGGCAACACCTGATGGTGACTTGGAGGGCTTTGATTGGGGCCACGAAAGGGACTGATCATAACAGTAAAATAATTAATTGTTTGAAGAATTATCATTTATTTTAATTTAACTATTTAATTCAAATTTATCTATTTATAACCCCTTTCTCCATCGTTTTGTTTGCCACGTATCAAATTGTTTTCTCCACCGTCTTCCCCACCCCAAAATCTTTTGATAAGCCACGACTCGTTGGATTGAAGAGAAAGAGATCGCCCTAGTTACGGCGTGGACGAAAATAAACAACCACCTCCACGTGGTCGATTTGGTCACACGTACTTCGGGAGTTCAAGGACTTAGTCGGTGGTTTAAACCGAACCAACTACGAAACAAGTGCCAACATTTCGAGGTTATGCATCAAACAACCTTGCAACAAGTCCGCCGGAGCCGTCCTCGAGAATGATAAAAAAGGGCCTTGAGCGAGACACAAGAATTGAGCCCTCTACCTATAATATAAACTCATCAATCATATATAAAAAGCCACAATACGACCATGTTATACAAAACAAAAGTAGTGTAGCAAAATAATTATTTAAGCAAACCGTGGTGTCACGGGGTTATCTTTCGATCCCCGTGTGGCGTCCCCAATCCCCAGGGACAAGCCAATCCATCCCGCTTCTTTGATTTGGGTCACTGGTTTCGTCCTGCCTTGGACTCATCAGGAGAGCGGCGACAGCTCTCGACCAGTGGTGCGCTCGACACATAGACATGTCTAGACACGACTCGCCTTATTCCGCTGAGACCGTCCCTGATGAAGTCCAGGATTCGGCCAGCGACCCAAGCGTTCAAGCACAGCCCATAGCATTGCGATCTTCAAATATTTGGCCCGTGACACTCTCCCACCACCATTTCATGCACGTCCTCGTGCATGTGCCTGGCAATCCCATACTTGCTTCGGCACGCCGATGAACAATGCATCTTTTCCCCCTTTAATAATTTGGCTTCACTTTGATCTTGTGGCTTCATGGATGCTCGTCCAAAATTGATCCCAGCGTGCAGCGACCATCTTCACCCTGGATCATCCCGATCCTTCCCTTTGGGCTGGTCCATTACCCTTTCTGGTGATCATATATAGTTCCAGAGATCTCGACCGCTTCAAGTAACCAAAAGATGTTAGGCGAGCCATCCTCGCACTAACGCTGCCGTGGCCTTCCACTGACAGTTATTGCCGGGATTAAGCGCCCGTTTCGCTGCCGGGATTACGCGCCCGTTTCGCCAAATGCCTTGAATACGATCGCCAATTGATTCTGGTAACTACCGAGCCAACTTCTCCCACCACCTTTAGATAAGCCATCTCATTATGTTCTTTTTGAGAGAGTGAACACGCACCAACCTATCCGAGGATCGAACTACTCTGATACCAAAATGTCACGGGGTTATCTTTCGATCCCCGTGTGGCGTCCCCATTCCCCGGGGACAAGCCAATCCATCCCGCTTCTTTGATTTGGGTCACTGGTTTCGTCCTGCCTTGGACTCATCAGGAGAGCGGCGACAGCTCTCGACTAGTGGTGCGCTCGACACATAGACATGTCTAGACACGACTCGCCTTATTCCGCTGAGACCGTCCCTGATGAAGTCCAGGATTCGGCCAGCGACCCAAGCGTTCAAGCACAGCCCATAGCATTGCGATCTTCAAATATTTGCCCCGTGACAGTGGGCTCTCTTAACGTTTTTGATAACAAAGCTTTCGATCAAGTCTGACGGTCAAACAATTCACTGGCTTTGCTGCCACCGGCATTGGTACCATCCCCTTGGTTGCTTTTTGGGATTTTATAATATAGCTAGTAAAATTACCTAACATTACAGTGGGAACTCGGTTTGTATTAGTTGTAAACATTCAAGACGAGAAGGTTGTGATATACAAATAAATATTTTCGATAGATGTTAGATTAGTACATCAATAACCTATAGTCTATATGTTCCGTTCGTAGGCGGTGATTGATATTTTGGTGTAACATTCATTTGCTTTAATAACTTTTGTATTTTATAACTGTTTTTTGTAAGTTAAAATTAATGTAATGAAGAAACAATTACCAGTTGGGGTATGATCTTCTAGATGAAACAGAGATGGTTATGATTCTTGCTGCAAGCCAAGTAGGGTCGGATATCTGAGAGTATCTGCAAAACTAAAACACCGTTAGGACTCGCCACAGGATTGGGGGTTTTCTTGTGACCACCCTCCGGCGTGAGAATAAGTATCGTTTTAAGAAGTGGGTATTATATTTTGAGAGAAGTTAGAATGAATCCTTTCGTTTACCTGGGACCTCCTTATATCGCTTATCAACAAACCATTCCGACTTTCTTGGTTGTTTAAATAAGCCGGTGGGTTTGTTGGCGGTTATCTATTATCTTCTAGGAGAGCTGGGCTCCTTTATTATTGTTGAAGATGGGCCGGCCTTAAACGTATTGGGCCTACTATGGTGTGGGCTAGCCTGGTCAAGCTGGGCCCCACCTCGTCATGTCCCCCAGTCTAGTGATATGAATATGTGAATATTACTAGACTAAAACTATAAGAAGGCCAAAAAAGAAAACACATGTTGACGAAACTAAAAACTTTTTGGATCAAAATTGGGAATGGTGCCGCATGACCTGTGCACGTGCCATGACGCCGTCTTTTGTGTCAAATCAGCAGAACATACTGACGGAATGAAAGGACGACTGTTGGCGGTTCATTTAAAATTCAAACGCCCATTTGAGTGTCTTTATAAAGGTGTGAATTGTTGCATATTTCTACCACCTAACCATTCATCAGAATCAACGATTCCTTTCTATAGAATGGCACCCAAGGCTAGTTCGTCGCGCACAGTCACGAGTGTTGCCAAGATTAACTGTATTTGGTCGTTAACGGCACTCAAATCCTTTTTAAGTGATTACCACATCTCTTCGGAGTGGGGTCCCGTGCTCCTGGGGGCGAAAGATATAGCTTTTCCCCTGAAGGAGGGCAAATTAACCTTATATGGTGAGTTCTTCACCTTTTCTCACTTTCGGTTGCCTATAACCAACTTTTTGTTTGACTTGTTGTCATATTACAACGTAAACATCATGTGACTGCGCCGGTGGTCATTCAAGAATCCCCTTCTGTCAGCCAGGGGACTGACACTTCAACTCCGATGGATCCGGATCCTATTCGCGTTGCCCCACCCGACGGGAGTGTAATTCTGGAGGCAAAAAAGGAGAAAACGAAGAAAAGGAAAACTGTTCCTTCCCCCAATGTTGAAAAGTTTTTTGAGAAAAGGAGGTTGCTTGTAGAATCGAAAGCCAAGTCCCTAGGTGAGTACTATTACTTCCCCTGTTTTAGTTGTTATGTTGACATTTATTAGATAATGAATCAATGTGTAATATGCTCTTTGCAGATGAGCGATTGGCACAAGGTGGTGTGCTGATTCGTCAGGACACTGCCGGAGATGACTGTTCGCGGGATGCGGAGGATGAGGTGTCCGCGCCTGCCACCGAAGAGATGCCTTCTGAAAATGTGCAGGTGACTTAACTACCTCCGTCCATGTTACCTACCGCGGCAACCAACGTTGAAGAGACCCTTACGACTTCCTTAGAACCTGTCATTGTAATCTGTGTTGAAGAGACCCTTACAACTTCCCCAGTTACTTCGACCATGCCAGCTGCTACTATTCTCACAAGCAGCTCCTTTGGAGTCCAAATTCCATTATCGGTGCCTAGTGTCTCCGTTGAGATCCCGCAAAAGCCTATGTATACCTCGGCAAGTTCTTCTTTCACCGCCCGTGCTCCTTATGCTAATACCAGCTTCACACAGTTGCTCCGTAATGTTCAACAACATCTTATTGCTTTTCCAAGCGGGATACGTTCCGCCTCTACGTCCGGGCAATCATCTGGATCTGGGGAGATGTTGTCCAATACCTATCTCCCGGGTATTAATTGGCGATCTTCGCTAAAGGATACGAAGTATGTGCCCGGGTGGAAATTGCAGAGGCTACCCGACTCATTCATCCTGATGATGTTCGTCATTGGGCAGATTTCGCCTTCCCCCTAGCTAAGCAATGTTATCTACAAGGCCTAGACAACGCCCAACTTGCTGAGAATGTTATGGGGTCCAGTGTCTGTGAGACTGCATCCCTGTATGAGGTACTCCGTCGTTGGCGTTTTGACCTAGGGGAATTACATGACCTCCGGGGCAAACATATTGAGACCACAGTTGAAAGAGAGAGGTTGTCCAAGCTGCTAAGTGAAGTGGAGATAAAACTCGTGGAGGGTCAAACTTTGCGTGAATTCATGAGCAAGATAAAGTGAAGTTGTTGGCAAAGCATTCAAAGGAGAAAGACGAGCTCTTATTACGCAGGGATCGGCAAGATAAGCATATCAATCGATTGTTGGATCGTGTTAAGGTATTGGAGAAGCAGCTGGAGGCGGAGAAGAGTACCGTGTCCAAGTTTCAATCGGAACAAAAGAGGTACAAGTTGTTGGTGACAGAGGTTGAAAATTATGAGTCCCGGGCTCGGCGATCCGAGGAAGACAGGGATGCCATGCTGCCTAAGCAGTTAACTCGGCCGAGATATTGGTGATATATCACCGATATCTCGGTTATCGGACCTAAGGGACTATATCGGTTCATAATATCGGTGAAAATCTCGGTGCCGATAATATCGGCGATATATACCGATATATCGCCGATATTTAGCTTCAATAATATCGGTGATATCACCGATTTTCTCGTTTTTCATGTTTTTTAGCCCATTTTATTACCTAAAGCTTGGAGTATGGAGCTTACTGATCAGAAGAGTGAATGGAATTGTTGTTGCTGTAGTGTCTTCATCATCGATGCTTTTCTTAATACAGTCTTCTCTCTTTCTTAACATGATAGCGGCGCTTTTCACAGCTGCTAACGAACGTGTCAATACTGCTGTGTCAGCTGCTGAGTCCTCCCGGGCTCAAGTCAACACCCTGCAGTCACAACTGGAAACAATCCGCTTGGATAGGGACTGGATTATCTCCAAGGGTATTCCGACTGCTTGGCGTTACATTCGCGGGGGTGAAGAGTATCAGGATCGTTTGTATGCGTTTTATGAGGTGGCTATGGAAGTCGGGTACCACGACGGGTTAGGTTATGGTAACCAGATTGGTTTGGCTGGTAAGAAGCTTCCCCCACCCACTAAGCAGGAGTCAACCATTCAAACTCGGGTGGCAGATGCTATGATTGCCCTGAGCAGTGACTCCCTGGAGGCGATATCCCAACTTAGCGAAAAAGTGGGTGATGAAGGCACATCCTCTCTTCGCGATACTCTTGAGCCGTTTGTGAAGCATGCTTCTTCATGTGAGACATCTTCCGAGTAAAATATTATATTAGAACTGATCATGTCCCCCTCTTTATCTGACTTATGTATTTTGTTGTCCATGTATTTGGAATATTAACGGACATGCACATTTATCTTTGATTAAAATATTGTATTCAAACTTATCATGACGAATGGCTGCCTATATGTTAATGTTGATTAGACATCTTGTCAGTTAATTAATGCCACTTTCTGAAGACACGTAGTCATCATTACCTGACGTCAGCAAATCTCATCAGCCGTCAATTCGACTTTTGGCCTCCATTTGTCATATATTTAATTATACTATTTTCACGTATCCCCACGTACCACACGAGTATTATTTATAAGTCAAGTTCCTTATCAAATCACTTAGACTTTCTGGTTTACTTGTTTACTTGTTATGGCTCGTCGATATGTGTCCATCAACCTTCTTTTACAAGAGCTTGACGCTTGTGATGCATTGATGAAGTTGCACCGTTACGTTGTTGAGGTAGACCGTATTCGAGCTGCCTTAGAAGAGTATAATACTCGAACAGTAGGATTGGTGGCAAGCAGGAGGTACAGACAAGTCTATCGTTGTGGTTCTCGTAGGTATTTTTTTTGACACACCTCCTGCAAGTGGTTCCTTGCCATTCGAGTTACCCGAGGCTCAAGGGGTCCCCCTGGCCATTCCTAGGCCTAATGAGGCTCTAGTGGTTCCTCCTCCCGAGATAAGTGATGACGTTGCTGAACTACCCGTTGGTGAGGAGCCAGACTACGTCTTTGATGATTTGGCTATTGAAGACCTGATTGGGGAGCACAACATAGTGCTTCCTAGCCTTGTTCCAGCCGACGAGTTGTTATACACCCCTGCAAAGGTGATGGCCATTTTGAATGGTGAAATGTGAATTGTTCAAGTACTTGTTAACATATTTTGTTTATCTAGTGAAGCTTGGTGTGGCCACTGTTTAGTGATAGCGTTGTTTTTTGTATGATGGTAGGTGCATGTTGCAACGGCGTAGGATTTTTGTCCCGCCCTCCCACCTGTAATTTTTTTGCAATGATGTGTACATAGATATGTATAAGAACATCAAAATGCTGCCGTTGTCTAGCGTTTTATTAAAAAAACTCAACTTCCATGGAGAGCCACATGTCGATAATACATGGTATGAGCTAACATTATTAGACCTAGGACTACTGGATTAACACGAGACCGATTGGCCTTAGATATAACATTTCTTAAGATGGGATGCATCCCAAGTTCGCGGTACTGGATCCCCATTAAGTTGCTCAAGGGCATAGGCCCTTTTGCCCAGTACGGCTGCGACTTTATATGGCCCTTCCCAGGTTGGGCCGAGTTTCCTCTGTGGCTGAGACCTGCTTGCCTCATTATCACGCAAGACCAGCTCGCCTACTTTGAAAGACTTCCTTTTTACCCTCTTGTTGTAGTATTTCTCTAACAATCTCTTGTAACGGGCCTCATTGATGCAGGCCGCCTCGCGGCGTTCTTCAAGTACTTCCAAGTTCTGCCTTAACATCTCGTCGTTGTCCATCCCTGTGTTGTCTCTACGAAGGGATGGTAACCCTATTTCCACTGGAATCATCGCCTCGGAGCTGAAGGTTAAACTGAATGGCGTTTCGCCGTTGCTGGTATTTGGCATTGTTCTGTGAGCCCAAAGGACATGGGGCAGCTACTCAACCCAAGATTTTCCTTCGGCGTCCAGTCTCCTTTTGATGCCATCCAGTATACTCCGATTCGCCCTCTCCACTTGTCAGTTTCCCTGCGAGTGGGCTACGGAGGTGAATACCTTTCGTATATTTAGATCTTTGCACCAATCCTGTAGTTTCCTGTCCACGAACTGGGTTCCGTTGTCGCTGACAAGGTAGAGGGGTACGCCGGACCGGCATATGATGTGTTCCCATAGGAACTTCCGGATGTAAGATGCTTCAATCTTCGCCAGCGGCTTTGCCTCTACCCATTTTGTAAAATAATCTATGGTGACTACGAGGTATTTCAATTTTCCGGGGGCTGCTAGGAAAGGTCCAACAAGATCCACGGCCCACTTCTGAAAAGGCCAAGCTGCTGTGACCGGGATCAGGTTGTTCTTTGGCTGCATCGTTTGTGGTGCATATTTCTGGCAGCTCATGCATTTTCTAAGTTCTTCTACAACCATATTGTGCATTCCCGACCAGAAGTAGCATGCGTTCGTGATTTTTGCTACGATTGCCCGCGGACCTGCATGTATGCCACACGTTCTGGAGTGGATTACCTTGATCAGGTATTTGGTTTCGGATGGTGCTACACACCTTAATGATGGGCCCAGATATGATTTCCAGTATAGGATACCGTTATGGACCTTGTACTGTAAGTTCGAAGCTTCAACGCCTCCCCTTTATCATCTGGTAACACTCCTTCGGTAAGATATTTCAAGATTGGAGTCATCCACGATATTTCGACGACGTGTATGCCATGCACGATTGCAAGCTGTGTAGATGGTTGATGTAACGTCTCGATGTGGACGTCTTTTCCATGCCGGACGATGTCAGCTTATTGAGTGCATCGGCAATGTCATTCCGGTGTCGTTGGACATGGGTTAAGATCACCTTTTGGAATTTGGCCATCAGCTCCCTTGTTTTTTCCAAATATTTTGACATGATGCTGTCCCGGGTCTCGTAAGATTCATTTACCTAATTGTTGACTAACAACGAGTCCACATATGCCTCGACTTTATGCGCACCCAACTCCCTAGCCATCCTTAAATCGGCCAATAGCACCTCGTATTCCGACTGGTTATTAGAACACTCAAATTCGAAACACAGGGCATATAGGAACTTTACCCCTTCGGGATTTACTAACATTAATCCGGCGCCTGCCCCTTTGCTGTTTGATGATCCATCAGTGCAAAGTTGCCAAGCTGGATGTTGGACATCAAGGAGCGGTTCGGGTGTTTCTGTGGTTTGGCCATTTGTGATTTCCGGCATGTTCTGTACCACCCCAACCGATGGCGGAATCATCGAGGTGTCACGTAGTGACGATTGTTCAAAAGCACATGGCACTAAAATGTAAATATATTATTGAATCATTTAAATTGTCTTACATAGATGAAATGGAAAACAAATACAAAAGTCTGAACGAAACATTAAATTTGAAATAACTTATTAAAATCCAATGCAATGGAACTAAGATCAAACTGCACCTGAAACATGTACAAAATAGGTTTTGTCAACATAAGAAATGTTGGTGAGCATTTCTAGATTTAATACATATAGTAAGTTGGAAAATGTTATACAATTCAAGTGCAAAGCTACAGTGCATTTATGCAAACTATGTATCATACAAATGAGCGAAATCAATCCTGTGACTGTATGAATGTACTAAATGAACGGCGCTGTACTTATCCAATAAACGGATAATAACTTAACAATGACCACGGATTCTCCGATGAAAAAGGGGGAGAATCAACCTAGGCGGGTTGTCAATCCAATAGCGCTATGCAATGTTAAGGTCGGCTTGTACAATGTTAGTGATTTCACTAAGTACAAATGTATTCTACATGTAATGTCTAAGTATAAAGCACGTTTGTAAGAAAATGCACATAGTACTAGAATTGTATTGTAAAAAAAAAATGTAAACTTGTATTTGTAATTTGTATAAGTGTACATGTAACCCCCAAAAATGAATAAAAGCAAAAAGGGGATAGGAAATACTCACCTTGATTTGTGATGATTAACTTGCAAGAAATCAAGGAATATTATTGAATTATGCTTGCACCTAAATAAATTTTGATGATGGTTAAGTATGTATAAATGTTATTTTGTAGTTATTGGCACAAAATATATATAACTTTTGATTAACCTAAATATATAAATGTTGGTTGAAAGAATCCCATATTTATAAGGTTAAATAATAAATCTCTACAATAAGTCGCTGCGTCACGGGATAAGGCGGAAGCCGATGGTTCGTTAGGTCCTATCCGAATGGGTGGCGCGAGGCGAAAGTATGCTGGTTCATAGTGGCGGCAAACGATGGTTGTAGTAGTCGGGGTTGTGTTGGTCGGAAAACAGGGTTGCGGCGTCGGTGAAATTATGGAGAGATTTTTTTTATGAGAAGTAAAAAGCTGAGATGCCCTTTCAAAGCTGAGCGGAACTTAGTTATATATATATATAGGTTGCAATGCGCATCACTCGTTTGAGTAACTCATTGATTTTGGGTGGCGATTTGCACTCGCACGGGAATGATTTTTCCAGCTAAACTTGTGAGCTTTGATTGTGTGAATCACGGTCAATAATTGAAGTTTAATATGGAAAAGTTTGAGTGATTGATTGGTGAGGCCAGAAACTAAATCGATTACGGGGTTTAGAAGATTTATAAGAATGAAAAATGGATATTAATCACATAAGTTTTGGTTGGGTTGTTGGAAATAAGTTAAATTTTGAACTGAAAGAGCGATTATAGGAATGAACGAAAATTTTGCACTAATTGAAGTTAGGAAGTCAAATATATTATTCTTGTATTAATTCTTCGGTGGTCAACAGAATTAAAAGCATCCATACACCTTTGATGTAGGAGATTAGCATTATTATTGTTTTTACTAGTAATAAAACAAAATATGAATAATAAAAGTTTTCAGCATGTGATTTTGCGTGAGATTTGAATGACAGCTAATGCGACTAAAAAAAATAAATCACTCCCTAATTTACTTGTAATCCTATGTGGTTGCCATTATTAGGTTCAACCGAAATTAGAGGCTTAACAAATCTTAGGTAATTCATGGTGTGTTTTAATAGTATAAGTTTTTCTTTAAACAAACTTGTTTAAACTTTATAAATGTTTATTAAAAGAATATCAAGACTTTTTTTTATTTTATTTATCACACATATACAAGTTGTATAATTTATTTATTTACTTACTTCAAAAATGGAAAAGTAATAAAAAATACGTGAGGTTACAATCTCACCTACTTTTGGGAACTTTGTCCCGAAGTTATTAAAAAACACAGGGTTTAGGATGATTGGGTAGAAATTAGGACAACTGTGGTCTGGAACATTTGTGTTAAGACACGACATGAATTTATAGGTAATAGAATAATCGGTTTCGAATAATTTGGATAAGAGGTTTGATATGTGTGAGTTTTAAGGATTGGATTAGGTTCGTTTGAAATAGCAAGGAGAATGAGAATCTAGCAAAATACTAAACTTTAAGTTTTAGGAATCCTAAAAGAAATGCATGAGTTGAATTTGACAAATTTTGAAGTAGGTGTTTAAAGCGAATATCTTTGACGTTTGACCCGAGGTTAGGAACTTGAGAGTGTAAATAAGAAAGGTTTTGGGAATGTGTAACTGGTGAAGGGCAGAGGTACTAATAAAGCAGTCTCCCTTACTTTAGAATGGTTTCTTACCGAACACTATTTAGGACATGCAACAGGATTTCGACTAACAGAGAGTGTAAGAGTATACAAAGTTTAAGGTTTTCTGTAGAGGTGGTCAACAAGGAAGGCTCCAACAAAACTAATTGAAGCTTATGTAAAATGTTCTTTATCAAAAATGTTATCTATTAGTCAACGACCTATTGAAGAGGTAGTAATGGGTAGGTTCTTGGTCAGACTCCTAGTCCGTTCCCGCAGTATTGTTTATGCTTATATATAGGGTGTACCACAGCTAACCCACCACACTCCCGATACTTTGGACTCGTACTGATTGTATACCAACAGCCTAAATAGAATTACACACCACCCTCATGTACCTGTAAACCCATGATTGCGTTCCGGACCGTAATCATCGATTTACCTTACACTAGGGTGTTATGCTTTTCCATAACACTAACATAAGTAATACAAGAAACAATGCGTGCAACCAAAATGTGTTAAGTAGTAGATAGTGCTCAAGTATAAGATGCGGTTAAAGGTTCTTCCCCTTTCAGGTTCACCCTTTAACCGTAATGAGATTAATGTGTAAGTATAAGACATGATTAGGGGTTCTTCACCTTTCGGGTTCATCTTTAACCGGTAAATTTTCTGTTCACATCATTGGGCTCTAAACAACCATATCGATAAACTCTGAGGATTACACTGTTCCCCCCGGGTTAGAGGAATACTCCGAACCGAGTCATACATGGGAACTGGCTTAGATCTCATATGAGCTATCAATTAGTATGTTCGTTGGCCATGATGATGAACAAAATAATGTAAAGTATAACAGGGTTTTGCTCACAACAAAACAAAAAAAATATGCATACCAAATATGCGTTCATGTAAGTATATAAGTATAGCATAAAATTTTGATTGAAAGAATAGCATAACGTAAATCGAGTAAATCGCACAATTTGCACAAAATGAAAGTAAACGAGTTAAATTAATGCTCAAAAATAGTGTTGTAAGAATAACTACTAATAACTAGTGCGAGAATAGTTGCGAATAACGCGTGAAAATAACTACTAACAAAAGAATAATACAAAAATAATAAGATAATATACGAACGTAACTATAAATAGAATGGTGTAAAAAAAATAATGAAATTTACTGTAAATGAAAGTGCGCAGAACAGATGTATAGTCTACTGATATGAGGATAACTTTTTGGAAACTGAAGAATGTTTTAAGTTCAAAACAGGTTCACTTGAAAAGATTTCGTAGGTACACATTTTCATGTGTTTACGAGAAGTCGAGCTTGAAAAGTGTTATAAGATATATTATTAGTTGCAAATTCCTCCTGAAAACATATATTGGATACGTTATGTGAAAACATGCAGATTTACATTTGATTTGTAAAATATGCAATGCAAGTTTATAAAATGCTAGATGAAGCCATTTCATGAAGTGTGTGTAAATCTAATGTGTTTTGAAAGACCAAGATTTAAAATGATGTGAAGGTTGGGAATGATCCCAGATGCCTACGAATTTTGGAAAATAAAATTTTCTGTATTTAGACATTTCTTTAACTTGTGGGTTGAAAAGTCGAAAATTTTTAATTGTTATGAAATGTTGAGAAAATCGAAGTGTTACCCGTTAAGACTGGGTAAACTTGAAACCTTTTAAATTTTCAAACTTTTACAAAATTTATACATTGAAAGATCATTTATTTGCAGGATCGTTAAGGCATCTCTTTGGGCTCATAGCGGGCTATTTGTTTCAAGGCACAAGGTGTGAAAAGTGTGTTCTAATTTGGCGAATAGGCTTTGTGAAAAGATTTATAGAATAAGTTGTCAAATTAATCGTTTTAGAGAGTTGTGTACTGGTGCGTATCGTGTAGGTAGGCATTTATGTATGAGTTTAGTCTGACTAAGAAGTGCTAACTAATGGTAGTTGGCTATGGCTTAGATGACTGGGTGTGGCTATATTAGTATTAGATATATCAGAATATATTGTCTTGAAAGTATTGTGGCTGTATAAACAGATACAAAAGTCATAATTTAAGGATATACTGTGACTTCGATATAGTAAGTTTGTAAACATGAAGATATAAGACAGGTTGAATAATAAGTTTTAGGAAAACATGTTTATTTTTAACTGTATGATGACGCAATATTCCAAAAATCAGGATGTGGTCGAAGTTAAACACGGAGTTTAAAACTTAAGTCGTGGGTAGAAATGTTTTAACTCAAAAAGAGTAATACCTTATAGCGTAAAAGTCAAAAAGCATAAGTGGAATAGTGTAAGCTTTAATGCGATAATATAACGAACAAAAAGTTTTAGTAATGATTATAAGGAATCCAAAAGCGAATGATCAATGAATAATAGCATATGAAACAACAAGTGATTAAATTGAGTCTTCAAATGATAAACAAACATAAATATCAATGATATAAAACATTTGAATTATTTCCATAGGAAACTTTGACTAACTCAAGTATTTGAAATTTCCTAGTGACTTGTGGGGGCGTACTTTAGCCTATAAGTGAATGCTCATCCCAAGAGTTCCCAGGTAGGTATACGGGTCCCTCGTCTGATTGGGATTTATACGAAATACCAGGCCTAGACAGAAAACTCAGGATACAGGCGCTCACCCTTCTAGATTGCACGTGCCCCATCACTAGTGAATTCCAAAACTTTAGCGAGATTAAAAACGAGATGCAAAAATAGATCCTTGAGATTTGGATTTCACTCCTAACTCAAAGATGTATTTCAAAATTGTAAATGATTGTGGAATGAAACCAATCACTAAGTTAAGGATATCACTCATAGCTTAGTGGTTAAGTTCCTTTTTGAAAGAAATACTCTTTGAGGTGTGGATGTCACTCATATCTCAAAGATATATTCCTAAGATAAATAACATATAGAGAAGTGAAACTAATCACCAAGGTATGGATGTCACTCCTAACTTGGTGATATCGTTTCGTTTGTGAAATACGAGTATCTTCTTCTTTAAACAACACACCGAGAGAATAACGAAAAAGAATCATAGCGAAAATATCTTGAAAGAAAATAATAGGATAAAGAGAAATAAACACGAGAGGACTCGTGAATGTAAGCTTGGTTATAGACTAGGCTAAAAGGCATTCTAATAACCTAATTCCCTATAACCATGGATCTGATACCAATCTGTAACACCCCAACCGATGGCGGAATCATCGAGGTGTCACGTAGTGACGATTGTTCAGAAGCACATGGTACTAAAATGTAAATATATTATTGAATCATTTAAATTGTCTTACATAAATGAAATGGAAAACAAATACAAAACTCTGAACGAAACATGAAATTTGAAATAACTTATTAAAAGCAAGCATTAAAATCCAATGCAATGGAACTAAGATCAAACTGCACCTGAAACATGTACAAAATAGGTTTTTTCAACATAAGAAATGTTGGTGAGCATTCCTAGATTTAATACATATAGTAAGTTGGAAAATGTTATACAATTCAAGTGCAAAGCTACAGTGCATTTATGTAAAATATGTATCATACAAATGAGCGAAATCAATCCTATGATTGTATGAATGTACTAAATGAATGGCGCTGTACTTATCCAATAAATGGATAATAACTTAACAATGACCACGGATTCTCCGATGAAAAAGGGGGAGAATCAACCTAGGCGGGTTGTCAATCCAATAGCGCTATGCAATGTTAAGGTCGGCTTGTACAATGTTAATGATTTCACTAAGTACAAATGTATTGTACATGTAATGTCTAAGCATAAAGCACGTTTGTAAGCAAATGCACATAGTACTAGAATTGTATTGTAAAAAAAAATGTAAACTTGTATTTGTAATTTGTATAAGTGTACATGTAACCCCCAAAAATGAATAAAAGCAAAAAGGGGATAGGAAATACTCACCTTGATTTGTGATGATTAACTTGTAAGAAATCAAGGAATATTAATGAATTATGCTTGCACCTAAATAAATTTTGATGATGGTTTAGTATGTATAAATGTTATTTTGTAGTTATTGGCACAAAATATATATAACTTTTGATTAACCTAAATATATAAATGTTGGTTGAAAGAATCCCATATTTATAAGGTTAAATAAAAAATCTCTCTTTTTTTTTTTTATCATTTCTGAATCTCGAAATAATAATAATAATAATAATAATAATAATAATAATAATAATAATAGTAATAATAAATCAAATTTATGTTTAAATATAATTACCAAAAAAATGATTATCCAGATAATTCAACACTTGAGTAGAACTTCAACCCATTTCATTGTTTAGATTATTTGTTTACTTGACATATTTAAATTATGATAAAACATCACCCAAACGAAACTACTTTATTTGTAGGTTTTGAAATAAGGTTAGATTGAGTTTTGTTAGAAAGCCTTGAAGCCAAGAGTATTGAAGAAGCATTGGCCTATAACCGTCTAACTCTAGCATTTGAGAAAAACTGATAAATGGGTTGCACCCTACCTCAACTTCAAGTTCTATAAATCCCATCAAATGTTTGTGCAGTATGTATGAAAGTTAATATCGTTTTCTTAAATCTACAATAAGTCGCTGCGTCACGGGATAAGGCGGAAGCCGATGGTTCGTTAGGTCCTATCCGAATGGGTGGCGCGAGGCGAAAGTATGCTGGTTCATAGTGGCGGCAAACGATGGTTGTAGTAGTCGGGGTTGTGTTGGTCGGAAAACAGGGTTATGACGTCGGTGAAATTATGGAGAGATTTTTTTTATGAGAAGTAAAAAGGTGAGATGCCCTTTCAAAGCTGAGCGGAACTTAGTTATATATATAGGTTGCAATGCGCATCACTCGTTTGAGTAACTCCTTGATTTTGGGTGGCGATTTGCACTCGCACGGGAATGATTTTTCCAGCTAAACTCGTGAGCTTTGATTGTGTGAATTACGGTCAATAATTGAAGTGTAATATGGAAAAGTTTGAGTGATTGATTGGTGAGGCCAGAAACTAAATCGATTACGGGGTTTAGAAGATTTATAAGAATGAAAAATGGATATTAATCACATAAGTTTTGGTTGGGTTGTTGGAAATAAGTTAAACTTTGAACTGAAAGAGCGATCATAGGAATGAACGAAAATTTTGCACTAATTGAAGTTAGGAAGTCAAATATATTATTCTTGTATTAATTCTTCGGTGGTCAACAGAATTAAAAGCATCCATACACCTTTGATGTAGGAGATTAGCATTATTATTGTTTTTACTAGTAATAAAACAAAATATGAATAATAAAAGTTTTCAGCATGTGATTTTGCGTGAGATTTGAATGACAGCTAATGCGACTAAAAAAAATAAATCACTCCCTAATTTACTTGTAATCCTATGTGGTTGCCATTATTGGGTTGAACCGAAATTAGAGGCTTAACAAATCTTAGGTAATTCATGGTGTGTTTTAATAGTATAAGTTTTTCTTTAAACAAATTTGTTTAAACTTTATAAATGTTTATTAAAAGAATATCAAGACTTTTTTTTATTTTATTTATCACACATATACAAGTTGTATAATTTATTTATTTACTTACTTCAAAAATGGAAAAGTAATAAAAAATACGTGAGGTTACATGTTCATTCCGTCCGGCACTTCTGCTATGAAATCTGCTATCACCTGCCCTTTAACTGCCCAGCTCGATGGCCCATTTTTGCAACCGGCCAGAAACCTCCGATTTGTGAAGTATGGGGGCCAGCTGGTAACCCGTTTCTCGAGGGCTAGGACCAGTTTCTCGAGCATTGGATATCTTGTCTCTGGATCTGACAAGACTCTACTGATGTAATACACTGGCATTTGTACCGTTCCTCTCTCCACCAACAACACTACACTCACGGCGTGATGCCCCGCTGCCAAATACATCTTGAGGACTTCACCCGCCTTCGAAGCGGTTAGAGTTGGCAGCTTACTAACGAAGATTTTCATTTCTTGAAAGGCTTTTTCGGCTTCTTGAGTCCAATTAAACTTGTTTTTGCCCAAGCAATCTTTAAGTGTTGAAATGAACGACAATGATCGTTCGGCGTGGCGTGCCAGGAACCGGTTTATGGCCGCTAATCAGCCGTTCAGAGCCTGGGCTTCCTTCAGTGTTTGTAACACCCCGACATTTTTGGTCTAGAATTTTTCACATTTAAGACAAATAAAACCAATAATTGCAAAGACAAGTGGAAAAGGAACTCGTAGTCGAATTAAAACACAAAATATGATACATGGAACAAAAACCCAAACCCATATATATAAAGTATACACAACGCAAAACCGGGTCGATACCCGTTAACGAACCAAAATCGCACCCGCGAAACGGGGACACGCGTCACCACATGAGAGGAACACATCCCCTCACATGGTGTGCTTAGTCAAAAACAAAAAATGGCTCCACCGAAATTAAAACGTGAAACAGCTAAGGTATTGGAAATTAAAACGATTACAAAATTTAACGGGCTAAATATTAGGGGCTAGAAGAAGTAAACCGCTAGGTGTTTCAATGTTTTTTGGGCCAAACATTCTAAATGGCTAAAGGTTAGGTGAATTGTACATATGCAACTAAGTGAATTGTTTTGTTTTTTTTTTTTTTTTGTGAATCCCCTTCGAATTTAGCCGGTTACCATGTTCATTTTGATCATTGAAGGTGGTCAATGTTTATTTTAATGATTTTTCCTTAAAATTATAGAAGTATTGTTTGGGTGTTGGTCAAAGATGATCAACATAATCAGTCTTTAAACCGAGCCTACTAAACCATGTGAACTTGCGAAACTACTTTAAAGTGACAAACTTGTTTTGGACATGATAAAACTTGTTCTAAAAACCAGTTAGGCGCACACACGGACTCACCAGCATTTTATGTTGACCCAAATCTACTTTTAGTGTGTGTTCAGGTACCGCTTGGGATAAAGATCGAACGCGAGGTATTTACTACATGTCGCGGTTAGATATAATTGCTAGAAGATCACGATTACAAATTCTTGAGGACTGTCGGTAGAAGGATCAAGTTACAAGTGCTGTGGTTTAGATAATCTAGAACTAAACATTGGATAGAGTCTGGATCGATTTCAACAACTGCTTCGACGACCGTCGCGATTCGTCCCTACATAGTTATAGAATATTTATTTAGAAATGTATAATTATATTATCGAACTAGCATATGTAAGAAACAATAAATATAGTGTATGTGTTGCTTCCGTTGTGCAATTTTGGTATCAACTGCATCCCAACCGACACCCCCTGGGTTAGGTTGTTACAGTGTTTTTGGTGAAGACATGCTGGTTATGGCGGATACCTTCTCCGGGTTTACTCTGAAGCCGTCTTTTGAAACAATAACCCCAAGAAACTTCCCCTCTTCAACCTCGAAAGAGCACTTTTTCGGGTTTAGTTTGATGTTGTATTCTCGGAGTTTTTGGAATGTCTCTTCTATATCGGCCAACATTTGTTCTTCTGGTCGACTTTTGATGACTAAATCGTCCACATAAACCTCTAGGTTTCTTCCAATATGATGCTCGAACGCCTGATCCATCAACCTTTGGTAAGTTGCCCCGCGTTCTTTAGTCCGAAAGGCATCTTCGTGTAACAATAGATGCCCGCGTCAGTTTGGAAAGCGGTCTTGTCTTCATCCTCCCTGGCCATCTGAATTTGATGGTATCCTTTATAAGCATCCAGAAAGCATTTGAGTTTGAAAGGTGCCAGAGAATCCACTTTGAGGTCTATTTCCGGGAGCGGGTATGCATCCTTCGGACAGACTTTGTTGAGATACTTATAATCTACACACATCCGCCACGTCCCATCATGTTTCCGCACCATCACTGGGTTTGCCACCCATGTGTGGTACTTTGTTTTTCGGAGAATCCGTGCTTCTTCTAGCTTCTTTACTTCTTGCACTACCGCTGCCCGTCGGTCCGGGGCCATGCTGTGTCTTTTTTGAGCGACCGGTCTGACTGTTGGGAAGGTGGAAAGCTTATGTTCCACCTTTGATTTGGATATTCCTGTCATGTCGGAGTGTTTGAAAGCGAATACATCCAGGTTGCCTCTTAACAAGCTCTTAAGCCGGTCCTGCAAGTTGGGGGACAAAGAGTCCCCAATCGAAATCATTTGGTCAGGATAATTTGTGTTAAGAACCCATCTGACAGGGCCCCGCACCCCGGTTGGTGCTTGGCGTTACGATTTATTGTCAATACCGGCACATATTTTATCACCCGCCATTGTGGCCACACCTTGAGGTGTTGGGAACATGAGGAAACCCCGGTCTGTGGATACCAGCGCATCAATGCGTCCCAAGGTATACCGACCCATGATGGCATTATATTGTGAATCGGCGGGTATTATCAAGAAGGTCACCAATATGGATCGCTCCCTGCGCCCATCCCCGATCGCAACCGGGAACGTTAACTGTCCCAGAGGCTTGACGCTTTCCCTCGTGAATCCCCGGACAGGGCCTCTTGCTGGTTCCATCCGCCGCTGGTCCTCTATCTGCATCCTACGAAAATATGGTTCGTAGATAATGTCTTCTGAACTGCCCGTGTCTACCAGGGACCTCTTCACGTTGTAATCCCTTATCGCGGCGGATATTACCAATGCGTCCATATTGTGGACTTTGTAGTGAGGGGGAACTGTCATGACAGCTTCCATCCATGGCTCGAATCGCTCAAAAGATCTCTTCCTTCCGCTTACGGGGTCCATCCGAACCATGTTCATCTCCCATGGCCTTTTCCCCGCTGCCTTGTCACTTACGGGCGTGGACGGTGCAGGCTTTATGTCTTTCAAAAGGTGTGCTAACTTCCCTGTTTTCACGAAATACTCAATCTGGCTCTTCAGCTGATAGCAATAGTTTGTACCGTGTCCATTCCCCTTATGGTAGTCGCAGTACTTAGACTTGTCCTGCGAGGGAGAATCTTTAATCGGACGCGGGGTATTCAAGTTTAAGTTTTTGGTGTCCAGTATCTGCGCCGTAGTTTTGACCAACTCCGGATATTCTGGCTTAGGTTTAGTTGGATCTTCACTTCGGCCTGAGTAGGTATCCCGGGGCCTGTCTTGTTTTCTGTGAGACTCTCTGCGGTCTTCCCTAGCGTAGGGCTGCCCCGTGTTGTCAGACCTCCCTTTATTTCTCGAGCTTCTCTGCTCCGTAGCCTTTGTCGTTTCCTGTTTTTTCCAGACCGCGTGATTCATCGCGATTGACTTCTCTTGCTTAACATAGGCTTTGGCAATAGTCATCATTTCATCCATCGTCTGAGCGTATCCCTTGGGACCATGGAGCTCTCTTAGCAACCCGTCATCATTCACCCCATGGTGAAAGCCGTACATGCCAATTCTTCCGTCAGCCTTGGAATCTGCAGTCGTTCCTTGTTAAATCGAACGATGAAGCTTTCCATAGACTCATTGTCTCTTTGCCGTATATGCATGACTTCATCTCGATACTTGGTATGTCATCGCTGTTGACTAAACTGTTGCGAGAATCCCTTGACTATCTCATTCCAGTTGGCCACCGAACCAGGAGGGAGACTATCCCACCATACCCGGGCGGCGCCCACGAGAGTCTGTACAAACATGTGACACCAGGCCGGGAGCAGCCAATCTTTCGACGTACCCACTGACTTAAAGATGCTGAGGTGATCATCTAGGTCACCTGTACCATCATATTTTCCCACCATGGACGGTAACTTTAAGTTCGGTGGCAATGGTGCATTAGCGATTATGGCCGTGAACTTTGAGTTAGCCATTGCCTGGGGTCGGTAAGGCTTTGTTAAGTCATCCTCTCCTGAGTCATCTACCCCGCCATTGTTTTGGTTCTGTTGAATAACATGATGTCTGGGGTTGAGGGTTACTGGTACCGACGGCGTGTCAGTCGATGTTCTCTCATAGGTTAATCTGGTCTGTAGTCCTTCGAGACGGGTTCCACCTGGCTGAGGGGTGGTGTCAGCTGTTGGTCCCCACCCGGGTGTCGGTTGGGGGAATGGAGGGTAGGCGTATGGGTAAGGGTATGAGAACGTGTTTCCCCCCATGGGTTGATACATGTATCCAAAAGGTTGCATTGGATGGTACGACATGTAGGGTTGATTTCCGGGAGTCACCGGTGTATATGGTGCCATAGTAGGAGTGTAGGAGGCACCAGGGTAGCCCTTGGGGAGGACATCATGGTAGCCGTTACTGCCGCTGAAAATAGTGGCAGAGTTGCTGCCGTCGTTGCCCAAGACATGGCGGTTGACGAAGGGAGAGATCTTGCGAGTGGAACAGTACTGGCGAGCGGCCGAGTGTAGGTATAGGTGGCCGCGATACCGGGCTGGGTTAAGGCCGAAGTTGGCGGAGCGGTCCCTCTGGGAAGGGGAACCGTTGGTCTGGTTTGTGAGGCCGACATGCCCGCCCCTCTACTCGTAGGAGGAAACCCTGGCGGGTTTTCTACCACTATTTCTTCTTCTTCTTCCAAATCGGCCGTGAACAAGTTCTCGTCGACGTTGGTGTACTATGCTGGTTCTTGATTTCCGCCGCGGGAGGCCACGGAGGGGGTGTTTAGATTGTGGTTCGACGCCATTTGGTTCAGGGGGTGTTTAGATTGTGGTTTGACGTCATTGGGTTCGACGCCTTAAATGTTTGGGCATGGGGCCATCACCTGGGCCCCCCAGCCCAATAGCCAGGCCTGAAGTCAGCCCCAATACCCCAAGCACGAGGTCGTTGCACTAACAAAAATCAAGTATGAATTTGGTAAAGATGATGAGTTTCCTCACATATGGACGTGGCAAATGATCCTGCCAACACTAGATTAGGTTTTCTAATTTATGTTTATTATGTTTAAATGAAGTTAGGTTAATTTTTATGTAATGTTTTTAAGAGTAGTTTATTATGTTATGTTTATTATATATAATTACTTTAATTATATATTGAAGAAACAACGGGTATAACATATCCTAAAAGTGGATAAGTTTGGTTTGATACTCGTGTTTGCTCAATGTATAATCCTTCGCTCACACTAATGACGAAACCGAAACCCTAGGAGATGAGAAAGAGTGTAACGTGTGTGGTGAGAGTAAATACACAAGAATATAAGTGGTTCGGTCTAGTACGACCTACGTCCACTGAAAAGAGAGATATATTATTGCTCGGAAATAATACAAAGAGATTACAAGTATTTTCTCCCTATGCTATTTCTTGTATGAAGTGAATGATCCTTTGCGAAGGAGAGGACGTCTCCTTTTTATAAGGAAAAGCATAGGGCAACCGGTTTGGCCCAATAAGGGAATGGTCGATCTGGGCCTTGGATTGCCGTGGAGTCTATATAGAAGATGTATGTTTTGAGATAGGGACGCCATCCGCGCCGGGATTAGGTACCCTATCCCTTCATATATTTATACTATGCATATTGATTTCATAAGGGTATTTGAGATACCAAAAAGTTAATCTTTTTTATTTATTTAAGGGGTATTGGATTTTACTAATCTAAAATTTCACCCATTGCCCGACAATAATCTGTACTTCAAAAATTTCCAACAACGATCCCAACTTTCAATGTATTGGTCGACAATGAACCTTTGTTAACTAATAACTAACTCAGTTAGTGGATAATGATGTGGACGCTGATGTGGCATGCTCACGCTGACGTGGATGATGATGTGGCATGCCACGTCAGCGTCCATGTCATCATCCATGCCTGTGTGTGGCATGCCACGTCAGCATCCATGTCAGCATCCACTAACTGAGTTAGTTCTCATTTAACAAAGATTTATTGTCAGCCAATACATTGAAAGATGGGATCGTTGTTGGGAATTTTTGAAGTACAGATTATCGCTGGCTAATGGGTTAAAGTTTGGATTTTTAAAATCCAATACCCCTTTATTTAATGCATAATTTACAACTCTAAAATAAGGTAAATGAGTGTTTCAAGCACTTTTATACTTTAATATTCTCATCTTAATTACACTTCACTTTTCTCAACTTTACTAAACTTTTATTTATTTAAATAACTAGATTTTTGCCCGCGTATACACGCGGTTCACCAACGTACATCTATTTAGGGAATTATAACGTATAAGAAAAATACAGTAAAAATATTGTATTAGAGTATAAAACAACGAATACAAATTTTATTCAAATATCACTAAATATTTCTTTATACACCACGTTTCTGGTTTTAGTTTTCACATTCCCATTATCATCCAGTATAAGTAACTTCACTCCTGCCCTGCTTTTTACTCTTGACAAAGCAACATAAAGTTGGCCATGTGAGAATACAGGTTCTCTTAAATACAATCCAACCTTATATAAAGACTGACCTTGGCTTTTGTTGATGGTCATTGCGAAACATACGCTTATTGGAAATTGACGCCTTTGAAACTTTACAGGAATCTTGATATCAGATGGTATCATATTTATTCTAGGAATAAGAGTTTTGATACCAATGTTTCCACCTGATATGATTTCGGCCTCAATAACACGCTTTGCAAGTTTGGTGATTCGTAATCGCGTATCGTTACACAATCCATTTTGTTGATCTATGTTTCTCAACAACATAACGGGAACACCGACCTTTAGTGTTAATCGATGATTAGGCAACCCAGAAATTTTTAAACCATTAAGGACATCAGGAGAATATAAGTCTTCCTGCGAACGATTATTAGCGTTCTCAATCTGACATATACTATCAGAGCTTAGATACTCGACTTCATCCCCAGGCAACAATGCAAGCAACCTTTCATTAATTTCATGTACTACTTCGTTTGTAGGTGCAAGTATTGCTCGTTCTCCAAAGTAATCTTTATCTTTGTAAAGTTGAAGAAGTGAAGGGTAGACGAAGTCAATTAATCTTGAAATCGGATCTGATGAATCCTTAATAAGAAGATCATCTGGTATCTCCACATCTGCCTCATCATCATGAATTGAATCACCAACTTTACCCTCACCTAATTCAAGAAGCCAGTCTGCAAATAGCTTTGTTTCTGCGGTTTCAAATGTGTTGTTACCCAACGTTAACCTCATGTTTTTGGTTAATGTAAGCACTTTGCAACTATTCCAAATAGGAGAGGAAGTTATTGAGGCATTTAAAATATCTCTTCTACTACCATTGAGAACAACAGGAAGGATCTGTCTAAAATCACCACCTAAAACCATAACCTTACCACCAAAAGGCAACTCAGAATTAAGTGAAGAAGTTGACTTCAAGACATTCTTCATTGTACGATCAAGTGCTTCAAAAGCATGTTTATGAATCATTGGAGCCTCATCCCAAATAATTAACTTAGTTTGTTTCAATAAAGCAGCCTCATCACTATTTGGCATTATACCGCACAAGGACTGTTCAGTAACATTCAAAGGTATACGGAACCTAGAATGAGCCGTCCTTCAACCGGATAACAAAAGAGAAGCAATACCACTGGATGCAACGTTCAAAACAATTTGTCCTTTAGATCTTATAGAAGCAGACAAAGTTTTCCATAAAAAGGTTTTACCAGTGCCTCCAAAACCATAAACAAAGAATAGACCACCCTTGTTACAATCAACCGCATGAATGATCTCATCAAAAATTGAGCGCTGCTCATCAGTTAAAGAACGTGAGTTTGTAGCAAATTCCTCAGCAAGCGAACCTACTTGATAATTCAGCTCATCAAGAATCAAACGGTTATTTGTAGCTGCTATAGAATCAGTATTAGGATACGGCATAGAAGGAAATCTACGTTGGCTTGAGTTATTCCGAAGCAACTGTTTCTCAATCTCAAGCAATGTAATGTTCTTGATTTGATCATCAGTGAGACACAACCCTGATAATGATAAAGTGTGTAATTATTAATATAAAACAAAAGGGACAAAAAAAAAATTAAACGTAAATTATTTACCTTCAATATCGAATAAATCTTCGTGTCTACGCATAATACCATCTGACAGGTTGTAGATGCAAAAGTGCGACTAGTGCTTCGGATTGAACAACAAACTTGTTTTTGATGATTGTCGTTGGTGCGAAGGAGTAATTGTTGGTACGAAGGAGAGTTTCTGAAGGTGCGAAGGAAGATGCTGTGGACGAATGTGAATATAGTTTATTATGTAACTTGGTTCGACCAGACAATTTGGGCGAACCTGCACATTCGCACAATCAATTTGGGCGAATGTGCAGTCTATAAATAGACAAGTTTGATTTTTGAATGTAACTTTTTGTCATTATTATTCCCTCCACTTTCTGATATTCTCTCTAGTGTTTTGTTTAACTCTTTTCACGTTCTCACCCTGTTTGTTATCATATTTCAACGTGTAATCGAGTTGTTAATTAATGAAAAGCTTTTGAAAATGATGATCTGTGTGTTTTGATCTGTTTGACTATTATTTTGTGATAGTTTTAGGGATTCCGCACCTAAAACTAACTTGTTTGATCATTCTTTGTTGTTATACGATCCATTCACACACATACAAAGTCGTATCAGAGCCATTCTGGATCAAACAACCGCAAATTAATAGTTTCTCAGTTGATTTGGACCCAATTTTGGTCAAAAAGTTTCTGTTTTCATTGAACAAACTAATGTGATAAGATTTTGATTGATTACAACTTGATTTCGAGGTTAAATTGAATAATTCTCTTCATTAAAGTTGTTCCAAATCAATTCCGATTCAAAACCTGATTTAGATCATCAAAATCCATCAACATTTGATAAACATGATCAAAATTAACGGATTTTCAAAGAATAACCGTTTTTGAAATCTCAGGGGTCGAAAGAGAGAGAGTGGTCGAAAGTGGAAATTTATTTGGTCGAAAGAAGGATTTTGTGGTCGAAGGAAGTGTTTTAGTGGTCGAACGTAGACTTTCATTGCTTATTTTGTTCATTCGCCCAGTTGTGTCACCTTCGATTGATCGAACGGTCGAAGGAGCAGGAGAACGGTTGAACGAGAGAAGAAAGCGGTCGAAAGAGATTTTGTGATTTCAGTCCACATTCGTATCAATCAAAACGGTCGAAAGAGAAGATTTTTTTCTCATTCGCACGTTCGATCATACGAAAGAGTATCCTGTTTTAAAACATTTCTAATCTTTTCGTGTTTAATCGTTTGCAGGTCAAGATGTGGAACTTCCCAACAACGCCAAGACCTACTCAAGCACCACAACAGCAGACAACACAAGATCCATGGTCGGTTGCAGCTCGGAAGACTAGTCCACCATCTCAGCCAATCAATTATATGGCTATGACTAGTTCGGCTCCTCAACAAGTTGTTCAACCATTACAACAACCTATTGACAACTATTGGGGAGTAGCGGCAGCTGCAGTTCATTCGCAGACGACCAATGCCATATCCACACTTATTCATGATTTATCCTCAGGAAGCGGCAATCGTCCACCAAAGCTAATGGACATGAAGGAGTACAACACATGGAAGACGAAGTTTAAGATTCATGTTGAGGGACAAGGTCTTGAGGGAGCCGAGGCATGGCAAATGATAGTAAAAGGGTATGTTGCTCCTATTCTGAAGAATACTGGAGAGCCGATACCTTTGGAGAATTTGGCGGATGATGAGAAAAAGAGGTTTGCGATAGAAAAGAAGGCATTCTCTCAGCTATCCCAGGCGATCAACACTGATTTGCTACATCAGTTTGGATCGTGTACAACATCCAAACAATTATGGGATATGCTGAGAAACCGACATGATGGTAATGAAAAGACAAGGAAGCTAAGGATGGAAGAGCTTCGGAAGGAATTTGAAAACTTCAGTTACATGGACAATGAGACTCTAAAAGAGTTGGTTCCACGGTATTGCCATTTGCTCACTAAACTGTCGAGCTATGAGATCAGCATACCAATGTCAGAATTAGTAGATAAATTTGCTGATGCTTTACCACCCTACTGGAACCAACACATTGAAGTGTTGAAGGAAAAGGATGCATACCAGTATTGGACTATTAACGAGTTCATTCAAAAGTTGGAAAACAAAGAGATGGAGGAGAAGAGAAAAGCTAAGAGAGCTCAGATTCCACAGAATCCTGATCTGTATGTGAGTGGTACATCTGACTCTCTTTCTGCTTCAAGCACTACTTCTAATGTTGCTCCTCACATTGCATGTGTATCCAATGTTGTTGAACCCACAAAAGCACCAATCAACTACCTTGCCCAAACTTCATCTTATACACCATCATACACACCACAATCTTATCCTACACCAAACTTTATCCCACATTTTTCACCATTACAACAAGCTGCATGCTACACCGCAAGTCAACCTCAACAACAACAACAATATACTCCTCACATGAATCAGATTTAGATTACTCAAGCATAATCAAGTCAAAGCCCGATTGTGTTAGAGACCTCGAATCTTAACAATGTGACTGTTGAAATTGCTCAACAGCATGTTGTTTCAGTGTCTGCTATGGTTGCATCATATAACGGTTTGGTTGCGAGTCAGATTGGAAACAACAATCTCACCAATGAGGACTACGCACAAATCGACAAAGAGGAGATGGAGCTTATGGACATTCAGTGGGCTTTTGCAAGCATAATGAGGAGAGCCACTGACTTTATTCAGAAGACTGGAAGAACTGACCTTTCAACTTCTCCCAACACCACATACGGATTCAATAAAGAAAAAGTTACATGCTTCAATTGTGGTGAGAAGGGTCACTTTAAAAGAGAGTGCACATAGCCTACACAGCAAGGTAATCAAAACCCGTTCAATTCAACATACCAAAACAGACAAAACCACAACCAAAATCAAGTTTCATACAACAGTCCCAACATCTCAAGCTTTCAACCACAAAACAATTACCAGAACCGTCAACAAAATACCAACACTAGACAATCCACAACTCAAAACCAACCTCAACAAAATCCAAACCGAACTATTGTTCCCATCTCTACACCTAACACTCAAAACCAAAACCAAACTGACAATGAAAACCAAGCACTTGTAATTCAGAAAGATGAAGGTTTTGATTGAACGGGTATGCAATTGGGGGTGGAGGAGATTACTGCTGGGAACGTGGCTTGTGTGGCACAGAAGATGAGTCTGGATGAGAATGAGGAGATTGAAGAGGAGGTTGTGATTGAGAAAGTGTCGGAGTTGAAAATTGAAGAAGTGAATGAGGATGTGATTGCTGAGAGTGAAGACAAGAAATCTGGGATGATTCTTGATTCTGTCACGGATGTTGGAGACCACTACGATTCAGCTTATTCGGATATTGAGAGCGAATCTGATTCAGAGGCTAGTGTGAATTCACTAGATGATGACATTGATCAACTGCTAGCTGAAGCTGATTTCCTGATGACCCGCAAGTCATGTATGGTGGATGATGCGTGCACCAAGATTGACTACTCCAAATTCTTCGCAGGAAAGGAAGCTCACTTCGCTTTGATGGCAATGACAGAACCTCCTAAACCGGTAAGTTCTGAATCTCAATCTAAAGTGTGTGTTAAATGTGTTAAATGTGTTAAATGTGCTGATTTTGAAAAACTGACAGATGAAAATAAGCTTCTCAAGGTCCAACTTGAGAGTGCCAAAATAAACTGTCAGATTTATCAAAAAGATTTAAAAGTTCAACAAAGTTCTTGATGGTTATAAAAAGGATGTGTCTGAACTTAAAAAGACATTGTCAATTAAACAACTTGCCATTAATAACTATATTAATGAAATGGAAAACACTAAGTTAGAAATGGCAACCATCAAGTGCTTTGCTGAAAAAGTGAACAAGAAGTTAGAATGTTACAAGCACATAGCATATGTAGTTGACCATATCATAGAAGAACCCTCCCAGTCGAATAGTGCAAACTATAAGGCGGTCCCATCTCCGGTTTTGTTTGAAAACCACAACTTACATGCAATACCACCGGAGACTTTAGTCAATTCTGACTCCACATCAGAAAACGAGCCCAACACTTCTAGTGTCGGAGACCCGTATTCTGATGTGAGACCTGTATTGGGAAATGATGAGGGTGTGGTCGCTGCTGATGATTCAGATGAACAATCTGAGACGGTTGAAAATGATAGTGATATCCCTGATGAAAATCATATAATCACTACTGAGCCAGTCTCACCATCTCAGATCGTTCATCCCATGGCAAATGCTCATCGTAAGAATGTTGTTAAGAAAACTGAAAAGGCTGTTGGTAAGAGTGTTGAAAAGAAAGAGGTAAAGAAAATTGAGAAAAATGTGAGCAAACCGGTTGAAAAGAAAATTGAAACTAAATCTGAGAAAAATGTGGTTAAACCGGTTGAAAAGAAAAATGAGATTAAGTCTGACAAATCTAATGAAATGAGCAATGAATCGTGTGACAAACCTGTCAAAATCTTCTATCGGATGCAAGGCTCCGATAAGATTTTATCTGATGATGAATATCCGATTAAATTTGTCAATTATTCCAAAATCGAAAAGATCTAGCAGGAAACTACGATTTGGTTTCCAAAATTTGAACGAACCAACGACATTCCTCCAGAAATTTTAGAGAAAACTTATTCGGATAAAGATGCCAAGGTCAATGTCACACAATTTGTTTTGCCTGTTGATAAAGCAAACAGTTTTATTGAACCGACTTACTCGAAGGAACCAGCTCCTGAGAGTTTAAGGAAACAATGCATGGTTGATCGATATCCCATTGCTAGTTTTTCCAAGTCGCCGATCAAAGAAAACTATGAGGAATACCGTGCGTGTTATAAGTGCGGGGAAAGGGGACATTTACTTGCCGCCCGCCCGTATGTACGACACAAAAGGCACGAGGTGGAGATGAGGCAACATCATGATTATCCGGTTGACAACTACGGTTATCCACAAAGACGGTATTACCCTCAGCAAGAATCTTATTATAATCAATACAATTTTTACAACAAGAGGGAAAACCGTCCGATGACGTATGATAAACGCAACCGGATAACCACTGAGAAACCTGTTAAGAAACCTGTGATGAACTCAACTGCTGATAACAAAAAGGTTGCTCCTAAACCTAATGGAAAACAAGCAGTTGGACCTGTCTTTGTTAAATCAGAGAAGGTAACCAAGAAGGTTGCATTTACAGATGAAGTAAAGAAACCGGTTGAGACCTCAAAATCTCATATCCGGATCTTGAAAAGATCTGAGCAATCTTGGTCATCTAAGGAATCTGAAGGAGCCTCAACTTCACAGAATGTGAAGAATGAGAAAAAGAAAGTTGTGAGTGAGAAGAAAGGGGTTGAGTTAACCCAAGATGTTTGTGAATTGAAAGAATCTTTGAAACAACCCGTTCAAAGACCCAAGACCAAACAGGCTTGGGTCCCCCGAAAGATCTAACTGCTTTACTTTATATGTGCAGGGAGCTCCAGCTGGCCCTGTTAGCAGCCTATGGATTGTTGACAGTGGAGCTTCTAGTCACATGACAGGGGACCTCACGCTACTCTTTGATATCAAAAACATTAACGGAGGTTATGTAGCGTTTGCTGGAAATAAAGGAGGCTACATTACGATGGAGGGTAGTGTAAGCAATGGGGTCGTGACATTTGAGCGGATATCGTACGTGAAACAGATAGATTACAATCTGCTCAGTGTTAGTCAAATCTGTGATAAACAATTTTCTGTGTATTTTGATGACAAATTCTGCTATATCTTGAAACCTGGGTTTGAACTTCCGAAAGAGTGGGTGATGCTAAAGGCACCGAGAGTAAACAATTTGTATATTCTCGATATGTCCAAAGCAATGACCACCCATGGCCAAGTCACGTGTTTCCTCTCTAAAGCTACAGAAAAAAGAATCTATTATGTGGCACAGGAGAATGGGACACATCCATTTGCGAAAGATGAACCAGTTAGTGAAGAATGAACTTGTCACGGGAGTTAATGTGAAACACTTCCATTTGAATGACAAGTGTGTTAGTTGCAAAAAGGGAAAGCAGCACAAACAGGCCCATAGACCAAAGAAAGTCAATTCCGTTGAACTGCCGCTTGAGCGTTTGCACATGGACTTATTCGGTCCAGTCAGACGTAAAAGTCATGCCGGGGAGTTGTACTGTCTTGTGGTGACTGACGATTATTCTAGATTTTCATGGGTCATGTGCTTGCATCAGAAAAGCGACACTTTTGACAATCTGAAGGTTCTGTTTACACGTCTGGAGAATATATATGGTCTGAAGATCAAACGAATCCGGAGTGACAATGGGACGGAGTTCAAAAACGCTCAGATGGAGGATCTTTGTGCAAACAAGGGAATTCATCATGAATATAGCGCTCCGTATACACCCCAGCAGAACGGTGTCGCAGAGAGAAAGAACAGGACTCTAATCGAGACGGCGAGAACTATGCTTGCGGATTCAAATCTTCCAGTCATGTTTTGGAACGAAGCTATTTACGCAGCATGTTACACTCTAAACCGTGTTTTAACAGTGAAGAAGTTTGGCAAAACTTCTTATGAGCTGTTGAACCGACGCAAGCCGAATCCGGAGTATCTAGAACCATTTGGTGCCCCATGTACAATGCTGAATCCTTCGGAGAAGTTCACACCAAAGGCTGAAGAAGGTTATTTTGTTGGATATGCAACCCCACTAAAACGGGTATTCAATAAAAGAACTAGAAAAGTCGAGGAGTGGGCTAATGTCGAAGTACAAAGATACACACAAAATGTACAGGGTGGAGGTCCAGATTGGATGTTTGATTACAAAGACTTCTTTGAATCATTCAATCTAGATAGCATGGTTGAAGAAGCTGTACTTCGCTTATATTACGAGGTCGAAAACGCCGTAACTTCACCGTTAGTGCGTCCGATCACTGTAAACCCCCCAAACAGCTTCTAATGATGCCACTGCTCCTGTGATGGAAGAAGAGGTGTTCCAAGAAGCTTCTACAACGCTTAATTCATCAGATTCAGAAGATGAAGACGATGATGCAACAAGTGAAGCTATTCTGGACAATGCTACAGTGACACCACCAGTGAACCCAACTAATACTGATGCTTCAACATCGAATGTGGGTAATGATCTGGTTTCTACAGAGAATTTGACAACTCAAACGGGAGTACAAGTACCTGATTATCCGGAATCTCGGATACATCGGATACACCCGCTTTAATAGGTTATTGGTGATCCTGGTAGCAGCGTGATGACAAGAGGGCAGTTGAGAAATGCTCAAGCACCAGAAAATATTGGCAACCTTGCTTTATATGCCAAAATACAGAAATCTGGTTTTCAAAATGACTGGTCTTTCGCTTGTTATGTTTCGCAGGTCGAGCCGCGGACTTACAAGGAAGCTCTTTTGGATGATGCCTGGGTGGAAGCAATGCAGGAGGAGTTGTTACAATTCCAGAAACTCGGTGTATGGACACTGACAGATTTGCCCCCTGGAAGAAAGAAAATTGGAACCAAATGGGTGTTTAAATGCAAGAAGGATGATAGAGGAGTCATAGTGCGAAACAAAGCTCGTTTGGTCGTTCAAGGTTTTCATCAGGTTGAGGGAATTGACTACAATGAAATCTATGCACCGGTTGCACGCTTGGAAGCCATCCGAATGTTCCTAGCGTTTGCATAATGGAAGAAATTTAAGGTGTATCAGATGGATGTAAAGAGCGCATTTCTTTACGGTGTGGTCAAAGAGGAAGTTTACGTAGGTCAACCGCCAGGCTTTGAGGACCCTATTCACCGGGATAAGGTTTATGTGTTAAACAAAGCTCTCTACGGCTTGCACCAGGCTCCGAGACAATGGTATGAGGAGCTGAGCACGTATCTTCTCTCGAAAGGATTCAAACACGGACTGGTAGACTGCACACTGTTCATGAAACGAGCAGGAGATGATTTGCTTCTTGTACAAATTTATGTTGATGATATTATTTTCGGGTCAACTAACGAACTTCTGTGCAGGGAATTTGAAAAAGTTATGCAGGAAAAGTTCGAAATGAGCGCAATGGGAGAAATGCAGTTTTTCCTAGGCTTGCAGGTGGAGCAAAGACCAATGGGGATCTTTATTCACCAGACGAAATACGTTTCTGAAGTCTTGAGCCGATTCCAGATGGATGATTCGAAGCCGATGGATACCCCGATACAACCTAATCACGGGATTGGAGTTGACCTTAAGGGGGAGCTGACTGATCCATTTACATACAGAGCAATCGTCGGATCTCTGATGTATCTCACCGCGTCTAGACCTGATATAATGTTTGCGACATGTCTTTGTGCGCGATATCAATCGAAGCCGAAACAGAGTCATCTTGCAGCTGTCAAGCGTATCCTTAGATATCTGAAGGGTTGTCCATCGAAAGGACTTTGGTACCCTCATGATGATAATTTTGACCTAATCGCTTTTAGTGATGCAGATTGGGGCGGCTGTGACAAAGACAGCAAATCCACAACGGCTGGATGTCAGTTTATGGGGAGCAGGCTCGTGACCTGGCAATGCAAGAAACAAACCGCAGTTGCACTATCCACATGTGAAGCAGAATACGTTTCAGCGTCGAGTTGCTGCTCACAGGTTCTTTGGATCCAACAACAGATGGTGGATTACGGTTTGCAATTTCTTAAAACTCCTATTTACTGTGATAATGAGGCCGCAATCGCATTAACAAAAGACTTAGTAAATCACTCAAAGGCTAAACATATCCGGATTAAATATCATTTTATCCGTGATTGTTATGCTAAAGAGTTGATCGATATGGTCAAAATCCACACTGATTACCAACGCGCAGATCTATTTACCAAAGCTTTTGATAAATCCAGATTTGGTTATCTTTTGAAAGCTAATGGTATTAAAGAAAAACAGGATTAATCACCACCTCAGTCTATCATTTTTTAGTTTAAATTTTTACTGCTTTTCAGAAAAATTTCGAAAATCCAAAAACATTGAAAAATTTCAAAATCCATAAAAATTAGAAAATTTCTTTGCTGACTGCTATATCTTCTTTCCTTATATTAATGCCGTCAGATTTCTGTGAACAAACGATATCTGGGCAGTCACATATTTGAAATGCTCCAGCTTATCCTTGGGAACAGTAAATTCGAAAATCTATAAAAATCAGAAAAATCAAAAATGATTTCCTGGAATATAAAGGGAAATGATAGTACATCAGTGGGGATCTGACACATTCTAAGTAATGTACTGCTATATAGGGCATGTGTCTGAGTCTGTGCGATGTGCTGATAGGCTTCGTAGACATATTACTGCGTGCCTGATACATACATATCAAACGAATTGTTGTGTGGATGAACTCCTCATGGGCATATGGTCTTAGTACCGTAATTTCGTTTGATAGGGTATTTGTACAAAACTCGGAGGTTTAGGGTCGTTATGTTATTAGTTGTCTGGGGATAGCCTCTCAGATCTTCTGCTGTAAGTCATTACGGACCTAGATCAGACAGGGTGTCTTTTTAAAAGAGCTATATGCCAAATCCTAAAGTTACCGAATTGAGGAACTTTCCATGTTATATGATGATCAAAGATTATCTATTACATCGTATTGATCACTGATGCAAATCATGATTAATATCAGTCCTCAACCTGGTATAGTGCATATGTTACTTTGCTGCATTAATTTGCTGACCTGTATACCTCTATGCATTATATCTTGTACAATTACAGACGACGAAAGCATAATCACGCTTTACAATGAGTCTTTGTGCATTTACTTCTTGATACGGGAGTATGTCGTGTGCGTGGGAACCACAGACATTTGCGTTTATACTATAAATATCAGTATCAGTATAAAGCACTGCACAAAAGTCTGCATGTGAGTTTATGTGGATCACAATATCAGCAGTTGCCAGATCACACATTGTCTTTAATGATAATAATTCAAAAGATCAACGGTGTGATCAGATTTCTCAATAACTGATACGATCCCTTTACCGGAAATCCCAAAAACATTTACAGTTTTTCATTTACATTTTTGCATTTTATTTTCTCGTCAAAAATTACAAAACTCAAAAAGATTTTAGGTGTGTTTTAGCATAAACTTTAGAAAATCCAAAAAGATTTGTTATTTCCATCTTATTTTTGATAACTGATGGTGGTTGATGTCAATTTTCTAAACCTTGATACACCATTTGAGCTTTGTAACTTTTTAAATGTGAAAATATGATTGTTGGATGCTTAAAAGTTGGAAAATAATTGGACCGGGACTCGTTTTTGAGATTTGGAAAATTTATAAAAAATCCCATTTCTCATTCGCCCATTCGGTTGGTCGAATGTGGGATTTTACATGTTCCTTCGTATGTTTTAAACGGGCGAAGGAGAGTGTTCTTGAACACAAGTTTCATTCGAACCCTTTTGCCTCATTCGAACCTTTCACTAGGGTCAAAGGAGACAAAAGTTTCTCCTTCGTACGTGGCGAAGGAGGATGCCTATATATACCTTTCTGTCTCATTCGAACCCCATTCAAATTTTTTTTCAGAAAAATCACTCTAACCTCACCTTGTTGCTTGATTATTTTGAACCTTTCCATTGTGTTCGTCTCTTCATACTGATCATTTTGCACTATCATTTACAGGTTAACACTCAGGATTGAAGGATTTAATTCTATACGTACGAAGGAGAAACTTTTGTCTCCTTCGACCCTAGTGAAAGGTTCGAATGAGGCAAAAGGGTTCGAATGAAACTTGTGCAAAATGATCAGTATCAAAAGTTTCTATTTACAACAGGAATTAAATCCTTCAATCCTGAGTGTTAACCTGTAAATGATAGTGCAAAATGATCAGTATGAAGAGACGAACACAATGGAAAGGTTCAAAATAATCAAGCAACAAGGTGAGGTTAGAGTGATTTTTCTGAAAAAAAAAATTGAATGGGGTTCGAATGAGACAGAAAGGTATATATAGGCATCCTCCTTCGCCCATTCTATACGTACGAAGGAGAAACTTTTGTCTCCTTTGACCCTAGTGAAAGGTTCGAATGAGGCAAAAGGGTTCGAATGAAACTTGTGTTCAAGAGCACTCTCCTTCGCCCGTTTAAAACATACGAAGGAACATGTAAAATCCCACATTCGACCAACCGAATGGGCGAATGAGAAATGGGATTTTTTATAAATTTTCCAAATCTCAAAAACGAGTCCCGGTCCAATTATTTTCCAACTTTTAAGCATCCAACAATCATATTTTCACATTTAAAAAGTTACAAAGCTCAAATGGTGTATCAAGGTTTAGAAAATCGACATCAACCACCATCAGTTATCAAAAATAAGATGGAAATAACAAATCTTTTTGGATTTTCTAAAGTTTATGCTAAAACACACCTAAAATCTTTTTGAGTTTTGTAATTTTTGACGAGAAAATAAAATGCAGAAATGTAAATGAAAAACTGTAAATGTTTTTGGGATTTCCGGTAAAGGGATCATATCAGTTATTGAGAAATCTGATCACACCGTTGATCTTTTGAATTATTATCATTAAAGACAATGTGTGATCTGGCAACTGCTGATATTGTGATCCACATAAACTCACATGCAGACTTTTGTGCAGTGCTTTATACTGATACTGATATTTATAGTATAAACGCAAATGTCTGTGGTTCCCACGCACACGACATACTCCCGTATCAAGAAGTAAATGTACAAAGACTCATTGTAAAGCGTGATTATGCTTTCGTCGTCTGTAATTGTACAAGATATAATGCATAGAGGTATACAGGTCAGCAAATTAATGCAGCAAAGTAACATATGCACTATACCAGGTTGAGGACTGATATTAATCATGATATGCATCAGTGATTAATACGATGTAATAGATAATCTTTGATCATCATATAACATGGAAAGTTCCTCAATTCGGTAACTTTAGGATTTGGCATAAAGCTCTTTTATAAAGACACCCTGTCTGATCTAGGTCCGTAATGACTTACAACAGAAGATCAGAGAGGCTATCCCCAGACAACTAATAACATAACGACCCTAAACCTCCGAGTTTTGTACAAATACCCTATCAAACGAAATTACGGTACTAAGACCATATGCCCATGAGGAGTTCATCCACACAACAATTCCTTTGATATGTATGTATCAGGCACGCAGTAATAGGTCAACGAAGCCTATCAGCACATCGCACAGACTCAGACACATGCCCTATATAGCAGTACATTACTTAGAATGTGTCAGATCCCCACTGATGTACTATCATTTCCCTTTATATTCCAGGAAATCATTTTTGATTTTTCTGATTTTTATAGATTTTCGAATTTACTGTTCCCAAGGATAAGCTGGAGTATTTCAAATATGTGACTGCCCAGATATCGTTTGTTCACAGAAATCTGACGGCATTAATATAAGGAAAGAAGATATAGTAGTCAGCAAAGAAATTTTCTAATTTTTATGGATTTTGAAATTTTTCAATGTTTTTGGATTTTCGAAATTTTTCTGAAAAGCAGTAAAAATTTAAACTAAAAAAATGATAGACTAAGGTGGTGATTAATCCTGTTTTTCTTTAATACCATTAGCTTTCAAAAGATAATCAAATCTGGATTTGTCAAAAGCTTTGGTAAATAGATCTGCGCGTTGGTAATCAGTGTGGATTTTGACCATATCGATCAACTCTTTAGCATAACAATCACGGATAAAATGATATTTAATCCGGATATGTTTAGCCTTTGAGTGATTTACTAAGTCTTTTGTTAATGCGATTGCGGCCTCATTATCACAGTAAATAGGAGTTTTAAGCAATTGCAAACCGTAATCCACCATCTGTTGTTGGATCCAAAGAACCTGTGAGCAGCAGCTCGATGCTGAACCGTATACCTTTCTGTCTCATTCGAACCCCATTCAAATTTTTTTCAGAAAAATCACTCTAACCTCACCTTGTTGCTTGATTATTTTGAACCTTTCCATTGTGTTCGTCTCTTCATACTGATCATTTTGCACTATCATTTACAGGTTAACACTCAGGATTGAAGGATTTAATTCCTGTTTACTGTTTCGAGCCCTAATTCATTAAACTGATTATAATTGACTTCATTGTGACAATTGTTGATTAGGTTTCATTACATATGTGTTTTAGGGGGAGAGTAACCAAAAACATTGGATTCAAAACCAACTGGTTGATCAATTGATCAATAGTTGTGTTTCGAACCCTAGTTTCAATTGAAAACACATATATAATGAATAAATTGATGTATTTGTTAGTTTTGAATGGTTAATCGGCATTATTAGGATCTATTTCAATCAAAAGAACATGATCAGAAAACCTTAATTTCAAAATTGAAAATTCAAATTAAGAACAGTCACCTTCGACCATTACGAATGGGCGAAGGAGATAAACAAACGGTCGAATGTAGAATGTTTGGGCGAATGAAACCTTTTATCAAAAACCATACATTCGTACCATCTTTCTTTCTCATTCGTACCTTGTTATTTCTCATTCGTACCCCCGTTTGGGTGAATGAGAAGGCTGATTACCAAAAATTTTCAAAGTTTGAAATTTTGTCGATTTTTAACATGTGTTTTTGTTTGTTTTGAAGATTTAACGATGTCCGAGCAAGAGAAGACGACAGAACAAGCTGGATCATCATCACAGCCTGCCAAGACTGTTTCTGAAGAGCCTTTAGCCTTCGAGAATGCGCATAACTGCTGTGCGTATCTCGGAGAGGTTAAGAAGCATACAGAGTTTGTCGGTATTATTGATTTCTTGAAGAGATGCAGGGTGATAGATGCTATTGCTACACCGACGATTATCTACAAAGATATGATACAAGAATTTTGGTCGGAAGCGAAGCTTGATTTCTGGAAATGCGAATCATGTTTGACGAGCAAGATTCAAGGACAAAGAGTCATTGTTTGCGAGGAGGATCTGAGAGAAGCGTTGAACTTAGATGATGAGCCGACAGATCCTAAGGAGTTCAGTTTTATGGATCAGCGAAAGTGCTTTCTCATAATGAAATACAATGGACCAATCACTGACGGTTCATTACATAAGGGAAAACTGTGCCCCCAATTCAAATATCTGGCACACGTTTTGATTCATGTCTTCGGATCTGCAGCTGGAGGATATGATTTGATGCGAAAGAGTATCAGTTCTATGATGGTTGCCTTAGTGTTGAACAAACCGTTCAATGTTTCAGGCATGCTGATGACTCATTTACTAGAGCCTGTGAACGGCACGAGGAATCTGAAGTTTTTACTTTATCCTCGTTTCCTCCAGATGGTGTTTGACAACAAGTATAAGGAGCTGAAAAGAGATCCTAAGCACATAGTTGTTCGGGAACATATGTCGCTTAATACACTTGCTAGGATGAAGGCGTATAAGGGATTGTCAGTTGATGAACGTCTTCCAGTAAGACGTTTATTTGGACACCTAGCCAGAGTTGATTATACAGATCCGGGTAAAGGACTTGTGAGACATGCAAACAGTGATTCTGATCCTGATGATCCATTACATCCTGTTGATCCTGATGCAAAACGCAAAAGACAGGTTGTGAATGTCGGCGCAAAGAGTGGAAAGACAAAGAAGAAAGAGATAAGGTTAGAGGTTGCGACTGAACCTGAAAAGAAGAAAAGTACGCCAAGAAGAAACAAAACAATGGCAAAGAAGGGTTTACACATTGTGGACGAAGCGTCAGTTGATTCAGAAGAGACGCTAGAAGACATTGGGACTCAGAGACTGAATCGTTAAAGACCGCCACGCCCAAGGCCACTGAGGTTGGTGTGTCTACTAGTCAGAATGTTGAAGATCAAGGGAATAAGAGTCCTATTCCTGTTGATGAAGATGAATTGATTATGAACATAGATGAAACTTTTACTGGTTCTCCTGTGCAAGCTGCTAAGAAGAAGAAGAAACCGGAGAAACCAAGTCTTAATAGAAAGAAGGAGATTGAATCGCTGATAGCTGGTAAGAAACTACCACCAGCTTCAAGTTCTAAGTCACCGGTTACTGCACCAGCACAGAAGAAACAAAAGACTGCGACAACATCGAGCGCACAACAGAGTGAAGATATACCTATTGATGAGGTTAATGAAGCATTGGATAATGTGCTCAAGAAGATTAGAAAAGGCAAACTGCCTGATGTTGTTGAACCACCTATGAAGAAGAAAGTTTCGGTGGATAGTGACATTATGAGTGCTGTGAATCAGAGATTGTCTGAGATGATGAATATAATCAACAAACAACAAACTGAGATCGAGCAATTAAAGACAAACGATAAGAAGATGTTGGAGGTCATAGTCACATCAGCTGATGATAATGAAGTTTTGAAGAAACTATCAAGAGATTGAAAAGAGAGAATAAGAAGTTGCTGAAACATGAGCAACGAAACACCAGAAGAATTATCGTCTTGAAGGAGGAGAATAAACAGTTGAAGAAGAGTAACAAGCATATGGATGATTTGATCAAGAACTTGTACTCTCAAGCTCCTCAACTTCAAGCTGGTGAAGTAGATAAGGAAAGAGAAGAAGAACAGGTTGATTTCGAACCATCTGACGAAGAAGAAGATGAAGAACTTGATGAAGATGCAGGAAATGACACTAAGAAGAAGAAGAAAGATGATAAGGATGATGGAGGTTCAGATGATGGTTCAAGTGATGGAAACGGCTCTGCTTTCGATAGTAGTGATGATGATGATGATGATGACGCTGACAAGTTTACATATGAAAAGTGTGACTCAAGTAAGGGTGGAGAGTTGAGCTCTAAGACTTTTGGAGAGAATGTGGATGAAGATATATTCTGGAATGAGAAACTGCAATCGTTATCTGAAGATGACAAAAACATGTATCGCCAGATGCTCACAGATCGAGTCTGGACGATCGACATGACCAACAGATTTCCAGAGATATTTGAATCGAGCAATAAACTATTTGAGTTGGAGTTTGATGACCCTGATCTTGAAGATAAGGAAGTTTCTGCGGCGATTTCAAAAGAAATACTTGAGGGTTTAGCAAAACAGGTAGGAAAGACTTTGGAAGAATTACTTGCTGACAATTTCATTCCAAAGATACCTGAGAAGGAAGCCGGGAATCATTCTGATGACCGTGACGTTCCTGCGTTTGAGGATGTTGAAATGGAAGACATAACGAGTGAGGAATATCCACAATACTTCAAGACTAATCAAGATTGTGGATTTCCTGGATTCTCAGATAAATTGCTAAACCATGCCGAGAAACTGGCGAAAGAGAAGAGTAAAGCATTTGAAGATGAAATCTTCAAAGGGCATGACAAACCACAGTTCGAGCAATCGGAGAGTTTGAAGGAGTTCTTAAGGAGATTGAGAGAGAAAGAAAACAATCGTCCGAAAGCTAAAATTCAAGGAAGCTTTTACAAACTTCATAGTGGTATATTCAAAGGTCGTGCATTGGCCTGGAAGTTTGTTAAAGAATTGAGATGTATTGCAGTGAAGTGGGAGAAGGGGATCTTATACTTCGATAAATTTCATCATTTGAAGACTCTTCCCTATTGGGCAATCCGTGATATTTGTCGTCACCGTTTAACGGGAGCGTCAAATAGTCAGATTACCTACTTTGCTGAGAAAATGACAAGAGAAAGCCGAACCAAGTGGGATTTGTTTAAACCACAATATCCTAAAAGAATTGTTCACAAGAAGGATATTGATCAGATTACAGGTATGCCCAAGGTGACATTAAAGTACAAACCACCGCGAGTGTTGAAAAAGATTCCTTTGTTGCCAATCCCACAACACTTCGCCAAAGATTTCATCTGGTGGTATTACGATTGGAAGATTGCAGAAGCTGTGATTGTATTGAAAGACGGAGAGAAGAACTACAAGAAAGTACACATTTTTGATCCCATGTGGTTAATAAACTGTTCACATGAGGATATAATCATGTTGTTTTACAATCCGATCTATTCTGATGCGAAGGATGCTGAGCAAGCAGGAAAATACCAACGTGTGGTATTTCTGTGCTTTGCATATGATATTAATGCTGGGTGTGACTATGGCGAGAAGCTCGGAAAGTTTGTTGAAAAGCAAAAGGTGCATGAACTGAAAAAGAAGAAGCAAACACAATTTCAGGAACCGGTGTTGACGAAAGAACAGAAGATTCAACGACATATCAGACTGATGAATATTAGAATGGATGAACAACGTCGACAGCAATCCATGCAATACTCGAGGGGGAGTTTGTAGATGCAAAAGTGCGACTAGTGCTTCGGATTGAACAACAAACTTGTTTTTGATGATTGTCGTTGGTGCGAAGGAGTAATTGTTGGTACGAAGGAGAGTTTCTGAAGGTGCGAAGGAAGAAGAAAGGGTGCGAAGGAAGATGCTGTGGGCGAATGTGAATATAGTTTATTATGTAACTTGGTTCGACCAGACAGTTTGGGCGAACCTGCATATTCGCACAATCAATTTGGGCGAATGTGCAGTCTATAAATAGACAAGTTTGATTTTTGAATGTAACTTTTTGTCATTATTATTCCCTCCACTTTCTGATATTCTCTCTAGTGTTTTGTTTAACTCTTTTCACGTTCTCACCCTGTTTGTTATCATATTTCAACGTGTAATCGAGTTGTTAATTAATGAAAAGCTTTTGAAAATGATGATCTGTGTGTTTTGATCTGTTTGACTATTATTTTGTGATAGTTTTAGGGATTCCGCACCTAAAACTAACTTGTTTGATCATTCTTTGTTGTTATACGATCCATTCACACACATACACAGGTATTTCCATGTTTTTTCCCAAACATGCTCAGGCCTAGATAAGGTATTAGACACCAACATCGTCGCAAACAAATTACGAAGAGAGTATCCTGAACCAGTATAATGAGCTTCCTCGATAGCTTCTACATATTAGTTGTCATCGTCTAAGAGGCCAAGAGCATAACATGCATCACGAAATGTTGGTAAAACTTTTCCATTGACCGTTCTTATCTCCTCAAATGATCTAGGGCCTTTTACTTTATTGAGAAGAACTCTCAAGAAATACACCTCGCCCATGGATGGAGTAACCATGTGAACACGACCAATTGACTTACCTATCTTTTGAAAGTCCCATTTTTTTTCTTCTGTTTTCCAAACAAATTTACTTAGGATTTCAATGTAACTTAGTTCACGTGCCACAGCCTCACTTTGGTTTAGTTCCATCCATTTTAGAAACATTGTTGAAGACACTGTTGGTTTATCGAGAACGTTTTGAAGATTTTCTTCTGGACCATATACGACACTTTGCTCACCGGGCAGATGAAATGGAAGCCTTATAACTGGAAGGTATCTATAATGCACTTCGTTTTTAAATATCCTCCATGAAGCTTCACATGCAGAAAGGAACCTACAATCAAAATGTTTTTTGATTTCATCTTTTTGAACCACTTCTTGACCTTCTCCATCATCTTCTACAAAAGCAACTTTAGCCCTATCAGGTCCTTTATTAATGTATTTGAATAAATAATTAATTGAAGCAGCCTGGTTACACCATTCAACATTGATATGTGCTTGGTAACGCTTTAAAAGTTTGGCGTTATAAGGAACCACATTTCTGTTGTCTAACTTAGCAGTTCCTTTTTCAACAATTAGCCCTGAGTCTCTTCTTCTATAAACCGGGTATCCATTTGAATCTAACGTTGATGCAGAAGAAAACTTCTTTGGAAATTTCTTGGAGCACTTACCGTCAAACATGCACGGACAGTTGGGATATTCACGTCCGCAGGGTCCATGAATCATAAAGTCACTCACAAGACTAAACAACTCCGGATCTACTTTCTTATCAGGAATTTCAGCAGAAACAAAACGATCAACATGGTCAATCGTGGGAAGCTTACTGTCATCTTTGAGAAACAGACAGATGTGAGCGTGTGGTAAACCACGTTTTTGGAACTCTATAGTATAAACCGTTGTAATATTAAGTTAAAAAATGTAGTTAGAAACTTAATAAATATAAACATGATAGTAATTATATAAAAAAAATAAATATTTAATAAGTATAATTGAATTACGATGATAATCTATGAATACGTATTGAAACTTAATTTTTTCCGTAAATAATTATACCTGCTGAAGTCTTGCCCAATAATGATTTTTCATGTAAATCTTTCATGATTGAGTCTAGCTTAACTTTGAATAGTCTAGCTAAAATGTCTGGCCTATCTTCTGGATTTGTCTTCTTGTCCTTAAGAAACCTTCTAATTTCAGGCCATTTGGCATTGCATCTGATTGTAATAAAAAAATCAGGGTATCCATGATTTTTACAAATAGCCATTGCATCAAGATAATTTTCCCTCATGTAACGTGCACCACCAGTAAAAGAAGAGGGTAAAATTACAGGCGTCCCTACTTTTGACAAATCAGTAGGTCCATTTTGGTTCAACGTTTGAAGATTGGTATAAGTCTCACACCTAAGTTTATGTTGCTGGAAACGGACATAAAATAAGCGCTCACTCTCTATCATGGTATAAACGTCAACCAAAAACTGTTGAAGAAGTCGCCTTGCATTCAAAATCAATGAGAACTTACCAACTCTGTCTTGGATATGATATGCAAAATACTCTCTCATTGAACATTTTGAATCTACTTTCTTTTTAGATTTCCTTTCTTCCCTGTGTGGTATATCAACCCTATAACAATCTTCTCCAAAGGGAATAATCAATGGATACTGGAGAGCTAGATATGACGGATGAAGTTCACTTATACGCTGAAGACCCTCTATTCTTGACTCGACAACAATATCTCTATTGTCAAGCTGGTCATCATCGTTTGACAAAATAAGGGCGGCAATTTCTGATGAAGTGGGTAAGTTGTATGTTCGACCGTCTTTAGATCTCCTACCAATAAGACGTAATTTAAGGTTAACTTCAGGATTTTCTTGAAATCGATCACGTACAATCCTATAGCTTTTCACAAGCTGATTATTTGAGTCTAACATCGACTTCAAGTACTGAATGATTTCAATGTCAAGTTCGTGAGAAATATCCTTAGACTCTCCTTTTTCATTACTGAAAAGATTAAAAAAAAAGAAAATTGAGAAAAATTAATATTTACCTAAAAAGCTAAAAAATAAGTAACAAAATAAAGAATATTACCTATAAATCGTTTCCCGGTTTGAGACTTCATTTTCGGTGTCATATATATATAACTGAGAAAATTTCGGTTTAGAACCATCTTTAGGAATAAGACCACCCAAGGTGTGATAATTTTCTCCACTTATTCTATATATGAATGGAGCCTTTCCTCTATTGATATTTTAGTCAACCTTGGCTCCCATTGAAGTAAAACAAAACATAGAATTGAAGCGGCGAATGTGTTTTAAGAAATATTTGCTCTTCGATTCTGTGTTTTTGAAAAGATTCTGATAATCTAAACTGATCTCTTTGAAATCTGGAAGTTGTACCTTTCCATAAAAACAACATAGCATGTAAGTTGTTCTTCCAGAAACCTTAAGGCCTTTACCAGCTTCTGATCTCCACAATTTTGCGTTACACATCTCACATACAACCGTTTGATCACTGTGATCTAGATAATCTGGCAAATATAAACCAATAAAATAATTAACGCATAAAAGAAATAAATATAGTTGTAAGTGTTTTGTAAACTTAATATTTACCTTTAGAGACACCCTTATATTGCAAGTCTTTAGTTGGTTGAGGGTTGACAGCTTCTTCGTCAGACAAACTAACCATGCGAACAAGTGAGATGCAACGTCGATTACTTCTTGATGTATTCATGGTTTCTGATTGCACAGAAGATGATGCAAGTGAAACTGTATCAACATTAGTGAGTCCACCTGAAATTAATATTAACTATTTCAAATTTTATATTAAAAAAATTAAAAATTTTGAAAATTAATAGACACATAGCAAGTTGTACCAGATGTGGTTGGATAAGTAGGAGTTGTAAAATTAGATTGTTTTTGAGTTCCAGTAATAGAATTTACTCTACGTCTTTTTGCATCAAGTTGTAATTTTCTGAACTTTCGAAACTCTACAGAATGTTGTGTTGTGAGTTCAGGCACTGAAACAATAGATAAAAATAAAATAAGTTTGGACTGAAGTATGATAAAAACATAAGTAAGATAGAATTGCAATACCGTTTGTAATATTGGACCAAGGAGTGCGTTCTGTAGAACCTGTTGATACATAAAGTAAATAAAAAAATAACGGGGTAAAGTAAAAAAATTGACATAAAGTGAAAAAATTAACGCTTAAAATTATTAAATGTTACAAACAATTATTACCAGAAAAAGATGCGTTAAAAGGGTTGTTGAAGGTTGTTGTAACGGATGATATATCGATTGAAACCAAACTATTTTTGAATTGTGAGGGATTTGTATTTTCACATTGCTTAACACTCTTTCTCTTAGCATCCATTTGCATATTTCTGGAGTTTCGAGAATCCGATGCAATGTTCACGTTGACTTCAAACGTATAAAGAACATATAAAGTAATATTAGTTTATATAATAAAGTGAATAACAAAGTAGTTATTTCTTATAAGATGGAATATGTTATTTAAATAAATAAAAATACCATTTGAGATAGTAGACAAAGGCGTTGGTTGCAATTGACCTATAAAAAAAACAGACACAAACAAAATTTACTCTAATCATAAATAGGGATTGGAAGTTGAAACTTTATATATAGATATAAATTAAAAATTGTTATTCGTTTACCGGGTGTAAAAACATTCAATGTAGTTTGGAAGGTTGAGTTTTGCGGAATAGAATGGTTGGAACATTGAATTGAATCACGGTTGAATATTGTAGGTGGCGGTAAATGTTGTAGTACATTAGTATGATTAGTGACCTTGCATCTCTTTGCATCCAAGTGTAATTTTCTAATTCGGCGACACTCGGCTGCGTTATTTCTTTTTTGTTCATCAGACAAAGCTGTGAAAAAAAAAATTAATTACTTACATAAAACTAAGATAATGTAAATAAAGATGTCAATAATATGAAATTTGTGTACCGTTTGAGATATTAGATAACGGCGTTCGTTTGTCATCACCTTATACAAAAATTGAAAAGTTAAATGAGACAACACAAATAATAGAAATATAAAAACATTGTAGATAGAATAAAAAAAATTACCTTTTGAAGTATTAGAGAGTCTTTTACGTCCCATTTCAACTAAAAGGAGGAAATTACTAAATAAAATGTTTAATAACAGTAATACATATAAAGATTTAAAGATACATAATAATAAACTAACTATTGATCTTCAAGAGTTAGGCTACCAATAGTGAAGTATTATTGAGAAATATGGATTCAAGAAAAATAAACATACATCACAATGATCATGTTTTAATAAAATAATTGATATTGAAATAAAAGAAGGACATACATTCAACTTGTACGATAGAAGACTTGAGCAAAAATAAAAACAGCCAGGGAGAACTCTTGAAGGTTTGATTGATTTGATTTCTTGGTGTGATTATTTTTTTTTTAAAGTAGTATGGTTTATATAGACTCAGAATTAAATTAGTAATTAATAATGATAATTAATATGTTTAATTACCTACCATTATTAAAGAAGACTAAAAATTTGAATTTTTGGTGTAATTTGAATTTAAAATTTAAAAATTTTGAATCTTTTCGAAAATTAATTTTTCGATTTTTTTATTATAATTTTAGTAACTGTATGGTATAATTACTTACCATTATTAAATATTCTACACAATTGAATGTTTGGTGTAATTAAAACTAAAAATTGAAATTTTTTAAATAATTCGTATTTACAATTGAATTAATTTTTTAAACTCGATTTTTGCTGATTCATTAATTACAATAATTGTGTTTAAATTGAAGGGTATGATTGCAACTTTATAATTTGAAGGTAATAAATTCATTTGATTACTTTGAAATTGTATATTAAACTACTAAAAATATTTTTTTTAAGTATAAAGTTATCAACGAAATGTAATAATAGTTTTTGTAAAATTGTTTGATTAATATTATTGAGTGTATTACATTTTTTTTAAAAAACTACAAATGTTGTATTTGTAAACAACTTGATAAAAAGAAACATAAAATGCAACCACATGTCATTTATACATGTAAAAATAGTCTCAAAAAACCACATAAACCATAAACAAAAACAAATTATCCAAAAAAACCCAACCAAGCATAAAAAAACGAAATTGTCCAACAAAACCAAACGAAGCATAAATGTTTAAAGAAATTGTTCATTGTCCCTATTTCTCAACCTTAGGAACCAAAAGGGGGATCTCGGGTGATTTCTTTGCAGCTTTTGTTGTAGATTCACTTGTATCATCATCAAGGTCATACACTTGATCTAGGCTACGCTTGACTTCCTGATCATCACGAACAGCACCAAGTCTAGAAGATGACTCTGGAGTATTGTTATCTCCAACAGAATCCTACAATATTAAATGACATGTAAATTTTGTTAGAATAAACTACATAAAAAAGTTAAATATAATATATGATTAAATAAGTAAAAGAACAACCTTCAAAGACAATGCATTCTGTGTTGAAGATTCATCTATATCAGTGTGTTCAAAAACAGGTTGATCGAGCTGGAAAAAAAATATACGTGTAATACTTCAAAGGAAACGTTGATAATAAAAACCAAAAAAAAATTAATAAGAAGAATAATAAAAATGTACTAATGATTCATAAGAGTAATATCATCATCATCATCATCATCATCATCATACTCAGTTAATCCCACCTATAGCAAAGCTAAGGTAGGGTCTGAGGAGGGTAAGATGTAGATAGCCTTACCTCTACCCCAAGAATAGAGAGGCTGCTTCCAGTGAGACCCCCGGCTCGATGTGGTTTGGTATCAAGCCTTAGACATAAGGCACAGAACACTTAGCAATCGGGACAAACCCGATCGGTGCGTGTACCCCTTTGTCTTTTGGCTATCCACGCCACCACATGATGCATGATTAACCGTCCGTCGTTTTAACGTTATTTTCACGAAATTAGTAAAATAACGTTAAAACCAGTGCAACTTTACTTTTGCCCCCCAAGGGCCACACATTCATAAGAGTAATAATAAAGGAATATTTCAATGATAATAATAACCTGAATGTCTGGGAACCTTTGTTCCAGCGAAGCAACTATTGAAGAATCATCGGTAAGTTTGCGTATACCATAACCATCCATATGCTTATCAATGTTAAATTGACCAATTTTAATTTTGAAAGAAAACTTTTTATCTTCAAATGAAGCAAATTCAGGGGGAGTTATTTTCTCTGACTGGTCAGAAACCTAGATAAAAAATTTCATAAGTAACATTAGGTATAATAAGATATATTGTTTAAGGCAGAAAAAAAATAAATTACCTGCTTGGATTTTTCCAGGAGTTCATCGCTGACATGCCCAACATTTTTTCGATTCTCGATCAAACAATGTGAGTGATGTTATTCCAGTACAATCTTGTACCCTAATTGGAATTCTAAACCTAAAGGTAGTAATAACAACAAATTATTTAATAAATGATATCGTAAAATTTTAATTTATGTTTATGAAAAATAATACTTACACAGGTTCAGCAGATACAATATGCTTTGGACAGTCGTTGTTGGTGCAAACCAAAACTTGCTTAAATGAATTAACATCTTTTTCCTCCTCATCATCAGGTAACATGAGAGTTGGCTCAACCATGCGATTACATGCCTCACAACCTAAGTAATACCAATCATCGTTGGCATCCACACCCTTCACTGTACCAACAACAATGACTTGTTTGTTGATCTGCAAAATAAAATAATATTAATGTCAAAATTTAATATAAAAATAATTTCACACAAAATGACTAATAGTGTATACATTAAAATACATAAGTGATAATATTTTGAATGGAATATAAACATTCATATTAGATTATTATAAGTCGAAACTGATATACCTCTGTTATTAACGGAAGATCACGAATAGTGCTGAAATGGGTCTTGTTCAGAAATTCATCTGCCAAATTCATGCTTCCAGAAGATCCGAGAGATCGTTGGGCAGAAGAGGATTCGGTAGCAATAAACTTTTCAATATAACTGTTAAAAGTCAAATAAGAATATCAGTTTAGTATATATAAGAAAAAATATATGTATATATATTATATATTATAATAAAAAGATAGATAAATATCTTACCTTTTCTTAAAAGCAAGAATATCATCAATGGCTTCGTTGATAAACAGCCGAGTGATATTAAATCCATTTTGCACAGTTATATTCCCTATAATATATTAAAATTAACAAACGGTTATATATATTAAAAAAGTAAAAATATGTACAATCTAAAAAAACATTAATAAAGTACAAACCTTTGTAGTTGTTAAAACTACCAAACTGAACAACCAGAACCACATGGACTTCCGCTTCATTATGCTTGATGTAGTCAAACATCTGGTCAGAATACTCATCCCACAAAGTACAGCTAATTTTTACACCACTACATAAAAATACATTGTTTATTAAATGTAAAACATTCAAATATGGCTTGCTACCAATTGATAGTACACACCTAAATTAAAATAATGTTCTTGATGATGAAATAATAAACCATTTAATTGAAAAGATGAACCACATACTCTAGATCAATCAACACAAGACTCATCTTCCACCCAGATTTAGTTTCTGTTGGCTCTGGTGAAGTCCATTCATCAACAAACCCAATGAAATCTAAAAAGATAAAAAGTTAACTAAAATAGTATAAACGAATAAAACCAAACGTATATGAAATTTTACAGTGAGTAAACAAACCAATTCTATTTTCTGCAGACAGGTTACCAGATTTAATTGTCTCAAATGAAGAAAAATTAAAACCATAAAGGTTGCCTTGAAAATTTTTACATTTGGTTATATTAGTTTCAAAAGTAAATGAAAGTATGCCACTCTTAGCAAAGTGTTTTGTAGATTTGTTATCTGCTAGTTGTGGTCTAAATATATAGTAAGCTTCATTTTCTTTTAAAAAAAATTCGTGTTTCTTCATATAACGATTCCACACTATAGCTTGCATTTTAGAACCCTCATTAAAAAACAACGAATTATAATAAAAAATAATATAACAACACTTGTATAAACAATAAATGAAAATAGAACTGATGATAGAAAATCTAACCTGTTCATCCATAACTACCATATCAATTGCAAGAGTTTCCCCTGGTATCTTACGATTTGCTCTCTTCCATATTTTAAGTACCCTCACTTTGATTGTATAATCATTAAGCCGTCAAGTAATGTCATTTAGAAACGTGACATTATTTGGATCCATGATTCTGCAATTTTATACTATGTAACAAACAACAGAGTTAATGCTACATTGTTTGTATTATAGTTATATATAAATAAATAATGAAAGAAAAAAAGAGTAGATACTACCTTAGCAAGTCTGCAAAAAAAATTTCACTCAAAAGATGATGATTAGATCAGTCTATTTATAATGTTATTAATATTGTAATAAGAAACATACACACAAAATGTATTTTTAGTATTGGTTTAAGAAATGGAAACAGAATTATGATAATGTAAATCATACTTAATATTGTAATAAGAAAAAACTAAATGTATTTTTAGTATAGGCTTAAGAAATGGAAACCGATTTATAATGATATCAATCGTATTTAATAATTGAAATTTTAAAGAAATGTATTTTTAGTATAGGTTTAAAAAATGGAAACCAAATTATGATAATGGAAATCAAAAAATTTCGAAATTAGATTAATAAAAATTAAGTTTATTATGTTATTCAAAAAATTGCAAGGCTAATTATACAAAAGTTTTGACTTTGATTTTTTTTATTAAATGCGTTTACTTTTGAAAGAAATTTGGAAAATTTGACATGTTTAATATGTTAAAAAAAGTGGCCTCATATAAAACACTAAAAAATGAAATACCGTTATATCAATATACAACCAATTAGTTTGATATTTTCAAGCATAACGATTATCTGTTTTTATGATTGTAAACCTTTTTATTTAACCGTTTTATTGTGCTTTTGATAATAATGACTTATGCAAAACTAAAGTTGTTAGAATTGTAGTTAATAATATGATTTAAATCTATGAGTTTTAACTTTGAAATTCTTTAAGAAAAAAATATTATTTATAAGTTTTAAGTTTGAAATAACAAAAAAAAAAAAAAAAAAACTTTTTTTTAGAAAGATACAAATTTAAAATTTCATACTTAATTTAAAAAGTTGACAACATTAATAATTGACTTGACTAAATTAAAAGTTGACCAAATTAAAAGTTGACTAAATTAACATTTACAATTTTAGACTACTCCTACGAACATAATATTGATGATCATTATCAACAAACTATACCAAGATATTCGGTTTAAAAGACATAACATACCAAAAAAACACACATTTTACTACATCAGCAGTAAAAGGTGCAAAAGTATGTGACCACCATTCGTTAATCATATTCAAAAAACCTACCACCACTAAGGTGCAAAAAGTTACCAACCAAACATGTTAATGTTCATCAAAAAACTACCACCACAACCATAACTAATTACCATCAACCCTAACTACTTTAGTTAGCTGGAACAGACCTTGTTTGTTGAAAAAAAGGAAATGCATCTGATCACTAGACTGCAACTCCTTATCGGCAGCAAAGACTGACATACCTCTAATGTGGTAACGGTAACTGCTTCTCGAACCTTCAATACCAACAGAAACTCCCCAAGTACAACCCTCACAATCTTTAATAGTCAAAGCCCTCTTCCTGTTCAAACCATTATCCCTTGCCCAATCTACCTTCATACGCTATAAAAATAAAAACAATTTGCATTTTAATAAAAAGGTACGTATACATAAATCGCTATATAATATAAGGAATTCAATAGATAAGACTTACAAAATGCTTGTCAACAGTGAAAACAACTGGAACGCCAACATCATCAACAACGTCTTCCTCCTCGTCATCATCAGATTCATCAACCTCTTCCTCCATATCATCTCCTACACTCATCTCTTCAATATCATTATCGGAAACAAAAACGATTTCTTCATCCTTATTTTCATCATCCTCGACCTTGTAATTGTATTCCCAAAGCTCTGGAGGCAGAGTAAGCTTGTTTTTCTTAAAAAACGACACCTCATACGATTTCTATTTTATTAACAAAGAAAAAAATGAAAACATACAAATTAATTAAAAATAGAAAGCATATTGTATTGCGATTTACATTAGGATAAATAAAACAACAACTATTTAAAAATTGACAAACAAACCTCATTGTAAATTTCAAACACAATTAGATGATCGCTTGTTATCTGAAACGTCTTCTTCATATAAGGCCATCCTTTAGTTATGTAAAGCGCACCACGATCGTTTTCAAGCTTGATTTGGAAAGCATGTTCTGAAGCAAAGATACATAAGTATTGGAAAACAATATGTCAACATGTTGATATCAGCGAAACAAAGGCAACTGAAGCAACTGTATATTATTTCTAAACAATTTTCATGACAAATTGGTGAACCCTAATTAATCTATACATGACATGTACCTATGTCTTCGCACAAATATCAAATCAGTTTAGAAATATGGATTTGAAAACATGACCTGGAAATGAGCTGCACAAAATTGAATCCGCTGGAACGGCTCTATTGTGTAATCCATGAAAAACAAAGCAACTGATATGCTGAAAAGTGGTAAACAATGTTTTCAAAGTTAATACGATTTACTCTATTTTATGTCTTATATAATGTAGTAAACTAATAGTAGAAAATGCATACCAGACGTCTTTCATCAGTCAGTGGGTCGTCCAGCTTGCAGTAGAAAAATTTACCAGGGGCAGCTACAGCATCCTGATGAAAGGTGATCATTCTAAAACAGTTGATAATCTCCTCGTATTCGAAAACAAAGTTGCAATCAGACGGGTAATTTAGTGTTTTAATCATGTGCTTCCATCCATTGAAAAAGAACCACCTTCCAGCAATCTGCATCACTTTAACATCAAAGATTTTCTCATCCAATGTGTGAATTCTGGTTTTCCCAGTTGGGTAGTTGTACTGCTTAACCCATTCATTATACTCGGAAGGTAAGGCCTACACATATAAAAAACAGTCATAAGTAAATATAACGAATCTGAATAAAATGACATCTAGGATAGTCGAGTGACTCCAAGAAATATAAAAGTATTAAATAACAAAGATTGTTACATTGCTTACCAGGTTTACACGGTCGTCACCTTCAGACTTGACCCAAAATCCGTAAACCATTATTACTGAATATATATATATATATATAGCTGAAACATAAGAAAAACCTGTATTAGTAAACAAACATGTAGCTGAAACATAAGAAATGCTAATCAAACAACAATCCATAAAAGTAATAACACCTACAATCGTTATAAAAACAGATTAAAATAACATAAAGGATTCAAATCACTTATAAAAACAGATCAACCCACAATCGAAGCATCAATTACTAAAATGGTCATCCAAGTTTCCACTACCATCAACCATAAAACCAAAAAATCGATAATAACCTGAACAATACCTAGTTATGTGATCATCAACATTTCAAAGCTATGAAGATAATCAGTGATAATGGTATATTGCAAACCCTAGTTATTTAATCATCCAAAGATAAACTCCATACCAAAGAAACACAAACCGTAACATACTAAAATCAATCAAAGACAAAACCCTAGCTATAATCGGCCTGCAGAATCATACATTCAAAAACAGATATGGAAAATCACTGAAACACAAGACAGAGATGGATGAATATCGATTTATTGAAAGAAGAATCGAAAGATAAACTTCATAACAAAGAAACACAAACCATAACATACTAAAATCAATCAAAGACAAAACCCTAGATGTAATCGGCCTGCAGAATCATACATTTAAAAACAGATATGGAAAATCACTGAAACACAAGACAGAAAAAAAGATGGATGAACATCGATTTATTGAAAGAAGAATCGAATGGAGATTACCTTGGATTGGAGATGAAGGAAAACCTTGAATCGCTCAGATATGGAAAATCACCGAAACACAAGACAGAAAAAAAGATCGATGAACATCGATTTATTGAAAAAAGAATCGAATGGAGATTACCTTGGATTGGAGATGAAGGAAAACCTTGAATCGCCTGATTAGGGTTGAGGGTTGGTTATGGAGGCGATGAAGTTGTTTAGCTTATGTCTGTGTTTTGTTAATTGGTTTATATATTTACTCGATTTTTGATTTAAAAAAACGAAAATTTTATAAATTCTCACAATGGGACACTTGGCATAAGTTGATTGGCTATGTAATTTGAGGCTCAATGTGGGATTGACAAGTGTCCACATTGAGTTTTATATATTAGTTGTATAGATATATGGTTACACTTTGTCTTCTTATTTTAAGCCAACTATCCCAAGATATTTTAAATGACCACAGTTTTTCATAGGTTAATATTTTTTACAAATAAAATTTACATCATAAAAACAAAAATTTTGTTCTTTCTAATTTGAGTATAGTATTGTAATTATTTTTTAGATTTAAAAAACTAATGTTTTACACGATTAACAATACGGGTGAACTTGAATGAAAACAGACAAAATCAATCCAAACCAAATCAATTGAAAACTAAATTAACAAAAAACTGAATTAACTTAAGATCCGTTATTGGGTTTTTTTTACCCATAGTTAACCTTAATTAACCAAACCGAAACCAAAGAATGCTTATATTCTTAGCTTTTATACCGCAATTTCATGTATTTTTAAGCAAATATTTTAGGCAAAGTTTGGTTTTGGTTATTAACAAAAGTTAATTGGACCGAACTAAAAACCGTCTATCTTACAAAATAAACCGAACCAATTAACCGACCGGTTAATAAGATAGATTAACCACTGATGACTTTGGTTTCAATTGAGACTAACAACCGAACTGAACTGAACCGAACTAAGCATACTCTTAGATGTATCCTGCTAAGCGTGTGTGTATATAAATACAACAGGATACTTATATCCGACTCATAGGTGAACCTAAATATCATAGAAAATAGCTCTAACACAAAAAGGGCACATCATAAAATATTACCAAGCCGAAATATTGGGTGATTTGGGTGTGGGGGTTTTAGAGATTTAAATTTGGCTACGATAGTCAAATGGCAGGGGTACATAAAAAGATCCGTTGAAGATCAATATGTTCGCATAGAGATCCTCGTTTGGGAGGACTGCTACCAACGACGCATTAGTCGTGAGGGACCTGCTGCAGGTGTAGTGTGCGCCAGAATCGGCTAATCATTTATTAGTAGTGTGCATTGTGGCAAGATGCTTATGGTGGCATTGACATTGTTTAGAGTATTACATGTTTAAAGAAAAAGAATAAAACCATAATAATTAGTGGACGTGATTAATTAATTTAACATTCAAGAAAATGTAATTTTTTCAAAGGCGTAGATCAGTTGGTAATCCTTTTCTAGCTTGCTTCAACCCTTTTTTTGTGGAAGACAAACCACCCGAGTTCGAGACGGCGCCGCACCGAAGTGCACATATAGGCCTATCTCCTTGGGGCATAATTCGCCACCAACAAGACTCGAACTCGGGACCCCGGGCAGGAACCTCCAAAGAGTAAACCTTCTCACCTCCTTTCAAACCAATTGATCTGGAGCTCATTGGCCTATTAATTAGGAGGCTTTATGATACGAACCCAACCATTTAGTTTGAAGCAATCAACGATATTAATTAATAATTAAGGCATAGTAGGGAGTTACAATTAGTTTTCTTTTACTTTTAGTATAAATAGGATGTTCTGATTTGTTAGGAGTGGATGTTTATTTTGTAGAAATTAGGGTTGTTAACCTTAAAAATTGGAGACCTAATCCTTCTCGAATTGGATTACAATCTGTCAGTACTATCATTTATTTACTTTTATTTTCTGGGTTCTATCATTTGTTTCCATTGCTTTGCAATCGAAGCGAAGATGGTTTAGACCTGGAATCGTCAGATCAAAATAGGAGGTTCAAGACCTGATCTGATTACTGTCAAGTTAGTAGAAATTGCAACACGATTAGATGCTATCTTTGCAACCTTGAAGGATGATGTTGAAGCAATCAAGGCTCGGATGTATGGAACACCCTCCAGGTGCCAAAAATATGAAGCAATTCCATAAAGTCAGAACTGCCAATTGATGGTAACCGTGATTGCCTTCACAAGGGGGACCATATAGGATCTAATTTGGATTTGGAAGTTGGTTGGAATAGTCTGATGTGTGACAGATAATAACATGGGTATAATTGTAATAATTTGTTAATAAAGGGTTGTTTGGGTAAATTTGTAATTAGGCAGGAAAGTTGGTTAAGTAGTTGATTAGGTGGCAGTTAGTAGTTAATAATCGTTAGCTCTTGTATAAATAACTCGTTCAGTCATTAATGAGAATCATCCGGTTATTGAGCTATTATTCTTGTGTTTCTCTATCTTATTTTCTTCTCCGGCGAGTTCACCACCGTGAACCACCACTTATTAAAACCCACCTTTATCATTGGTATCAGAGCCATCCGATTCTCGGAGCTCTAATTCCAGTTATCATCGATTGGATTGATTGATTTCTCAATCAATTTCTCTTCTTAATCCCCAATTGATCATTTATTGATCAATCCTTCTTTTCTGTTCGACATTTTGCTCTGTTCTTATTCATTTCAGTCCAGAGTTAATCATCAAGATTAATCCACTCCATTCTTCATCTATTCTGTTCTGATTCGTTCCATTCATCTTTTCATTTGATCTTGCATAATAATAATAATAGTATCACTATAACATTCAATTCATTACAAAATTCATAATAATAATAATTCACAATCAAACACGAAATCATGACTACTACTAGATCTCAATCTAAAATAGAAAAAACAATCCAAAGCCACACTACTTCATTGTTAAAATTTGAAGCATTCATGGAAAAACATACAAATCTTTCCATGAATTGAAACAAATCATGGATAAGTTAGCCCTTAACCAAAACAATAATAACATGCAATCATCCAGTGATGCTGGTAATCTTTCAGAGAATTCCAACAGTGTTAACTCAAGAACTGAGAGACTGTATAGATAGGGGAGGATTGAATTCCCAAAGTTTAATGGGGATGAAGTTGAAGATTGGATTTGCAGGTGTGATCATTTATGTGATGTTCATGACACACCAGAAACATTCAAGGTAAGATATGCAGCAATAAACCTTGAGGGAAAAGCTATGAAATGGCATTCTGCTTTTGTTAAGAATTTGACAAAACATATCTTTGAGGTAACATGGTCTGAATACACCAGCAATATCATAGATAGATTCTCTACTCATCAATATAATGATGCTATGGGTGAATTGGCTTCTACTGTTCAGATTGGAACATTAGAAGAATTTTGTGAAAAGTTTGATGAAAGATTGTTAAGAGTAACCATTTGTGAAGAGTATGTTGTGAGTTTGTTTCTAAATAATCTCAAACCTGAATTGTCTGGGCATGTGAGATTATTTGAACCCAAAACATGAAGGAAGCTTATAAGTATTCCAAGAAACAAGATCTTGCTAATAAAACCTTATCTTCTAAACCAAAATCTTTTTTAAACCAAGCTGGGAAGTATTATCGTAACTGTAACACCCCAACCAATGGCGGAAACATCGAGGTGTCACGTAGTGACGATTGTTGAATAACTCATGAACTAAAAATGTAAATATTGATACATTGATTAAATAATTTATTACATTGAAATGAAATACAACGATTCTAAATGTCAACTAAACTGAAATACAATGAATCCAAAATCTAAGTAAAATTCCAAAAGGTTAAAAGTCATCTCATAAATAACCTGAAACATGTACGAAAATAGTATATGTCAATACAAAATGTATTGGTGAGCATACCCTGTTTGAATACATATAGTAGAAAAGTGTTTAGCAATTCATGTGCGGTACCATTTGCAATTATGTAATAAGTAATATCCGTTCAAAATCAACCCTATGTAAAGAAAGGAAATATATATAGTATGCACTAGTAGTAATATAATACATAGCAATGACAAGGACTCTCAACAGAGTCACAAGGGTATATACCATAGTACTATTCATTGAAATGCCAGGCCCTCAAAGGTTAATGATTTTGACAAGTCATAGACACACAAATTAACATAAGCAAACACACATGAGAATTGCTATTTTAGTAAAAGGAAATAGAAACTTGATATAAGTACATGAGTAGCCCCGAAAGTAAAACAGTAAAAAGGGGAAAGATATACTCACAGTTTGCGAAAACGATCAAAATCCAACTTAAGCGGTCGTGAGCTAAGTAATGGGAATTCCGAGGAATTCAACCTATAATGTATAAGAGTACTAATAAGGAAATGTCTAAAAGTCTAAGGTATCTAGGGTTCTAAGGCATTAGGGTTTGCTAAGTCGATTTGGGCAATTAGAGTTTTTATGATAAGTCGAATTAATATAAAAGTTGTATATCAAAAATAATATACCAAAGTTTGTAATTAAGGTTTAGGTAATATAATTATTACTAATTGAATATTTGCGTAAAATATGTTGTGGAATAATTAAGGCAAAATAATTTAGTTAATTACTTTAACTAAATAAAAATAAATACAAGAATCATAAATGTATAACTAAATAATTATGAGTTTCACAATGATCCAACAAATGGTAATTAAGATTTTCAAACATAAAACCTTTCTATTTTATAAGAAAAGTATTTGTAAAATAGATGTTTAAATAGTGTAAATAAATAAATAAATGATTAATTATGTCTAATTAAACATAAATAAGACTAATAATTCAAGACATGATCCAAAATTGCTATTTTTATAGAAAATAGATGCTTTCTGATGTAGATAAATGAAATAAATTTTCCTATAATTTTTATAAACTTATTTATATTTAAAACCGATTTAATGAATTTAAATCACATTTAAATGATTACAAATAGGAAAATCAATAAAAATAAATGTTTTCTTAACCAATAATTCTTATTTTAGTTTATTATGATTAGAAATAATTTACCAAAAAGTTTCAGATTAAAATCATTAAAAATAAATTTTTGATGAATTAAATATGATTAAAAAAATAAATCAATAAAAATAAAAAAATAAGACTTTTTCCAGAAAATAAAAGTGTGATAATTTTCTTTATGGTTTCAATATGCTACACCTAAATTTTCATAATTTTTGAAGCAAAAATAAATTTATTATGAATATTATAATATTAATATATTTATGTAATTAATATATAAATAATAAAAAAGCAAATCTGGAAAAAAAAATAGAAAAGGGGCGCGGGTGGTGAGGTTCGAACCCGACCCTTTCTGTTTTCATGACAAACATACTACCATTACTCCATAACAATTTTTGTTGATGTTTGAAAACAAAATTATATAAACCATTATAAAGTATCATCTTCTTCTTCCCCAAATACAAGACCAAGAACCCTAACCCTAGATTAATACAATCAACCCTATACGATGCTGTTAACGATCATAACCATATGTCTTTTGATCCTCACATAAAAGTGAATAATATGGTGTTATAAAAACACACTTACAGAGGCGTTTTGAACCGAGAAGAAGACGGAAAAAAACGTAACTTCAGAGCCGAATTATAGGGCCTTCTGGTCTCGATTTGTTTGATATAATAATGGTTTTGATACGGTGTTGAGTGCAGAAAACGAATGGGGGTCAATTTATAACCTTTGTGTCAAAAACGAAACGGATTTGGTGTGATTACACCTGTTTCAAGTTATGGGTTTAAGAGTTGATTAATTCCTGTTAATAACGTGCGAGTTTATGATGAAACAGCCCGATAATGACCAGTGAGTTAATTAATTCCTTGAAAAACGCCATAAGACTGAGGTTAATGGGCTGCCGGAGCTCGGCCGGAGCATGGCCGGAGCTTGCCGGAAAAATTGGGTGAAACAAAAAGTGCGAAAGGTGAGTTTGAAAGGTTTGGGTAGTTGGCAAGTTTGGTCCCTCCATGTTTAACCTAGTTAGTTTTTAGTATAAATAAGTTAGTTTTTCTTTATAAACCTTAACCAAGTTAACTAGATTTAACTTAAAACTTTTATAAAAATTTTTTTTAAAACTTGAATTTTTTTATAGAAGCTTTTACGAACACGTTTCCACATACACATTCGATTAAAACTCATATCCGATCCATAATAAATATAAATGGTAAATTTTTAGTTTGCTTCTAACATTAAATTTGATAACGACTAAACTTACAGGGACTATAATGGAAATATTTGAAGGGCTATTGTTGTCAATTAGAGGAAAGACGAGGGTGACGGATGTCACAATAACCCTACACCTGTTTCTCATTATAAACCAACCATTTCTTCTCTTAAACCACAACTAAACACCAACCATTTACCTTTATTACCTACCCCACCAGCCCATCAAAAACTTAATACTAACAAAAACAGATTGAATTTTCCCACTAAAGAAATGGAAGCAAAAAGATTGAGAATGTTTTTGGTGTCCTGAAAAGTTCAGTTCCACCCATAAGTGTCCCAACAAACAGTTGTACATCCTGGAAATTGAAGATAAGGAAGAAGGGGACAATAGTGAGGGTCAAGAATAGGATCCTATGATTTATACCACAACAAATGACCCATTAATCTCCATACATGCCCTTACAGGTGTACCATCATTTTCTACTATGCCAGTAGTAGGCAATATTGGTACAAGAACCTTGCATATCCTGCTAGATTCAGGATCAACACATAAATTTCTAGATGAAAAGTTGGCCTTGAAACTTATTCTAAATTGGAAGAAATTGGGGCCATGAAGGTTGGAGTGGCTAATGGTGTACCATTGGTCTGTAAAAAGGCGTGCAGAAACTTTGAGTGGCAGATGCAAGGGCTCTGGTTTAAAGCTGATGTCCTAGTACTACCCTTGGCCAGATATGACATGGTACTGGGAATTCAATGGCCGCTACCCTTGTGTGACATTATATGGAACTTCAAAGACTTAACCATGCAGTTCAAGGTGGGAAACAAAACCTATCAGTTAAAAGGCAGTCAAAATAGCAAACTTTCTCTATGTTCACTTGAAGTCATGCACCAGCTGTTGACAACAGAGGGGCAGGTTGTTCAGGGCCAGATTTGCAGTATGATAAGTGAAGGAAAGGATGAATTTCAACACTCAACAGTGGTGTCTAATACTTTAAGTAACAAGGCAATTGATCTGATTTTAAAATAATTTGAAGATGTATTTGATACACCAAAAACCTTACCTCCCCATAGGGCTTATGACCATAGAATCATTCTTAAGGATGAATCTATAACACTAAGTCAAAAGCCTTATAGATATCAGTTAGCCCAAAAGGATGTGATTGAAAATATGACAAAGGAATTATTAGATGCTAGGGTTATCAGGGGGAGCACAAGCCTATTTGTTGCTCGTGTGGTTTTAGTTAAAAAGAAAGATGGAAATTGGAGAATGTGTGTAGACTATAGGAAATTGAATGATGCAACAGTAAAAAATGGTTTTCCTATTCCTTTAATAGAAGATTTATTGGATGAGTTAGGCTACTCTACTGTCTTTTCTAAACTAGATCTTAGATCTGGTTATCATCAGATCAGAATGTTCCCTGATGACATTCACAAGACAACATTTAAGACTCATGAAGGGCATTTTGAATTCATGGTCATGCCCTTTGGCTTGACAAATGCCCTTGCCACTTTTCAGGCACTCATGAATCATACTTTCAAAACACCGTTGAGGACGTCAGTGTTAGTATTTCTTGATGATATATTGGTGTATAGCAAAACAATGAGGCAACATTTGAATCATTTAAGGGAAGTGTTGGGAATTTTGAGAAAAAACCAACTATTTGCTAAATTGTCCAAGTGTTCATTTGGGGGAGGGTCAGTTGAATATTTGGGACATATATATCAGGGGAGGGGTATCTACAGATCCCAAGAAGATTGAGGCTATACATAAATGGCCAATCCCTACAACGGTCAAATAGTTAAGGGGTTTCCTGGGTCTTTCTGGATATTATTGGAGATTTGTAAGGTCATATGGCATTTTGGCCAAACCTTTAACTAATCTCCTAAGGAAGGATGGGTTTGTATGGAATGATGATGCAACCACTGCATTTATCAATCTTAAGAAAGCCTTATGTGAACCACCAGTTTTAGCCTTGCCAAATTTTACAAAGACATTCATTTTGGAGACTGATGCTTCTAATTTGGGTATTGGTGCTGTGTTAACGCAAGAAGGTCATCCTCTCGCTTTTATAAGCAAGGCATTATCTCCAAGGTAACAAATTTTATCAGTCTATGAGAAGGAATTGTTGACCATTTTGTTTGCAGTTAAGCAATGGCAACATTAACTTCTCACTGGCCACTTTATAATAAAGACTGATCAAAAGAGTTTGAAACATTTGTTGGAACATAAGCTTACTACCCCTTTGCAGCATGTATGGCTGTCAAACTTATTGGGTTTTGATTATGAGATAATGTACAAAAAAAGGGTGGAAAACAAGGTGGTAGATGCTTTGTCAAGGGGTGCAAGGGCCTGAATTATACACTATTTCTCTATCCACTTTTGATCCTCAGTTGTTAAACATGATAAAAGAATATTGGGCGGAAGACCCTACTATTCATGATAAGTGGCAAAGACTACAACAAGATGAGTTTATCTCAAAATGGAAGTGAAATGGCACTTATTTGACAAAACATGATAACATTGTGATTGGGAAGAATGAGGGATTACAAAGAGATATTATCTCCTTATGTCATGACTCTACAATAGGAGGGCATTCAGGTGTTCATGCTACCATTCAAAGGATCAAAGGTTTATTCAAGTGGAAGGGAATGCATAAGCAGGTAAGACATTTTATCAGACAATGTCACATCTACCAAAAGTCTAAACCAGAGAACATAGCTTATCCTCGGCTATTACAAATACTTCCAATCCCTAAACATGTCTTTTCAGACATCTCTATGGATTTCATCAGTGGATTTCCTAAAGTGCAAGGTATGAATTCTGTTCTGGTGATTGTAGACAGATTTACAAAGTATGCACATTTCCTAGCCATTTCACACCCCTATTCAGCAGAAATAGTAGCTCAACTGTTTTTGGAAAACATTTTTAAGTTGCATGGGTGGCCTCAAACTATTGTTTCTGATAGGGATCCTGTTTTCCTAAGTAATTTTTGGTCTGAATTCACTAAGTTGAATGGGTTCAGTTAGCTATGTCTACAGCCTATCACCCTCAATTTGATGGGCAAACTGAGGTTGTGAATGTTTATAGGATACTCCTGTATTTGTTAGGAGTGAATGTTTATTTTATAAAAAAAAAATTAGGGTTGTTAACCTTTAAAATTGGAAACATAATCCTTCTCTAATTGGATTACATATGTCAGTTCTTTCATTTTATTTATTTACTTTGATTTTCTGGGTTTCATCACTTTAATACTTAACGGTAATAATGAAACTTTTTAGCATAAAAGTAGCAATATATTACAAAAAAAAAAGTATATCAAACCTCAAAATGTTTACAGAAACAAACCCAAAAAAAATACGCGATAAATAATACACTTAAACAATCATATAAAGATGGTGCAATCATAATGGCTAGATCAATGGAAGCTGATAATGTTTCCTCTAATATAGCAGTAAATGACGCATTAATTCATCCATAGTCTACTTCTTGGATGGTGGTGGAGCGAAGAAAGGAATGTTTGGAAGAGTTGTTGGAAGATTTGGGATGGTAGGCATAGAAGGCAATGGAGGCATGGATATTTTGGGCATATTAGGTAATGTAGGGATTGATGGTATGGTAGGCATCTGTGGTTGCGGGAGTGTTGGGATGTTGGGCATTTGTGGTTGTGGGAGTGTCGGGATGGTGGGTATCTGTGGTTGTGGTACTGTTGGAGTAGCTTGCAGCAAATTGCGTGAAGCATAACACATCTCATTGGTTGTGAGGGAAAATAATGCAATAACGAAAAGGTAAATGCAGTGGGTAGAAGCCATTGTAGGATAAGTTATTCAGGCTCTTGAACTTGATCAGATTGTGAGTGAGAATGCACACATGAGTAGATATATATAGAGAATGAAAAGAGTGCCATCCAATGTAAATGAATTAAAGAATATTAGAAAAAAAGTCAATAAGTTTTGTTATGACTATAAATGGTTTGTTGGAAACTGATATCTAAACTATTAGTGGGTTTATAGGTTTTGGCTAGGTTGTTAAACAATCTCCAGAAAACATAAAATTATTTATCCATGTTCCAATTTTAGGTAAGCTACATTGGCGGATAATTTGTCCCAAGTCAAACTCAAATATGAAATATAGCATGGGAATCAACTATAGGTTCATGTTTTTTTTTTTTTTTTTTTTTTTTTTTTTTTTTTTTTTTTTTAAAGAAAACTAACGCAAAAAATGTTTTAACAGGGTAATTCTATTTACACCCATCTTTTTATATTTTTGCACCCGTTAATAAATCATGATTCTAGATTTTCCATTTAAAACACCTGTTTAAGTATTGATATATAATTCATTTTAGACACGTTTTAGTTTTCCACGAAGATCAATCAAAGAGAGCAGTAGAGCACCATCCCCTTGATGTAATTATTTTATTTTAATGATATTATTTAGTTTTAAAAAATTGATGTGTTATATGACTAACTAGTAAGAAACCCGCGCGTTGCGGCGGGACAGTTAAACCGAACAAAAAATAGATAAAAAAACGTTAAATCACACACATGCATGGCGGTGAGTTAACTTGCCATATTAAAAAAAATAAAAAGTTAAAAATCATGATAGAAAAAGTTACGTAAGTCGAAACCGTAACAAATTCACATAAAAAAAGGAAATAAAAAAACTAAAAAAACACTTTAAAGACTTGTCTGCCTCTGCTTAGATGACTTGTACATTATCACATGCAATTTTGTTTTAAACGAAGCTTACATTAAACGTATATAAAAATAGAACCAATAAAGGAACTTCTCCTTTCACTTTCTTCTAACACAAGATAATATTATCAAAAAACAATAATTTGACCCGTGCGCATATAATGTATATATGCGTGGCCCTCGGGGAGCAAAAGGAAAGTTGCACTAATTTTAACGTTATTTTACTAATTTCGTGAAAATAACGTTAAAAATGACCGAAGGTTAATCATGCATCAGGTGGTGACATCGATAGCCAAAAGACAAGGGGGTACATGCACCAATCGGGTTTGTCCCGATTGCTAAGTGTTATGTGCCTTATTGTCTAAGGCTTGATACAAAACCACTACTGAGCCGGGGGTCTCACTGGAAGCAGCCTCTCTATTCCGACAGGGTAGAGGTAAGGTTGTCTACATCTTACCCTCCTCAGACCCTACCTTACTTTTGCTATTGGTGGGATTAACTGAGTATGATGATGATGATGATATAAAAGGATTTAAGGAAAAATATAAAAGCACATTGTTCTATGAATAATAAAACTTTACGTTATTTAGTAAGGTAAGCTCGATTTTGCTCTCAATATGCCAAGTTATTCATGCAGTAGATATTTCCTAAACGACTCAAATACATAAAAGTTTAGTAACATTGTTATGAATAATAATAGATTAACTAACTTTTATAAAGTAACTAATTGTATATAAAAGATTAATATAATAAAACATATAGCATTATGAAAATTATTTTTTACATGTTTTGTATTTAATATGTTTTGTAGAAATAAATGTCATGACCTATCATAAACATGACTCTTGATTTCATTTAGATTATTAAATATGATGCTTTAAAGACTAATTTACCCTTAAAATTTAGTTATTATGTGCATTGTGTGTTGTATCATAAGCAAATTAACTTGTACTTCTTAAATTTTAAGAAGTCCTTGAGAAATGCTTTATAATATAGTATAGATATAGATAATATCTAGGGGTGAACAATAACTAAAAACATATGAAATCAGACCAAATCAATTGAAAACTAAATTAACCAAAAAACGAATTAACTTAAAATCGGTTATCGGGTTCATGTACCCTTAGTTAACAAAAATTAACCAAATCGAAACTGAACATTTCGTATATTCTTAGCTTTTTTTACCTCCATTTCATGTAGTTATAACCCTATTTCATATACTTCTAAGCAAAAGTTTCAGCCAAAATTTGGCTTTGGTTACTAACAAAAATTAACTGAACCGAACTAAAAACCGTCACTCTTACAAAATAAACTAAACCAATTAACCGACTAATTAATAAGATCGACTAACCAATGACTTTGGTTTCGGCTGAGACTAATAACCGAACTATGCACACCCTTAAAAATGTCTGTGTCCATCGTCGTCGCATCGTGCAGACACCGTACTCCTATTAATTACTATCTATATTAATTTAGAGACACTTCTACAGTGTAGTACAAGATTCAAAACACAGAGTACAACAGGTCAGTCTTGTCCACGCGTAGCATCTCTCATATGCCACCTCCTGCTTGGGCAGAACACAAAACCGATAACCCTCAACAAACCGTCTTCAGCAGAAACCTCTCACAAGCCACGACCTTTGACACGATTCTATTGCTTGAACCCACCGATCTAAAACAAAGGGTAATGGAAAATTACAGAGACAAGGAAACAGAACCGGCGGGTTCCTCGGCCACTGTGTACGGCGGCGCTACGTCTACACCTCCGTCTCCGCCGCTGTATGCTAGCTAATAAGCTACCGGTGACAGTACTCGCAAGCCAGAACCTCACTTGAAGCCAACGATCTAAAAGAAAGGGAAACGGTTAATCAGACAGAGAAGGAGAGGAACCCAACCGCTGCTCGGAAACTACTGTCTAGACACCCAATTTCTGACCGGAAAAAAGTTGTCATAATCGGAAACCACCACAAACATCCGAGAACACCCAACCTGGAAACAAAATCTCTAACGGAAAACCACCACATCAAAATCTGTGACCGGTAACCCCACATTCGGTCGGAAACCATAAACCTCAACCCATCACCACCTTCCAACGTCCGACCCAAACCCTCCTGCCTGCCTATCACCGGCCGTATCCACTTCCACTGGCCGCACTCAATGTGTGGATCTGAGAAAGTGACTGCAATACTGTTGTTGTTATTGTGAAAGAGAAAGAGAAAGAGTTGGGTGTTGATTTAAGAGAGTGAAGTAGGTGAAAGTTAACAGAGAGAGAAAGAGGTTTGTTAGTGGTGATCGTGATGATATAAGAGTGTGGTGAATGGTGATTTGCAATTTATGTTTGGAGGAAAAATAACAGCATCTTCCATGGGATATCCGTCCACTAACTTCCCTTTTTTCCTTTGTCTTTTTTTTTTTATCATTTTTGGTCACTAATTTGTTTATTACAATTTTATAGTGTAGGTATTAATATTAGGGAAGGAGCTGTGTGTAAAGAGGTATAAAAGAAAAGGAGGTGGGTTGTTTGACGGCAACAAAATTCAGTCACCTATTGTGCCTCTTTCACTCCATGTTTCTCTCTCTAGCAGCTGGTCACAACACCAATCAAGTCGGTCAACAGCAGGGATCTGTGAGGTATCAAACGAGACCACGAACTATCATATTATTAGTTTCAGTTGATACGGTTAATACGTGTGGGATAAATGTGCATAACTAAAGTACGCCAATTCATGATAGAAAGCATATATGTTATTACACAAACTTGCGGGATATAGACTTAAGGTTGCTTATTGTATGAGGTTTCTATAATATTACACAAATACGACGACATTGGTATGTAGAAAAGCAACCATTAGACCATAGCCATTAGCCGTATGTGTATACTAGACAACGTACTTGGCATATGAAGCTCAACACTAAGAAACAATGTGTAAGAATAAGAAGATTGTTAAGTTTATTAGTGAAAAGAATAACAGTCAATTAATATTATCTTTTATGTCCACGAAACCCTCCACGCAACAGGAGCTCCCACAGCGACGCACGATCTTTAACGTCCGCCAAACACTCAACGCAACAGGAGCTCCCGCCGCGTTTCGCACAACAGCCGCACCCGCGGCGAAGCGCGGGTAACTAATACCTAGTTAAATAAATTTGAGAGATTGTTGAATCTTTCACAAACACCCCCTCCTCCAAACCCAACTCCAATGACCAATCTCGGCTCCTATTAATTTAAGCGGAACCTGTTTTTTCACGGCCCCAAGCCCATGCTCACCCTTATGCGGACCCGGGTATAAGTTGGAAACCACTTGAGCAACACATGTTTGTCACACACGTAAAAAACCCCTTTGGCGCTTTTTGTTTTTTTTTTTTTTTTTTTTTCAAAAGTGATGAAATTAAACATAAGATGCTACCATGTAAAAATGACAAAAAGTTGTTATATGGTCTTTTCTCAACTTAGGGGGTGTTTGGGAGTGCATTTTGAAATGGATTTTTATATTATTATGTTTTGAAAACGCAAATAATCAGTTTTTAATGTTTGGGGTTGCGTTTTGAAATGAATTTTTGGGCTACCAAAACGCAATAATTTAAAGTAGCCCCACCCTTGCTTTTTCAAAACGCAAAATTTGTTTTGAAAAATCAAATCTCAAACACCCTCTTAATAGGTTTTCCATATAACCCTCCTTTACGGAAAATTATTGTAAAATGTTGTTTTTAAGGACTATGAAGGATTTGGGGAAACCAACTCTTTTTTTCTTTTCTTTATTTTTTTTTCTTTCCCTCAAGATTGTAATTCAAATGAAGTTAAATTCAAGACTATCAAGTAGGGATGAGCAAATTGTGTCGAATAACGATCCAGATCTCGTTTCATACTGAAACCATACCGAATCAATACCAAACCAAGGGATTTCAGTATGGGTATCAGTAACTGAAGGTTTTTCGGGATCGGTACTAGGCGGTATTTGGATGGGTGTCAAAAACACAATATCAAACACTTCAAAATACGATTTATTATCCCAAACCAAAATGTTTTAATCCTCTACATACAAAGACTCTTAAAATACACGGAAACACCCTAAACACCTAAACCAACAGATTCAGTAGCAATACGGTTACAAACCAAGATCTCACAAAAAAACTAGAGACACATTTGAGAATACAAGAATCAATTTGTTTCTGATTTAAGACTCAAAACACTAGAAGAATCTATGTAACCAACTAACAAATCTGGAAAAGATGAATCAGAGAAAAAAGAGGAAAAATGACTAAAACATATCTGGACAAATCGTAAGACTGTGACCTTGAACAGAGAATAGGCTTTAGATATCGAACATAAGAAACCCTAACCTTGAATGATCAAGAAACGAGGTTTGTGTTAGGGTAGCAATCTGTGTCAAGAGAGCGATCTATGGAAACAAGAACGAGGAATCATTAATGGAATGAAACCATTAATGGAATGAAAATAATCTTCCCTCTAAAGAACCCTAATCGCCTCTTTAAACCAAAAGAAGTTTTCTGTTCTACCAAAAGACGATATCTCCCTCTTTTTTATATTATCAAGACCTGTTATGTATGTCTGAAATAGTGGTCTCAACATTGAGCAGCTACGGGTCTGGCCTCAAGCACTATAAGCCCACTAATATTAAATGCAAGTCCAGCGGCCCATTATATAATTATCTGCAGCAGACCATTAGATAAAGCAGCTACAAGTCCAAGTCACGACCACAAGTTGACAACCCTTTTGACCTGCACAAAACTTATGCAAAATATTCAAATATGAATTAACCAAGTAACCGGGATATTAAAATTGTAAAGTATCAAAGTATTATTTCAACAATGGGTAATACCGAAAGTTTACATACCGAAATTATACAGATGTTATACCGATGCCTAATGCCGAACATGATGCCATGTATAAATACCGAAAATCCATAAAAAAATGACTAAAATCAAAATGCAACTAAGGATTCCAGAATTCTTATTCAAAACAATGACACTAATGACAACTTTTTGCTCTTTCTCAGCCAACCACCTTTTAACTAACTAAAAAACATTCACTTCCAATTTTCAGTCCAGGACCGTCTTTGAAAACGTCAAAAAAAAATTGGGCCTTGGGTGAAAAAGAATTTGGGCCCAAAATTTTGTAAAAAGGAATGAATTATAAAAAAAATTGAGTATAGTGCTAGAGCCAAGGATTGAACTTGAGACCTCTACGTTAAATTAACATGGTTTTTCCAACTCCAATAACAAGACTTTAATGTATAAAACACAAATATATATCCTAAATATAGAATTTAATATATATATATATATATATGCGCATATTTAAAAAAAAAAACGTTCGGGCCCATTTAAGGATCGGGGCCAGAGCCGGTGACCACCCGGCTCACCCTCCCAGCCGGCCCTGTTTCAGTCCATTCATCTCTGTGATTTAGCAAAAAAGATAATATATACTTTCAGAGTGAGAGAGAAAGAGAGACATGGATTAGGGATGTATTAGGGGGACGGGGTGCTCCACTATGTTTTTTTCAACTTCACTGATTTTCACTAATCCTGCACTGCTACATCACTTCACTGATTCACTTAACTGAAACAGTTTTTTTTTTTTTAGGCAACACTCCACTAGAAATAAAATTTAGAAAAAGGACAAAAGGGGGAGAGAGAAACTCACGGGTACCAGTCTGTTAATTATAACCAGATTTTGGTTCACGGGACCACTACCAGCATGGGTGGCGGCGGTGTTACCGTGGTGGTAGTAGTGTACCCGTGACTAATTCTAGTAGCGCCCCGTCCTTGTTGCTGCACAAACCCTTAACGTCGTTGCACACTCAAGCCCCGTCACACACTCGCAAGTCGCAACGGTGGTCTCCCCTTCTGAAAATAAGATATGTTGCGTTGTACATGGCTGCATTTGTATACTTTCTGTATTATACCAAAAATCCCGATCCCGCACCGGTCCTGGTACCGATACCGAACCGGTATAGTCAGTATCGGGATCGTTATTGGTTTTTTTTTATGTTTTTGGTTTTGGTATTCTCGGGATCGGTACGGTACCGATCCTGTCCCGAGCTCATCCCTATTACCAAACGCAATTACATGTTTTACTTTGGATTTAAATTTAGAAAATACTTTTCATTAATTATTAGAAAAAAATACACCATTAGTCCTTGTGGTTTCCATGAAATTTCAGTGTCTGGTATTAAGAGTTTAAAGTAACAATATGAGGTATTAACTTTCTAATTCTTTACAGTCTTAGGTATTAGCACTAACACCATTAAAACTAACGGTCTTGACCCTCACATGCCCCAAGTGTGAGGGTTTATGTCAATTCATAATTTTCATTTTAAAATACTTATATAAAAAACCCAATAACCCACCTTCTTCTTCCCTCCCTTCAATTCAACCCTTGACCTCCTTAGAATCAGCTGGACTCGAACACCACTCACCACAATCTCCAATACCAGACACCATCACTACCAACCTCAGCCACATACTGAGTCAACTCACTACCTCCACACCGTATTTTAAATGCGCATCATTTTGTTATAAGATAGGGATGACGTGGCCTGAATTGGGTAAGTATGAGTTAGCTACTGGTTGTTTTAGGAAGGAAACAAATCTTATGTCAAAATTTGAGATTATGGATGTGTCTAATCGAGGGCGGTGGTTGGCGGAGATGTTGTGTGTAACAACTTGTCAAACCTTAATAAATTTCAAGGATTTATAACACTTTAAATATACAAAAGAAGAGAGGTAATTACTCTAATGTTACAAGAATAGAATATTACAAATAAATGAAATAATAAAGATGATTGTTGACTAGACGATATGGAGGCATGAATCATGCTCTAGCTTGTTGACTAGAGGATATGGAGACATGAATCTTGCTCTTGTCTAATACCCCCCCCCCCCCGCCCCGTTAATGCGAGCGGGGAGAGGTTTGACCCAGAGCGTTGTACGAAATTTTTCAAAGAGTGGCTTTGGAAAAAAATTTTGTGAAGATGTGGCAACTTGACGATCTGTGGAGATGATCAATTTGGTGTGAAGACAGCCTGCAGCGACTAGTTCTTGGACGAAATGGTAGTCGAGATCAATGTGTTTAGCCCGTTTGTGAGCGATTGGATTTTGACCTAAAAATAGAGCACTTATGTTGTCAATAAACAAGGTAGGAAGTCCCGGTGGTAAGGCATGAAGTTTTCACAAAAGATGAATGACCCAAATAATTTCCGAAGCAGTATTCACCATTGCCCTGTATTCCGATTCACAACTTGATCTTGAGACTGTTGGTTGTTTCTTTGCACTCCAAGATACTAAATTACCTCCTAAATAAATGCAATAGCCATATGTAGAGCGCCTTGTGTCAATACATCGAGCCCAATCTGTATCAGAAAAACCTAATAAAACAGTGTTAGGAGGTCTATCAAATGTTAAGCCATGGGAGATGGTACCCTTGACATAACGTAATATGCGTTTGACAAGCTGAAAATGGATGGTGTTGGGATATTGAAGGTATTGGCTTGCTTGATTAACGAAAAATGATAGATCGAGGCGAGTAATGGTGAGATATTGGAGGGCACCAACAAGGGAATGGTAAAGAGTGGGGTCATGAAAGACTGTACCGGTAGAATTGAAAATATCTTTGGGTGTGAGAGGGATGACAATGGGTTTTGACTCAAGTAAATCGGCTTTGGAGAGAATGTCATAAGCATATTTAGCTTGGTTTAAGAAAAGGCCGGTTTTTGTGTGAGTTACTTCTAAGCCAAGAAAATAGCTTAGAGAACCAAGATCTTTAATTTTTAACTCCTTGTTGAGACGAGTGGTGAATGTGTTGATCAAAAAGTTCATTGTCCCCCGTGACAATGATGTCATCTACATAGACAAGGAGATATATAAGAGTTGTATCACGATGGTAAACAAATAACAAATGATCGGCTCGACTATAAGTGAAGCCAAGTGTGAGAAGAAAGGAGCTTAATCTTTGAAACCAAGCTCGTGGTACCTGTTTTAGACCATAAATAGCACGCTTTAGTTTGCACACATGAGTTGGGTGTTTTAGATTTTTAAATCCTGGTGGTTGTTCCATGTACACGGTTTCGGTAAAGGTGTGTGAGAAGTCTAGACCCTGTACTTGATTGAAGCCTTGTGCTACAAGTCTAGCCTTGTAGCGGTCAATGTAGCCATCGGCTTTGTACTTGATACGATAAATCCATTTTGAGCCAATGACATTTGTGGATGGTGGACGAGGCAAAGATGTTAAGTGTGATTGCCATGTAAGGCTTTTAGTTCATCATTCATGGCATTTACCCATTTGGGATCTTTAAGAGTCGTTTTGATTCCTTTGTGTGTATTAGAAGAAAGAAGTGAGTGATGGTTAGAGAATTGGGCCAGGTTGGCTTGGTGTTTGGGTTTGAAGATACCGGCTTTGGCCCGGGTAGTCATAGGATGGTTGTAAGAAATTTGAGTAGGTTGAGAAGAAGTGGGTGGTTGTGTGGCGTTGGGTTCAGATATAGTAGGTGGGCCAGAGGGATTGGATGGGCCGGATGAAGTAGATGGTCTCGGTAAAATGGTTTGGTTGGTGTTAGATGAGGCGGGTGGGCCGTTAGGTGAAGGTAATGGGCTTAGAAGAGAGGATTGGTGGTTTTCAAAGATGGGCTCATGGGAACCGTGAGGGCACAGGTCTTGGTAAGGTTGAGGTGGTGTGATAGGTGGCGAATTTGTTTGAGGAGATCGAGTGGGTGAAGGTAGCGAGTCCTCAAAGTTGGTAAACGAAATGTGAGAGTTATTGGATGGTGGGGTGTTGGTTTTGAATGGTAGGATGTCTTCATCGAATTTGGCATGTCTAGTTGTATAGATTCGGCCGGTTAAAGGTTCAAGACAACGATAACCTTTGTAACGTGGACTATAACCAATAGGTGTACTACATGGTAGTAGTTTGTGTTTGGTATAGTCACAAAGATATGGAGACTAGACACCCAAAAACTCGTAAGTTGGAGTAATTTGGTGGTTGATGAAAAAGAACTTCAAAAGGTGATTGATTATCAAGTATTTTTGTTGGTAATCGATTGATGATGTAGGTGGCAGAAGTGAAAGAATCAAACCAAAATTTAAGGGGTGCATTTGCTTTGAACAACATTGCTAGCCTAGTTTCAGTTATGTGGTGATGTTTCCTTTCCGTGCGGCAATTTTGTTCGGGCGTGTAGGGACATGATAATCGGTGTTGAATACCAAGTTCTTGAAAATAAGTTTGGACCCGATTGATTGTAAATTTGGTGCCACCATCATTTTGGAAAACCTTGATATTTGTAGAAAATTGATTTTTACAAGGTTTATAAAAGTAGTTAAAATGGTATAAAAATCGGATTTTGCCTTAAGTGGATAAAACCACGTGAACCGCGAGTAGTCATCTATAAAAATAACATAATATAGATAACCATGGGTAGAGGCAATAGGTGCAGGTCCTCAAAGATCACAATGAACTAGATCTAAAACATGTTGAGCACGTTTGTTGTTTTCAACAAAAGGAAGATGTTTCGCTTTTGACATTTCACAAGAATTACATAAACCCGGTTTGGGTAATAAAGATGTGACAAAGACATGACAAGTTTATTTAAAGTTGTGATAGTATCAAATACGACATGTCCTAGATGGCTATGCCATTTATTGTAGGATGCACGAAGATGAGATGCGGAAAGAGCGGAAATGAGTGATTTGTGACTTTGGGTGAGAATGTAGAGACCATTTTCACAAATGCCTCTAGCTAGAACTTCCTTCGGTTTTTCGCACCTAAATGTGAAAGAAGTTGTTAGAAAATAAAACATCAACGGGTGAGTCATTTGTGAGTCTACTAATGGATAGTAGATTACTAGATTTTTGGTAAGATTACGAACCACATGTACGTTGTGTAAAGAAATAGATTTTGAGATACTTGTGTTTCCCGTGTGTGTAACGGGTTATGATTCATCATTATGGAATGTGACACGTGTGTTACCGGTTTCAATTTTTGGATTTTTTAACACGTTAATATTATTTAGCATGTGTGTGATTGGACCTGAATCGGCGGTCCAATCAAGGACATCCAAGTTTACGTCACATTGGACATGAAAAGCATGAGCAAGGTTAGCTTATAGAGAAAACGCTTTTTTTTGCAAAGGAGGCAAGGTTCGTACATGGGGATTTTGGCCACCGGGTATAGCACACCAGTGTTTTGTGACCCCTGGTGGGATACAAATTGTGGTATCTACTTTTACTTGTGTTTAACCAACCATACCATAGGGCAGAGTTGAAAAAAAAAACGAGTTTGAGAACCGAAATCGATACTGAAACCAGTTTGGCAAGAACTGGTTAGGAGCCGAGTAGAAAACCATAGAGTTGAAATTGTGTTGTAACCTTATACTGTGAAACCAGCCTGAACCTGGTCAAACACAACCCAAGCTGGTCAAATCCCAGTTTTAAACCGGTCAAACCCGATCCTATGACTTTCTTCAGCCCAATTACAACAAAAACCAGTTTTGAATTTATAGACCCAAATGGAAGCCGGTTCGCAAAAAAAAAAAAAAAAAAAAAAAAAAAGTACACGATTTCTGCATCCATACCCAAGGGAAGTAGCTGCTACTTAATTTTAACAAAGTAAAAGACGCCGAATAAAGCTAACCCATTCGATAACCGATAGGGGCTATCGCCACAAAACACAGCATAAATAAAAGCTTTAGTAACCACCACCATGGCATAATCTGAAAGTACAAAGCGAAACAGTAAAACGCGCGACATACCGCATTGCGCTATGACCACAACCGCCGAGGGTTAAAAAATCGTACTCGGTGGTGCTGGTACCCGGTAACCGGCGCCAATATTGAACCTACAAAAGAAAACAACCCGACATTAGAAGAGATAACATTGAAAGCAGACTATCCCCAAGCTATTGCTATACTTTTGCTAGGGGTGTGCACGGGTCGGTTCGGGTCGGTTTTGACCATTAACCGTAACCAAAACCGAAATGTTCGGTTATCTCGGTTCCTAAACCGACCGGGTTCGGTTAATTTGGTTTCGGGTTGTTCGGTTATTTTTCGGTTTCGGTTCGGTTACGGTTAAAGTCGGTTTTTTTTCCTTTTTTTAACGAGAAAATTGTGAATCATGCAAATATTTGTGTCAACCCGTAAATAATTGCGTCTTACACATAATATAAATAAATTAATAAAACGTTTGCACGACATATTGTATAACATAGGCACACCCAACTTGTTTGCTTATAATAATCTTGTGTAACAATGTGAATATATTATATGAAGGTCACTAAATAATATTGTATAATATAGGCACAGCCAACTAAATAATATTGTAAACAACTAAACACCATTGTCACTGTATGTAAACATGAATCATAACAAGAACAAAATACATCATAACCAACTTGATACTTTTGATAAACGTTTTACATAATCCAACGCATGAAAGAAGGGGATTAAGTCTTTGTAAAACAAAAGCATAAAAAAGTAAAAGATAGAGCATAAAAACAAAACAGAAGCAACAGAAGCATAATGTAGATATAATAATAATTAGTTTAATGGGCCATTGTATTATATTGATGTAGTGGACCTATATGATTAAACATATGTAACAAATATAAAAGTATCTGGGCCTGTTGTAATATATCGGGTCGGGTCGGTTTTTTTCGGGTTTTCAAAACGCATAACGGTAACCGACCCGAAATTTTCGGTTATATAAAAAACAAAAACCGAACCGTCGGTTATCATTTCGGTTCGGTTTTTTCGGTTTGGTTTTTTCGGCATTTCGGTTTCGGTTCGGTTAATTTTGTTTTCTGCTCACCCCTAACTTTTGCAGTCTAAAACAATTAACCTTACCATGAATTCAAATTCGCAACATGGACAACATATGCAAAAGGTAATCAGCTAAACAACATCCAGCCATCAATCACACATACAAACAATAGATACCTAAACGTCGCAGACGCCCTTAAATGTCAACCGGAGACATGACGACGGCTGACTTTGGAGAGGTAAAACGCCACCGCAGATGTAGCCATGGAATTCACGGACGACGGATGGCTAACAGGGGCGGAAACAAACCGCTAATAAAACCCACAACAACAGCACCACCGTGACTACCACCACCTAGGGTTTCGAAATCGAACCCGGCAACAGCACGGCCGTCACTACCACCACAGCCATCCCAATTCCTATAGAGACAAATAGGATGCTCCTGAATGAGTTGGCTTGACCGAAACAGTACCAACGCGTCATAGTAGCGTCGGTCCTGTCACAACGAAGCGACAGACAGGAAGAAGAGGCGGACGGAGGTGTTCGTCGCCGGCCAAGAACCAAGATAGAGACAGCAGAGATGGCATGTATAGAAAGAGAAAGAGAAAGGAACCGGATATATATGAGAGAGGTGCGCAATAATGACTTGTACGTGACAGAGGGAGTGCTTCAAACGGTTGTATTGAGCGAAACAGTAAATCACTCTCACACGAATCTTTGCTATTTGTATATATATATATATATATATATATATATATATATATATATATATATATAATATGATTCAAAAAATGGTTTTTTCAACATGAAAAAAACACTGGCCAAACGTAATATAGCAAATTGAAAACCATCAAAGTTGACCTGACCCGTATAACTAGATTTAGTAAAATTTTCTTGCTGACTCGGTTCAAGAACATAAAACCAATAATTTTAACCAAGAATGGTTTGACCAGGCCATCATAACTAGTTTGAGTAGAAATATCTTATTGACTCGGTTCAAGAACAACAGAAAACAAACAAGGTTGACAAAGAACAGTTTAACCGAGCATCATATCGGTTCAAGAACATAAAACCAACAATTGTTGACCAAGAATAGCTGACAAGGCCATCATAACTAGATTGAGTATGAATTCTTGCTGACTCGCTTCAAGAAAAACAGAAAACTAGCAACTAAAATCACATTTGTAAGGCAAAATACAAACTTTTTTTTTTTATTAATTTTAGCCTTTTGTCTTTGGTCGATTGGAATTACACATGCTAAGTTAGAGTTTGTTGGAGCTTCCTGCCTTAATTGGTAACTTAAGATATCACTAACCAAAGGGCCTTAATTGGTAACTTAAGATATCACTAACCAAAGGGCTTGTAGTCCAGCAGTATCATTAAGTTGTTTAGTGGACAGACTATTTCTGGTCAATGTTTTATAGGTCCCAAGTCATCCTTTCCTAGAACAAAAATGATCCACTTTAAAACTCAAAGTAATGAACAAGAAGGAAAATAGCAAAAAATAAATAAATAAATAAATAAATAAATAAATAAATAAATAAATAAATAAATAAATAAATAAAGGAGAAGAGGTTTTATTGTTGAGATATCACATAAAAAGTATAATATGTGTTGGGTGTGAAGTCCTTGGGCTAGTTATGCTATTGGGCTTGTTTTATTGGATGTTTAGAAAAGCCCATTTAGGTTTTCTTGTTCACCAAGCATAAACCCTAGATTAGTCTCTATATATATATCCTGTCTATGTAATTGTAATACTTGTCAGAGCTTAATAATAAATCCGTAGTTGCAGCCTGTGGACGTAGGTTCCCCACTGGAACCGAACCACGTAAAATTCTCGTGTTCGTGTGTCGTGCTTTATATTTTCTCGTTTATTATTGCGTGTTCGTTGTGAATCGTTTATTCCGCTGCGCCACTTAATCCTAACAAGTGGTATCAGAGCTTTGGCTCGTTAACACACTGAGATTTGCATGAACGATTGCGAGACGAGGTGACGAAGGTAAGTGCCAATTATTTTAATCCTTGAGCCGCATGTTTAATTTGTTAATTCGATTGGAGCCACTGATTAAATTTATTCAGTTGTTGGTCGAGTTTGGGTTGCGGGCTAAGTAGGATTTGTTTTCTAAGTTCGGGGTTTGACAATTATTGTTATCAACTGTGATTATATAACTGGGTTTTGTGATAACAGTTGGGTTGGGCCAGATTTGTCTACATGGTTATTTGTAGGAGCAAATCGGTTTAATTGACAGTGTTCAGTAGAACAGTCGTCAAGTTCGGTCTCGTGCCATTGTTGTGTTTGTTCACTGTTTCCGATTTGTTCTCGTTTGTTATTGTTATAACTGAAGACGGGATGGTAGTAATCGGAATGTTAGACGGTTTTGGGTTTCGGCTGGTTGGTTTGTCAAGGGAACTTGGATGTGGTACTTAACAATGGTAAAACCTGGAGAAAATGGAACCAGCTGGTTTGGAATGCTTTGGGTTTAAGGTATTGCTGTTCGGGTTTTTGGGTGTTCCAGTTTCGGGTCGTTCGGGTTTGGTTTGTTAGTCAGTTTTTGACGGGTTATTATCAACTTTGGAGCCGGTTTACTTTGATCTTATTTTTCGTTTGTCATTATGGCTGAAGACGGAAAATTGGTGATTGAAAAGTTTGACGGTTCGGATTTTAGTTGGTGGAAAATGCAGATAGATGCATTTTTGGGTCAAAAAGACTTGGATATGGTACTTGAAGAAAAACCGGAGAAAATGGATGAAGCTGACGAAGCTCTGTGGAATGCCAAGGACAAGAAAGCTAGAGGTGTTATTACATTGTCGTTGACGAGGAGCGTTGCATTTAACATCATGTCTGAAACCACGGCTCGTGGTATGATGTTGGCTCTGTCAAACATGTATGAAAAACCGTCTGCAGCTAATAAAGTGTTCTTGATGAGAGAGTTGTTCACGATGAGAATGAAAGAGGGAAGCTCAGTGACCGAGCACATAAATAATTTGAATTCTCTTCTGTCCAGGTTATCGTCTGTGGGAATGAGATTCGATGATGAGACCAAAGCTGTGATTTTGCTATCTTCACTGCCTGATAGTTGGTCCGGGACAGTGACTGCTGTCACTAACTCAGTTGGGCCTGAAGGGTTAACATTTGAAAGGATCCGGGATTTGGTATTGGGTGAGGATGTTCGCCGCAGGAATACTAAAGGGTCGCCTTCTGAGATGTTGCATGTTGGCAGGGGAAGGGGGAATAGTAGAAACAGTGGGAGCAGCAAGGGTCGGGGCAGGAGCTCGTCTAGGGCTCGTCCGAGTGTGCGTTGTTGGGACTGCAATGAAAGGGGACATTATAGGAATGAATGTCCGAATAAGAATTCTGATGGAGGATCGAAGAATTTTGGTGGATTGAACACTGCTGCGGTAAGCTATTCTAAGGATGACGCTTTGATACTGTGTGTTGAAAGCAGTGTGGAATCCTTGGTCATGGATTCCAGTGCATCATTCCATGCTACCCATAGCAATGATGGCATGCGGAATATTAAAAAGGGCGATTTTGGCAAGGTTAGGCTAGGAAACGGTGAATTTCTTGATGTGACTGGCATGGGAGATTTGGATCTGGTTACTACTTGGGGCACTACTTGGACTTTGTGTGACGTCAAGATTATTCCAAGGCTTGAAACGAAGTTGATCTCCGTTGGGCAGTTGGACGAACAAGGTTTTGACGTTAAGTTTGGTGGTGGAAAGTGGAAGGTCGTTAAAGGTAATCTCGTGGTTGCTAGCGGTTTCAAGAAGGGGTCGTTGTATATGGTGCATGTTCCGTCTGGGGAAGTGACCGCCCCTGTTAAGACGAACGCCAAAGTCGGGCTCGCCGATTCGACAGTTAAACGAGTCCAGTTTGCAGAAAAGGACTCTGGGACTTCAGGTAATCAGCTTGAGCGTATTCGGAGGTCTGAACATGTACGGGATTTTTGTAGCAGTGGGAGCATAGGAAGTGTTCCGACACCGTTTGGAAATCGACGTTGGGTTCAGAAGACCAGATTTCCGAATGAAATCTCTCCTGAGAAGTTTCTGCTAGCGGGGAGTGTTCCTCTGAGAATCCCTGTATTTGATGGTTTGTGTCTATGGGAATCAGTTGGGATTGAGGATGTGAAGACGGGGTCTTTTGAGACCGGGTTGAAGCCATCTAGGGCTTCAACGGGCCTTTTTGTTTACTGATGATGATTGGCCAGCTGTAACTAGGTTGATTGGGGATACATGATTTGAAGTTTGGTTTGTTCTTGGGAGCTGGACCATGAAGACTTCTGTTCCTATGTGTGTTTGAACTTTACAGGTTACTGAAGACATGGATTGCTTTGTGCTTGTTGGCGGACTTGGTGTTTATCGCAAGGCCTTCCAGTGGGAGGTTGTTGGGTGTGAAGTCCTTGGGCTAATTATGCTATTGGACTTGTTTTATTGGACGTTTAGAAAGCCCATTTAGGTTTTCTTGTTCACCAAGCATAAACCCTAGATTAGTCTCTATATATATCCTGTCTATGTAATTGTAATACTTGTCAGAGCTTAATAATAAATCCCTAGTTGCAGCCCGTGGACGTAGGTTCCCCACTGGAACCGAACCACGTAAAATTCTCGTGTTCGTGTGTCGTGCTTTATATTTTCTCGTTCATTATTGTGTGTTCGTTGTGAATCGGTTATTCCGCTGCGCCACTTAATCCTAATATGATTGTTATGTTTAACCTAATGATGTTAAAGAGTGTAGTTCTTGTATCTACTAGGCTACTAGTATAACAAGGCATTCCTTTCTATTTATACACTCAACATTTCTTTAGATTAGAATTGCTTATTACAGAGTACGGAGTACCTAACATTTCTTCAATGTTTTACAAATTCAAAATTAAGAAGATTTTGTATTTGGTCACAGGTATAAATGAGTTGAGTCATACATTACCTACTTAAGATCAGCTCCTTGGAAGCACAAATCCAATCAAACTTGACTAAGCTTGACCCTATATTAGAGCGCACCTAAATAACGAGCTCGAACCCAAACTTCACATACCAGACTTGGCTTAGGCTTACAAGACTAAACGAGTATATTTATATAAATATAATAATTTAATTTTGATGATAAATATTATGTATATAAAAAAATTCTGAACACAATTTTGACCCATACCCGTCTTGACTTGTTACCAGACCCACTGAGCTAGCTCTACCAAGCTTTAATTCAACATCAACAGTGAGAACACAATCGCTTTTGGTACACAGAAGATGTTGACGCACAAGGGCCATCTTATAACCTGTATATGCAAGGCTCCATTGCCTACTCCTAGAGATTCGCAGCCGCCTACTTTCCACAGACGAGGAAAGATGCAACTGGTCATGTGAAACAATGGAGCACTAGATGTGCAAAACTTAAGATGCACCTATGTAGGGTTGTGTGGGGTGGGGCTGCTTTGATCCTCACCCATAGAGTTCAGGGAGATATGGCTATGGAATTTATAAAAGGTATTCAAAAATCATTTACAAAATAAAAAAAAAAGAAATAATAATGTAAGCCAACAAAAGCGGATGGGTCAGATCAGGTAACAGGTCATACTAGGTCATGTCAAAACAGATCGTTTCAAAAAATATAAAACAAATGATTGGATAGGTAACTCTTAATAACCCAGAATAAAATGAAACAAGGAAATAATTGGTTAATTTACACAGATTGATTCATTAAATTTTGCAGCCCTATGGACCAATAGGCAGACTTTAGTCACCAAAACAAACACCTTCTTCCAAGTGATATGGACCTGTGCCTTGCGGAACGACTACCTAAAGATACAACTTGCAACTTGGGAAAGGCAAAACCTGTTACCACTTGGTACCCTGTCTTGATTCAGCAAAAGCCCAAGTTCAAGTCGTCTAATATTACCATCTTAACTAGATATATAGAGCTACGGATTCTTTACATACATTTTCCTATCAACTTCATGCCAAAAGGGTAAAATAAAAGACAAGATATAAGACTACGAGACAACCACCAGATTTCAATGAAGTTAAGCATTCTTAAAGAATTATGGCTCCGGATCTAAGAAGACCATTTTTGCTTTCGTTGAGGCTCGTGGGAACAGCATAACATCCTTTGCAATGTTACACCTTTTCTCAGCATCAACTGTTGCAGTTGGTTGGATAATCATTTTTTCAAGATGTGGAGAATGGTGGAGCAGAAGCTTTATAAAGAGCAGCTCTGGTCTTGACGCTTCCAGAGATGTAATTTCTACAGTTTTCAACTTGGACAATGTCTGATCCAGACGCTCAGGAGATTCTAAATAATTAGATGCTAATTCCAAATCAGCCTCAGGTCCCTACAAAAGTGAAATTATGTCTTAACATTCCAACTGTTTACTACATAAGCCAAAAAAAGATATTAACAAACATTCAGCCCTCTTTACAATCCGCATATGTGTGACACGAAGTACTATCAGATTAGTTGAGTTCCGAAGCATACACAAAGCACTTTGAAGTAGATCCAAATCACCGAAACTTAAACTTTGGAACCTCAATCGCTGTAAGCCTTTAATGGCTTGTGGAAGCGAGTCTGGAAACTTTTCTGCTGCCTGCGGTGAAAGTAAGACAAATCGCTTTTCAGTTAATAAATAATAACCAACATAGAACAAAGATTAAGCATTTTGATTTGAATGTGGGTATCATACCTTAAGAAAATAACCATCAATGGTAAAGGTGTTGGTGTTATAGCCTCAAATCAGTGGTTTCTAGTGTTTGTATAAGTTTGTTAATTCAAACTTTAGCTGATTGATTGATAATAAGCTCAAGGGTATAATCATCTTTTGCTATAGATGGTTTTATACAGTTTTGGGCAAGACTTACATAGCTGATGAAACTTGAAGGGTTCGAAGTTGTCAACTTAAAACTTTGGCTGTTAATCAGTCGTTATAAGGGATTAGGGCTCAGCTTAATAAATTCATTCAGTTCACAATTCGTTTTAATTCTTGTTCACTTTTCTCTGTAATTGTTTCTTTCATTTCGTTAACCTTTCAATAATAAAAGCCCTAATTCATTTAAGTCTTTTTCATTCATTATTGTATCAATTCTATTCTGGTTTTGTATTGTTAAATTGATTCAATTCCGCGTTCAATTTTAACAATTGGTATCAGAGCCAGGTTGCTCGTTGTTCTGGAAAGATCAGAAGGGTTCTTGAATCAGGTTTTACAATAATGGTGGATGCAAAGTTTGATATCGAAAAATTCGATGGTAAAAATGATTTTAGTTTGTGGAGGTTAAAGATGAGAGCTCTGTTGGTAAATAATGGTGTGGTTGATGCTTTGAGAGGGGAAGATAATCTGCCTGAGACGATGTCTGATAAAGAAAAGAAAGAGGTCATGGAAAAGGCACATAGTGCTGTGATCTTGTGTCTTGGAGATCGTGTGCTAAGAGAAGTATCAAAGGAAACCACTGCTGCAGGTGTGTGGGCCAAACTTGAGAGTTTGTACATGACAAAGTCATTAGCAAACAGGTTGTATCTCAAGAAAAGGCTGTATACATTCCAGATGAATCCTGGAAAAACTTTAGAAGACCATACGGATGAATTCAATAAGTTGATACTTGACTTAGAGAATATTGAGGTTGTTCTTGATGAGGAAGATAGAGCTATAATCTTTCTTTCATCATTACCTGCCTCATATGAACATTTTGTTGACACATTAATGTATGGTAGGGAAAGTTTATCAATGGAGGAGGTTCTGGCAGCAATGAATTCCAAAGAGTTGAAGAAACGGGGAGAAAACAAAGAAGAAGGAGCAGATGGTCTTGTTGTAAGGGGGAGATCTGAACAAAGGTTCAAGGGTAAGACTGGGAATAGATCAAAGTCAAAGATCAAGAGAAGATGTTTTGTCTGTCAATCAGAAAAACATTTTAAGAAGGATTGCCCTGAATGGAAAAAGAGAAAGAGTGAATATCATTCAAGAAACCAAGGTAATAGATCTCCTGATTCATCAGTTGATGGTTATGAAAGTGCTGATGTACTTGTGGTAGATATTCTGAACAAGATCATTGAATGGATAATGGATTCTGGTTGTAGTTATCATATGACCCCTGATAAGAACTGTTTTAAGTTCTTGAAGATGTTTGATCAAGGAACAGTAAACTTAGGTGATGACAGACCATGTAGAATCAGGGGCATAGGGACAGTGGTGTTCAAACTGTCTAATGGAACAGTTGTAGAATTGAAAAATGTGAGGTATATACCTGAGTTGAAAAGAAATTTAATCTCACTAGGAACCTTTGAAAGTGAAGGGTACAATGTGAGTTTAAAAGATGGAAAAGCTAAAGTGACTAAGGGATCAATGGTTGTAATGTCTGGAACTAGAAAGGGGAATAATATTTACTATCTTGATGGTGAAGTGGCTCTTGGGGCAGTTTCAGTTGCAGAAGAAAAGGTGGAGTCTACTGCAATGTTATGGCACAGAAGACTTGGACACATCAGTGTTCAAGGGATGAAAGAACTCAACAAACAAAAGGTATTTGGTGAGTTACAAGACTGTGATCTTGAATTCTGTGAACATTGTGTATTAGGCAAGGCTCATAGAGTAAAATTTGGTAAAGGTGTACACTCCACAAAGGGCATTTTGGACTATGTCCATTCTGATTTGTGGGGGCCTGCTAAAGTAGAATCATTAGGAGGAGCAAGATACTTCTTGTCTCTTGTTGATGATTTCTCTAGAAGGGTGTGGGTTTATCCTTTGAAACATAAGGATGAAACATTTACCAAGTTTAAACAATGGAAGGCTCTTGTTGAAAATCAGACTTCAAAGAAACTGAAGAAACTAAGAACTGACAATGGTCTAGAATTTTGCAATAATTCATTTAATAAATATTGTAAAGTTCATGGTATTCATAGAAATTTGTCAGTAAAGGGCACCCCTCAACAGAATGGGTTGGTTGAGAGAATGAACAGAACTTTATTGAACAAAGTTAGATGCATGTTGTTCAGTTCAGGCCTTCCAAAGAAGTTATGGGCAGAAGCAGTCAGTACAGCTGCTTATTTGATCAACAGATCACCATCATCTGCTATAAGTATGAAGACACCCATGGAGATGTGGTCTGGGTATAAGGCAGAGTATGAAGACTTGAAGGTATTTGGGTCTGTTGCATATGCTCACATTAATCAAGGGAAGTTGGAACATAGGGCATTGAAATGTGTTATTCTGGGGTACCCAGAAGGTGTTAAAGGGTACAGGTTGTGGAAACTTGAAGGTGATAGTCCTAGAATTGTAATTAGCAGGGACATTCCTGTTTTTCAAGAAACAGTTATGCATAAAGACACTTTGAATAAGAGTTATGGAAAACAAACTGATGAAGGGCAGAATGGTCAAATTGAGGTGGAGGTGTTTCAAGAAGAAGAAGAGACACAAGCAGATGATCATTCAAATGTGTTGGGGTCAAGCCAGCCTAGTTCAAGCAGTTCTGCAAGTACAAGTAATACAAGTAATTCAAGTGGAGTGGACTATAGCATTGCAAGAAATAGAACCAGAAGACAGATTGTGATGCCTGCTAAGTTCAGAGATAATGAAAGCCTGTTAGCCTTTGTGTTTAATGTGGCTGAATTTGAAAGTATAAATGAGCCACTGACTTACAATGAAGCTGTAACTTCTGATAAGAAAGACAAGTGGATACAAGCCATGGATGAAGAGATGAAGTCCTTGATAAAGAATGAAACATGGGTACTTGTTGATAGGCCAAAGGATTAGAAGTTGGTAAGCTGTAAATGGATATTCAAGTTGAAAGAAGGAATTCCAGGAGTAGAGGAGCCAAGGTTTAAAGCAAGGTTAGTTGCTAAAGGGTTCACACAAAGGGCAGGGGTGGATTATAATGAAATATTCTCTCCAGTGGTAAAGCACACATCAATAAGGGTACTATTGTCTTTATGTGCTTCTAATGATTTTGAACTAGAGCAATTAGATGTCAAGACTGCATTCTTGCATGGCAATCTTGAAGAAAACATCTATATGGCTCAACCTGTTGGATATGAGGTGGAGGGTGAAAAGGAGAAAGTTTGTTTGCTGAAAAAAATCCCTTTATGGATTAAAACAATCTCTAAGACAATGGTACAAGAGGTTTGATGAATATATGACTTCTCATGGTTTTAACAGAAGTCATCATGACAGCTGTGTGTATTACAAAGAATATGCAGAAGGTAATTTTGTTTATCTTTTGCTGTATGTGGATGATATGTTAGTTGCATGTAAAGATAAGATGGAAATCAAGTCCACAAAAGAGTTGTTAATGAGAGAGTTTGATATGAAAGAGCTTGGAGATGCAAGGAAGATTCTTGGCATGGAAATAACTAGAGACAGGAATGCAAGATTGATTAAACTGTCTCAAACAGGATACTTGAAAAAGGTGTTGGAAAGTTATTCCATGAGTCAATGTAAACCAGTATCAGCTCCCATGGGTCAACAGTTCAAACTGTCAAAACTGGATGCTCCTCAAAATAAAGAAGAAACCAATAAGATGTCCAAGGTTCCTTATTCTAGTGCTGTGGGGAGTCTAATGTATCTAATGGTGTGTACAAGGCCAGATCTGGGTTATGCAGTAAGCCTTGTAAGCAGGTTCTTAAGTTGTCCAGGAAAGAAGCATTGGGAGGCTGTAAAGTGGATACTTAGGTATCTAAATGGAACCAGAGATGTAGGGATCTGGTTTGGAAAAGAAGAAGTTTCACAAGCAATGATACATGGATATGTTGATGCTGATTTTGCCAAAGATCTAGACAAAGGTAGATCTGTTACAGGTTATGTGTTTAAGGTCAATGGTGGAATAGTCAGTTGGAAGTCAGGATTACAACGTGTAGTTGCTTTGTCTTCTACAGAATCTGAGTACATTGCTTTAACTGAAGCTATAAAGGAAGAAATGTGGCTCAAGGGTTTTGTCACAGAGTTAGGAGTTAATGTTGACAAAGCTTTGGTATCTTGTGACAATCAAAGTGCTATTGAATTGTCAAAGAATCCAAAGTTTCATGACAAGACCAAGCATATAAAGGTGAAGTTGCACTTTATTAGGGAAGTTATTGCTTCTAAGGAAGTTGAAGTGGAGTATGTTAACACTGTAGATAATGCTGCAGATATACTCACTAAAGTTGTTCCAGGATCTAAGTTTGAGTATTGCTTGGATTTGATGAATATTGGTTAGTATGAAGATTTTTTGATTTGAGGTATAAAGGTGGAGATTGTTGGTGTTATAGCCTCAAATCAGTGGTTTCTAGTGTTTGTATAAGTTTGTTAATTCAAACTTTAGCTGATTGATTGATAATAAGCTCAAGGGTATAATCGTCATTTGCTATAGATGGTTTTATACAGTTTTGGGCAAGACTTACATAGCTGAAGAAACTTGAAGGGCCGAAGTTGTCAACTTAAAACTTTGGCTGTTAACCAGTCGTTATAAGGGATTAGGGCTCAGCTTAATAAATTCATTCAGTTCACAATTCGTTTTAATTCTTGTTCATTTTTCTCTGTAATTGTTTCTTTCATTTCGTTAACCTTTCAATAATAAAAGCCCTAATTCATTTAAGTCTTTTTCATTCATTATTGTATCAATTCTATTCTGGTTTTGTATTGTTAAATTGATTCAATTCCGCGTTCAATTTTAACAAAAAGTAACAAGATTGGGCAACTTGCTCAACATCCTCACCAAATTAAATCTTTCGACTTGAAGAAAATCTTGCGTGGGTTTCGACAAACATATAATAACCTCCTTAAGGCGTTCACTCTGCAATAACCGAAGCAAGATGGCATCAGGGCAACTGACAACCCGCAATCTTTGCACATTTTTGTAACACCCCAACCGATGGCGGAATCATCGAGGTGCCACGTAGTGATGATTGTTCAAAAGCTCATGGTACTAAAATGTAAATATATGATTATTGAACATTGTTTTACAACATGTGAAATTAAATACAAGACAACAAAATGAAGATAATTGATTTATTAAATCTAAGTCCAAAGTCCTATGTGAAGCGTCAAGCAGCTTATCCTGAAACATGCACGAAAATAATTTTGTCAACATATGATGTTGGTGAGTACTACTTAGTTTTGTACATATAGTATAAGTTTTGAAAAGTAGTACAATTCATGTGTCTAGCATCACCAAGGCATTATGTAAACACGCAAGTAAACAAACAAGACAAAGATCAAATGTAAAGTTTGTACAATGAAATTGATAATGAGCACCTCAACACGTGTGAGTCTAATAGAGCACCATAACATAAGTTATGTCTAAATGAGCACCGTAACATAAGTTACGTCTAAATGAGCACCGTAACATAAGTTACGTCTGAGTGTAAAGAGCACCCTAACATAAGTTATGTCTAAATGTATGATTTTGTATGTAAGCTACGTTCATGTTCAAGCATAAGCACAAAGATAAACAAGACATGTATATGAATTGTAAATGAATAAAATGTATGTGTAAATGAATACGAAAGTTTTGTATACTTGTGCATGAATCACCCCAAAAGTTGTAAAAGCGAAAAAGGGGGATAAGTATTACTCACAGTTCACGTAATAGCTTGAGATTTAACTGGACAACGAGATTTGAATTGAGATTACCCTCAAATGATCAACCTAAAGAATTTGTAGTGTGTAAGGGAATAACTCTAAGATACATGTACTTCTAGGGTTCGAATTGGGGATAAACGTTTAATTGATTAATAAACAAATTGTTTATTAAATATAAGAAATTTAATAAATAAATAAATAAAAGTCTCTTTGTAAAATTTTAAGTTGGATATAGTCACAACATAAGGTTTTGAGTATGAAAATAATTTTTATAAAATTATTTTCTTGAAAATAGAATATTTAATCTAATTATTTCAAATTGTCAAAATATGACTTTAATATCTAAAAATATTAAAATTAAAGAATTTCTGAGTTAAAAATTGTATTTCAGTTCCAAACAAATAGAAATAATTTATGTAAAATTTTGGTACAAAAATATTGAAAAATGAATTTATTATCAATTATTTATGATTAAAAATAATAAAAATTAATTAAAAATATGAAATGCACGGTTTTTTCTGAATTAAAAATAATTTCTGAAATGTTTAAGGATGTATAAGTTTAGAATAATTTTTGTGAGAATTAATAAAATCGTTTAGATATTTCTATTGAATTTTAAAATTTTAGATGAATAAACTTGTAATATTTATAATATATATTAAATAAATTATTTTTGAAAAACTAAAAATTGGACAGCAAAGTTTATCATTGGAATAACATAAAATAAATTTTGTTGAATATATAAAATAGTTTTAGTATTTTAAAGTGATTTTTAAAAGAATAAAGTAAATATAAGTATAAAAGAATAACACAAAAAAAAAGAATGTTTTTGGTGGGACTCGAACCTGGCCCTTGGCCGGTTCATAGTTTTTAATCAACGAGGGTTTAACCATCTGATCTGAGGATGATTTGGTGATTGTTTTGAATTTGATTTAAATAGAAATGGTAATCGCGAAGGGTTATCTTCCCCAATTAAACCCTAGAATCCTAATCCGATCAAACACATGATCAAATCATAATTAACCATAGGGGTATCAACCACACGTGGCCGATTAACATATTACAACAAAGAATTAGTCTCATACCAGACGCGAAGGTCTTTGATTCGCAGGTCAACAAGAACAGTCAACTAAGCTTGATTACTCGCGTATTGGTGAAAAATAGAACAAATTGAGGGTGAGGATTTGATACTCGGTGTCTTAAGACTGAATAGACAGGTTTAATTTATAGTGCTTTCGTAAGTTTGGAAGGTCATAATTATTTGACCATGGTTGGTCAACTACGCGCCTAGAACACTCAATTAAGGAATGATTTGAGCGTAATTAATCGTGTAATGGACGCGAGTTGATCAAGCAATCATCAGTCACACTATTAAGTCTTGTTTGAATGTTAGTTAGGAAGGTTGACCAAGGATTCGATGTGGTTTGTTGTTCGCGTGAGGTAGCAGAAGCAAGGAAAGGAAGATGGATCAGTTAATATGGGGTTAAATATAATTAGAGTCTGGTTTAAATCAGACATGATGTGTAGCTCAGTTGGTTACGTATGGGGTTTGTTTGGTGGCTGACCCGGGTTCGATTCCGGTCAGTGGCAAAATCTTTTTTTTTTTTAAACACAAGGGAAAGGGGAGTGGGCTGCTGCTGTTGGGCCTGCGTGTGGACTGGGCCAGGCTTTGGGCTCAGAAGGTTGGGCTTCAGATTATAAAAGGGAGGTTGGGTTTGGGTTGTGTTTTAGGATAGTGGGTTTAGATAATGGGTTTCAAGTGTTTATAAATATTTATCTATACATAATCTGATTTTTTTTATAAATATTATTATTATTATTATTATTATATAAAAATAAAAAGTGACGGATGTCACAATTTTCAGCTTTGATGTTGAAATTGTTGACATTGACACATTTTTCCAGTCCTAACGTCTTAAGTTGTGGTAAATTGATCATAATTTGACCTAAACCATCCCCAAACGTAACTTTCTTGAGAATGATTTCTTGAAGATTGGGAAATCCCTGAAACTCAAGCGGTGGCTTGAAAATACAATTATATAACACCAACAGTCTCAACTCGAGACAAGAGAATAAGGAGGATGGGATTGTATAAATCCGATTTAAATTAGCAATGACAAGTTCCTTAACATTGTTTCTTGATAAGATTAACATCCACTGATCAACTTCTTGGAAGCTATCAAGAACTATCTGTTTTGGTATATGGAGAAGAAATTTGTCAATGGGACCGTGGTGATGGATCATAATGTGGCTTATAACCCTTATAAACCCATTATGTTGATAAGCTCCAACTTTTAAAAACTGTTTAGAGAATCGTGTAAGGAAAGCAAGTGTCCTCATAGTGGTCCATCTATACCTCCAGTTTTTCAATGGGACCATGGTGATGGATCATAATCTTGTTTATAAACCCATTATGACTGAAAGCCCCATTTTGTGATAATTTGTCACAGAATTGTAGACTGAAATCCAGTGTCCTCATAGTGGTCCATCTGTACCGCCAGTTTTTAGAGAGGACGCTTGTTCTTACAGCATCTTCGATCGGGAGCCGCTCTAAAATTGGGATTATTAAATCATCTGGAAAGTTAGTGATAATGTCGTCGTCATCAGCAGCAACAGAGAGAGATGTGAACAACATTATAAAACTAAAGATTTCTTGAAACATATAATAATATTATATAGATACAAATAAAAGGAAGAGAGAGATGTGATGTAATTATAAGTTGGGAAAATGACCAAAATAGCCCGTTGACCGGGCGTTTTCCATAAATAGCCCTCTCCACCCTCTTTGGAGAGACGGGAACCGTCTCCGAGACCGTTTGGTTTTAGATCCAATAACCAACCAACACGTGGCGTCTCTGATCCCGAGGCTGTACCGTCTCTCTCCAGACGGGTCAGAACTCTCTCCCAGACGGTTCACATTTCTCCATGCCGGCTGCCTTCGGTTCAACCGTCTCAAAAGACGGTTCACATTTCCCCATGCCGGCTGCCCTTCGGTTCAACCGTCTCAAAAGACGGGTCACAACCCCCAAGTCGTCTTAAGCCGTTTTGTGCTACCGTCTGAATCGTCTCACGAGTGTATATAAATACCCCAATTCACTTAACGAAATTTGCACCCACCGCTCTCCTCAAAGCTTTCATCTTCCAAATCAATGACGTTTTTTGCTTTCCAAGCCGAAGCCTACCGGCTTACGAAAATATTGTCCGATTACTTGGATTGTTGTTTCATCTGCGTACGGCTACTTGGATTGTTGTTCCATCTGCGCGTGGTTTAACCCGTGTAGAATGGATCGATGATGTGGTGGTCTACATTTGAGGCAAGTTCGTTCGCTTCCCGAATTTATGTCTCGATGTTCGACGTGCGCACACTGAGAACTATTGTTACATAAAACGAGGAAACGTCTCGGACTTGTCTGTGTAGAGCACATACACCATTCGAAACAACGTCTATGTAGACCACTGCTACTACCACCGCTGTGGAGGACAAAACATCTAACATTAAGATGTAGTCTTCAATAGTTGGTTAGACACTTCGATTACTTCAAACAAAGTTCTTAGTTCTTTGGAAGTAAATTTAGGAAGTTTGTTGTAATAGTATAGTTTGTTTATTGTTGTTGTAATAGTATAGTTTGTTTATTGTTGTTGTAATAATATAGTTTGTTTAATGAAATATTTACTTTAATATAAAAAACAAAATTTAAACATTCATTGCATTAATAAAAATACTTGGATTACTACAAAAGTTTAATAAACTACAAATTAATTAAGACGATCCCTCATCATTTGCCAGGCAGACACGTGTTTAAATTCTTTGCGCTCCCTATTTTTATACTGTCTTTTTGAGTGTCTAATTGACACGTCTTTGGGCATGTTGGAGGGTACCTCCTGAAGTGTCCGGTTGTGGTACCCGTTGAAGATTTGACACTTCGTGGTCAAATCGGTCAACTTCCGGCTAAGGGACTTGGTTGTTCGGTCTGACCCTCCAACCAGCCGATTGTATTCGTGCAATATTCGGAACCATTTGTTGGTTTGGTGGGTGCTTTCTTCGACATGACGCCATGCTGCAATCAGTGCAATTTCCTGTTCTTCAGTCCATCTTTGCGCTGCCATTTTGGATGAATTAGACGGTGTTGGAGGGGTGGTGGATAGTGTTAGACGGTTGTGGGGTGGTGGATACTGTTAGACGGTGTTGGGGTGACGGGAATGGGACGGGAGAACGGTATTTATAGGGCTGAGCTGGACAACCGAAGCGTCGGACTATCATCGGGACTCACCGGACTTGGGAAATATGAACCGTCTTGAGAGACGGTTGAACCGAAGGGGCAGCCGGCATGGGAAATGTGAACCGTCTGGGAGAGATTTCTGACCCGTCTGGAGAGAGACGGTACAGCCTCGGGATCAGAGACGCCACGTGTTGGTTGGTTATTGTATCTAAAACCAAACGATCTCGGAGACGGTTCAGGCACGTTGGGAGCCGTGTCCCGTCTCTCCAAAGACGGTGGAGAGGGCTATTTATGCAAAACGCCTGGTCAACGGGCTATTATGGCCATTTTCCCTTATAAGTTTGCCAACTATAACTTACCCATGGAAGCCCGAAAGCTGAAGATCCTTGGAATTTAGGGCTCCGAAAATAAAGGGGGGGGGGGAATACTGAACAAATAACAAACCTGCTGATGTAGTTATAAAAAAAATATTAATTACCAGAATTTGTGTGCGGATACCCCCACTAACCCCATGATAGCAGGGATGGCAATGGGTCGGGTTTGGGACGGGTTTAGGTAATCCCAACCCCATACCCGATTAGGTATGCTTGTCCCAAACCCGTCCCAAAACGCATCGGGTTTGTATCGGGTAATTACCCGTCGGGTATCGGGTATACCCGCGGGTTTCGGGTAAACCCGTTAATTTTAAAAACTTATCCACTGGGTATATCTGACTAAAAACATGTCGGGTATCTATTGTGTGACTACTAACCAATACATTTAGCATTATCAAAAATGTATGTAAATGATTACAACGTATAAATATAAAATAATTAAATCATATAAAAACACTAAAAAAACATAGATAACACATATTATACACAAATAATTGGTGTTTTTTTAAGAAGATGACAATTTTGATGGACAATTAGATATATTATGAATACATATTTTAAAAGATATATAGGAAATTACATCGGGTATCTAATCGGGTAAATGGGTATATCATGAAATCCCAAACCCATCCCAAACCCACGAAAAAAATAAAAACTAATCCCATACCTAGGGCTGTGCAACGGTTCAGAACCGGACCGAACCGAACTGGACCGAACCGCGAACCTTTTATTCTAAAATATGAGAACCGGAACCGGAACCGATAATTACTAAACGGTTCGGTTCCAGAACCGGGTGAAACGGTTCTCATGAAACTGTTCTAGACCGGAACCGGTTGTCAATAAAATCCTAAAATTAACACTAACAATTAAATAAAAAAATAAACAAAAACAATGATTTTTCTTAAAACAATTATCAACAGTTTGTGTTGACCATGGTTACTAAAAGTATAGCATTTTACGTATCAAAATATGTTTTGTTTGGATCAGATAATTCTTTTTATACAGATTAAACAGGTCAGAACAAGCTGTGCTGACTGCTAACCATCACATAAGGCAATACTCTACATTCCTACCAAGTAAAACAATTTAAAAGTGTTAAGAACTATAAAGAAGGAAACAACACATTCTATTTCAAACTAATAATAGAATATTTAAAGATTTAATTTAAGTCAAAACGGTTCTAACGGTTCTTAATCGGACCCGTCGGTTCTAACCGGAACCGAACCGGGAACCGATTATGCCAAAATATGAGAACCGGAACCGGAACCTATAACATTAATTCGGTTCGGTTCTAGCGGTTCCGGGTCGGTTTCACGGTTTTCACGGTTCGGAACCGTTTATTGCTCACCCCTACCCATACCCGGACCCATACCCGATTACCCGACCCCAAACCCGTCCCAGATGTGTCGGGTTTCGGGTTTACCCATCGGATTCGGGTTTGATTGCCATCCCTACATGATAGTACTGATAGTACCGTAATTGGTGGTAGTGGGTTCTTACAATTCACGGGTTGATAATCACATATGGAATGAGACGGGTTTTTGCTTTTTATTAGTTAGGTAATTCGGTTAATGTTTCTTCTAAATTTGTGTTTCAGGGTAGTGAATCATTGAAGTGATGTCTCAGTACAGAACTGGTGAAAATAAGGGTAGTTCAGTGAAGTCCCCCCTAGACAAGAGCGAAGTGGTGACGGAGGGACGAGGGTAAGGAGCTTTTGTCCAGCCATATGCGCTACCAACCCTAGGAAAAGTTAATTCAGAAGAGGGTTTTAGTGTGAGAACCTAAATTTTTTATTAGTTGTTCATATATTTATAAAACTAGCTGATTACCCGGGAGTGTCCCGGGGTTGGAAAATGTAATATGACTTAATAAAATTTTGAAGTTGGAAAACATACCAATCGTAAACTCAATCATACAACCACAAATACCTCTTAGCCGACGACGATGCCGAACACGTATCCCAAGACCGTCAATCCACACTCAAAAACGCACGATGGACCGTCGAATTCGACCCCGATTACAACGTCATCCGGTTAAAATCATGTTTTAACCGGTACCTAATCAGCTCAGATGAGGTCAAAAGGTTATTCAAACCGTTCCTAAGAAAATAGATTCGTTGGTTATTTGGGAACCGGTTCTAGAAGGTTCGAAAATTAGGTTGAAGAGTGGGTATGGTAATTATTTACGGGCGAATGGTGGAGTGCTCCCTGGAGGAATTCTGTTACGCATGATATTCCTCATAGACATCATAATTGGATATTGTGGGATGTTGTAGTTATTGAGGCTATGGTGATAGAAGGGTTATTAGTGATGGAGGTTAGGGAGAATGGAGATGGAGATGGAGATGGAGATGGAACGGTTTAATTCTTTCTGAATGATAAAGGGATGAGAGAAAATGGGGAGGGGGGGAGCTAGTGAGGGAGTTGAAAGAGATTGTACATAACCTGGCGATTAAATCCACCTTGAGAAATCTTATTAAATTCACCTGGACCCATCATCAGATCTAATGCCACAGATTAAGTTTCAGCCACTAGTGAGGGAGTTGAAAGAGATTGTATAGTTGACCGTTGACCCAATATTGGATGCTTTGCCTGTGTTGACTAGCGACAATGCCATTGGAACCAAACCCATTTCCATCTGACCACCACGTTCCACAAGGAACCATCGTCTACCCATCACCATCGAGCCACAATCAAACCCCCAGCCCGGACCGTCAACACCACCCTAAAAACAAACCACTACCAGAAACGGACCACCACCGATAACGAACCACCACAGGTAATGAAACACCACCGGTCATTATCCACTTACCCCCTAATACCCACCAAAAACCGCCACCAACCATTACGTCAACTGATCCCATCAACCATCACCAGAACTAAGATCTACCAAGGGTGTGAATGATTCAGTTCAGTTCGATTATTAGTCTCAACTGAATCTAGAGCATTAGTTAGTCAATCTTATTAAGCTATCTGTTAATCGGTTCAATGTATCGTGTAAGATTTTTTGTTTTTAGTTCGGTTTAGTTAATTTTTGTTAATAACCAAACCGAAACTTTTGCTAAATTTTTTGCTTAGAAGTGCATAAAATAGGTGTATAAATACATGAAATTGGGTGTAAAGCTAAGAACATATATAAATATATGAATTGTTTGATTTTGGTTTGGTTAAATTTGATTAAGTAAGGGTACAAAAAATTGATAAACGTTTTTTAAAATTATTAAAAATAGTAAATTAACTAATAAAAATCCATAAAATTTAGAGAAAAATAATTTTGTTCATTCAAATAATATTTATAAAAAATTACATATATTTATTACTCAGAGCTTAAGGATCGTAATTAACCAACATCCTCAACTGAAGGATCCTCCCGATTTATAACTCTAAGCGCTTTACACCACTCAGATTGTTCCTTGTACATTTCTTCCCATTCCTGCGTTGAATCACATCGGGTGTGACTCCAAATGGGGTTTGGTGCTGGCATGGGATAGTATTCTGATAGTAGTGCGTGGATAAAATAGTCTCCATTAACAAATACAAGTGTTATAACTTGACAAAGGGCCACACACTTGATTTGGACCAAGCAATAATGGGAAGAAAGTCTGACTTTGATCAACGCTTAACAGGTGAACAATAACTCCCAATTGTTACTAGGAGTCATGAATGAGGCATCTTCATTTAATGCGATTCGGGTGCTCTTCCTACCCCGGTAAAGGTTGTTCTATGAAGTATGCGCTCATACTCCATAGGCAAATAGAATCTGTCAAAAGTTTCTTTCCAAATATCTTTGTGGCAGACCAGTTCCTCTATAATTTGTTCCCGAATAAACATATACTGGCTCTGATCCATCCCTAAACCCACAGCTATCGCTCTATACCCACAATGACCATCAAGGCTTGACATCCTTTATCCGGGATAGGTGTGGGTGAAAAATTACTGGAATATGTTGCTTATATTTTCTGATAAGGTTCATTGATTCAGGTTCTTGGATGTTAGGAAACCCGTGATCAGCAGGTGACTCTGCTTTTTTTTACCGTGTCGCAATGCGGACTTCTGGGATTTACAGTGGAACATGTTTCTTTAGATTCTAGTGATGATACATATGAGCCATGTCGGGGTTAATCGAAATGGCCCGGTGATGACGGAACGTAGGAGCTGTGTCGGGGATCATCAAAGTTGCCCAGTAACAACAGAATGTAGGAGTTGTACCAGGAAGGAGCGTACCTGAATGAGCACGTGAACCTACATGCCTCGTATTGGCCAATACGAGGCATGTAGGGTTTGTTTTTTTGTATCCTTGCCGTTTGAATGAGAGACAAACCCAATCATTAAAAGCATATATTCCTCGTATTGACTTATACGAGGAGTATTTAGGGTGTTGCCACTTGGGTTGTAGCCTAGTGATTTGGATGCAAAAATTTTTTCTGTTAACTCAAAAGAAAAAACAGGACGAATTTGGCTGTTAAAAAACAGAGTAAAATACACACTGCTTTTCTCTCTCACTCTCATGACAATGCACACACACAAACCTTCAACCCCATATCCCAATGATCGGTGAGGCACAGACCTTCAACCCCATCTCACCAATGATCGGTGAGGCCTCACCAAATTTGTGGCTATGTAAGAGGATGTTTTTGAATCTAATATAATGTCCTATTTCTGATTCTTTTATACTATACTGTTCTTTACTTTTTATTTTATTGTGTTTAATTAACTAAAAGACTTGCTAGCGTTTCATGGATTGTAATGGAATTGGAATTACTATAATTTGATTTGGAAATTTGCTGTGTTTGTTTCACATAATGAAATAAAATCTATATGATATTGAAATGTAGATTCCCTTCTGTGTGTTGTTGTTCAATCACAATTCCTTCTTTTGTATTTGGATTTTCAACATCTCAGTCATGGTTTTCTTAATTACATTTATCTCATTATTTTATAACCTGTTTTTGGTTTCTTGAATGCAATCACAGATAATAATTATAATAAGAGGACTCCTGCTAATGAGCACATAATTACTAATTTCTCAGAGGATTTTATAAACCTAATTCTAGAGCGGCTCCCAGTCAAAGATGTTGTAAGAACAAGCGTTCTATCTAAAAATGGAGGTATAGGTGGACCGCTCTGAGGACACTGTCATTCGATGTTCAATTCTTCAAAAACGTAGCAAAATATGGAGCTTACCACCATCATGGGTTTGTAAGGGTTATAAACAAGATTATGATCCATCACCAGGGTCCCATTGAAAAATTTGTTCTAGGTATACCATTCTATTTATGTCTTGATAGCTTCCAAGAAGTTGATCATTGGATGTTAATCTTATCCAGAAACTGTGTCAAGGAACTCCACGTTATGAATTTAAATCCGATTTATCAAATTCCATCGACCGTATACTCTTGTCGAGAATTGAGAGAGCTGGTATTATATAGATGTTTTTCCAAGCCACCACTTGAGTTTCAGGGATTTCCTAATCTTGAAGAACTCTGTTTCAAGAATGTTATTTTGTATGCTAATTTATGCGGAAGAGTGATTGTTAGGACAAAAAGGATTGGTGAAACCACTTTTGTAAACCTTAGTCTAATTCACTTCTGTCAAAATATTCTAAGTATAGAACTGATGAAGAAGGAAGATCAAACTGCTAAAGAAGAGATTCCACAAGTGCTGAAGAAGAAAAGTCATCAGAAGTTCTGAAGTTCAAACCAGACACTTCTACTGAAGAACTGCTGAAGACAAACTACTCATCAGTAGTTTGTCATTCATCAGCACTTATGTGAAGATCTTTTCCACCGCCTTTTTGCATCAGTAGTTTATTACTTTAGTATTACTTTTGCTTTATGTACAAGTTCCAATGCTGCAACTTGTTGCAACTTGTTTCTGAACTTGCTTTTTGGCAAGGTTCATGTATTTGTAAAGTCTATAAATAGAAGGGTTCATCCCTCTGTTTTAGACATTGATTTTTAATACAGAAATCCTTCAACACTTATTATTGTTATTTCCATTTCATATTTATTGAGAATCTGTCGAAGTGTTTCATTCTCATTCAATACTTAGATTCTCAATAAATACTTATCATTTATTAGTTTTTCAATTCAGGGGGAGTTACAACTCCTGTTGATAAGTGTAGCTTTAAACTCATAACATTCCGCTGTGCTATCACTGATCAAGAACTTGCTAAACACCGAAGTGTTCACTAGCAAGTTCATACAAAAGAGCAATACTGATCCAACAATTGGTATCAGAGCACTGGTTTATCTGATCACATATCAATCTAACACATTGAGAATCAGACACAGGCTCTTATTGATATTCAATAAAGGATTATTAGCTCACTTTTATCAACATCCATCACTTTAAGAGATATTTGACAAATCAATACTCTTTAAAATGGATCCTCATAATACTGGTTCTGCCACTAAACCTGCTATGCTAGTAAGAAATGAATATAACATCTGGCAAAAGAGAATGGCACATACCTTATCACAGACCAACACAGGTTGCTGGAAATCTGTGATATATGGTCCTCATAAACCAGTAAACATTAATCTTGAAACTAAAGAAGAGATTCCAAAAGACCCAAAAGACTATACTGATGATGATTTCCTAAAACTTGAGCTTGATGCAAAAGTTTTCTCTATGTTGGCAATGGCACTCCCAAATGAAATCTACTCTGGCCTATTACATTGTGATAGTGCCAAAGAGCTTTGGGACTGCCTAAAAGAACAGTTTGGAGGAACTGAAGAGGTGATTGCCAACACCAGAGAAATCTTGGCTCAACAATATGAAACTTTTGCTCACATTAATGGGGAAACTTTAACACAATAATTTGAAAGATTCTCCTCATTAATATCTGAGCTAAAACTAAATGGTCAGACCTACACAACTGTATCTATGCTTCATAGATTTTTAAGGTCTTTACCTGAAAAATGGGAAACATACTCTATAGTCTTAAGATCTTCACCAGACTTTAGCTCCCTCACTCTTACAAAACTTCATGGGAGATTACTTACTTTTGAGAGAGAAATTGATCAAAAGAAAAGGTTACAAAGTTCTGGCAAAACTGCTGATGACTATCTACCAGGTAGTACAACACTATTAGGACAAGACTCACCAACTTGTTCAAATAGTTTTGGATCTTTTGACCATATTGACATAACTGTTGGGATCTCATCTGAAAGATCATTCCCAGGTTATGACAATAATGATTTTGGTCAAACTGCTGATAACATGTGTTTTATCATGGATGATTTAAATAGTTTCAACAATGATGACCTAGAAGAAATGGATATTTTGCACCAACTGGCCATGTTAAGTTTAAAAACAAATAAATTTTACAAAAGGTCAGGAAGGAAGTTTCCAGGACTTAACAGTTCTACAAAAATTGGTTTTGACAAATCTAAACTTAGATGTCACAAGTGTCAAAAGTTGGGACACTTTGCTAGAGAGTGTAGAAGCTCTGGCTTTAACCAATCTCAGTCTGGAAACAATTTTAACCCCAATTATAACAGGAATAATGGAACACAAGGGAGTGCACATTTTGTACAGGCACAAGCTCCACAACACCAATATGTGCCACAAGTACAATATGTACAGATGCCTGCTCAACAGATGTAGAGCCAACAATCAATCCCTCCCTTTCCAGCTGCTCAACAACCTCCACAGCAACAGCAACCCTCTCAACAAAGTTTATTTACTTCAGGGTATGTTGACTGGAGCAGTCTTCCTTTTGACACCACAGAGTGCAATCCTGATGCAGACAACAAAATGTTTGACATCAACTGGGGAGAGCCTGTCAATGGCAGAAAGAACTTTGCCTTAATGGCATTTGAGGGATGCACCTCAAAATCTGCCTTGTCACAGGTATCAAAAGAATCTTTGACAAAACTGTGTTCAAATTCTTGCAAAGAATCTTTTGCTCTCATAAGAGAGACAAATGTGCACTTACAAGGAAAAGCAAATGACTCTGAGAGAAAATTCACTCAAATGAAATGTGATTTAGAAAGAAAACTTTCTGCAAAAACAAAAGAAGTTTCTAAATTAACTAACACTGCTATTGAAACCCAAGCACAAATTAAAATCATGATAAATGACCTAGGAAATGTCAGACAAGAGCTTGCTGACACCAAGGTCACATGTGAAAAATGGGTGGAATCTTGTAATGGGTACCAATTATTGCTAAACAAACAAAGTGCTTCAAATGTTAGGTTTGGCATAGGGTACAATCACACTGAAACACCAACAGATTTTTCCCCCAAAACTACTGAAGATGGGAGAAAATTTTTTCAGGTGAAACTTCTGAAGAGGAAGAATGCACATCTTTCCATGAGAACTTTCTAAAAACACACAAAGAAAGTTCTTCAGAAGTACTGATTAAATCTGACTTTAAGCCATCAGTAGTTTCAACTACATCAGGAGTTGAGAACCTGAAAACTACTGATGACCTAAAACCAATCAAAACAGTCAGAAACTTGTCTTTGAAAGAAAAGACAAAAGAATGTGAAATTTGTGGTCTGTTCAACCACAAAACAGAATTTTGCAGATATAGAAAAGGTATTCAGTTCAACAAGAAAAATCAACAACTGGTTGTGGGAAAACAAATCAAAAATTATTATGTAAAAACTTTTTCTCCCAAGAAACAACAACCAGTAAACACCTTTTCTCAGAAAAAGACAAAATCTCAACAAAGATCTTTTTCTCAAAATTCTCTTTCAGTAGTTAGACCTGAATCATCAGCAGTTTCACAAACTGCTAAGATTAAAGATCTTATGAACTTGGTACAACTACTGATGAACAAAGTTGATGGTGGTCCTCAAAAGGATACCACCATTGTTCTTAATGAAAAATCCATTGCCAAAAAGACATGGATTTCTCAACTTGGTTAAGAACAAACTGTAAATGTTCTCACGAGCAAACCCAAAGCCAAACTGGCTTGGGTTCCTAAATCTAACTAATTTGCTATCTTGTGCAGAGAGTTTCCAGAGGCTTAAATAGCATTTGGTATGTATACAGTGGAGGCTCAATGCACATGATAGGATGCAGATACCTGATAAACAACTTTATCAGTCAAAGAGATGGATCTGTATCCTTTGGGAACAATGCTAAGGGATATGTGCTAGGACATGGCAATGTCTCCTCTGGAAAAATACAGTTTGACAAGGTCAATCTGGTTGAAAACCTTGAGTACAACTTGCTGAGTGTGTCACAAATGTGTGATAAAGGATATTCTTCCTTTTTCACAAAGACAGCATGCAAGATCATATCACCAGAAGGCCAGAAGTTGATAGAGAAGATCATTGAAGATCAGACTTTGTTAATAGCCAAAAGATGTGGCAATGTCTATGCAGTGGACATTGAAAAAGACAAAGTACTGAACAACACTGCCTGTTTCTTCTCAAGGGTATCAACTTCAGAAACTGATCTCTGGCACAGGAGACTTGGCCATGTGAACTTTAAAACCATAAATAAAGTCACAAAAATGGGCTTGGTCAGAGGTCTACCCTTAAAAGTATACCAGTGTCAAGAACACTGTGTATCCTGTTTAAAGGGAAAACAGCATAAGTCCTCCTATAAGTCTATTGAAGAATCAAAAACAACTGCATGTCTTCAACTACTCCATATGGACTTATTTGGGCCTGTAAAAATCATGAGCCTTGGTAAAAAGAAGTACTTCTTAGTCATCATTGTTGACTACTCAAGATTCACACGGGTATTCTTCTTATTTTCCAAGGATGAGGCTGCGGAAATCATCAAGTTCTTCATTCTACAAGTAGAGAAGCAATACTCTCTACCTGTCAAAACCATTAGAAGTGATAATGGGACAGAGTTCAGGAACAAAACTCTGGATGAATTCTGTTTGTCTAAAGGGATTATTAGACAATTCAGTGTTCCCAGAACTCCTGAACAAAATGGTGTGGTAGAAAGGAAGAACAGAACTTTAATAGAAGGAGCAAGAATAATGTTAGCTGATTCTGGCCTACCATTATACTTTTGGCAGGAAGCAGTTAACACATCATGCTATGTTCAAAATAGAGTTCTTATTGTCAAGAGACATTCAAAGACTGCCTATGAAGTTCTTCATGGCATGAAGCCCCTTATCTCCTTTTTCAGGGCTTTTGGGTGTCAATGTTTCATCTTGAACATTAAGGAATCTATTTCAAAGTTTGATGCCAAAGTTGATTCAGGTTACTTTCTTGGTTATTCTTCAACTAGAAAAGCCTACAAGGTTTTTAACTCAAGAACCAGGATAGTAGAAGAAACACTGAATGTCAAGTTCAATGAGTCCAAACACACTCTTATTCCAGCACATCCTGCTGAACTCTTTGACCTTTACAACTTCCATTTTGGACCTAAAAAGACTGTCACTTCATCCAAACCTACTTATTATGGTGATCAAAGGTTTGATGATGAGGATCTAGCACCATGGACTCCTCAAACAGTCATTAAGTCAACTTCAAAACCATCAGAAGTTTCACAAACTTCTGATTCAACAAATACTGAGGAACAAACTCAAACATCTACTTCAGCACCTGCAACTACTGAAGACACTGAAACTGCTGAACCAGATATAATAGACCTCAGTAGTTTGTTTGAAGAACATGAGCCACCAACACCTGTCAGTGGTTTACAACAACTGATCGAACACAAAGACCATCCACTTGATCAAATCATGGGTGATATTGCATCAGGTGTTCTTACAAGTAACCAGCTTTCCAACTTTTGTCTATTCTCAGCATTTATTTCACAGTTGGAACCAAAGAAGTACCAGGAAGCCCTTAAACACAACAATTGGGTGCAGGCAATGCAAGATGAATTGCTTCAATTCAACAAGCAACAGGTTTGGGAAATCTGTCCCTTACCACCAAACAAGCAACCAATTGGCACAAGATGGGTCTTCAGGAATAAACAAGATGAAGCTGGTATTATAATAAAGAACAAGGCAAGACTGGTAGTACAAGGTTACTCTCAAGAAGAAGGAATTGACTATGATGAAACCTTTGCTCCAGTTGCAAGGCTTGAAGCCATCAGGTTATTTCTGGCCTATGCCATTTCCAACAAAATAAAAGTTTATCAAATGGATGTTAAGAGTGCATTTTTGTATGGAAAGATAAAAGAGGAAGTGTATGTTTGTCAGCCACCTGGGTTTGAGGATCCTTCTCATCCTGAGTGGGTGTACAAACTAGACAAAGCTCATTATGGGCTCAAACAGGCTCCAAGAGCCTGGTATGACACACTTTCAACCTTTTTACTCAAAAATAACTTCACAAGAGGTGCCATTGATAAAACTCTTTTCATAAAACATGTTGGAAATCATGTCTTACTTGTTCAAATATATGTTGATGATATCATTTTTGGTTCAACAAACACAAAATTGTGTGATGAATTTAAGAAACTCATGCAATCAAAATTTGAGATGAGTACAATGGGAGAACTGCAGTACTTTCTGGGACTGCAGATTAAACAACAATCAAATGGAACTTTTATACATCAATCAAAATATGTTAAAGAATTATTAAACAAATTTTCTTTACAAGACTGTAAATCATGTTCCACTCCCATGACACCAACCACACAAGTTGAACCAGATGATAAAGGAAAACAGGTTGATCAAACCATGTATAGATGTATGATAGGTTCCCTTTTATATCTAACTGCTTCTAGACCAGATATTATGTTTTCAACATGTGTCTGTGCTAGATATCAATCAGCTCCTAGGGAATCACACCTCATTGCAGTCAAAAGAATTTTCAGATATCTGAAAGGAACTCCAACACTTGGAATTTGGTATCCTGCTTCAAGCAATACCAAGTTATCAGCTTTTTCAGATAGTGACTATGCAGGGTGTAAGATGTCAAGAAAATCAACATCTGGTGGTTGTCAATTCTTGGGAAACTGTCTAGTGTCCTGGCAATCAAAGAAACAAACATCTGTTGCAACTTCAACTGCTGAAGTTGAATACATTGCAGCTGCAAGTTGTACATCACAGATACAATGGCTCCAATATCAACTTCTTGATTATGGAATCAAAGAGACCAAGACACCATTGCTTGTAGACAGCAAATCTGCCATTAGCATTATTCAAAATCCTGTTCAGTTTTCAAAGACTAAACACATTGAAATCAAGTATCATTTCATAAGAGATTGCTATGAAAAAGGCAAGATTGAAGTGAAACATGTAGCAACAGCTAATCAAATAGCTGACATATTCACTAAACCCCTTGACACATCAACATTTCAGAAGTTAGTATCCATGCTAGGGATGCTAAATTTGTAAGTGTTTCTCTTTACTTTTCTGCACAAATTTTTATTTTTCACTTACATCTGTTTTCAAAAATTGAAAAACTTCTGAAAAACAAACTAAGAGAAACTACTGATGAACAAAACATCAGTATGGGGATATTTTCTGAAAAGTGATTAACTTCTGTTAAAACAACCTTCAGAAGTTATGAATAAAGTATTTATAAAGTATTTCTCATCAGCTGTTAAAACTACTGAAGAGAAAGTGGGAACTACTGATGAATATAATTCTTCATCAGCAGTTTAGTCAAAAAGGGCAAATCAGACTTTTCCCACATCAGAAGTTTGACCTAGGCGGTTTAAAACTTCTGATAAAGAAGTTCCAAGCGGTTTAAAACTTCTGATAAATATCTTTTTTTCAACACTTATCCATTCAAAACAAAAATTCCCTCCTTCTCTCTCAAGAAACCTTTCAAACCCTGAACCTGCAAAAACACTGTTCGATTAAAAAACACACACAAACCACATGGCTTTAGTTCTTAAACAGGGACACAATCTCAGAGCCTACTTAGAAAAACAAGAAGGCTGGTCCCAATACGATGAGATCATTGATCTCGTCGTCAAATCCCAATATTTCACCGCTCTCACAATAGACCCACCAATACATCCTGAAACTCTCAATGAGTTCTGGGCTAACGCTGAGACAGTGATGGTGGATGATGAAGTTATCTCTCTCAACTCAACAATTAAAGGGAGACAAATGGCCATCACACCGGCCACACTTGCAAACAGACTGGGGTTGAATGATGTGAATGCCCCTGAAAAGTTTGAAAACTCTGCAATCCACCTAACCATGACTGAATGTGGTTATCAAGGTACTCTCTCACAAGCTACCATCTTTAAAAAGTATTTTGAACCAAAATACAAACTTTTGTTTCATTATATAATTATGTGTTTGAGTCCTAAAACAGGGTCTTATGACCAGATGCCCTCAACCTTTCAACCAATTTTTCATTCCATTGTGAATGAAACAAACTTTAGGGCATCAAAACTTTTCTTTAATGAGTTGGTGTTACATCATAATAACACTAAAAAGAAGTTTTTGTTATATCCAAGGTTCATGATGCAATGCATAATAAAAGAACTGGGTGATGAGGTGCTTGTGGGTAAAACTGAAATTTTAAAACCCTTAACCTCACAAGCATACTCAAGGCACAACAAACAGGCTGCCTGGCCAGAAGATGACCAAGGGGAAATAGAACCAGTCCCCATGGAACCCTCATCATCCAAACCTACACCCCCAAAGGCCAAGAAACCCAAGGTACAAAAACAAAAACCCACCAAACCTAAAAGAAAAGCTGTTCAGGAGGTTGAGATGCCTGAACAAACTATTGTGCAATCTGCACTTCTTAAAGATGTGACTGAAACATCCTCTCAGTCTCATCCATCTCAAACCCCACCAAGAGCACCAATCACAATTCTTTTCAAAAGAAAAAGACTTAAGAAAACTATTCCTATTGATTCTTCTTTTGAAACTACTGAACCCACTGCCCAAACTACTAAACCAGCACCCCAACTTTCTAAACCAGATATTGAAATAGCCAAACTTCTCTCTGGGCTAAAAGAGAAAGTCCCATCTACACATGTCAGTCCCCAACAACCACATAAAACAGGGGACATAGCCTCAGAATTTGACATGGATGTGGACACTCAAAGCCCTAACCAAAGAGATGAGGATGAACCAGGGTCTCTAAGCCCAAACTTAGAAACTTTTGGTACTTTTGAGGCTGCTACTACTCATTTACCACCCAGTGGTGGAACTGAGGATAGAAGTAACATAGCTAAGACCTCAACTGTGGCAACTACTGATGAAGGCTTAATGCCTGAGGTAGGAAATCCTCTGAACCAAGAAAAAGAGGTACATGAGACAACTGAGTTGGGCTCAGCTCATGATGTAACTGATACAGTCCTCATTGAGGATGTAATCAGGGATTCAGATGATTCCATTGACTTGGATGATGTTTCAAAACACCAAATTACTGAATTGACGGCTACAAGTGAAGGTCCTGCACCTAGTGTATCTAAGCTCAAGAAGCTAGTCACACCAGATCAGGTTAAAGCCCACTCAATCCATGATTCCCCTAGAGTGGCATCTTCTGTACAACAAGAAGATCAACCAAAAACACACCCCTCACTACAAATGCCTACCCAATTCCCTGGGCAAACAAGCATAGACATGAACCAGCTATGCAGCCCAGATGGTCCCTTATACCACATGATGAATACCCTCATCAAGAATCACTTCCAAACATACACAGCTAACTTGGAGCTGTCCATGAAGAACCAACTTGGAGTGATACAGACAAAGATGAATGATCTGTCCAACAAGATTGACTTCAACAGCAAACAGATTGCTAATCTTACAGGTCAGTTCTCCCAAGCTTCAACTTCAAAAGCTGATGAAGCCAAAAAGGGGGAGAAAATTAAGGAACCTATGAATACACTTGAAGCCAGGAGAAAGGCAAGAGTGGCTATCCTATAAAGAGATCAAAGAGATCAAGCCAGAAAAGAAAAACTGGCCCAACAATTTGGTGTCTCTATTCAAGAAGTAGAAGATGTTGAAAAGACTGATGAATCCGAAGGGCACAATGAAGAAACCTCTGATGGACAAACTTCTGATGAAGAATCAGAAAGTACTGAAGACAATCCTTCAGTAGTTGACAAACCTTCAGTTGTTGTCAACCCATCAGAAGTTAACACTTCCAAAACTCAAACTGCTGAGCCTTCCAGATCAACTGCTCCTATTCAACCAACTCCTGTTCCTCCTAGGCCTATTACAACTATGACTGTACTAAACCCTTCTCCAATCTCTCAATCAGCAGAACTACTTGAGAAGAGTTTAGTGGCAGCCCAAAAGAAGGCCAGAGAAGATCAGATTTGGAAAACTCTGGAAGAAAGGGATGACTTAGACTTAAGCCTGGATGAAAAGCTACAGGCTTATGAAGCTGAACTCCAAAGGCAGGCTAGCCTAGACAAGATTGCGGAGGAAGATAAAAGACATCAACTGATGTCTTACATTACAAAGAACGGCAAAATCAAAGCCCACACATTAAAGAGACTCTCCATGGAAGAGCTGACAAGAAGAGCTCAACTTATTGCAGACAAACTTGCAACAAGTAAAGATACAAAAGCCAAGAGAGCTCAGATGATAGAAGAGTTAGTAGCAAATGGTTATGGTTCAAAAGCCTCTGTGTCCAAATGGAAAGAAGAAAGATTAGTGGACACTTATAGAAAATATAAGGCAGCAAGGGCTGCAAATCCAGAGAAGTTTCAAACTACTGAATTACCAACTTCAGTAGTTAGAACTTCTGGTGTTCAAAGAAGACCAACTACTCAGAAGAAGAAATCAGAGGAAAATGTGATGACTGATTTCAGAATGGTACTACTGGAAGGTAGTACAGTAGTCCATTCTGACTTTGACATAGAAGAAAAGCCTCTGATCACACAATTCAGGGATCCTTCCACCTTTGCATATCAAATCCAGAAGACCATCAAAGACAAACTGCACACTAAGGTAGTAACTGAACATCCTTTGACAACATTTCAGATACCTAATGTGATGCAACAACAACAAGGAAGTGAATCCCACCTGAGAGTCACTGAAGTTGAAAACATCCAACACTCAGGAGAATCCCAGGGTACCACCATGGTTCCCTACACTTTAGACTTTCACAGGTCTAAAGTACCAATCATCAGATGGTCCTTTACTGATAACAACTCAGTACTTGTGACAAGAAGAGATCAGACAAGCAGAGCCTATAGGTCGATGAATGATCTGAAGAAGCTATCAACTCAAGACCTGCTTACAATCCAACATCTAGAACCACAGAAAGGGTCTCTTACTGATGAACAACTGAACCAGCTGAAGAATTCCATGTTCAAAGGAATATGGAAAATTGTGAAGGACAGAAGAGAACAATAAGGAATTAGTAAGGTTTTGGCTTCATCAATCTAGGGGGAGATTGTTAGGACAAAACGGATTGGTGAAACCACTTTTGTAAACCTTAGTCTAATTCACTTCTGTCAAAATATTCTAAGTATAGAACTGCTGAAGAAGGAAGATCAAACTGCTGAAGAAGAGATTCCACAAGTGCTGAAGAAGAAAAGTCATCAGAAGTTCTGAAGTTCAAACCAGACACTTCTACTGAAGAACTACTGAAGACTAACTACTCATCAGTAGTTTGTCATTCATCAGCACTTATGTGAAGATCTTTTCCACCGCCTTTTTGCATCAGTAGTTTATTACTTTAGTATTACTTTTGCTTTATGTACAAGTTCCAATGCTGCAACTTGTTGCAACTTGTTTCTAAACTTGCTTTTTGGCAAGGTTCATGTATTTGTAAAGTCTATAAATAGAAGGGTTCATCCCTCTGTTTTAGACATTGATTTTTAATACAGAAATCCTTCAACACCTATTATTCTTATTTCCATTTCATATTTATTGAGAATCTGTCGAAGTGTTTCATTCTCATTCAATACTTAGATTCTCAATAAATACTTATCATTTATTAGTTTTTCAATCCAGGGGGAGTTACAACTCATGTTGATAAGTGTAGCTTTAAACTCATAACATTCCGCTGTGCTATCACTGATCAAGAACTTGCTAAACACCTAAGTGTTCACTAGCAAGTTCATACAAAAGAGCAATACTGATCCAACAGTGATCAACTTACCACAACTTAAGAAATTGACACTGCAGAATTGTAACAATGTTGACTTCTTCAACATCAAGGTTGTAAGATTGCATACTTTGAATGTTTTCAATTACCGTGATGTCAGGTTTCTTCCGATAATGCGTAGTGAACACCTCAATTTTGGGATGATGTTACGAAACTTTGCCAACCTTGCAGCTCTTGCTATCGATGGTTATGTTCTTAAGGTTGGATACACACTTTTACGTTTGCTCAAAAGGTTTCTAGGTTTTTTTACACTGATGCAGTGCTCATGTTACAATCTCACTTTTGCTGCACAGTTTTCGGCTGTAGAAAAGGTTCCAACGATTTCTAGGTATTTCACATGTTTAATTGAGTTGGAGTTCTAGAGAATTAGTTTTGGTGATTTGGATCAACTTCAAGGTGCTCTGTATGTGCTTCGAAACTCATCGAATTTGAAAGTACTTTGTGTGACACATGTGCAGATGGTAAAGAGGGCTAAAAGTTTGTTAATTTTTTTTTTTTTTGGGGGGGGGGGGGGGGGGGGGGGGCTTACTAATTGGATTGTAGACATAATTTCACTCTTGTGTCATCTTTGTAGGACCTGAGGATGATTTGGAATTAACGTCTAATTATTTAGAATCCTCTGAGTGTCTGGATCAGACATTGTTCATGTTGCAAACTATAGAAATGACATCTTTAGAAGGAACAAGACCAGAGCTTCTGTTTATAAAGCTTCTACTTGATCATTCTCCACATCTTGAAAATATAATTATCCGACCAAGAGCTATGGCTGATGTTCAGAAAATGCTCAACATTGCAAAGGACATTATGCTGTTCCCGCGAGCCTCAACAAAAGCAAAAATGGTGTACTTGGATCCGAAGCCATAATTCTAGAATGTTAACTGCGTTGAAATCCGGTGGTTATCTCATAGTCTTGTATCTTGTCTTTTATTTTACCTTTTTGGTATGCTGTAGACAGGGCAATGTATGTAAAGAATGCGTAGCTCTATATATTTAGTTATTAAAACGATGATATTAGCGGACTTGAACTTGGGCTTTTGCTGGATTTTACATATGCATCAAGAGGATGAAAACAGGGGTACAAAGTGGTAGCATGTTATGTCTTTTCCAAGTTGCAAGTTGTATTTTTAGGTAGCTCATTCCACAAGGCATTGTTCCCACGTTTGCTATAACTAGATAGGGTCCCGAAGAGATATGTACCCGCGCGTGTGCACAGCCCCACACTCACACACACATCAACGCAGTAAGATGATGTGGAATTCTAAAAGCTGACGCACGCTACCTAGTACAAGACAGGTGTCACCCGACAATGACAGGGACACACAACCAATCAGAGGCGTCCATTCCCTGCTCCATGATCTCCTGCAGGTACGAGGTACAGAAAAGGACAGAAAGGACAATCACAAGACACGTGGACCAATCACAGAGCGACAGCGCAAACGACAACAACGACTGTAATCGTACGAGCCAGCTGTCATTCTCCCTACAACCAATCACAGACCACCTCAGGGGTCTATAAATACATCCCTTCTTCACAAGAGGAAGGGATCCACTTCGCAGGAGAGAATTCACCATATAGCTGTGAAAGATAGATTATAGTTGAAACTCTGTAACGATCTTATATAAAAGTCTTGTATTCGTCCTACTGTCTATCAATAAGAATCATATCTTTACTTGTGCTCATCTACATGTAGTGATATATATAGATTGTTAGATTGGTGTTTCTTCATTGGCGCCATCCGTGGGACGAGCATTCAAGAACAGCAAACTTAAAAACTTTTATCTTTCTAAAAACCAGCTATGCGTTCTTTGCCTGCAACACCCAATTTCACCGGAGGAACATCAGGCACCGGTGTTGCTCAGGCAAACGCCGGCCAGCCTAATGACTCCACAGACGAGTAGTTTAACGTCATAGATCCCGGTCATACTCCGTTCTCCGGGACCAGACAGACCCCATCTTTCCACTTCACTACAGATAATCTTCAGGCTTCCCCAGTTGGTCGTACGACGCCGATAGTTAGCTCGGAGGTATGGTACGCCCATCAAAAGGAAGCCCTGAAGCAAGGGTTCATGCAGAAACTAAAAGAACAACAGCTAAGGGAGGCATCCCGCGCGCTGTCCTTCAGCGAAGGAAGGCCTGTCACAATATTGGAGGGGCCATCCAGGGCTGCGGGACATGATGGCGGGAGCAATCAGGTGACTGACCCCACCTGGAGGAAAGACTCCGACGAGTCCCAAAGCCGCTTCTACCTTGACACAAGCCGGTTCCTGATTAACACTGTTGATCGAGCACACTTGATGTCCGGTGAGGACGACCTCACACAACCATACTATCCTTCCTCTTTTAGTGAGAAGTCAAAATTCACACCGCGCATCGCGCTCGCCACACTGCCCCAAGAACAAAAATACCAAGCACTTTGGGAAAATTTGATGGCACAGGTGACCCTGACGACCATTTGAGAAGCTTTGAAATAGCAGGAAAGTGCGCAAGGTGGAGCCTGCCTGCGTGGTGTCACATGTTCGCGCAGACGCTCATGGGCGCTGCGCGAGTATGGTTCGATAGCCTCCCAAATGGCAAGATAGATAACTTGAAAGAGCTGACTGATAAGTTCTCCGACCACTTCAGCCAAAACAAAAGAATAGAGCGCGACTCTACAGACATCTTGCAAGTCAAGAGACGCGACAATGAATCCATTGAGGATTACATTACCAGGTTCAACCGTGAAGCCCTCCAAATCACTAATCCGCACCCTGGCAGGATGTACTGAAACGCCAAACACCTGGGAAGAAATAATGCGACGCGCTAAAAACTATGCAAAAACCGAGTGAGAGCTGTCCGTCTGGAGCAGAATCCAAGCGCCCCGGTACACAGACACATAGGCACAAGCTGCACGCAACCGCAACAATAGACATGAAAGGAAAGGCCGAAGTTCTGTATGGACTAGGCTCCATGGAGCCACCCAAACAGCAAGCAAGCCCGCAGAAGTACCAGAGTACAAGCATAACACGTCATTGGCTCAAAGGTCAGGAAAAAGAAGCCACAACAATTGGACACCACTGACGAAAACACCGGCACAAGTCCTGGCCACAGAGAACATCGACTTCCCAGAACCAAAGGTCATAAAAAGAAGAGAAGGCTTAGATCACAACAAGTTCTGCGCCTATCATCAAGACATAGGTCATGACACCGACAAATGTTACCAACTGAGACAAGCCATCGAAGACGCCTTAAAATCCGGCAAGCTTGGTCACTTGTTGCAAAATGTAAAACGCAAACAAGCGGCGGGACCACCGCCGAAAAAGATCAAGAACGTAAGTATGATGATCCACGGGGGGGCACGCCGGCAACAAAAACGCAAGCCTGATAACACTGCGGAGTGGAAGGAACAACGAGTCTGTTTCCCTGTGGTCAAGGGCGGACCCTCCTCCACCCGCGCAATTATAGTCACGGCTATCTTCAATCATTATCGCACCACCCGGGCATTTATGGATACAGGAAGTAATTCCGACATCATGTACGGCCAATGCTTCGACCTGTTGGATGACGAAGACAAACAGCGCCTACGTCCCATCAATTCTCCGATTATGGGATTTTCAAACGAAGTTGTAACCCCACTCGGGGAGATATCTTTCCCCTCACCTTGGGAGCACACGGGCGTTCAAGAACTGAAGAGGTCACTTTCCTCGTCATCCCAACAAAATTGAAGCATGACATCATTTTGGGACGAGACTCCATGGCAGCATACAATATGGTTACTTCAACAGTCCACGGCGCCATGGGTTTCCCCACCCCAAACGGTGTGGAAATCGTATGGGCCAATAAGGAATGCGCCATGACCACGGAGCCCCATCCAGCAAAAATGCTAAGGCCATGCCCACGCGTAGAGCCAGAAAAGTGGATCCTTAACCTAAAGTTCCCAGAGCAAACCATCACTTTAAGACCAGCAATCTCCGAGAACATTAGGGACCACCTCAAGCAACTCCTCAGAAGAAACATGGACGTCTTCGCGTGGCAACCATCAGACATGATTGGGTCCCACGCGAACTCGCCCAGCACAAGTTAAACACCTACCGCTCGGTTGAACCCATCGCGCAGAAGCGCAGAAGCATGGGTGCGGAGAAAACAGAAGCTATGAATGAGCAAGTAAATGAGTTGCTGAAAGCTGGCATCCTAAGAGAAAGAAGGTACCAAACCTGGGTAGCTAATCCCGTAATGGTCAAGAAGAGCAGCGGTAGCTGGAGGATGTGGGTGGATTACACAGACCTCAACAAAGCATGCCCAAAAGACTGCTACCCCCTCCCTGAAATCGACTCACTAGCACCCTTTAGATTCAAATGCTTTTTGGACGCCTACAATGGATATCACTAAATTCAAATGGCGCTAGAAGACGAGGATAAAACAGCTTTCCGTACCGACAAGGGAGTTTTTTGCTATACTAAGATGCCATTCGGCCTAAAAAATGCGGGTGCCACGTACCAGCGATTGATGGACCGCGCATTCGCAAAACAGATCGGGAAAAACCTTGAAGTCTATGTGGATGACTTAGTCATCAAAAGTAAAGAAGAGGACCAAATGCTGAAGGACATCGAAGAAACCTTCAAGCACCTGAAAGTGATACACATGAAACTTAACCCAAGCAAGTGCGCGTTCGGTATGGAAGAGGGGAAGTTTCTGGGCGTCGTGGTCACCAGGGATGGGTTCCGACCGAACCCAGAAAAATTACAAGCCATAGCACAGGTGCCCTCCCCATCCACGCTAAAGGATGTGCAAACGCTGAATGGGCGCCTAGTAGCAATCAACCGTTTCCTATCACATCATGCGAGCAAATCTATTCCATTCATCGAAACATTGAAAAATTGTCTGAAAAAGAACCAATTCAAGTGGACCGCCGAGGCGGAAAAAGCATTTCAAGAAATGAAAGAATGTCTGATGGACCTCCCAACGCTCACCGCACCGCTCCCAAGAGAGCCGTTGACAATATACCTCTGCGCCACGTAAAAGGCAGTGAGTGCGGTGCTAATGGTCGACCGGAAACTGGTACAGATGCCCATCTATTACATCAGTAGAGTCCTGACAGACGCAGAGATAAGGTACACAACCATGGAAAAGCTAGTGTTGGCCCTTGTCCACTCCTCACGAAGATTGCGCAGATATTTTCAAGGCCACCCCATTAACGTGCTGAGTGACTACAAGCTGAACAACGTCCTGTCTAAGCCAGAGGTCTCAGGGAGGCTCGCAAAATGGGCCATCGAGCTAGGCGAGCACACCATCACGTATAAAACCCGCCCAACCATCAAAGGACAAGTCCTAGCCGATTTCATAGCTGATGTGCCACAGGAAAAAATTGGAGAATGTAAAGCAGAGCAAGAGCCGCAGCCAACGTGCGACGAGAAAGCCATCTGGAACCTCTACACAGACGGAACATCAAACGAAGACGGCGCAGGCATCGGGGTTCGACTCGTTAGCCCTGAAGGAAAAGAATTCACTTATGCAATCAGGCTTGAAGTCAAAACGACTAACAAGGAAGCTGAGTACGAAGGTTTCCTCACTGGGCTACGAATTGCGCATAAGTTGGGCGCAAAACATGTCTTCGCGCACGTCGATTCAATATTAGTGGCAGGCCATATCACAGGGAAATATGAAGCAAAGGAACCATCCATGATTATGTATCTTCAACGAGCGAAAGAGCTCATGAGAAACTTCCCCAGCTGCATGATCGACCACATCAGTCGCAGTCAAAACAAGCCGGCGGACGCTCTAAGCAAGATGGCATCAACAAGCTTTGGCCATCTAGCAAAAGAGGTCCTGGTTGAAGTTCTGAACGAACCGTCTGTTCCACCCAAGGAAGTTCATGTCATCCAAACGGGTGTTGACAGCTGGATGACCCCAATAGTCTCTTACCTCACTACGGGCGCACTGCCAGAGCCGCGCACAGAGGCAAAGAAGATACAGCACAAAGCCCTACAGTACCAAATGCAAGACGGAGTGCTATATCGAAAGTCTTACTTGGGGCTATTGCTTAAATGTGTAGACGCAGTCGATGCAGACTACCTAGTGCGAGAAATACACGAAGGAATTTGTGGGATACATGCAGGGCCACACATGGTAGTAGCCAAAATCATGAATGCAGGATACTACTGGCCGGGCATGCACCTCGACGCGCTGAAGATCATCCGCAAATGTGATTCCTGCCAACGCCATGCGCCTAACACCTTGCGCCCTAAAAATGCACCTTGCGCCCTAAAAATGACTTGATCCCAGTGAGCTCCGCATGGCCATTTCAGAAGTGGGCCATCGATATTGTAGGACCTGTCCCAATGACAACCGGAAAGAGACGATACCTGATAGTCGCAATCGACTACTTCACGAAATGGATAGAAGCTAAGCCACTCGTTGAAATCACAGCCAACCACGTGAAGAAGTTTATTTGGGAATTCATCATCTGCCGTTTTGGGTTGCCCATGACAATCGTCACAGACAACGGGACCCAATTCGCAGACAAAGGGCTTTAAAAATGGTACGCGGACCTGCATATCCAACCAGTGTTCACCTCGGTCGCACACCCACAGGGCAATGGCCAAGTGGAGCGAGCGAACCGAAGTTTGGTGGAAGGTATCAAGTCACGACTCGACACCAAAGAGAAAACCTGGGCGGAGGAACTGCCGAGCGTGCTATGGGCTAATCGCACATTGACAAAAACGAGCACCGGTGAGACTCCATTCAGCCTAACATACGACTCTGAGGCCATGATACCAGCAGAGGTTTGGTGCCCATCAGGAAGAGTCCTCTCAGCGACCCGCACCAACAACGATGAAGAGTTGCGCATCAACTTGAACCTGGGAGAAGAGCGCCGCGACAGGGCAGCAGCCAGAGAAGCGGACTACAAAAGGCAGTTGGAACGGTACTACAACACCAAAGTCAAGCTTCACACCTTCCGCGCAGGGGACTTTGTTTTCAGAAACAACGAAGCCAGCGGCGCAATTCCCCAAGGCAAGCTAACACCCACCTGGGAAGGGCCAAATCGCGTCATAGAAGTCCTCGGCAAAGGAGCATACAAACTATCAACCCTGGAAGACAAACCCATCCCCCGCACGTGGAACGCAGCTCAATTTAGAAAATGTTACATGTAGCCAACTTCAAAATTGTAATGAAGGCTGTTTAGCCATTTAATTGAATGAGACGATAATTTCTTCGCTTTACAAACCTATCCTACAAACAACCATTCATGATGGCACGCGAAAGACCAACAAACGTTGCACAGTTAAAGTGCAACACCCTAAACATGGCGTTGTATGGTTAAGATACAACACCCAAAAATAAAAAGTTGCATGGATAAGATGCAACCTCGTAAACGCGCAGTACAATGCACTGCGCACGCTAAACGTTGCACAGTTAAAGTGCAACACCCTAAACATGGCGTTGTATGATTAAGATACAACACCCAAAAATAAAAAGTTGCATGGCTAAGATGCAACCACCTAAACGCGCAGTACAATGCACTGCGCACGCTAAACGTTGCACAGTTAAAGTGCAACACCCTAAACATGGCGTTGTGTGGTTAAGATACAACGCCCTAAAACTTGACATTGTATGGTTAAGATACAACGTCCAAAAACAAACGGTTGCATGGCTAAGATTCAACTCCCTAAACGCGCAGTACAAAGTACTGCGCATACTAAACGTTGCATAATTAAAGTGCAACGCCCTAAAACTTGACGTTGTATGGTTAAGATACAACGTCCAAAAACAAACAATTGCATGGCTAAGATGCAACTCCCTAAACGCGCAGTACAATGTACTACGCACAGTAAACGTTGCATAATTAAAGTGCAACGCCCTAAAACTTGACGTTGTATGGTTAAGATACAACGTCAAAAAACAAACAGTTGCATGGCTAAGATGCAACTCCCTAAACGCGCAGTACAACGTACTGCGCACGCTAAACATTGCACAGCTAAAGTGCAACATTCTAAACTTAACACTATACGGTTAAAATACACCGTCCTACAACTAAAACGAGTCGTGTTACAAAAATACCGCACCCTAAAATATAGTCGCGTGCATCAACTATAAGTCTATACTATGCTGTACATTTAAACACGACGAAAGACAATAAACATCAATAGCAAATATAGAACCAACATGTTACATCAAACTTGCTTTCACAAAAACAATAGGTTCATCCACATAAACGAAAATATTAAAGTTGTTTCATATGTTTACAGATAAAAGTAAATACAGCTGCAACAGTCTTCAATCTTTAAACTCTGACGACGCATCGCTGTATTCATCATCCTCTTCCGAGCCCGACAGATCCAACTTTTCACTACCTTCTGGCTGATCACCTGAGGGCGCATCCACTTTCACCGCCCTCCTAAGGGCATACTCGTGCCGCGTATGCACGAGGCCCTGCTTTTCAAACGATTGCCTCAACTCATAACACGACGGGCGGTCTCGGTGGCTAGCAACAAAATCCACCAATTCGTACTTTAACTGATCGAACTCCGCAGCTTTCTTGGCAAGTACATCATCCAAGTCTCGACCGTGCAACGCGAACTGCTCTGGTGTCTTGCCATCCTTGGCATGTTGATAGCCTTCCAGAAACCCCGCCTTGCGCCCCACAAGTTTCGCAGCAGCGTTCACGGCCGCCACAGCCTGGCGCGTCTCATCACAGTTCTTCACGTAATAAGCCACCTGTGCGAACAACAAAAAAGAAACCTTAGTACAAAACACCAAATCCACTAAGGACGAAGACACAAAGGGAAGGGATTCAGACAAACCTCAGGGACACAACCGGTGAGCAACCACTCACGATCCTCCTACGCCAAACGCGTTTCCTTGCGAGCGTCCAACAAGTCCCCTTTGAGGTCGGCGTTCTGCTGCTGCAACAGCAAGTTGTCTTTATCCACCTCCTCTCTCTCAGCCTTCAGCTAGGCAATCTCAACATCTTTCTCCCTCAGCATATCACGAGCCTCAAGAAACTTGTTGTAATGTTGCTTCACAAGCCTCTCCAAGCGGGACATCTCTTTGGAAGCTTCCTCGTTTCTTAGGTTAGTTTCACTGGTCCGCTTTGCTGCAGCCTCCAACTTAACATTCGTCTTCGCACACGCAACCTTCCACTGCTGCTCCCTCTCGGATAACTGCCCTTGCAACTTATCCCGCTCCTCGCGGAAGGTGACAGCATCCCACTTAGCACGCTTCAGCTCCTTGTGCATCTGGTCGCGCTCGTCAGTAACACGCTTTAAATCCTGATGAAACTTGTTGCGATCGTGAGCCATCGACCCCCAATCGCGCACAATCTAAGCAGATGTTGACAACATGTTTGCCACACTCATGATGTGGTCATCTAACAGAGCACCGCGTGGACGAGTGGCCTGGGGCTCCCGCTCCGCAGGAGGCATAAGGTTAGCCAAAAACTGGCGACAGTTCTCCACATCCAAAAATCGGGTGTCGGGAGTCAGCGTCCAGTTCGTCACAAAAACACCAGCAGATGACTCCCCGCCATCAAGCGGAGGAGCACTAGAAAAACTACCACCTGGCTCCGTGGTTACCCTCTTTTCATCATCCACGTGCATCTCGAGGCCTTGCCCATAGCCCTCGCTCACGTAAGGAGGTAAAACCCGCCCAGTGCTTGTCTCCACCACGTCCTGCGGTGGCGTAGGACGACGCACAGGCGTGGGCTGACGCGGAGGTGTAGGCTCACGCACAAGTGTAGGTTAACGCGGAGGCATAGGTTGGCTTGGTGGCGGAGACGGTATAACTGCATCATCCTGAACTAAAGCTCGGACAGGAGACGCCTGTATTAACGGCTCACTCTAAGCCCCTGTCTGGGCAAGCTCATGCGTCTTTTGACTTGGGGTCTTCTGCTCCTGAGACGGGTCAATACTAAACCCCTCAACGAACGGAGCTGTTGATACACCCCCTTGCGCACCATCACCTAACAAGTCCGCTACACGGAAAGTACACGAACAATAAGCAGAAGTATTTACAACATAAAATGACAAGAAAAGGGAAATGTGAACTTACCCAGCAAACTATCCTCCGCAGAATGGACAAGCTCATCTAACTTCACCCTTTTCTCAGTTGGGGATATTACATCCCCCGTAGCATCTCTACCCTTAGACCCAGCGCGCCTGGAACGCTTCTTCTTACGAGGCACATCATCAACAACTGGCCCAGCCTCCTTCGCCTCAGCCGACACAAGTTTTGTCACCACCACATCCTGCACCTCTTCCGTTAATTTCACCGTCGACTCCCCCTGAACGATGGCATCTGAAAGTTCAACGTAGCTGCGTTCAATAGGTTGGTAATTTTCAAAATACTTGTTAACCACTTCGTGGTTCAAGACAAAACAACAATCTTCACCTCCAGCACTCTCCCCAACTCCCCCCAACCGCGGTTTAGTAATTCGATGGATGAGGTAACCCTCATCCTCAGTCTCTTCGTCATCATCCTCCACAACAAGAACAGGGGACACCCTCACCTCATTGACACCTGCGGACGACGAATGCGGAGAAAAGGATGTGGACGAGTCAGAAGACTCGTCATTGGAAATAACAATTAAAGGAAAGCCCGCCCGCATGAACATGTTGACGGGCGAGGGATTAATAAAGAGCGGTGAGGACTCACCTGCTTCAGTTATAAGCAGCTGTGGCAGAGCCCTCTCGTGCACCACCAAATCTAACTGAGGGCGAACCAACATATCCCACGCCTTCTCCAGGATGTAAAGCTCATTATCCGCCAACTCCTTGAACGCAAAGCCCATGTTGTCCCCGCCCAGCAGCAAGCTATACAAACTTTCAACATCTAAAAGCAAAGTAAAGACAGAGGCAAATCAATAACAATAGGGGCTTACGCGCGAAAAACGGTGACAACAAAGACAACAGCTAACCTTTCCCATCCTCAGTATGATGCGGGTTGCGGCCCTTCACGTCGTACTTCATGCTCATGCCAGCCATCACCAACCCAGTCTCTGGAATCTCACAAAGATCCACGGGATGACTGGTTAAGGTCTTAAACCACTCCTAGTCTTTATAATCAATCAAGACCGCCTTTCCTACCCCTTCAGCAGGGTCCAGGCGGCCCATCTCTATGGGAATAACACCTTTGTTAATCCAGAAAAATTTTGGCTTCCATTCCCGGAAGCTCTTCATACCAGCTCCGACGCATGAGGGCACCCCAGCACGCGGCCTGCAGGAGAGCCAACTCTCCACAAAACTCAGGCTATAAAAGACATAAAACATGTCCACCAAGGGCTCTATCTTGTGGGCATGACAACAGAACTCAAAAAACATCAGTCGCGACATCAGACCCGGGTGGATCTGATTAATATGCAAACCCACCGCCCGCACGAAGGTACTCAAAAACCTGGTGATTGGAACCCTAAAGTTGCAGTCCCGGAAATAAGAAGCATATAAACCCACCTTCCCAACAGGGGGTTCAAGGATCGTCTTATAAGGAGCAGGTATCTCCACACCAAACGAGGAGGGAAACCCATACTCCCTACGGAACTTCATGAATTCATCCTTACCCCATACCGCCGTAACCTCATTGGCGTGCGGCGGGCCCTTCTTTAAACCATCATCACCCCTCCTAGAACCCCTACATTTTTTCTTCGGAATGTTCACAATGTTCTCCATCTGTCAACCTGTAAACACCATTCGGGTACTAAAGAACAGTAAAAAAGTTTGAGAAAAATGATGAACAAGTTGAGAGAAATCTGCTAAACAATTCGACAAGAGTATCAAGGAAGATGGAAGAAAAAGGGGATTAAATAGGGTGGCAACACGTGCCACTGACGGTTTCTAGGATGTGGAACGACGAGCCAGTCAAAAAATTACACGTCATACCAAGAAAGAGAAAAAAGGCACTCGAAACGACAAGGAGGGCCCACCACGTCCCTGGCACAGTACAACTATCAGGGACGCTCCAGTTACTAACCTATCGTTTCATCTACGCGCCCTGACAGTTTTGATGTGTGCATTAATTACTGACGTGCGCGACTTAACCACTTGCATAACACTGCGCGCCAGAGCAATAAATTATAATAAGAGCACAAAAGGCCCCCGCATTAAGACCTCTTTTCTATTGAGTCCAGCGTCTCACACGCTACGCATACAACACACTAGACTAGGTGGACTTGAATAGATATGTACCCGCGCGTGCGCACGACCCCACACTCACACACACGTCAACGCAGTAAGATGACGTGGAATTCTAAAAGCCTACACACGCTACCTAGTACAAGACAGGTGTCACCCGACAATGACAGGGATACACAGCCAATCAGAGGCGTTCATTCCCTGCTCCATGATCTCCTGCAGGTACCAGGTACAGAAAAGGACAGAAAGAACAATCACAGAGCGACAGCGCAAACGACAACAACGGCTGTAATCGTACGAGCCAGCTGTCATTCTCCCTACAACCAATCACAGACCACCTCAGGGGTCTATAAATACATCCCTTCGTCACAAGAGGAAGGGATCCAATCCACAGGAGAGAATTCACCATATAGCTGTGAAAGATAGATTATAGTTGAAACTCTGTAACGATCTTATATAAAAGTCTTGTATTCGTCCTACTGTCTATCAATAAGAATCATATCTTTACTTGTGCTCATATACATGTGCTTATATATATAGATTGTTAGATTGGTGTTTCTTCAGGTCCATAAGAAATTATTGATTTGGTCACTAAAGTCTGCACATCAGTTCGTAGGGCTGCAAAATCAAATGAATCAAATTAGTTTTTTGTTTCATTTTGTTCTGAGTTGTCAGAGTTAGGTATCGAAACATTTGTTTGAAACAACCTGTTTTGATCTGGACCAAGTTTGACCCGTCCCTTTTTCCAGGCTTTGATTATTTTATCCTTTTTAGTGATTTTGGAATACCTTCTATAAACTCCATAGCCATATCTCTCCAAACTTTATGAGTGAGGGTCGGTAGAAGCCCCACCCCACATAGGTGCATTTTAAGTTTTAAGACAGATGAAGAGGTCAGTAATGATGGTAGGGCTGGGGATGTGACACCTAGTGAAGATAAAAACAGTGGTTCTGACGGCAATGACCAAAGCACTCAAACCATAAGGAGAAGCACTAGGAGTTCTGTTCTTCCTAGAAGGCTAGATGACTTTATTGTTGAGGGAAAAGTAAAATTTGGGGTAGAAAAGGTAGTTAATTATGCTAATTTGTCATGTGAAAACAGAGTGTTTGCTAGTATACTTAACAAGAGTGTTGAGCCTAGAACATTCAATGAGGCTGCTGGTGATCCAAATTGGATCAAAGCAATGAATGAAGAAATAAGCATTAAACAGAAATAACACATGGACACTTGTAGATTTACCTAAGGGTAGGAGTCTTGTAGGCTGTAAATGGATTTATAAAATAAAATATAAATCTAGTGGTGAAATAGATAGGTTTAAAGCCAGACTTGTGGCAAAAGGTTATAGTCAAAAACAGGGTATTGACTTTGATGAAACTTTTTCACCGGTTGTTAAGTTTGTTACAGTCAAATGTGTTGTGTCTATTGCTGTTCAAAATGGTTGGAAGTTGTTTCAGTTAGATGTAAATAGTGCCTTCTTATATGGTGATTTATATGAAGATGTTTATATGAGTTTACCTGAGGGATATTATTCTGATCATGAAACTAAAGTGTGTAAATTGAATAAATCATTGTATGGTCTCAAACAAGCTCCTAGAATGTGGAATGAAAAGCTTGTTGGAGTCTTATGTGATTTAGGATTTTTGCAAAGTAAATGTGATTACTCTTTGTTTATTAAGAATAACAAAGATGTAACTGTGATTTTACTTGTTTATGTGGATGATATTGTCTTAACTGGCAATTGTGTGAATGAGATTGATAGTGTTAAGACATGTTTAAGAGATAAGTTTCTTATTAAAGGTTTAGGTGAGCTTAAATATTTCTTGGGAATAGAGGTTGTATATCACAAGGATACAATCTGCCTTTCTCAAAGGAAATATTGCTTGGAATTATTGGCTGAGTATGGCATGCTTGCATGCAAACCAGTCAATAACCCAATTGAACCAAATTATACCTTGACAACTATTTGTGCTGAAAATGCTACTGAAATAACAAATGTTACATGTTATCAACAGTTAGTAGGTAAGCTTATATATCTTGCCCATACTAGGCCAGATATATCATATGCTGTTCATTACTTGAGCCAGCATATGCATAAGCCTACTAAAGGGCATTTTAAGATAGCACTTAGGTTATTAAGGTATTTGAAAAAGGCTCCTGGGAAAGGAGTCTGGTTCAGGAAAAGCTCTTCATTTAATCTCTCTGCCTATTCAGATTCTAATTGGGCAAAGTGTATTAACACTAGAAAAAGTGTGACTGGATTTTGCATATTCCTTGGTGATAATTTAATATCATGGAAAAGCAAGAGACAGTCTACAGTTGCTAGGTCTTTAGCTGAGGCTGAATATAGGGAAATGTGTACTGCTGCATGTGAAGTTTTGTGGTTAATAAATGTTTTGAATGAGCTACAAATTAAGGTTGAATTACCTGTTAATCTGTTTTGTGACAGTAGTGCTGCTATATCAATAGCTGGTAATCCAGTTTTCTTTGATAAAACAAAGCACTTTGAAATAGACTTGTTCTTTCTAAGTGAGTTAGTCTCAAAAGGAAGTATCAAGACAATTAAAATCAATAATGAGAAACAACTTGCTGATATTATGACCAAAGGATTGGGTGTTGGACAACATGAAGAGTTTTGTGTATCTCTTGGCATGTTTGACCCATTTGGGTTTGAGTAAGTTTTTTTGGTTTATTTACATTTTCTGGAATATTAAGATTAAGGAGGGGTGTTAAAATGAGATATAAATATTTGTAATCTTAATATTCATAAAATGTAAAAGAGTTATAATTTATAAATTGTTATTTTTACAAAAGCTTTTATATTTTGCATTAGAATCATTGCAGGTGGGCCAACGACTAAAGTAGATGTCAACATGGGCTAGAGATGAGGTCCAGTTCAAGAGAGTCCAGTCCAGTCCAGTTCGTTGTGTTTGTGTTGTTCAGCCCAAGCCCACTTGAGGATGCAGCCAGGTGGTTCGGGTCAAATGCTGATGTGGCAATCCGAGTTTATTTAATCAACGGTGGAGATCAAATAATTGTGTGTTTCTTCATTGTGATCCAACGATCAAGGCTGGTTCGGGTGTGTTTTCTCCCGAACCAGATTTCAGCTCTATATAAACCTTTGCTCGTCATTCTATACGTTTTTTAGCTGAGTTCTTTATTTGTATTCACTTTATCACTCAAATCGTCTGTATATCTAGGGTTTGTGAGGTCTTTCATCAGATTCATCTCGAATCTGTATGTTTCTTTCCAGTTACAAACTAGATGCTTATTATTCATAGATGTTGAGTGTTTAGATGATTGTAATAGTTAGGGTTTCTTGTATTGGTCTTGATTCAGGGTGTAAACATTTCTGAGGGTTGTGATCTTGAATAAATCTTTTAGTTCTGATATCATGAGTTTTGACAGTGTCAAACATGTTTGGGTGGGTGAGCACTTCGGTGGGTAACATGTCAAACATGTTTGGGTGGGTTCAGGTAAAATTGAGTCGTTTTAAAAAGTATTAGTTTGGTTTGGGTCAAAAAGGTTATTTATATTGTTTTAGTAGTTCTGTGATTCAGACGTTAAAATAAATATAGCCTTGAGTGCATGATTATTATCGCTTCATATTAGGATTTGAAAATGTTAATATAAAATAAAATGATTTTAATGGATGATGAAAAGGAAAATAGATATGGATTTAATTAATGTTACGATTACTGTTTTGTCTCCCTATATGCTTGGTTTTGTATGATTATTACTAGATGATAACAAGATCTCAATGAGTTGCCTTAGATAATGCATCTGCTACAGTTACACTAACACCTGACACCTTTTATAGTGGACTTCTGTTTAATAATCAAATCCTGTAAGATTGGACAATCATTTATGTTGGAAAGGGTTAGGTAATTTGTTTTCCAGAAGATATTTTAACTCTTTACAGTATCAGACAAGTGTAGTTACTACCTTCTAATTGCATTGATAATAACTAGGAGTTCTCCCACATAAGTAGGAGATTGAGCTTTAAATCTACCGGTTATGAGATGACCCTTGTGCATGAACACTTGCCCCTATACTAAAAGCTATTGTGTTCAACAGTAGAAGTTGAATTAAATCTTCGTAAAGCTAGCACAGTCGGTCTGGTTAATGGCTCAAAACAGGTTTGGGTTAAAGTGGGTTTATAGGGCACTGTTTTCACAAGGAGACACGAAATGTGTTTGGTTTGGTCTCAAGTGCATGAATGATGAAAAGTCAGGTGAATATTAGCATAGCATAAGGCACTGTTTTCGCACTTGGAAGAAAGCATTTGGTTTGGTCTCAAGTTCATTAATGCCTGCCTATCAGCCAACTATTTCTTTGTTTTATTAAGTTGTCAGAAAATAGCTTTCCAAACATTTATTTTAAACCCAGTTTGATCTGTTACCCGACCCGTCTGTATTTTCTAGCTTACAATATATCATCCTTGCCCTACGCTTTTGGCATACCTTCTATATTTGGTGCTCCATTGTTTCACATGAGCTGTCATCTGTTGCATCTTTTTTCGTCTTAGGTAAGTAGAATTGTGTGCTGAGGGTATTTTTCAACTCCAGTGAACTACCCATAGTTGGTTTACCATCTCATTCTCATCTAATCTAAGCTTGGTTTTGTGTGATTTAGTACTAGATGATTAATGATACCAAGATCTCCATGAGTTGCCTTAGATAATGCACCCGCTTCTCTGTTTACTGACACCTTATTATAGTGAATTTCATAATCAAATCCTATGAGCTTGGATAATCATTTCTGCTGAACGCTTGGAAAAGTAGGTAATTTGTTCATGTGAGGCTTCTATCCACACCTTATTTTGTTTCTTCCTAGAAAATAGGGCACAGGTAGGGGAGACTCTTTGCACTTGTTGGCATAGCTGCATAGTCATAAGCTAGTACAATACTTTGATGGTCACCACTTAATGCCTTCGTGGGGCCTGTCAAAGCTCATACCCGCCTGTTTTGTCAGACTTAGTGTATCTGCTACTCTGTTCTCTCAGCCCTTTTTACAATGGATACATAATCAAATCCTATGACCTTGGGTGACAACCATATTAGATAAGTGTAGTTGCTATTTTCTAACTGCATGGGTAATAACTAGGAGTTCTCTAGTCTACAAATGTCTTGGAGATTTATCTTTACATATAAGGTTATAAGTGGTTGTTTGTATTAGGGGGACGGGGCGCCACCAGAATTGGTCACGGGTACCCCACTACTAGCACGGTAACACTGCCGCCACCCTTGCCGGTATTGGTCCCATGAAACAAAATCTGGTTGTAGTTAACGGGCTGGTACCCGTGAGTTTCTCTCTCCCCTTTTGTCTTTTTCTCTATTTTATTTCCAGTAGAATGTTGCCTCTAAAAACACTATTGCGGTGAAGTGAATCAGTGAAGTGATGTGACAGTGTAGGATTGGTAAAAATCAGTAAAGTTGAAAAAAACCTAGTGAAACATCCCGTCCCTTAACAAAAGAACTAAAATGAAGTTGGTAGAGCTAGTACAGTGGGTCCAGTTGTTTGGGTTGCCAAAACGAGTTTGGGTCAAATTGGTTTAGGCCATGGGGTGTGGGCTCGGCATCACCCATCGGTGGGTGAGGTGGATGGGTGTGCCGACGGCAAACACCGCTCCCGACCCCTTTTCGACACAAACGGTAAAATTCCACCGTTCTCCCCGATCCCTCCTCTCTGTCTCTCTCTTCATTCCTCTCTCTCTCTCCTTTCTCTCTCTCTTCTCCATTCTGCTGAGGTGGCATCGGTGGTTGGGGGGTGGTCGGTACCACACCCCTCAGCCTTATGTCCAAATGAATTGCATTAAAAATTATCAGTTTGCCTAGGGTCAAAAAGAATTTTGTGCGTTTGACCGCTTTTATGTCTTTTGACCAAGGGATGGCCTCGAGTGAGGTTTGTGGGTGCCTGATTTGTCGTAAAACACATCAATTTTCATATGTATTTTGAGTCATAATTGAGTCTTTGTATATAGTTTTTAGTAGTTTTAGGCGTGTAGTTGTTTGTTTGTCTATTTTTTATCATTGTATAGTTTTTATTAGTTTTTAGTACTTATTTATTTATTTTATTATTTTATAGGTGTTCGTGGAAAATGAGCTCAAAAAGAAAGAATTTTAATTGAGACACGAACACTTGAGAGCATGTGTTTATAGACGTCGGAGCATAAACGAGAAACTTTGGTCAAGTCATGAACACCTGATACGAAAGCATGAAATAATAATAGTATATAATAATAATATAATAAAAAAAAGAAAAAAAATAAAAAGTTTGCTTGGGCCGTAGCCCAAGCCAAGCGAAACCTAAAAACAACAAATTGACAAAAGTCGACGGCAAATATTGTTTGGAGGGGATTATCATTCATTCATTCGGAATAGCAAACATTGAATCGCACGAAGGAGGTTTGATCGACTAGAAAAGCTTTGTAAAGGAGAAGGTCCCGGGCACGTTAAAGATTAATATTAAAGGAACTCCGGGTTTGGTTTAGTTTTTGTTTATTTTCTTTATAGACATGATTAAAACTATTTTTATTTATTTTGTGAAGATGTTTCTATAGATTATGAGCTAAATCTTTTATTGGTGACTTGGCATGATGAACTAGATTATGGTTTTTAATTAAAGACTTACGTTTTCCGTTTTGGATGTGTTGGGTTACATGATTTAGTTTTTATGTTTGATTTTGAACATTTGTGTACTGGCGCTTTGTGATTTGATTACTTGTTTGTTGGTTTTGATGTTCTAGGCATATAGGAATATCCCCTAGATCTAGAAATCATTCTAGTTTGATTAACTTTTGTTGTGGAGCTAGTTCTTGCAGTTAGAAATAGCGCAAGTTTGACAGGTTTTTAAAATCAATTAGCTAAGGTGTGCAATCCCTTCCCGAAAGTTAGGAATATAATTCAGGATTGCTAGGTTGACTAACTAGGCATTATTTGGTAGTTTGGTTATCACTGGGGCAAGACCGGTTACTTATTCGTGCTTAGAGTTTTCTTAGGATTTCATTCGTATTAGTTAAGTCTGCTTCACAGTTTGGGAGTTTTCGATCCAAGAGTGGTTGATTAAAGGATTACTGTGGGTTTTCGTTTCGCTGGGGCGATCCACTTTCATTTTAGCATCTCAACACTTATCCCCTTTGAGTCTAGACTACTATCCTTGACAGGAGGTTTGTTAGATGAGAACAGGGTCTCCAACCGGATTACATAGGTCAGCATTTATAACCAGAGTCTAGGGATTCTACCTAGGTTACCCGCCTTCTTCGTATCTGATTCCTCCAGTTCATTAAGTTCATATTAGTTGTCGAGTTAAGTTAAGTTTAATCTATTTAGTTTAATTAAGTTTATAATTAATAGTTTAAAGTACCATCCATTTAAGTATCTATTTATTTAGGCTAGTATTCGGTCGAGGTTGTGATCTAGAGTTGCATTCGCGTCTTTGGGTTCGATACACGGTCTTATCTGCTTCCTGCTTTGCGACCGGTACACTTGCCGTGCGTGTGTAGTTTTTAGGTGAGTCGTTTTAAATAAAACTTGTGTTATGTTTATATATACATTTACACACATCAGTGCCGCATTGGTGGAGCCGTGGAGGTAATGTTAGTGACTGTGGAGCTTGTTATGGAGGCGAAGATGCTAATAGTGGTTGGGGCGCCTGCCATAGGTAGAGGTGTACAACAAAATCTGAATATGAATCCGAAAAATAATCTGAAACCGATATGGTGGGGAAGCTGGATACAATCCGATAGGATCCTCCTGATCCAATCTGAATTTCAAATCTTTCAACCCATCGGATTTTCCATATCTTCTTGCATCAGTTCTCAAAGGCGACGAAAATGTGATATCACCGGTCTGCATAAGGCATCTCCGTTTGTTTAAGATAATGTCCGTTCCGAGTTGACAATTGACACACATTTCGACTTCGATTTGATCTTGTGGACCATATTGGAACTCAAGATCTACCCTACCTTGAGTCGGAGTAGGAATAATTTAAATTTATTTCCATGTATCCGTTTATTTATTCTTATTTTATTTATTTAAGGGAAATTGGATTTTAACACCCTGAACTTTTGACAATTGTCCACTGACGCACTGAACTATAAAATTGAACAACACCGAACTGTACTTTCAACTTATTGGCCTGTATCACCCTCAGACTAACCACGTCTAGTCTGAGGGTGATACAGTCCAATAAGTTGAAAGTGCAGTGCGGTGTTGTTCAATTTTGTAGTTCAGTGCGTCAGCGGCTAATTGTCAATAGTTCAGGGTGTTAAAATCCAATTTCCCTTTATTTAAATGAACATTTATTTATTTTTGTGTTTAATTATATAACTAGCCTTAAGCCTCCCACAACAAATCGTGCTACCAGTGGTGTTTTTTTTTTTTTTTTTTTGAGGGGGAGGGGGGGGGGGAGTTGCCATAAAACGGTGCTAACCAAACGATGACCAAACCGGGAAAAAATGTAGGATAAAAACGCAAATTTCTAAAATCTAGTGACTCACGTGATGTAAAACGTAAACAAAGTCTTATTTCTACCACAATTTATTGAAGTTTAGAAGATGTATGATAACTTTGTTAAAGTTCATGAGCAGAAAAATAAGTTGATTTAAAAAATAGAATGTGTAAACCGTAAGGGATGCAAATGAAAGTTTACGATAAAGTACAAAATAAATAACATAACGAAATAACTACTGTTTCTAACAATGTATTAAATTAGTATATATACTAGGGTAATCCCCACGCGTGTTGCACGAGGTAAGTCAGGTTAGATCATGTGTAATGGTGGGTGAAATTTGGTGGGTGAAAGGTGTTGGAATAAATATACGTAGCGTTTTTATATTTATCGATAGCAATTTTAATCATTTATATTATGTTGATCAATTATTAATATTATCCTAAGCTCAATAACAGATAATGTCTTTGATCGGCGGACTATCATTAGATGGGCCATATTAGGGTGTCCCCAGGTATGTATAAATAGAGAGGTTATTATGAGATTAGGGTTGACACACAATAATACCAACATAACACCATTAGCAGTCCCCTATCTCTCTCTCTCTCTCTCTCTGTCTCTCTCAATGTGTTCATAACTTAAGAACACATAAACCATCAGAACTGCATACCCTAAAGGGAACCCGAATCCACTAACAAGCATGTCAACCTCAAGTCTCTTGGGACATCAGTAACAGGTCTCATGGATCTATCAGGTATTACTACTATTATTATGTTTTCCATTACATACAGTCAAAACTGATCAACATGTGGTATTAGAGCAATGTTGCTCAATCAGTTTTGATTGTTTTCCATTAAGATCTGGAATTAAAATCGGAAAACAATTATGTTAAAACCTGATAATGGTGTTTACGGGCTCCTATGATTTTCGGTTAATAATTAAAAATTCTCGGTTAATAATTTTTCTATTTTAACCGAGTTCATGGTTTATGATTATTTTTTCGAAATCTGTAATAAGTTTTAATGTTATAAGATTTCGATTCCAGATAATATATTATGTTTTTTGATGTTTAAGCTAATTTTTTCGGTTGATGTTATTCAAGAACTTCATTAGAGAAATCGAAAATTCCTTGTGTTTTGGTTAGTTTTAGGATTGATTTGTTGTTTCCTAAAATCAAGGGATGTAACAACCTTATGATTATCCCTTAAAATAAGGAAACAACTTTAATGATAATCCATAATTTTACTAATCAAATTTTAAAATTTAATGATAAGATTTCCGGATTAATAAACAAATAAGGGTTTCCTAACCCATAACTTGTTTCCGGATTAAAAGAATCTTAATAAAATTAGAGATATAATCAGTTCCACAAATAGCTCGTCAAGCAACTTGTTCACAAAGAAACATTAGAGTGTCCGACCCCATAAAATTGTTTCCGAATCTAAGTGTCCGACCCTTATAACCGTTTCCGACTAGAGGGTTGTTTCCGAGCATTAGTGTATTTCCGAACCCATGAGAGGGTTTCCGATCCATAATGATGTTTCCGACCATTACAGTTTCCGAACTTAAAAGGCCGTTTCTGGGCCATCAAGTTTTTCCGAATAAATTAGTTCTCAGTTTAGGTTCAAATCAGGTTCACGAATCTAACTTGTTCTCGGGTATCTTACGAATAATTATTCCGAGAACACTTAAATATTTCAAGAACCATTATTTTTTTAGAACCTTCTAAAGTTTTGAGAACCTTATGATATTTGTAAAACATTATTTTTCGAAACCCATTATTTTCTCGTGGGATACCTCATTTAATTTTTTAAAGGTTTTGACGAAACATAACGTATCAGTTTTATCAAAACATTACTTAAACCTTGCTTAACTTGCAATAACATTTGAGGTGTCACTTTTGCCCAAAGGTGATGTGTCACATTAGGTGGTTATAAAGATCTCGTTAAGCATTGTAGCTCGTTCACATATGTGCCATAAGGCTTCACTTCTGCCCAAATGTGATGTGTAACAGATTATGTTGGTGAACTGAGCGTATTGCATTAGGACTTTGAATGTCTCACTTCTGTCCAAAGGTGATGGGTTACATTCACTGTCGGCAATTTAATACTTAAATGAACAGCGTATAGCCAAAGCTAGAGCATGTTATTTAAGTAGCTTATGATGGTGTTATGATATTATCACGTCTTCATTACAAAATTGATCTTCACGATTAATGATCCTTCATTAATATAATGATCATAATCTAAGTCTGCCTTACATGAATACCCATAACTCGAAACCAATCTCACATTCTTCTATAAATTACTATCTCAACTAAGTAATCCACTCCAATTATCAAAACTAAGAAGAATTTGCTTAAATTTTGTTCTTATTAAGTTACCTTTTAAGACATGGCATTCCTACACTCTATCTGATAAAGTATTACACAATAACACATGAGTATAATAAGTGGAATAAAAATGTCTCTTATGGTAATTAAGAACTCCTTTTACTGATTCCTATCAGGTGAGCTATTAATGATTATGAAATTCCTAAGACTAATGTATTATCTATGGAATGAAAGAATATAACGAATTCCTAAGAAGCATGAAATAAAAGTCCAACTCTATGGTTAAATGGGATCTGTGAATACATCTTAATATTAAATAACATGACCCATAAAGCTAAGGGTTACACATGAAGATCAATAAATTTCTAGTGCATAATAGCTTTTCCATCAGTACTATTAGATACATTATGAATCAACTAATAACACTCAGATATATCAAAGTAAAATGAGTGGGTTGATAGCGAATTAGGTACAGGAAAAAGAATGCATTACACTAGAAAAGTTGATGTTATTCAACTTACTACCATTAAACCTAAAAGAGGAAGAATAATTACCATAGAGAGGATAATTATAAGGTCTGGAAACAAGATACAAGTACTACTTTCAACTATAAGTTTCTCCAAAGGGAAAGTCTTACTAAGCAAAACTGTGCCATTAAGCATAAGCATAGGCATAAGCAAAAAGATACCCATAAGAAAGGAGAATGGCTGGCTAAGATATGTAGTGCCTAATTAAGGATATTTAACTCTACAAATGCTAAGGAATTCCAATTAACACATGATGGCTGAGTCTAGTTTTATACGTTTCCTTACTATAATTCAACAAATACTTAAGATGAGAGTTGGTGGCTAAATTAAGGGTCTATTAACCATTAATAACTCATCTTAGTGTTGAAGCTTTATGATACCATACGATATTCTTGAGATTACTCAGAATTTAGTATTAATACTAAAAGCTACAATTTTTTTAGAGTTATAAGGTTTTAATGACCAAACCAAATCCACTATTAAGTTAAACTCTTATATTGTTTGTTGTCATTATCTGAATAGAAACCTTATGAAATAAAACTAGATCATGCAATAACGTTTTCACAACTTTGTTATCATGAAAATGAGAATTTAACAAAGGAAAATGAGACCCATGCAATTCATCCACTAAGACCAAAATTTCATGAGAAATCATGACCAGGTCACTAAAGGATTCTTAGCTATCAAATCTCATTCTCAGTGACTTTAAAGCATGTGTTAAACGCACTAAACATTAAATGGCGAAAGGAATAAATGGGTTTCCATCATAAGTAATAACTAACTGACATCCATGGAGCTTAGATAAATATCTAATTGTATCTATTCCGTTTCCCACAGACCAAAAGTATTAAAGAAATCAATTCATCTCTAAGTATGTTCTTAAAATTTCTTATGAAATATGGACGATAAGGGAAATCAAATATAAAATATATGAAATATTCTCGTTCACACGCATCGTTAAAACTTATTATGTGGATATGCTAAGAGACCTAAAAGATTAGTGGGAGCATTAGATGTCCTACTTATGACTTGCAAAAGTTACAAAGGGGGGGGACCGAAAATTTGATCTATCCTCAAATTACACCTCTTGCAGTGGACAACGCTCTATCACAACTTGTCTCCTTAGCATTTAACGTACTCCTAACAAAGTTTTGTGGATGCCTAAATATGGGCGAACTTAGATTTGTTACTAAAGTACTCCTCATTAAGAGAATTGACAATAAACATCATTAGGTTGTTTTCTTAATTAAAATCTATGGATCTTCCAAATGTTAGATCTTAAGCATGCTGATTTCATTAAGATCTCTAAGGTAAGTGGGAGCAGTACAAGTCCTTATTATGACTTTTCGAAAGTACAAGATGCGGGGGAGAGACTCATTAAAATTCGAGACTCATTAAGTTTAACTCCGAATTTAACTTCGATTATTCCTCTTGTACACCTTACTGCACCAACTCTTACACACTTAGAAACTAATGTTGCTCCTTATATACCTGAAAATAAAAACACTTAACTAAAGTTAAGTTTGTATCATAATAAACTCAATGTTCAACTCACGAGGTCATCTGGGTCTAAAAGCCCACTAACTTTGATGATTATGTAACCTACCTGACTAATACAAAATGGATGTTTGGAAAGATTACCGATCCTACCTCTTCTAATTAAATCATTAGTATCAATCAATATTCTAAATGGAATAAAACTGTTATTAGCAAAATTTAATTCCATAAATTAGAATAACGTTTGGGATTTGGTTGAATAACCTATCGGTATTCATAATTAAACCAGATCCGAATTGGAACGTTGTTAGATAAGATTGATTGTAAAAGATTATACTCACGGAGGGATTAGATTATCAAAGAATCTTCTTATCTGTATTACAAAAGATTTCTTTGAGGATCATTACCGTCCTAGTAGCTCATAATGACTAAGAGCCACATTAGATGGACATTAAGACAACTTTCCATAACAATGACCTACATGTTCATTAAGCAACCTGAAAGTTCTAAACTAAAGGTTAAGAACACTTAGTTTGTAAGTCAATAAGATCCATGTATTGGTTGATGCAAGCATAAAATGTGTTTGAATCATAATGAAATTACTCTTCATCAAGAACTAAGTGGATTAAAGAACCTACCTCAAGATGAGTGGGAACAACTAATGAAAACTTGTCCTTACATAGATGACGTTTCTCTTGACAAGTATATGTTACTTAAGCCAAAGCATTGTTCATGCATAATTTTGCATGATGAACATCGGGGATTCCTCTTACATGATAGGAATCAAAATATACCGAGATAGACCCAACGGGATATTAGTTTCATCCCATAAGTTTTACTCTAAGTGGGTCCTTAAGTATGTAACATACAACATTGCTCTCTTTTAGAGGATGATAGGATAATTTGAGATTATCACCTTATGCTTCATTAATTAGAAGACTGATGTAAATTTAAGTGTATGCTTGTTTATGATATTGTTCGTATTGCTTGATACTAGACTTGTCTAGATTGATGAAACGCATCTAATGGAACATTACAATATCTTTAAGAAAAAGAGACTATAATCTAAAGAAGAAGTGAGAACCTAAAGTGATTGACTACTCTTACTCTAACTTTGTTATTGTTAGGATCGTAGAACACACACACGCACACGAACACAAGTATTTATGTGGTTCGGTCTAAACTGATCTACGTCCACGGGGGCAACTGGGGTATTCTTATTATTGAGTGATACAAAATATTACAAGTACAAGAGAGTATTTATAGTCCTAAATTAGGGTTAAAACCCTATGCTAATCTTGCTCAACAAGTTAATCATACTGGGCTTCAAACGACTGGGCCTATAAGTGGGCTGAAGGCAACATCTCCAACAATCTCCCACTTGGTGTCTTCGGACCACGAACTGCACCATCTCTTCTATACTTATGTAGATAAGATCTTCCCTTGATCTTCAATGCACCTCCAGTTACCCCGATCTCCTCAACATTATTCCAGGAGACCAACTGAAGCTCCGCATAGCTTCAGCATATCCAACGTTACACATTTAGTGAACATGTCTGCTGGATTCTTAGCACCTGAGATATTCTTCAAGTTGATTGTGCCATCAGCAACCAATCCTCTCACGAAGTGATACCTTATCCCGATGTGCTTCGTCTTCTTGTGATACACAGGATTCTTAGCAAGTTTTACTGCACTTTCATTATCACAGTGCAACAAGTGCTTAGTCTGCTTCTTCCCTAACTCTTCTAGAAAAGCTTTCAACCATACTAGCTCCTTACTGGCCTCAGCTATAGCCATGTATTCTGCCTCTGTTGTGGACAAAGCCGCGCTTTTCTGAAGTCTGGACATCCAACTGACTGCAGTTCCTCCCACTGTGAAAACGAAACCTGTGGTGCTTTTAAATGTCTCTTTACAGCCACCCAGGTGAGCATCTGTATAACCTCTGAGAACTGAATCCTTCCCTTTGAAACATAACCCTATCTTTGACGTTCCCTTCAAATAACGAAGCACCCACTTAACTGCTTCCCAATGTTCTCTTCCCGGATTTGACATAAACCGACTGACAACTCCGACTGCGTGTGCTATGTCAGGTCTTGTACAGACCATAGCGTACATTAGACTACCTACTGCAGATGCATATGGAACTCTAGCCATATCAGCTTTTTCTTCTCCAGTTCTGGGACACTGATCTTTGGTAAGCTTGAGGTGACTCCCCAAGGGCGTGTTTCTTGGCTTGGTCTTCTCACTGTTAATATTGAATTTCTCTAACACTTTCCCGATGTACTTTTCCTGGGACAGTGTCAAGGATCCATCTTTCTTGCTCCTTGTGATACTCATCCCGAGTATCTGTTTGGCTTCACCCAAATCCTTAATCTCGAATTCTTTGGACATTTGCTTCTTCAACTTGCTTATCTCGTTCATATATGATCCTGCAATCAACATATCATCTACATACAGAAGTAGAATGATATACGAACTCTTGAACTTCTTCTATAACAACAGTGATCGGCTTCACATCTCTTGTAACTGGTCTTCACCATAAAATTATCAAACTTCAAGTACCATTGCCTTGGTGCTTGTTTCAGACCATACAGACTCTTCTTCAACTTGCACACCCAATTCTCCTTTCCAATAACCTGGAATCCCTCGGGCTGTGCCATGTAAATATCTTCATCAAGGTCACCATGTAGAAATGCTGTCTTCACATTAAGCTGCTCTAGATGAAAATTCTCTGCTGCTACAATACTCAGAACTAACCTGATGGTGGTCATCTTCACCACTGAAGAGAAGATCTCATCATAATCAACTCCCTTCTTCTGCTGAAATCCCTTGACCACTAAACGGGCTTTATACCGCTTAGAACCATCATGCTCATCTTTGACCCTGAAAACCCATTTATTCTGAAGAGCTTTCTTGTTCCGCGGAAGCTTTACAAGAACCCAAGTCTTGTTCTTGTCTAGTGAACTCATTTCTTCATTCATTGCTCGCTCCCACTGGAACGAGTCCTTCATCTTGACTGCTTCAGAGTAGCTCTCTGGTTCACCATTTTCTGTCAAGAGAATATAATTAACTGAGGGGCTGGTACGACTGGGACTTTACCTGTCCGGCGCTTTAGAAACTCTGGTGGATCTCTTGACCGAAGTATCAGACTGGTCAGGCTGCTGTGGAGACTGTTCGTCTTCAGACTCTGAACTCCCACTGTCAGAAACTCCCACTGACTCTTCATTCTCACCATCTTCAGTCTCAGGTTCTATGTCATCTTCAGATTCTGTTACGGGCCCTGTGACAGATTCTTTCTTCTGATTCTCAACACTAAACTCAACTGTTTCTTTCTGAACCTTTGACTTATCCAAGTTTCTTTCTTTGTACAATTCTTCTTCATTGAACTCAGCATGCTTGCTTCTGACTACCTTTCTACTTTCAAAATCCCAAAGCCTGTAGCCCATTTGATCACCCCCATATCCAATGAAGATATACTTCTTTGCTTTAGCATCCAGCTTGTCACCTTCTGGGCTGATATCATAAGCACTACACCCGAAGATTCTCAGGTGATCATACTCAACTGCTTTACCCTTCCATTCTTCATGAGGTAGCTTGAATCCCAACGGTACTGAGGGTTCACGGTTGATAAGATGCGCTGCTGTGTTAACTGCATCAGCCCAGAACATCTTTGGGAGCCCTGCATCCAATCTCATGCTCCTGGCTCTTTCACATAATGTTCTGTTCATCCTCTCTGCAACTCCATTCTGTTGCGGAGTTCCTGGAACTGTATTTATCATCTTGATCCCTCTATCAGCACAATAATCTGTAAACTCCTTGCTGATATATTCACCACCGTTATCCGACTTCAAGCATTTCACCTTCAAATCAGTTTCAAGTTCAACAGCAGATTTCCATTTCTTAAAAGTATCGAAAACTTCAGATTTATGTTTAAGAAAGTAAACCCATACCTTGCGTGTTGAATCATCTATGAAGGTCACAAAGTAGCGAGAACCTCCAAGTGAAGCTACTGATGTCGGTCCATATACATCTGAGTGAATAAGCTCCAATTTCTGAGCTTTCGGTGCTCTCCCAGTCTTCACAAAAGTCACCTTCTTTTTCTTGCATAGGATGCACGGTTCACAAAATCCTGACTCGACCTTCTTCAATTCTGGAAGTTTTCCCCTGGCAACAAGCATCTTCATCCCCTTTTCACTCATGTGCCCGAGTCTTTGATGCCATAACTTTGTCTGACTCTGGTCACTCGATACTGCGTTCACTGCATCAGCTGATGCTTCAACCATGTATAAACTACCTCTCTTCTTGCCTTTAGCAACTACCATACTGCCCTTAACAACTCTCCATTGTCCACTACCAAAGTGAACATCATATCCCTGATCATCAAGCTGACCGATGGATATAAGCATCCTCTTCAAACCAGGAATGACCCGAACATTCTTCATGGTCCAAATGGTTCCCAATGGAGTTTTAAGGTCTATGTCTCCAATTCCTGTAATGTCAAGACTCTGATTATTAGCCAAACGAACTTTACCAAAGTTACCTGTTCGCAGATTCTTCATCTTCTTCGTGCTAAAAGTAGCATGGAAAGACGCTCCTGAATCCATAATCCAGTCTTCAACAGAACTCTCAATACAGCAAATAAGAGCATCCTCTGAATCTGAGGATGTAGTAGCATTCACCTCCCTTTTCTCTCTCGCAGGTTCAGAACACTGACTTCTGAAATGCCCAAACTCCTTACAGTTCCAACACTGTACGTCTTTCCTTGGCTTTCCAGGTCTTGACTTGCTCCTGCGTTTTGACTTTGACCTACCCTTATTTCCTCCTCTGTTACTACTTCTCCCTCTTCCTTTAGTACTGAGCAACGAGCTTGATTCTCCATTGTTCCTTCTTCTGGAGTCCTCATTCAGTAACAAATCACGAACTCTTCCAAAACTGAGAGTCTCGACTGACCCTGTGACTGCTGTGATTGTGCCTGACCAACTGTCAAGTTAATGAGGATAACAATAGACAAGCCTGCAATTCATCATCTATCTTAAAATTCACAGAAGACAAACGTGTCAAATGTGATTTAAATAAATTAATATGCTCAGTAACAGAACTTCCCTCTTTCATACGAATATTGACTAACTCTCGAATCAGAAACACTTTGTTAGCAGGAGACGGCTTCTCGTACATGTCTGACAAAGCTTCCATAATCCCACGTGCTGTGGTTTGTTCCAGAATGTTGTAAGCTACATTCATGGAGAGAGTAAGCCGAATCGTTGACTGTGCTTTCTTGTCAAGATTCGTCCATTCTTTCGTTATGGTCTCAGGGGGAGAGTCTAGTGCAACATCTAACTCCTTCTGTATAAGCAAATCCTTGATTTGCATCTTCCACCATCCAAAGTTCTTTCCATCAAACTTCTCAACCTTGACTTTTCCTTCTTCAGACATGATCTCTTGTCTAAATATCTAGAAAACTAGCCAAATAAAATAATAATACCACCACACTTTAAGTTCCACCACTTTATTTTTTTCAAAAAAACAAACGTACACTTCCAAAAAAGAATTTGACTAAACTTTCTTAATGGACCCACTCTTACTCCAACTTTAAACAAACAATCAACCACCCACTATCAAATAAAAGTTGATAAATTTCTTTTTCTCAAGAAGCAATCACGCCAAAACGAAAGAAGAAGCTTCCTTTCCTTTTTTCAAGCACGTACGCCACAAAAATAATCAAGTAGAATCCTCCTGGTTCAATACTCAGACAATTCGCGGCGCCTGTGGGTTAATCGGAACCCTAGCAAGACGGCTAGGGTGGTGTAGATTGGGTGGTTATGTGGCGGGTTGGAATAGGACGACGGCGGCGGCGAGTGGTTGGTGAACGACAGAAAGTGACAGGTGGAGGGAGGTTGCTGGGAGAAGGTGGGTGACGGCGTGACTGAACCCTAACGGTTGTTAGGATCGTAGAACACACACACGCACACGAACACAATTATTTACGTGGTTCGGTCTAAACTGACCTACGTCCACGGGGCAACTGGGGTATTCTTATTATTGAGTGATACAAAATATTACAAGTACAAGAGAGTATTTATAGGCCTAAATTAGGGTTAAAACCCTATGCTAATCTTGCTCAACAAGTTAATCATATTGGGCTTCAAACGACTGGGCCTATAAGTGGGCTGAAGGCAACATCTCCAACAGTTATATTCAAAGGAAATCAAGTGTCAATTTTGGGGTATATTATAACATCACCAGACATAACTATCTCATGGAGGAGTCATAAGGAACTATTAATAACCACCTAAGTTATCATGACATAATGTGTTGCTGATCATAACAAAATGGTCATTAAATATTGTTGGTAAATTTATCAGTTGACTCACAACTTATTAACTCCATTTAAATATTATGTTGAAGACTTAATGTGATAAAGTCAGCTGCCCTAATTTCTCGAATAGTTACAGTTTGAGAGGAGTTGTATTAAAGTTCGATACAAAATTGTTGTTCGCTTATGTTAAGAACAAATAGAGGAAATCAGAATTTTGTATCGAAAGCATTCATGATATGCTCATGGATCCAATAACTAAAGGTCTATTACCCATAAAGTCTCACTAAGGGTCAACTAAGAGAAAAGGGTTTTACTAATGACCATGTACAACTGCATATCGTACTATGAATGACTTATGACTAATGATTAATGATTAATTTTCCTCATTATGATTTGTTTGTCTATTAGTATGCTAAGCTAGCATAATGGCATAAAGACAATAATATAACAAATCTACTAAGGGCATAGCGTTAATTGATCCTAATGTTAAGTTTTAAATTTGGGTGTAATATGATTAATGGGGGTCCTAAGTCAGATAAAGACTTAACGGCTGTATTTCTCTGCTACATTTTGGGTTTAGAACTAAAATGAGTATTAATCTCTGCAGACTTACGTAATACTCATAATAAATGATTACTCGGCTAAGTGGGAGAATGTTGGAATAAATATACGTAACGTTTGTATATTTATCGATAGCCATTTTAATCATTTATATTATGATGATCAATTATTAATATTATCCTAAGCCCAATAGCATATATGTCTTTAATGGGCGGACTATCATTAGATGGGCCTTATTAGGGTGTCCCCCGGGTATGTATAAATAGAGAGGTTATTATGAGATTAGGGTTGACACACAATAATAACAACATAACACCATTAGCAGTCCCCTATCTCTCTCTCTCTCTCTCTCTCTCTCTCTCTCTCTCTCTCTCTCAATGTGTTCATAACTTAAGAACACATAAACCAGAACTGCATGCCCTAAAAGGAACCCGAATCCACTGACAAGCATGTCAACCTCAAGTCTCTTGCAACATCAGTAGCATGTCTTATGGATCTATCAGGTATTATATATATATATATATATCTATTAAACAAGAAACAGATCTACAGTGAATCAAATTGATTGGATAAATATTCGGCTGCCTCAACTTCAATGGTTGTAAATTTAGGGTGCACATGAGGCCCATATAGATTGTAAATTTGGGGTACACATGAGGCCATATAGACAAATATTAAGAATTTAAGTCAACTCAAAGATTAAGAATTTAAGTCCAGCTCTATATTTATATTTTACGAATACACTACTCTTATGGACAAACATTAAGAATTTAAGTCAACTCAAAGAGTAGCAACAGTGTTGCGATAGATAAACTTTCTTACTAACTTATGTACTTTATTTCCTTCCACTTTAACCACCATAATTTTAGCTTTCAGCCGCGAGTATTTTTTAAGCCCACGCGAAATTAACAGTCACTTAATATTATCTTTTATGTCCACGAAACCCTACACGCAACAGAAGCTCTCATAGCGACACGCGATCTTTAACGTCCACTAAACCCTGAATACAACAAGGGCTCCCGCCGCAAAGCGTGGGGTAATAGAATACTAGTTACTATTATTATGTTTTCCATTAGATACAGTCAAAACTGATAAACAAAAGGGACATTTCTTGACATGTGGCATGTGAGGCCACTTTGGTGGGTGAAAGGGGCTTGAAATGGGCAAAGGGTGTAATCGTGAGTGAAATTTAGTGGGTGAAATTTAGTGGGTGAAATGGACATTTTTTTAAAGGAAGTGGCCACGTGGCCAAATATTGAGACAACATTTAGCCCACGCGAAATATTTCGCTCAGGTACCCTTAGCGCCCCTTTCACAGGGGGGTGCTCATGTTAATTGGGTGCCAAATTTGCAATTCACGCCCTATTCACATAACCATTACACTTGTTCTTATTAGTAAGTTCTTATTTTCTCTTTCTAAAAAATAACTCAGTAGCAGGCGTAGTCTCTTCCTCTCTCGTAGACGTTCATTCGGTGCTAATCAGATTATCCTAAGGTTTTTTTTAACTGGTCTTTCTGATTGGGTGGTGGCTAAAATAAGAGTGACACAACAAATCTTAATAGTGCTACTTTTCGTTGCAATATAGTTGGATTACACAACTTCACCAATTACAACATCATTGTTGATAATACTTTAAGGCTCTGGCTATTTAGACACTCAAGGAATCTAATTTAACACTTTGGTCATGCCTCGTATAGAGCTATACGAGGCATATAGGGCTCAAAAAGCTGAAATACTGACTCCAAGGCACGTACAGCCTGCAACCTCGTACTTATATGCGTCGTATAAAGCTATACGAGGCATATAGGGTTAACTTTTATAATTTTTTTATACTTAGGGTTTTGTGGACTATGTGGGTCTGATATTCCAAATATTGGGCAATGCGAGGGCAATACGAGGATTTTTTTTTTTTTTTGAACGAGTGCAATAACAGTCTGATACATATCAGTCTGAATTTTTAACGTATAATTTTATAAGTTGAATTGACTCTTCTTAGTACGTCAATATCAGTATTAATTTATTACGTATATTTTTCGATATTAAATTGACTCTTTTTAATACGTCAATATCAGTCTGAATTTTTAACGTATACTTTTAAAAGTTGAATTGACTCTTCTTAACACCAACAACCACATGATTAAAAGTCACGAAGTTGCTAATCTCAATCTCCACTATATTCCCTGGCAGATAATCATCTTCACCCCTTGAATTGACTCTTCTTAATACGTCAATATCAGTCTGAATTTATTATGTATATTTTTAGAAGTTGAATTGACTCTTTTTAATACGTCAATATCAGTCTGAATTTATTACGTATATTTTTCGAAGTTGAATTGAGTCTTCTTAATACGTCAATAACAGTCTTAATTTTTAACGTATAATTTTCGAAGTTGGGTTTGTTTTTTAAACACTGTTTCCATTTTTTAAATAGTTTTGATTTGTAGCAATTGTATATACATCACAAAGATAAATAACTTAAGTTGATTTGTAACTGAATAACTGATCAAAAACTATTAACAACAGTAAATAAACATCACAAACATAAATATCTGAACTGAATATATACATATCAACCAACAAGTTCATACAAAAGAAGTCATAATAGTACTGAATACATTCAAAATAACTGAAGCATAGAAAATAAAAAACTAATGATCTGCATCATCTGCCCCACGTGGCGCTGGTGGTGGTCGTGGTGCTGGTGAGGGTTTGACCGGTAATCCTGCTTGCTGTCTCCTCTCTGCCTCCGACTCAGCCAGCCACGTCATCCAGTCTAGAATAGCGTCGTGACCACGGCGCATCTCCTCCTGATCGCGACGCAAATCCCGAATACTGCGCTCCATCTGACGCATCCTCTCTACAACATCAAGAAGGGCACCCCGGTAAACGTGAGCCGGGTACTAAGGTGGCTCTCGAGGCGCCGGCTCATCCTCTGCCTCTGGCTCCAGATCAACCTCAAACGGACCATCCACGTCCTCCACCATATCCTCCTCAACATCCCAAAGGTAAGGTGGGATGACCTCCGGTAACTCCACCGACACCAAAAGCTCCCCCTCGGTGGTCTTAAAACGCCGACCCATCCCAGCGAACTTGCGCGTAACGCGCATGCCAATGATCGTCCTACGATCCAACTGAGATGGCTGGAGCGGAGGTCGTAAGTGGGGTCACCATCGGGCAGAAGCCCCAAGTGACGAGCGAGGATGGTGACATACGCACCACCGTATAAATCTCCTCGCTGCTGACGGTGTATGGCGGAGGCAAACCACTCCGCCATACAACGCGCGAGCACGCACGGCCTCCGATATAATAGACAGTAAAGATAAAAGAGGTCCGTCCACGTGCACCACTCGCGGGAGGACTGGCGTGGCTGGATCGACGTAGCGATCAACCGGTGCATATATCGGTGGAGGGGGTCACGAATGGCGGTCACCCTGCCCTTCTCCTTCTGAAACCGACGACCAGGAGCTATGACCGCCCAAAACCCAAGCAACGTAGGCCTAGACGTCGCGCGTATAACATCTCGATATAACGCGGTATCCGTCTCAGGCTCCGTGTAAAACCCCAACCGGCACGCGAACGAGCGTAGGGACATCCTGAACGTCTGCCCCGCAAGACGGAAGGTGATCTCGAAGAAAGGATCCGCGGGTCCATCGTCCTCCTCTGGTCGATCTGCTGGTCGTGGGGTGAAAGTAAAGGAAGACAAGAACTCCACGGTCAGCTCCCGAAACGTCGGAGTATGGGCACCATCAAACATACGGCTCCAGGGCGTATCAACGCCGATGATATCACGTGCCCGGGCCAACTCAACAAACTCTTCCAACGCAGTATAAGAAACGGACTTGTGAGTCGCGACCTGCATTATGGTAATAACAATAACAATAATAACAATAATAAATAATAAAGAATAAATAATAATAATAATAATAATAATAATAATAATAATAATAATACCTGCATCCTCCTAAGCTTCTGACAGCGGTGCCACGCCTGGCTGCTAGCAGGAAACTCCAAGTACGGGTGACCCAGAAGTGGGTCAACCTGTCATGGTGGCGGCGGCGGTGGTCCCCCTCCCTCCTCCCCGTCAAAGTCCGCGTCGCCGTCATCAAATATATCCGCCATACTACGTAATTTTAAAAAAATATGTTATTTTTTAAAAAATAATGATATTTTAAAAAATAATGTTATTTTTTAAAAAAATAATGTTATTTTAAAAAAAATATGGTATTTATAAAAAATAATGTTATTTTTAAAAATAAATATTTTTTAATAAAAAATTTGCATATATATTATTATTGTTATTATTAAAGTAAAAGATTAATAAAATTAAAAAAAAATAAAACTATGAATGAATATGCCTCGTATTTCCCTGTATGAGGCATATTCATTCATCTTCAACAAAGAAACCCAGATCTGTTCATCTTCATCAGCCCCAAATTCAAGTTTCATGAATGAATATGCCTCGTATTGCCCTGCATGAGGCATATTCATTCATCATATCCATGAATCCCATATCAAATCCCCAATTCAGCCCCAAATTCAAGCCCAACTAATCTAACCTAGATCAATTAATCAATAAATCTAACCTAGATCTAACCAAATATATGTGAAAAATTAAAGAAAACATACCTTAATTCACTGATGGTCCACCAACGTTCGTGTTTGAGGGTGTGTTTGATCGTTTGTGTGTGTGTTTGTGTGGTTCGTATGGCAGATATGAGACTCGTATTGGGGCTGCTATGGGTCTTGATACGATTCGTATAGACCAATACGAATCATATAAGGGTCTATTATTGGTTACCAGCCCAGTATCAACCGAATACTAGGCCTGTTATATGTCTAGTATAGGTCTATACGAAGCATACTTAGGTTTTCCTTTTTAATAAAAAAAATACTAATTTTGCTTTAAAATTTCTAAAAAAATATATAAAAATAGCTTTATTTATTTGAATAAAATTTGATAAAAAAAGCCACAAAAATCAATTTTTGTAACCAATACGAGACGTGTTCCGCGTTTTGTGACGTTTTGCTAAACCTAACAAAACAAGTTAAAAAACACTGAAATGCATCGATCAATCGATTAACGAAATACAACATTTTCCGAAAAAAGCGAAAATGCATTGATCAATCGATTAACGAACTAAAACACTTATGGGGTGTAGACGGGTCCAACTCAACAGAAACAAAGCAAACATCTTTAAAACCTAACAAAAGAAGCTAAACAAAACCAAAAAACCAAAAACGCATCGTATCGGTAACAAAAACTGAGAATTTTTGTCACATTGGGTTGAGAATAATAAAACTAATTTTCTGTAATTTTTATATATTTTTTTAAGTTAGTTTAATATATTTAAAAATTTATAAAATATAAAAAAGAAAAAGGAAAAAACAATGGTATGCCTCGTATAGCCCAATATGAGGCATATAATGGACCTACGAGGGAGATAAGGGTCCTGTATTGGTGACAAGCCTAGTATCAACCCAATACGTGGCCCATTATATGCCTCATATCGGGCTATATGAGGCATACCATTGTTTTTTCCTTTTTCTTTTTTATTATCTTCTATGAATTTTTAAATATATTAAACTAACTTAAAAAAATATAAAAAAATTACAGAAAATTAGTTTTATTATTCTTAACCCAACGTGACAAAAATTCTCAGTTTTTGTTACCGATACGATGCGTTTTCGGTTTTTTGGTTTTGTTTAGCTTCTTTTATTAGGTTTTAAAGATGTTTGCTTTGTTTCTGTAGAGTTGGACCCATCTACACCTCATAGGTGTTTTTCTTTTTTATATTTTATAAATTTTTAATTATATTAAACTAACTTTAAAAATTATTATTATTAATAGTATTATTTATTTTTTATTAATAAATATTGTTATTATTCTTATTATTATTATTTATTTTTTATTATTGATTATTATAATTATTATTATTATTTATTTTTTATTATTAATTATTGATTATTATTATTATTATTTATTTTTTATTATTGATTATTGATTATTATTATTATTATTTATTTTTTATTATCGATTATTGATTATTATTATTATTTATATTTTATTATCGATTCATCGTTTGTATTCACAAATGTAAATAAAAAATATAAACGTAAATAACTAAAACCAAAATGAGTTTTATAACATATAGGAGGCGGTTCTACATACAAAATTACCGACGTAGCGGTCAACCTTAATAAGTAAGACCAACTTCCTATTTATAACACATAGGAGGCGGTTCTACATACAAAATTACCGACGTAGCAGTCAACCTTAATAACTAAGACCAACCTCCTATTTATAACACATAGGAGGCGGTTCTACATATAAAATTTGAACCTGATCCGGAGCTCTTATTAGCGTCGTTTCGACTTTTATTTCCTCCCCATCCAGGTTCATCTGCAGTTTGAACCTAATCCGGAGCTCTTATTAACGTCGTTTCGACTTTTATTTCCTCCCCATCGAGGTTCATCTGCAGTTTGAACCTGATCCGGAGCTCTTATTAGCGTCGATTCGAATTTTATTTCCTCCCCATCGAGGTTCATCTGCAGCGACACGCTGCATAAAGCGAAAAAGGACAACCTGCCTGCACGTCGTTTTCGACTATAGTAGGAAAGTCATCAAATGTTGCGGTATCCGATGGATCATCATCATCTCGACACGATGCATAAAGCGAAAAAGGACAACCTGCCTGCACTTCGTTTTCGACTAAATATGGAAAGTCATCAAAAGTTGCGATTGTTGGATCCGGTGGATCATCATCATCTCGAACTTCAATCGCCATTGCTACAATAATAAATACATAATAAATAATAATAACAATAAATAATAATAACAACAACAACAATAATAATAATAATAATAATAATAATAATAATAATAATAATAATAAATAATAATAACAATAATAATTTCGGATAATAATAATAACAATAATAATAATAATAAAAATATTTTCGGATAATAATAATATTTTCGGATAATAATAATAATAACAATAATAACAATAATAACAATAATAATAATAAATAATAATAATAACAATAACAATAATAATAATAATAATAAAAATATTTTCGGATAATAATAATATTTTCAGATAATAATAATAATAACAATAACAATAATAATAACAATAAAAAAAACGATTTGGGTATCCCTCGTATTGGCTTGTATGAGGCATATTGATAGTCAAAATTTTATAAAAAATCCAAAAAGAAAAGAAGAAAACCGGTTTATCAAAACTAATCACAAACAATATCAACAATCAACAAGAATCTATCCTAATATTGATGAAAATAGCTAAAAATCACATACCTTAGGTCCAGGCAATGAATCGGGTGTGTTTGAAGCGGGTCGGGTCAACTCTGTTTGACTTGGGTGTGTTTGATTCGGGTCGGGTCGATATGTGGGTGAGAGGTTTTGTCTGAATGTGTTGACTCGTATGAGACCAACAGCCTGCGTATTGGGGATGATATGGACCCGGTATGCCTCGTATAGACCTATACGAGGCATATAATGATCAAATCTCGAGGCAAGTGGTTGACAGTTGGATCTGATAGGATCATATAGGGGTCTTGTATTGGGTTCATATAGGCATATAATGATCAAATCTCGAGGCAAGTGGTCTATACGATGAGCTATACGAGGGCATCATATGCAACGTATTGACTAATATGAGGCATATAGGGTCTCGTATTGGGTTCATGCCTCATATCAGCCTAAATGTTGACTGGAGTATGCCACATATTTGCCTATACGAGGAATATTGTCACTTTTTTTAGTCTACATAAGCTATTAACTATTAAAATACATATTTTTTTTTAGTATACATAAGTTATAAAAAATTGTAAATTAACTAATAAAATACAACAAAAACTTTTTTAGTCTACATAAGCTATAAAAAATTGTAAATTATCTAATAAAATACATAAAATGAATAAAAAGTAATTTTATTCATTCAAATAATATTTTTAGAAGTTTACATTTATTCACCACTCAAAGATTGTAATTAACCAACATCCTCAATTGAAGGATTTTCCCGTTTCTTAGCTTTAAGCGCTTTAAACCACTCAATCTGTTCCGTGTACAATTCTTCCCATTCCTGCGCTGCGTCACATTGGCAAAGACTCCACATGGGGTTTGGTGCTGGCATGAAATAGTATCCTGATAGTACTACGTGGATAAAATGGTTTCCATTAAATACAATTGTTATAAATTGACGAGGGCCCCTCACTTGATTTGGACCAACCAATAATGGGAAAAAAGTCTGACTTTGCGCAGCGCTTAACAGGTGAACAATAACTCCCAATGCGGTAGAAATTAGGAGCCCTGCATGAGGCATCTCCATCCAATTCGATTCGGGTGCTCTTCCTACCCCTGTAAAGGTTGTTCTATGCAGTTGCCGCTCATATTCTCCGTACGTATAGAATGTTTCAAATATCTCTGTCCAAATATCTTTGTGTGTTTGAAGTTCATTTATAATTAGTTGTCGAATAAACATATACTGGCTCTGCTCCATCCCTAAACCTACAGCTATCGCTCTATAGCCACAATGACCATCAGGCTTGACATCCTTTATCCAGGATATATATTGGTGAAAAATTTCTGGAATATGTTCCTTATATGTTCTGACAACGTTCATTGATTTAGGTTCTTGGATCAAGGGAAACCCATGATCAACAGGTGACTCTGCTTTTTTACCGCATCGCATTGCAGACTTCTGGGATTTTACTACGGAAGCTGTTTCTTTAGATTCCTGTGACGATACATATGAGCTGTGTCGGGCTTTATCAAAATGTCCCGGTGACGATAGACCGTAGGAGCTGTGTCGGGGATCATCGAACTTGTGCGGTGAAGACGGAACATAGGAGCTGTGCCGGGAAGGATCGTACCTGAATTATAATAATAAATTATAATTATTATAATAATAACAATAATAATCAATAATAAAAAATAAATAATAATAATAATAATCAATAATCAATAATAAAAAATAAATAATAATAATAATAATCAATAATCAATAATAAAAAATAAATAATAATAATAATAATAATAATAATTAATAATCAATAACAAAAAACAAATAATAATAATAATAATAATAATAAATAATAATAATAGTAATAATAATAATAATAATAATAATAATAATAATAATCATCATCATCATCATCCTCATCATCATCATCATCATGCTCGTAACACGATACCTAGTGCTTTCCGATAATGCAAATGATGCGTCTCCAGCACTGTGAGCTTTATCTTTTTCTTGTTTCTTCCTCCTTTGTTCTTGAACCTTCAATGTTGGCCGGCCACGGGTATTTTGTTGTACAATCGGGGGCTTTTTGTTACTTTTTAGTGGGTTCAAGACCGTCATAATCTTTGCCAACATGCTTTTTTTTTCACCTGTGGGGGTTGAGACATAATTGTCTTTTTTACCTCATCTAATCCTTCTTCCACGTTAATATCATCATCTATTATCTTTGCTGCTCTAAAATCAAGCTTCCGCCAGAATTGGTCTATTGACTCGAGCGTAATCTTTTGACCTATTAAAGATGATTAAACAAGGCTATGTCAAAAATTTAGTTGTATACAAACAATAAGTAAAAATGATTAGTACGTATACTTTTATTTATATATCTTTCGAGGCGACATGCGCATACTAACCCACAGCTCGTGTAAAGTTGGTAACCACATGTTGAATCAAATGTCCTCAAGTTTTGTAACCGATAAAATTCGTTTTCAATGAGGTTAAGAGCATGGATGGAAACATTAAGGCGTAGTTCATCAAGGAAGGCTAGTCGCTTATGGTCGTTCATTATTTTGTTTCTGCATTCTTCAAAACATTTCCTTATATGGGATTCCTGCTTTACTACAACATCATCGATATACCCTACTATTCTTGTCAAGCTACTGTTCGTGCTTGGAAGATATCTCTTTAAATCAGCATGTTGGCTCTCTACACTATTTGTTGTAGTTTGGTGAAAATTTATTGATCTATTGGTCCAGGCAGATACAAATTTCTCATGGTATTGGTCCAGCCATTCATTAAACAAATAATCAAAAACATCTGCAAAATATATAATAATTAGCATGGACACCCTTAAATCTATTCAGACACCATAAACAAATAGTAAAAACTTACGCTTCCTTCCATGTCTAACAAGTGCTTTATAAATGTTGTTCAGGTTATATTCGTATATTTGAGTTGTGGGAGACTCGCATAACGTAGACCATGAACGTGCAAATTCCTCCCAATCAGGGTGTGTAAATGATTTCTTGCAATGTTTTGAAATATTCTGATAAATGTGATACCTGCAAAGAAATTTGTTTGCGTTTGGGAAAATTTGTCAGCCGCGTTCATAAGCGCCCGGTCTCTGTCAGTTATAATAACACGCGGCTCCATACAATCTTCCAACATAGACTTAAGATGCCCAAGGTCCCATATGAAGTTTTCTTCACGTTCCTTATAAACAATGGCATTAGCGGCACAAAATGACTGGTTTGTGGACGTCATACCGACAACTTGCACTAACGGTAAACGGTACATGTTGGTCTTGTAGGTTGCGTCGATCAACAATACATGCGGGAACGTCCGCCACATTTTGAAAGATACAGGATGAACAAAAAAAAATGTCCTCAACCGTATTTTTTTAAAGGATCCTCCCGAGTGTAATACGTGTATTTTTTCTCAACCAGCAGGTTTTCCAGTTCTTGCATGGGTGATCCACCTTGTTTCTTTATAGCACTAATCTTTTGACACGCATTGTGTATATCTTTCAAAACACACATGCTCTTCGGGAAGTGTCCCTTTACGGTTTTCCGGATTTTACGCGGCTCCATCTCCTGCGCCCACAGCTCCTCCACCAAATTTAATTGTTCGGGAGACAATCTTCTTGCATACGCGTGGCCCTCTAGATATTCAGCAGGACCATGGTTATGTTCGGCATTCCTCACTTGTACCCTCCAGGCGTCACGTTTCCCGTCATATAACCCGATCACTAGAAAAGGGCAACCAATTTTTTGACTGCCTGTTATCCTCTAGGTGGCTATACTCTTGTGCTCGCGACCACAATTGCACACTAGCCAAACCTTCACGTCCATATTATCAACTTTTTTGGATCGTCGGGTCACAATGACGTAACTGTTATCTTTTCCCATTTTCTTAACCCACGTAACCAAATCTTTTCGGGAAACGAAATCTTGTTCAGTTTCATACGAAACTTGCGAACACCGTGGTTGCTCATCTGAAACATGCGAGTTGTGGGGTTGCTCTTCTCGAACTTTCGGGTTTTGTCTCGGGTCGTACGAAGAGTACTGCGGTAGGTACGCATACTCACCATCGTGCTCGTAGTGCTGGTAGGTTTCCCCACGTATGAATGTTCAACATTGGGTTCATAGAACGGCTCGTTCAGGTCTGGCAACAATGGCTTTTTGTAACTAGACACAACCTCTTGTGAATAAGGAATACCCGCTGCTTCAGAATTAGGAAAACTTGTCGGCTCGTGAGAATTAGGAATACCGGATTCATCGAAAATATTAGCCCACCATGCCATTTTGGAGAAAAAAATAGCCCACCATAAAATAGAGAGAAAAAGAAAAATTGACGTAAATTCGGTTTGAAAAATGAAGAAGAAAGGAAGGGAAGAAGAAGAAAAGGAAGAAAATAATCAACTTTGGTTGAATATGACTCGTATTGGTCTATATGGGGAATATAGGGTACGAGTGGCAGCTGCTTTATGTTACATCGTACCGGACATCGTACTAGTATTCCTCGTATTGGTCTATACAAGGGATATGACCCCAATCATTGGCCTGTCAAATTGACTGAAAAGGACACACGTGAACCCTATATGCATCGTATTGGCCAATACGAGGCATATAGGGTTTTTTCTTTTGTCAGATTGTTGTCTGAATGGGGGATAATAAAGCGTATATGCCTCGTATAGAGCTATACGAGGCATACCTAGGGTGTCCAAATAATTTTTGGGGTGTCCAAATAGTATCACCCTACTTTAATCAAACGAAAGGAGGATATTATTGAGTTTAACATATCTATCCAAAATTATACAATGATACGACTCTGACCGATAGAAACATATGTTGAAGTCCAATAGTCTCTTGATACACTTGAGTAGTACATGACAGAGGAACCAAACACATACCTCTACTCTTGAGATGAAATTTCAAATCTCCACTTATCTTTTGTTTCAAATCGCATCAATGAGTCCTGATCGAAATCCAAAATAACAAATATTTTTTAGCCTTCTTAATTTTCAAGTAATTGCTAAGAGTTCATTTGTGGATAATCCTAAAGCTCACTTTAATTAGATCAAACTTCAACTGAGGATTGCTCAATAATTGCAAAGGATGATATGTGTTAAACATATGTTTTTTTCTTCATATAAAACTATGGTTAGTTTTATAGATACTCTCATGATGGCTCTAGATTTACTTCTACTTTCACTATTGAGTAGTGCAGAATCTAATATGTCAAAACATATCATGTAAGATCCTAATTTGTAAACACGCGATTAACGATTAAACTTACGAGTTTTGACCTTACTTAAAACCACTCCCGATTAAAACATTGACATTTAATAAAAACCCAAACCGTTGCGATCAATACATTTTTTATTCCCAAAAATTTTACATTTTTAATTATAAATACATGTACTAAGCTTTTGCGATTTAACGGGAGTTCTTGGAATTCTATTGCGGAAACTTGATGAGTGTTCGGGCGTGTTCGGCTTATCTCGCGACTTGATCCTTGATCCGGGACTTCCACGAATGCGTACCTTGTATTTCACCTTCATGTCCTTGCACTTAAGGCTTGTATTCGCTTGACCCGTTTGCATGTTGATCCATCATTTCCAAGCTTGCACCTAGCTTGACAAGATCAACCTTCACTTAGGGTTACATAAACCCAAGATGACTCGTTTTTGGTTCATGCACATGTTCTCCATTTTGATTTGGCTTAAATTTGAGCACACATGAATGAACTAGGATATGTGTGTGTGTGTGTGTTTTGAGTGTGTGATCTTCATTTCCTGATGAAGAAGTCCATATACACACACATATAATTTATTTTTATTAAGTCAAGTTTAGCTACTTGACATATTTAGCCCCTTAACTGGATTTCACATCTTTTTTTTTCTACAAGGCCTAAACTCGTTAAATCCCTTGAATTGTTTTGCTCACATTTTGGCTAACACCACTAACGGGGTTAATTTTCTATTAGAAGTATAACTGTTGTTTTACGGTTTAAGTCTCGTTTTATTATCCATAAAACATTCGTTTTACTATTTAATTCATTTTCGTTATTTGTTAATCATGTCCAATCGCATAATTAAGTGAAACTGATTTTCGGGGTGTTACAAGTCTAACCCCTTAAAGAGATTTCATCCTTGAAACCTTTCTTATGTAGTTTCTTTGGTCACACCAAAGAACTTTGGTTTCTAAACCGATTTGAGCACCGTTCGATCCTTTGTCATTTTATAGTCTTAACAATTATTACTATGTACCTGGGGTTATTATATGAGTCATCAACCATCATTAACCGAAAGATTAAACATATTTGCAGAGTTTAATTGATTTACAATTTGCACAAAATTGCTCCAAATGTACAGTCATAACGTTATCATGAGTTATAATAGATTGTATCGACTAATATCCTATTATCATGGTTTGCATTAGATTGTACCAACTATACAATCTAATGTTATCGCAGTTTACACTTTTTCATCCTTAACTCGAGGGTTGAATGATTTACTGATTTACCACAGCCCAAGTCTGTTGTTTATGTCATTAATTTGAAGATCTATGACTTATTGATTTATCATGGCCCAAGTCTGCTGTTTATGTCATTAATCCGAAGATTTATGACTTATTCGAATGTGATTATGACTCAACCTTTGATTAAGGTTCAAGTCCCTTTTTACGAATCTAATATGTCTATGACTAACCTTGATTAAGGTTCGAGTCTATTTCTGCAACGACCAAAGATAACTCATACCGTATATTGTCCGCTTTGCCCGTCCAGCCGTGTTAGACTGTGACCAAGCTCACGGTTTTGCATTGGTCGCACCCTTGCCATGTTAGACAGTGAGCTACGCCAAAACGCTTCAGTATATTATCCTCTTTTCTAGCCTAGCATATAAGCTGGTGCCTCGCTCAAGGTTTTGCATGGATCGCATCCCTGCCGTGTTAGACAGTGGACTACGTCCAAAATGTTTCAGTATATTATCCTCTTTGCTTGCCCAGCGTATAAGCCGGTGCCTCGCTCAACGTTTTGCACAGATCGCATCCCTGCCGTGTTAGACAGTGGACTACGTCCAAACACGTCCTTTAGAGAAGGAAGGATTCCCCGGTCACCTCACACTTACTAAGCCTTTTCTACATAGATTGCATGTGTATTAATTATAAGAAACCCATTGTGACATCTGTCACTTTTTTTTTTTTTTTTTATATAATAATAATAATAATAATAATAATAATAATAATAATAATGATAATAAATAAATAATACTAGTCCAAACCTTAAGCCTATAACAAAACTAAACCTAAGATTTATAGCCCAAACCATACCTCTTTTATGCAAATTTTCTGGCCCATCTCCTTGCCTTCACCTAAACCGGCCCAAGCCTGTTCCCTTGTCTGCTGCTGCTGCTCGGCCCAGTACCCACGAAAGCCCATCAACCAGGCCCAATTCCCCTTCCCCCCTCATCTGTTTAAAAAAAAAGGAATAACCTTGCTACTGCCTGGACTCGAACCCGGGCAGGGAGCCGGTACAAACACACACACACACGCCACCACCATCTAGGCTACACCTCACATTTGATTAAATCCCAACCCAAATTATATATAAGCCCATCTAAAAACTGATCTATCTTCTTCCTTTCTTCCCTGTGCTGCTGTGCGACGCAAGAACAAAAAAAAAAGGGAGTCAGCAGCTGAAATCATGGAACATAATCACCATTTAATGCTCCTTATTGACCGAATAATAAATACATGTCAACCTTGTGCATCATTATCGCGTACAATCAGCTAAACCGTTCCAATTTGATCACGCGTTCATGACATTTATGGGTCAAACTTACCATACGTACAATCCCCTCGCTATAGTATAAATTGAGGCATCCACAACCAACTAAATGTGCCGAAAATCATTTCCCTTCTCTCAAATCTTTCTGTCCAAGCTTTAATTCACGATTTCAAAACCCGTTGACTTTTTGTTTGACCGAGCATCATACACGAATTAGTGTTTGTAAGTTGTTTATTTTTGATGGGTTTTGTTATTCATGATCAATCGATCAATAGCCCTAACATTACTGAGGCTATTGATCGTTAATTGATTCGATTCAAGAAACTAGGGTTCTTCTCATTCAAATTGGGGAAGATGACCAATTCACGTATGTGATAAATATTTTCAAAACTGAAACATCTACAAATCTGAGGTACAGACCAGTTGGTTGGGGTGTTTGGCTAAAGACATTGAACTGGGTCTGACCTAGGTTCGACCCCCACCATAAACAACCTTTTCTTTTTTTGTGTTATCCTTTACACTTATATTATCATTATTATTTTAAAATTCGTTTTAAAATACTAGAACTATTTTATAAATTCTACAAAATTTATTTTATGTTATTCCAATGATAAACTTTGCTGTCCCATTTTTAGTTTTTCAAAAATCATTTATTTAATATATATTATAAATATTACAAGTTTATTCATTTATAATTGTAAAATTCAATAAAAATATCTAAACGATTTTATAAAATTCCACAAAAATTATCCTAAACTTGTATAACAATAAACATTTCAGAAATAATTGTTATTTCTGAAAAACCGTTCGTTTTGTATTTTTAATTAATTTTTGTTAGTTTTAATCATAAATAAATCATAATAAATTCATTTTTCAATATTTTTGCACCAAAATTTTACATAAATTATTTCTATTCATTTGGAACAGAAATACAATTTTTAATTTAAAAATTCTTAAATTTTAATATTTTTAGATATTAATGTTATATTTTGACAAATTGAAATAAATAGATTAAATATTCTATTTTCAAGAAAATAATTTTACAAAAAATTATTTTCACACTTAAAACTTTATATTGTGACCATCCTTGATTTAAAATATACAAAAAGACTTTTGTTTAATTATTTATCAAATTTCTCTTATTTATACGTTTAATTTATTAATCAAACGAATACTTATCCCCAATTCGAAACCCTAGAAAATACTTATAGACTAGATAGACTTAGACTTATTCGTTACCTTATACATAGGGTGATACTTGGCAACGTTGGATTACACTTATTCAAATCCACAAGACTTACCGCCTTGCAAAGGTGAGTATTACTTATCCCATTTTTCGCTTTTACAACTTTTGGGGTGATTCATGCACAAGTATACAAAACTTTCATATTCATTTACACATACATTTTTATTCATTTACAATTCATATACGTGTCTTGTTTATCTTTGTGCTTATGTTTGAACATGAACGTAGCTTACATACAAAATCATACATCTAGACATAACTTATGTTATGGTGCTCTTTACATATAGACGTAACTTATGTTACGGTGCTCATTTAGACATAACTTATGTTATGGTGCTCTTTTAGACTTGACACGTGTTGAGGTGCTCATTATCAATTACATTGTACAAACTTTACATTTGATCTTTGTCTTGCTTGGTTACTTGCGTGTTTACATAATGCCTTGGTGATGCTAGACACATGAATTGTACTACCTTTTCAAACTTATACTATATGTACAAAGCTAAGTAGTACTCACCAACATCATATGTTGACAAAATTATTTTCGTGCATGTTTCAGGATAAGCTGCTTGACGCTCCACATAGGACTTTGGACTTAGATTAAATCAATCAATTATCTTTATTTTTGTTGTCTTGTATTTAATTTCACATGTTGTAAAACAATATTCAATATTCATATATTTACATTTTAGTACCATGAGCTTTTGAACAATCGTCACTACGTGGCACCTCGATGATTCCGCCATCAGTTGGGGTGTTACACCCATCGTATCATATGTTTAACACTTACCTGGCCAGGGTAAGTAATTCGCATATGGTACACACAGACTTGTTATGAGTAATACATTACCTCCTATATAGGCAAATTTTTAGCTCGTGCTTGTTACCCTTTTTTTCTTTGTTAAAAACACTCTCTTGATAATTTATTCAATGTTAGGTTTTACCTTCATTTATTAAGAATAAACGATGTGTTTTCGTTTTATAAAGCTTTGTGTGACCACACTCATTGGCATGACCACAACGCCTCTCTTTCATTCCTTGATTTTAAACGTTAGTTTGGGATGATTATCCCCAACCGATTTCGATGTTCAAGTTATGTTTGTGCATTGATTGTTCACTAGTGTGAACAATGTACATTTCCTGTTTAGCTTCGTGCTTGCGTATGGAATTACTACTCTTCATGTGATGCTTGCATACTAATACACTTAATATAATTTAAAGCGTGTACCTGATTGATACTTTTCCTTGTGTCCTTTTGTCAAAGATCCGTTAGTCTAAGTCGTTACTTGATTGGTCCTTAGTGAGCATGCTATCAGCCGTGCTCCCGATCCCTCCAGCACCTCGTTGGGTGGATCATTCGATCCCATCTATCGAATACATTGATCTTTTTCTTGTCACATCACAATTAATTAGTAACAAGACATCTCATTGTTAGTATGCATTGCCATAGTAATACTAGAAGTCTTGTTTATTATAGATATTACTTACCGGATTCCTTGATCAAGCCTCGAACCGAACCCCCTTCAACACTTTGAGCGCACAGTTTGAGTCCTAGTATCCTTCCCGACACTCAGATCCCTCTGACCAATGGCTCTGATACCACTTGTAAGACCCTAATATGTAAACATGTGATTAACGATTAAACTTACGAGTTTTGACTTTACTTAAAATCACTCCCGATTAAAACTTTGACATTTAATAAAAACCCAAACCATTGTGATCAATACATTTTTTATTCCCAAAATTTTTACATTTTTAACTATTAAAACATGTACTAAGCTTTTGCGATTTAACGGGAGTTCTTCGAATTCTATTGCGGAAGCTTGATGAGTATTTGGTTGTGTTTGGCTCTTCTTGCCACTCGATCTTTGATCCAGGACTTCCACGAATGCGTACCTTGTATTTGACCTTTATGTCCTTGCACTTAAGGCTTGTATTCGCTTGACCCGTTTACTTGTTAATCCATCATTTCCAAGCTTGCACCTAGCTTGACAAGATCAACCTTCATTTAGGGTTACATAAGCCTAAGATGACTCATTTTTGGTTCATGCACAGGTTCTCCATTTTGATCTGGCTTAAATTTGAGCATTCATGAATGAACTAGGATATGTGTGTGTTCTTCAGCTCGTGATGAAGAAATCGATGTACACACACATATAATTTATTTTTATTAAGTCAAGTTTAGCCACTTGACAAATTTAGCCCCTCAACTTGATTCCACAACTTTGTTTTCTACAAGGCCTAAACTCGTTAAATCCCTTGAATTGTTATGCTCACATTTTGGCTAACACCACTAACGGGGTTAATTTCCTATTAGAAGTATAACTCTTGTTTTACTGTTTAAGTCCTGTTTTATTATCCATAAAACGTTCGTTTTACTATTTAATTCATTTTCGTTATTTGTTAATCATGACCAATAGCATAATTAAGCGAAACTGATTTTCGAGGAGTAACATATCAGTAAGTAATTCTTTTACCTGTTGCTCTTGTGGACACTTGATATAACCAATTGCTCCTAATAATAATGAAACTATATCTGTCTGAAAAGTTAACACAACTTATATTTCTGATTGCAATAAGAGAAAAATATATATTAGACGACGACTTTTAAACCCATTATAAGTCTTTTGGAACAGGATGGTATTTGTTAGCTTAGGCCTGAAAACTACTACCACCACCTTGCACCGCCGCTATCCGGAAACTTCTCCATTGCCGGCAGTCTTCACCATCTGATGCAATCGGAAAACCATCACTAGAAGTCGGAAATTGAATTTTTTTCTGGAATCACACCGGAGGTGACCTGCAATCAGATTATCATGAGTCATCGTGTTAAGATTCAGGGACACCTGTCTAACCAAATAGAGAACATGCAATAGAAAAGCGCCTACCGGGATGTTGCTGGAACTTGATCGGAACTTAACGCTCTCTACTCGTGTACTGTCACAAACCCTGCTCGCTACCACCAAGGACTACCATGAAAAGCTGATCCACCACTTGAACTATCGCCACTGCTCGTTGAGTATTGCTGACGCCGACAAGCCAACAACACCAGTGATTTCCCGCCTTCAGTTTATGAAAGGGAACGTTTCACAGGCAGGAATTGCGGAGTTCCCGCCACTGAACTACCACTCCAGCCCTTGCTTTCAACTCTCACATCACTCTCGATAATATTATCAATACTGTAGAGATAATATGAACTCTTCAATGATTTCTTTTCAAATTAAACCGAAGTGAGTAAATGAAAAGTATACCCTTGATTCATTGTTCTCTAACATTTTTTCTAGAGTAATATGGGAAATTGAAATTAAATAATCAAAACTTTATCGAGTTAGAAGATAATAATCCTAACTTGAAAAATGAAATCTAACATGCCTAACTTGTTTTGGTTTTTATTTATCTGGACCAAAACTAACTAGATTTAACCCGATTAGTTTTCTATCTACGTGACATGCTATTTTATGCATTCTATTGACCAATTTTCACTTTATGACATGCTACGTAGGCAGAAAACTAACTGGGTTAAACCCAGTTAATTTTTGTCCAGTGAAATAAAAACCAATACAAGTTGAGTCTGTTATATTCCAGTTTTCAAGTTGAGATTATTATTTTCCTACCTGACAAACATGGAATTATTTATTTCCAATTCCCATATATATACACACACAGAGAATTTATTTTTAATTATAAAATAAATTTGGGGCGTTAACGTGACATGGCGGTTAACCGACGGTATACACCACTCACCACTCCCTCCTTGTGTTAAGTAAAGTTATCATGTTAACAAGGTGTTAATAGATATAGTTATTTTTGTTTCCTTTTTTAAACCAAAAACCATAATATTAGATGGTGTTAAAAGAGTTAAACCATTTCTTAATGCGGGGTGGAGTGAAAAAGGAAAAAGTGAGTAATGTGTAACCTATATGAAGTTAAGGTTAGTTAAAATATGCCCCAAGGCCTATCAAAGGTGTTTGGGGGATTAAATACATCAATACATCACACATACTCTTCAATAAGGCTAACAGGTAAACAGACGGGGCACACCCCCGTTCTCCACATTTTGCTATGTCCTGGACACCAACACTACCCCCCTCCCATGTCCTCCCCCCGTCCCATGTCCCCCCGCCCCTTATGTCCTCTCCGAGACATTGGAGACGGACCAATCACCATCACCCACCAATGCCTCCACCAATCACGTGCCCCCGTCCTGGACACCAACACCACCCCCTGCCCCGTCCCAAGTCACCTTTTTCCTACGTGGCTAGCCTTTCCTCGTCTGTATACCCAATAGCCTAATTAGCTTTCAACTTTTTGTCAAGTTAAAGTACATACTGTACGGCGATCACATACACCAATAGATTTTGCTATTTATCTTTGTCATTTCCCCTTTTTCTCATAGCAAACACCTCACAATCTGTAAAATTATCAGAAGTTGCCCACTCTAATTTCATCCTTGTCAACTTTGCTTTTGCCATACGTTCTGCCATATGATGGTCAACAGCCCTCAAATAATCAACCAAATAATTTTTCTGCAATACATAAACACATAATGTTATACATAATTATAAATAAAATGATATCTATTTTATTACATAATTAATTCAAATTATAAACATACCACTTTACATGGAGACCCAATGTCACTAAACTTTGTTCTCACTTTCATGTTGTACAATCCCTTGTTTGATACCATATTATTAATCACATCAACCTTTGCATTCTCCAAATCAAAACAAATAAGGTAATAGTGTCGGTTTTCTAATATTGGGATTATTATAATGTTGAATGACTTTAAATCTAATAGTTTGTCATCACATTCAAGCACCTCCATCAAATGTGACTTCATTTGTCACCGTTTTAACACTCTTTGATGTTTTTTTTCTTTATTGTACTTGCATATGCACACACATTTGTCAAAAAAACACATTATATCATGTCCATCCAATTATGCACATGTGCATACTCAACTATATATGTTAAATATTGTGCAAAACAACATACCATCATTATTCACCGTTTCAATATGTTACCGCTTATTTGACCTCGTTTGAACCTTTCTTCTTAATTCTAAATCTGCATATAGGATAGTTTGTGTGTTTAAACAATCGGCATTTAATATTTCACAAGAAAATTGCACATATGCACATGTGCATTTCTATATAAATGTATTAAATAAATAATAACAACGTGATTCAACTTCCTGATAAACATCCATGACAATATCAGCTTCTGCTTCTGGGAGGTCAACCGTATTTCGATTAGTTTCTGATATACAATAAATAAGGAACATAACTAATACATGGAACAAGGGAATACCAAGTACATCCGGACTAAATAAATAATGCCAACCTGATTCAAATTTCTAATCAACAATCGTGTCATTATCTTCACTTGCATCCGGTAACATTTTTTGTTCCTTTATCTCTCGATTGTAATACAAATGTTACTTTCTTTGATTTTTTCCCCATCTGTTAGCTATAATCAATAAAAACGCATAAGAAAACCGATATTTCAACCTGAATGCACATGTGCATTATTGTTATTGACTTAATTATAACTATATATGCTTTACAATTACTTTTAACATTACAAACTACGTTTTACACATGTTCATTAACAATCTTAATGCACATGTGCATTCATAAGGTTATTAGGTAACATTCAGAGATGTATATGCTTCTCTTGTCAATCCACACAACCCTAGAATATTTGAATTGAATTGAAATTAAACACTTTCAACCACAACATCCTAGTTTATTAAAAAAAACAAATAATAAACCTTTTGTCCTGTATATCTAAATATATGGGTAGATTGAGTTCAACTATGCAGGTGATTTATTATTTATATTTTGATAAAGATAAGAATGATAAGCATAATAACAATTTACTACATCATGAATTACAAAGCATCTACATCATGAATTGAAAACCTAACACAAGATCGAGTACCTACATCTATCACCAAAGTGCTAAAACAAGAAACAATAACAATAACAATTACGAGTACCTAATCTTCATCTCAACATCAATGTGCTTCATTATACTTATACACATCATGAACGACATAGTATCTACATCAATAACACAAGATCGAACACCCACAACTATCAATAAGGATCTAAAACATCAAACTGTTACAAATTCGATAGCCTAATTTTCATCTTACTAACAGATCTGAATATTAACAGTATCTAATAATAATAATAATAATAATAATAATAATAATAATAATAATAATAATAATAATAATAATAATAATAATAATAATAATAATAATAATACCTTGATCATATCGATAGGTTGGATGACACAGGTAGTAAGAAACATCCAGAAAAATTGCTAGTGCACTGAAGAATCCATCTGCACTTAAATCACAAGCCAAATGCACTAAAACACCAGCTATTGTGAAGTGGTTAGCTTTGACTGGTTCGATTGTTGTGATTATTTGTGTTCCCATTACACATATTTGGTTATTTTTTCATTCTTTATTGACATCTCTGCAGGGATACAAATAAGGTAGGTAGTACACCTAATTTGGCTTTATAAAACCAAGCCATAAAGACAACTGGAAATAATGTATTGAATGGTTATGTTCATTCGATTGATTTACTGAATGGTTGATTTTGTGTGTGTGTGAGAAAGAGAGAGAGAAGGAATCTATTGAAGGGTTTGTGAGGAAGGAAGGCAACGGGAAAGAATAGGGTTTTTTAAAATCATACTACATATTTATAAAATTGTCCCATGTTCACATTGGTTCTCATAGTTTTCACAATAAACATGGTTCTCGTATGATCCCTACCCATTGTAGATGAAAATATATAACTAACCTCTTCCCAAAGATCCCAGTTTAACATTCTTTAAAGGACTACAAATACTCCTAAGTTGTTATAAATGCAACTTCAAATCTTTTGCTAAATTTTCATTGCGCATCCATTGTTGTCTGCCATGATAAAACAAAGATGCACAATAAGAACAGCAAGAGAAAAAAATTGTAAGATAATAATCAACTTGATGATTTCCCATTGATAATAACATGTAAATATATAATGTACAACCGAATCTCCTATAGTAGAGAAAATATATGATACTAATTGTCAAGAACTGTGTCATCACAAATTATTATTAAGTAAAGATGCACAAAGTCTGACAGGTACAAAGTAAAGACAATAACCACAAGATGCAATCAACCTCACTACACAAAACCCTCACACTCAGATGATCATCAACTAGATGATCAACACACAACAAAGGAACAAACAGATTGATCGATCAAGATGATCAGATAAACCAAACCCTAATTATTGAGAGAGTACTGCAATGAAAGGTTTGAGAGAAAAACAGGTGATCTAAAAGTGGCAAGGGAAGGAAATCATCAGCTATACAGGTGATCTATGACACCCGGCATGTTTGGCTTAAACATATTAGTAACATCTAAGTCTACCTTAGCGAGAAACGTTTATAAACAGACTTAACTGGGTTAGTTGAGTCGGGTTGAGTTAGGATTGTCCAGGGTGCAATGATCTGGAGGATCATTGGGAGTCGTTGTGGTAATACACTAGTACCGGGTTTCGTTGTTGGTGACATTACATGAACTAATTAAGTATATGTGTAGATTATGGGTTGTGTGGTGGATTATATACATAGATGTGTTTAAATGATGTGTAAACGATTATCTATGCTTAAATATGTTAAATATAGACTAAGGATGCATGCTTATGTGTTAAGATGTGTTAGAATGCGTTAAACACGACAAACTGGAAAATTAGTTAAACATGAGTTCTGGTTCGACCACTTCGAGTGGTCGAAGGAGAACATTTGTTTGGTTCGACCCTTTGTAAATGGGTGTGGAATTGAAAGAATTCCTTTCGACCAGGACAGGGCTCATTCGACCCTGTGAAAGGGTCGAAGGAGGCCACCTTCGACCATTGATATGGGGCGAAGGAGAAGTAGTATAAATACCAAACTTTGTCATTTTTCATCATTTCACAAACCCTAACCGTCCCAAAACACTCTCAAACGATCTTAATCATTAAGGAAGGAGTTTTTGCTCTTCTTTTTCATAATCTAACCTATCTACTACATCTAAACAAGAATCCAAGGTGTGTTCTTAATCCTAAACCTTTTTGAAAGCATTTTAATTCGTTTTCATCTAACCCTAATTGTCCGGATCTATTCTAAGGGTGTTTTTATGATTAAAAACCTTTAAAACATCTTTCTAAATCAAAACATTATCATTTGACATAAGTTTTCATGATGATAAACATATGTAAATTGTGTATTATGTGGTGTGATGTGTTGTTCAATGATTTGCTGCTGTATCTATGATAGAAACATGATATAGGATTGTTATTGGTGCTAGATTATTGTTGATTAGGGTTAGGATTGGATAAATGATGATATTATGGGTATTTGGGGGTTTTAACGAATCTAGACTTGATGCATGATATTTATGATCAATAGAACTAATAGGGAAAGATCGAACACTCGACAAACTGAGCATTTTAAGTTGAATACGGATCGATTTCAAAAGTTTCCAAATTAGGTAAATTATTCATGCATGAAAGTGATGTTTCCATAATCTTTACCATTTTAGGAAAGGGCTGAAATGGACATATTATTGGGGGAAATCGGTGGGGTTTTGTAGGGATAAGTTATTCATGCTTGACTGCTGTGTTTGATGATGTTTCGAGTCGTTTTGAATGTGTTTGAAGCGTGTTTAGGAAAATTTGCACAACAGGGGCGAACCTGGACTCCTTCGACTGATCGAAGGTGCGAAGGAGAGAATCTAGGGTCGAACCTGGGTTTTGTTTGGGCGAACGTGGTAAAACGGGTGAAGGAGGCATCAAACGGTCGAACGAAATATAAAACGGGCGAAGGAGACTTAAAACGGGCGAAGGAGACTTAAACTGACTGGTTCGACCGTTCTGATGCAGAAATGAGATTTTTGATACAGACTAAGTGTTTTATGCTTGAAACTTGTGTGTAGTCTATGTGTACTTGATTAGTTAGGGTAATGGGTCACCAACGGGATGTCGGGTCGGTCTAGTGTGTCGGTTAAACATTTAAACACGTTTTAAAACATACTTGGTTACGATCCGGACAATCGGGGACTAGATAAACTTATGGTTATTAGTCGGAACACTTATGTGAACATTTTGATAGATCTCCGGTAGAGGGATTATCAAGGGCTTAACATCTTTACTTATAACCGAAGAACGCTATCTAAGGTGAGTTCCCGGCCCCACTTTTACTGCTTTAACTTTTGGGGGAGAAAACATGCGCTAAACTATTTTGGTAACATATGTCATACTATGGTTTTAATTTTGTATTGCTATACGATCTTTGGAAGTCCCGGGGGAAACCATGAATGTGCGGGAATGCACAACGGGGGAAATGTGGATAGATTTATTGGGCGTGACCTGCCCCACTCGTCGGCTTGTAGGGCCGGGCGGGTGCATGTTGTCTCGAACAGGAACATTGGTATCATGCTGAACATACGGGATGCTTAAACATGCTAAACATTGCTAAACGTGTCTAGTAATGGTTTCCAATCGTAGTAGTAATAAAACATACGCCTAGCTAGCGTACTTGGTAACATTGATATAGTATGGACATGGTAACGTTTTGGTAACATATTGAACAAACCTGTGAACTCACCAGCATTATATGTTGACATCTTTTTGGCATGTTTTTCTCAGGTCGCTAAGGTAGCAACAAATGGAACTAGGCGCACGGGTCTGCATTTGCGTCTAGGCTTAGTTGCACATTTTGAAATAAAGTGTTTTGAATACTTTGGAATACTATTGTAGCTGATTAAATTCTTCTTAAATGCTTCCGCTTATAAAAATCGTTGTTTATGGTTTTACGTATTTCATATAGTGTCGTTTATTGTGATCGTTGACTTGGATCCCGGTTTGTCATGCGCCTCACGGTAAAACTCCGCAAGTGGTAATTTGAGGGTGTGACATGATCAAAAAGTAGCTGATGACTTGTGTTTTCTTGAGACAATCAACGGCCAGGAAAGCATAGATCCAACGGCTGAAGGCAAAGTGTGTTTCTACACACGGATTGCTATGCTGGAAATAGAGAAGAAGGTTGGGCCTGATGGGCCAACAGCCACACCTCCAAGCCAGGCTCCTGCACACACGAACTAGGCTTTCCAAGCGTTGTATGACAAACATTTGACCTTGGTTGAGTTTTCTGGATAACTCATGTTTCACTAGACTTAGGGGGGGTATAGTGTATGCAGAATGTATAAAGATGCACATATGACAGTAATAATAAGTGAAAATGTATGGATGTTTGACCTGGTTCATTGACTGTTGTCACATTCTCCCCTTGTTTTGGAATTCCGTCCACGAAATCGAGTTTTCCTACTAATTTCAGTAGTCTTAGGTAAAAGAGCTGGGTACTTGCGTCTCATTTGGTCTTCGCGTTCCCATGTAAATTCGGGACCACACTTTGCATTCCAGCTGACTTTCACAAGTTTAGTACGGCTCCTTCTCAATTTCTGGACTTTCCAATCCGTCACCTCGATTGGCTCCTCGACAAAATGGAGCTGATCATCGATGTGAATTTCTTCGGGTGGAATGATCAAGGATTCGTCGGATAAACACTTCTTTAGATCGGATACGTGGAAAGTGTCATGAACGCCACTTAGCTTTTCTGGAAACTTGAGCTTGTATGCCACGGGACCAACCCTAGAATGTATCTCGAATGGACCAATGTATCGGGGATTAAGTTTTCCATGCTTGCCAAACCGTGGTACACCCTTCCAGGGTGAGACTTTTAAGAGTACCTTATCGCCGACCTGGAATTCAAGTGGTTTGTGACGGCGATCAGCGTAGCTCTTTTGACAATCTCGTGCGGCTTTCAAGCGATCACGGATCTGAAAGATCTTATCAGTGGTCTCTTGAATGAGCTCGGGGCCAGTCAAATATTTGTCTCCAACTTCTGCCCAACATAAAGGGGATCTACACTTCCGTCCATACAGGGCTTCAAATGGAGCAGCCTTGATACTGGTGTGGTAATTGTTATTATAAGAGAACTCAACCAATGGTAGATGAGAATCCCAGTTTCCACCGAAATCGATTACACATGCCCGAAGCATGTCTTCCAATGTTTGAATTGTACGTTCAATATGGCCATCGATTTGTGGATGATAAGTTGTGCTCATGTCTAACCGAGAGCCTAATGCGTCCATCAGTGTTTGCCAGAATCGGGAAGTAAATCGACTGTCTCGGTCGGAAATGATTGAAACAGGCACACCATGCCTAGTTACAATCTCCTTGATGTACAACTTGGCGAGTTTCTCTAACTTGTCGGTTTCCTTGATCGGCAAGAAATGCGCGGATTTAGTCAACCTGTCAACAATTACCCAAATCGTGTCGTGACTACTGGATGTCTTAGGTAGCTTGGTGATGAAGTCCATGGAAATTTGTTCCCATTTCCAAACAGGAATTTCTAGTTGCTGAAGTAGACCAGACGGTTTCTGATACTCAGCTTTGACCTTTGAATAGGTAAGGCATCGGCTGACGTACGTGGAGATTTCACCTTTCAGGTTGGGCCACCAGCAAAGTTCCTTCACGTCTTTGTACATCTTGTCAGCACCAGGATGTACTGAGTATCTAGACCTGTGGGCTTCTTCAAGGATTAAATCACATAAACCACCAAAATGTGGCACCCAGGTCCGATTGGCAAAATAAACCGTGCCGTCAGACCTTGGTTCCAATAGGTTAACTATCTTAAACAACGACTCATTCTTCAGATTTTCACTTTTCAGAGCTTCCTGTTGAGCGTCACGGATACGGATAGTAAGATTTGTATGGATAGTAAAACCTAGCACGCGCACACGCAGGGTCTTAACTCGTTCCTTCCGGCTTAATGCGTCAGCCACAACGTTGGCTTTTCCTGGATGGTATTTAATCTCACAATCGTAATCGTTCACTAATTCAACCCATCTACGTTGCCGCATGTTCAACTCCTTCTGGCTGAAGATGTGTTGCAAGCTCTTATGATCAGTGAAAATGGTGCACTTAGTGCCATAAAGGTAGTGCCTCCAAATCTTGAGGGCAAAGATCACTGCTCCCAACTCTAGGTCATGAGTGGTGTAATTCTTCTCATGAATTTTGACCTTGTTCCTCTGCATGAGTACGCATCCAAGACCTTGATGAGAAGCATCGCAATAAACCACAAAATCATCGGTACCTTCAGGAAGAGAAAGAATTGGAGCACTTCACAAACAGTCCTTCAATACTTGGAACGCATTCTCCTGCTTAGTTCCCCAATCGAATTTCTTGTCTTTCTGGGTCAAGACAGTCAATGGCTAGGCAAGCTTGGAGAAATTTTTGATGAACCAACAATAATAACCAGTTAATCCCATAAATTTTCGCACTTCAGTTGGCGTCTTGGGCACAGACCAATCCTTGATTGCTTCAATTTTTGCGGGATCAACTTGTATACCCTTCTCGTTCACAACGTGACCGAGGAAATGGACGTCTCAAATCCAGAACTCGCATTTTGAGAATTTGGCAAACAGTTTCTCATTTTTAAGCAACTCCAAAATCAGTCGAAGATGTTGTTCGTGCTCTTCTTGAGTTCGCGAGTAGATCAAGATGTCTTCGATGAAGACAATTACGAACTTATCCAAATAGGGCTTGCAGACACGGTTCATGAGATCCATGAAAACGGCAGGAGCATTCGTTAACCCAAATGGCATGACTAGGAATTCGTAATGCCCATAACGAGTTCGGAATGCAGTTTCGGAATGTCGTCTTCCTGAATCCGCAACTGATGATATCCCGATCCTAGATCGATCTTCGAGTAGTAACTGGAACCCTACAACTGGTCGAACAAATTATCAATTCTTGGCAACGGATACTTGTTCTTGATGGTCAGCTTGTTCAACTCCCGGTAGTCAATGCATATGCGGAAGCTCCCGTCTTTCTTCTTCACGAACAGAATAGGCGCTCCCCATGGAGAAAAGCTTAGATGAATGAAACCTTTGTCCAACAACTCCTGAAGTTGGTTAGACAGTTCCTGCATTTCAGATGGTGCTAGAAGATAAGGAGTGCGGGCTACTGGAGCAGCTCCTAGGATAAGATCTATGCAAAAATCGACTTGTCGCGGCGGTGGAAGTCCCGACAAGTCTTCTATAAAGACTTCAGGATAGTGTCGCACCACTGGGATATCCACAAACTTCCGATCTTTAGCATTTTGTTCAATGACATGTGCCAGAAAGGCGACACAACCTTTCCTTAAACAGTTTTGTGTCTTAATGCAGGATATGACTCGAAGAGTGGGTACACCCTGGTTTCCTCAAATCAATAAGGTTTCACCATTTGATAAGGGGATTCGAACCAACTTTTCGTGACAGACGATCTCTACACGATGCTTGGATAACCAATCCATGCCAATAACAACATCGAAACTACCTAGTCGGATGGGTAATAAATCGATATGGAATTCATGGTCGTCAAGTACCAGAACACAGTCCCTAAAAACTTCCTTAGACGAGATTTACTTACCATTGGCTAATTCTATGGTGTAACGTGTTTCCAACTTACTAGATTCAAATCCAAGGGATTTCTTAAAGTCGGTGGTCACAAAGCTAAAATCTGCGCCTGAGTCAAAAAGTACCGATGCAAAATGATTGTTAAGGAGAAACGTACCTGTAACTACGTTAGGATCATCACGTGCTTCGTTGGCTCCCAGCACGAACGCTCTACGACGGGCTTGATCCTTGGCCTTGGGACAGTCCTTCCGGAAATGTCTAGTCGCACCACATTCGAAACACTTGTTTTTGGCAGAAGGAGTGTTCGTGGCTTTGGCCTTGCAGTTAGCGGTTGAATGACCACGACGGTTACAGTTCTTGCATAAGATACTTTCACAGGTACCTACGTGATGGTAGTTGCATTTGCTGCAGTGAGGATGGGGCCCGTTGTATTTGCATTTGTGCTCCTCAGCAGTTGTAGCAGTAAAGACCTTCACGGCATCTTATGGTCGGTGAGAGGAGTGCTTGCCTTTCTGGTTGTCGGAACATTTGCGCTTGTTCCCGGAACTCTCGCTGGTAACCGTAACCTTTTGGTTTAACGAACCCATGCGAACAACGTCGTCGGTCAAAATTTGAGCTAGGGTAACCGCAGCCTGGATAATGGAGGGTGCCGATGCAGGGACCATACTGCGATCTTTGGTGACAGACCCCAGATATACCGCTCAACTCTCTTATATTCAGGCGTGACCATGTGTGGAACCAGTCTTGAGAGTTCGTGAAAACGAGTGGTATATGCAGGCACGTTGGCATCCACCATGGCAAGATTCCAGAATTCGGCTTCCAACTTATGTAGCTCACTCCTAGGGCAGTACTTTTCCATGAGCAATGTTTTGAGATCGGCCCAAGCAAGGTTGTATGCCGCTTCTCTGCCCAGGGTTTGCACTTGCAGGGACTACCAGGTAAGGGCTTCATCCTGAAAGGTACAAGTGGAGTAATTTACCTTTTGATCCTCGGAGCAACTACTGATGTCGAGGTCTGATTCGGTCTTCTCTATCCATCGGACAATTCCTTCAGCACCTTCTGTACCATGGAAATTCCATGGCATGCATGCCATGAAGGTTTTGTACGAACAACCATGAATAGAGTTTTCAACCTCATGATCTGTTTCACTTCCTCAGCGACGACCGATACCTCCTAAACCTCCACTAGAGTCAGCCAGAGCTGCATCGTGTTGAGCAATTTCCTCGGCAATTACTCTAGCTAACTCGGCGGGAGTGGCCGGTAATGGTCCGCCATTGGTTGTCCGTGCTGACTGTCGTGTTTGCATAACTAAGAGAAAAGAACACAAAAAACATAAGAGATGTATATTAATGTGTAATCATATAATAACCAAAACAATCATGCATATAAACTAAAATGAATCCATACAACCACATATCATAGTATCCATACATGCTCCCAAAAGAAATCAAGTTTTAGTACAAAACGGGTGGTCGAACCACAATTAGTTTTTAAACATCACATCCCAAAATCATAAAACATCATAAGTCAACACATGCATAAACATAACAACACACAAGCATCATCTAAGTAGGTGGTGGAAAAGCAGCAGCGAGAGAAATAATCGCCTCCCTCATGCGTCGGTCAGTCTCTGCCATCCTCCGCTCTAGCATCTCAACACGCCTCCCCATCTCGGCTCGCTCCATCACCGCAGATAATCTCCCCTGCTCGGCCTCAGAAAACTGACCCTTGAGCTCCCGAATGCGGTCTCCCAATGCTACTAGCTGGACATCATGGGATATAATGACACTACGCTCCGTGTAGAGGGGTCTCTCGGATGAGCCTCCCCAGCTCATAGCCTCGGGATCATCCTCCTCATCCCTATGTGCAAGGTCGCTAGTGAGGCTAGGAAGGAAGGGCCGCTTGTGGGCCTGAGACCGTCTCTTCAGCCTCTTAGATGGCTCGCGCACTTCCACTGCTAAAGGCTCTGGCATGGGGTCGACAGGCTGGGTAGGCTCCCTAGTTGGGATAGGGTCAGCGGGAAGAGGGAAGATCGGGGCTCTAGCAGGTATGGCAATAACAAGAGCTGGTCGTGCCCTCTTTCTAGGTGTACACTTGGTGAGTGTGCGTCCCAAAGTGTTCAGGCGAAAAAGGGGTTAAGGCTAGCTGGAGAGCATAAAACAGGAGGGGTGAATGTCGGGGGCGGCTAGAGAAGTGGGGCGTCGTCGTCGGAGATACGTCTCATGACTGGAGGAAGGTCTATGTCAATCTCGGAGTCTGAGATCCACCCACACCCGTGATGTGAGGACTCGAGGACAGGGGCTGGCTGAGTAAGGGACAAGTCTTCCTCCTGAGGGTCGTCCACCAAGTAATCCGGCTCGGAATCGGATGGAGAAACAAGGTCAATGGTAATGACTATGATCCTGTCATAACATGTATATATATATATATATATATATATGTAAATGATCACATATGTAGATAAATGAACTACTGTACCCGTGTGTCTTCGTGGAACGGCTTGAGATTTGAGAGGTGCAAGGTTAGATAGCGTGGTACTTTGTGAAAACGTTTTGAAAAATGTTTTATGTTATAGTTGACTCAAAAGAATCTTAGTTTCCTATAACCTCGTGCTCTAATACCAATCTGTCACACCCCGCGAAGTCGGAAACACGGGGATGCAACCATCGAAAGGTTTTCAAGCACAAGGTTCAAGCAACACACATTTTATTAAAATAGTACCACCATGAAAGATGGATATTGTCATAAATTTATTTATACCGACATCATAACCCTCATGAAATGATATATTGTTTAGTACTCATGGACTTGGAGTCAAAACATCACAAGGTTGACAAAAACCCATCAATGTGGTACCACGTAGTGCATGCTCGACCCCCCCCCTCAAATCCCTGCGGCCCTCCATTAGTTACCCGAAAAACATGCATAAAGAGTTTGTCAACAATAATGTTGGTGAGTTCACGGGTTTGTATATAACAAGTAAAACCAATGTGTAATTCGTCTATGACCAATCATAGGCTAGCTAAGCAAATGATTACTGTGCAAACCATGAGTCCCATAACCAAACCTCTTGACTGTAGTGCCTCACGCATTGTACACGAAAGACAATGTATGTATAGTAGAATACTAACAGTCTTTTGTATGTAACTGGTTAGAGCGACTAACCAAGAGTGGGGGTGTCAACCCAATAGATCTATTAAAGTGTTCAATGGCTTTTTATAGCTAATGGTTATAGTAAACGTTGTATGAGGACTAGTGAGCTCATGAACCAAAATGTCTCATGTTCCACATGGTAGTCACGATAGAATATGCACACACATGTAAATGAAACTAGTATTGAAGCATGTTTATCCCCCAAAATGTAAAATAGTAAAATGGGGCCGTAAAACTCACCTGATAGAGATGTATGTGGTCTACTGAGGCTATAGATGGTCACCGTCCTAACAAATGATACCATATGATCATTATAGACATGATAAGTTGTCTAGTTTTGTTAATTATCTTACAAGTTGTTCACCCGACACTTGTGGACCCTAGTGTTTAGTGTACGCGGGCCGTGTTGTAGTGCTCGTGATGACCATTAATACCTTGTAAAACATATGATTCTGGAACATTGGTGTTTTGTCAAAAAGTGGTATTCATTGTTGGGCAAGGTGGACCTCTCACATTGTCATGGGCTATAAAGTAGCACCAATCCGTCATGAGTGGTCGGTTTTTGTAAGATAACCTAGTTTAACACAAGTTTAGAACCCTTTTAAGTCCATCATGGAGTTAACACATGTTTCGGCACAATTTAACTTATGTTAAGTAATCATAGCCGAAGCAAGTGCTTCTAATGTAGCTCGAATTTGATGGTTATGTGAATCATTAGCGATCGATATAAGCGTGGCAAGTCTAAGCGATGGACTTGCAAGTGTTTTAGTGACCTTAGTGACAAAACCGGTTGTGAAACCATCTAACATATACTCTAATCTTTGGACAAGGATCAAGAAGTTTAATTATCAAAAACTAGTTATTAGATAGGTGATCATGTCGAGTTTTGATTCAATTAGTCATTTCCCATCTTACTTTATTGTTGCAAAAGCCGATCGATTAACAACTAGGCGTGTTATCATAACAAATGTGATTACTAGTTAGGTGTTTTTATGAAAGTGAAACAATGTCTGTGGTTTAAATGTGTGCATGGTCGATCAAAGGTCAACGGCTCGGGTGTAGAGTTTATGGCCGATGGGTGTGAGGTTTTGAAAGAATAGAATGGCTTAAAGCCTTACTTTCTTGAAGCAATGTGAAATAGGTTAGGTGCTAGATCCTTGATCCTTCTCTCGAGCCTCCTTTGTCTTCGGTTGTGATCCCTTGGAGCTGAGAATTAGCAGTGCAAGAATGAGTGTTGTGAGTGTTGGATGGTGCAAGTTTTCAAGTGTCCAAGGCTCCCTTTATATAGTAGTTTGAATGGCAAGCCACACCCTATGGATTAGAGTTCATGTATAAAGGTTTTTACTAGTTTGGTGTATGTTAATAGGCCTCCTTGTCTCTTGCTAGCCGATTGGGTGTCAAAGGAAGGAATGAGAAGCTCTAGCTTGTATGGGAATGTGTTGAGGGTGAGTTGACTTTCTACTTTGGTGTATGTTTGTCCAAGAGGTGAAAAGTAGAATGTGGGGTTGTGCCTTGGTGTTCTTCGGCCGCAAATCATAGGGAAAAGGGAGGGTTGTTTAGGTAACTAACCAAGCTTAGGTATTGTGAGCTCCATAGATTAGGACTAATTTAGTATAAAGCGTGCATGGATGGTGACACTTCATTGATCCAAGAGCTTGCTTCCATGTGCCACTTAGGGCCGCAAATTCTAGTAGGACAGGGATGTTTGTTGGTTTCTAGTTAAGGAAGGGTGGTAGTCATGGGAAATTGAAGTAGGATGATGAATTGCCAATTTAGAGTAAAGGTTTGGAAGGTTTAGCATGATAAGACTTGTCATGTTTGTGGAAATCGGCTAGTGTGTTCAAGGGAGTGTCTAGATCAAGTTAACACCATTCATGGTAAGGTGTAGGGTAGGTTATTGTCTTGTTGTGAGTCCTAGGTCTCTTGTTTTGCTTGTAACCTTCGGCCGAGATCAAAAGGAAAGGGAAAGGTGTCAAGAGTTGTAAGAAGGTCTTGTCTTATGTTTGTTTGTGTGGTTGGTCGAGTAGGCATGTATATGTGGTGATATAATTGGAATGCTGTGTGTATGTATATTGATAACTCACATTATTAACATATAAAATAGGCATAAACAGTCTCATAATAGGATGCAATTAGGCTTATACTATTGAATTTGATGCTTAAATCCTTCCTATTTGTATTTCTCAGGAAAACGAAGCTCCAAGATGGAAATGAAGGATTTCCGGGCAAAAATTGGAGATTCCTGAAGATACGAGACTTGCAGCATGTTCCCTGTATGTTTTGAAGACAATCCCGGGACTTAAACAGTGATAAAACCAGTCTGAGAGTGACCCAGCATGCCCACACACACTTGCGCGGAGGCCCTGCACGCTAGAAGACAACGCAGCAAGCTTGGAGAGCAAGAAAACGTACTGAAGACACTTGCACGCCCGTGCCACATCACTTGGCACGCCCATGCTTAACTGAAACGTGTTCTCCAAGGTTAGGCTTCAACCTACCTTGATTAGCTTGGCCAAGAAGAGGATCGTAGAGTAGTTATGCAATAAAACATCGAGGGTCGTGAGGATCATGAGAGAATATATATCACTTGGAAGATGGAGAGCTTGTCTATGAGCAACCATGATCCTTATGTTGATCATTTCTATGGTTGTATCTTTCTATTTGCGAACCCGTTTCGATTTGTAGACTTATATTATTATTATTATTATTAGTAGTTTATTTTTAGTTATTTGTTGTGTTATCCTTTTCTAATCTTTGTTTGTTTATCTTGGTGACAGGTTTAAATAATGATTAACTTAATAACAACTTTAACTTAATTAATCAATGGTATAATCAGCTTCTGGTAGTCCCGAGCTAGATCCAAGGCGAGGAAACCGGTAGTGAGACAGATCCTTCGGGCTTCTGATATCCAAACCATGTTCTAAGCAATGGCTTCTGAAGTGGACCAGATCTGAGTGACACATTTCTGGTTCATACCAGATGGTTGAGTGATTTTCTTGGCAAAGGATGGTTCACCTATGGGTGCACCAGTGATCTCTTTTGTATCATACGCCTGTAGGGTTAGGGGCCGCCTTTGTTAAGGATTTCATTTAGCCCGGGAGGTTAGGGTTGGGTAATTAAGTCATCACTTATTTAAAACCAATTTTATCATACGCCTGTAGGGTTAGGGGCCGCCTTTGTTAAGGATTTCATTTAGCTGGGGAGGTTAGGGTTGGGTAATTAAGTCATCACTTATTTAAAACCAATTTTATAGTTTCTAGACCTATAAACATTAAAATGTCATCAAGATACATAAAAAAAGGTTCTTTATCTAGTTCTCGTTAGTACAATGCCGTTAACCAATGGAGAGACTGCCTTCATGTGCAACCGTAAGAGAGATCTTTCGGCTTTGACCGTTAACCAATGGGGATACGTGGTTGCCAGGATAAAGAGACTCTTCGGTACGGAATGCGAGAACTAAGGTGAGGTGTACGATGTCCCTAGCCGGAGTGAAGCCTCTAATTTAAGAAGAAGATAAGTTAGAGGACCCGAAGACTTGACCGCGGTTTGAGGAGCCCGCTATACGCGAGGCCCTGGCGAAGTACCCCAGGTGGACGCACGCTGGAGAGGTTTTGCATTCTACTCAGTAGTCGCCTTCGCTTCTCTATGAAGGAGTCAACACTTCAAGATCACTCTCGTTCTCCACACAATTAATTAAATTAAATTATCTATTATCTATATATAATAAACCAAAACATTTTTAATGACATGTCATAATATTATGCAATCTCTCTTTTGAGAGATGCCACATAGGATGTGATGTGGAAACTCTAGACCAATTAAAAAAAAGGATTAAATATGATTTATCATAATCTATTAAATACCTAATCTACTAAATGTAAATATTAAAACTTTAATATTTTATCTCTCATGTTTCCTTTCATAACTTTTAAATGCTAATATCTTTTATATACGAGATTTTTTAAAGAAAAAAATGACACCAAATTAACGAGCGTTTTATTATCTTTCCAACGAGTACCATAGTGCTATATAAAAAACGGAGAAAAAAGCGACTATTTTTTGTAATCCAATAGGTATTGTGTCAGGTTTGGAATTATTTTAAAAAAAAATTGTGGGTTTGGATCGGGCCTGGGATTAGGTGATACCCGACCCAATTACCTTTTTTTATATTAGAATATGATAACTTATGGCAGAGATTTGTTTAAAATAATAATAATAATAATATTCATTAATCATATATTGGCAGATGCCATTTTTATAGTTTAGATACTTCTAATTTTATTCACTTTACTTAGATTTCTCAACCCGGGACGCTCTCGGGGTATAAACTAGTTAATTATAATAGTAAACTTAACTACTTACGCGAAGGGCCCCGAGATGTGCATATCTATCTACTATTTTGTCTCACATTATCTTTTATAAAAACCAAACCTTTTTCAAAACTCTTTTTAAAAGAACCCATCCGTTTTATTTTTCTTTTCAAAACCTGATCGGTCAATTGATGAAAGGTTGAGTAGGGGAAAGTGTGAACTTTGGAAAACGATACTCAATACTTACCACCGAGACTATACTATGCACGTCAGGTTCTCTGCCTATGTGTTGGTTTTAGTTTCTATAGTAATTATTGTTTACTTTATTAATTTAAAACTTTGTTAATTGAGGGTTTAGTAAAATCAGTCTTTTCCCCCAAACCACTGTTGTGGGATTGTTAAATCAAAGTCTTTGGCACCGGGGAAAATGACATCTTTTTAATACTAAAACCAAACGCATCATATATACATGTGAGTATGGTTTGTGAAGTTCCATGATAAATAGCTTTGTTATGATCCAAGACTTAACATATTATGCGAGTTAGTCGGCCTATATATGTTAATAGTGTTGTGATTGCACATTGTGTCCATTAAGTAGCCTCTAGTTACCCTTTGGTATAGGAATATCATCCGGCTTCACAATGGTAAGAGTTAGTTAGGTTCCGTGCCTTTTGATGACGATACCAACATGTATTTTGTGTATCTTAGCATAGCTACTTGTTACCATGGTCACATGTGTTAAATTGAGATTACCATGTGTTAGGGGGGGTGGTAACAGCTTGATTATTTTGGTACAGATGATGATGACAATGATGATGATGTTGATGATAATGCATCAGGTGGTGGTAATGCTAACAAAGAGAAGTCAGTAAGCTCAAATGATTCAGATAATGATGATGCTAATCAATTTTCATTTGAAAAGAGACAGAAAGAGAAATAAGACAAACCAGCTTCGAGTGGTAAGAAATCTAGTGGAATGTTTGAAGCTAATAAGAGATTATATAGAAAGATGATGAAAAGAGGATGATGGACTATAGAGTTGACTAGAAAGTTTCTAGAGATTTTTGTTAATGATGACATGAGGTATTGTCTAGAATACCAAGATCCAAAACTGGAAGACGGAGAAGTTAGTGCGGTAGTGACTAAATAAATACTTAAGGGTCTTGCACAACAAGTTGGAATGTCTCTTGATGATATTTTGAAAGAAAAAGAGATACCAAATATTCCAGTTACTAGAGCTTTCAATGAAGTAGAGATTGAGGATATATCTCATGAAGTGTATCCAGAGTACTATAATATGAAAGATAACACTAGCATTCTAATCGTTGATGATGAGTTCTTAAAGAAGCCGAAAAGATTGCTAAAAATAAAGGAAGAAGGATCATAGATGAAGTATTTGATGATGATGCTAAAAAGGCAATGTATTCAAGCAATCTGATGAATTGAAAGATTTATTAAAGAAACTGAGAGAGGATGAAGATAAAAGACCAATTCCAGGTGTTCAAGGAGAGTTTTATAAGTTTCACAACCGAATATTTAAGGAAGAGCTATCACCTGGAAATTCTTTCCTCAGTTACGGTGTGTCAGGATCAAATAGAGGAAAGGAATCTTGTACTTATGCGGATTTCATGACATTAGAACTCTTCCATATTGGGCTATACGTGATATTTGTAGACACGAGCTTTTGGGTGTTGAGAATGCGAATGTGTTAGAATGGTTTGCTGAGAAGATGACAAGAAAGAGTCATAGAAAATGGGATATGTTAAAGCCACAATATCCAAAAAGAACTGTTCACAAAGATGTAGATCTGAAGAACATTTACCGTATGTGACGTTGAAATACAAAACACCAAGATGCATAAAGATGATGCTATCTAACAACATTTTAGCAATAATTTTGCTATTTGGTACTATGATTGGAGGACGGGTGAGGCTTTGATCATGATACATGATAAGAATCTGAATCTCATGTGCAAGAAGATACGCGTGTTCGATCCGATGTGGTTAATCAAGCGTTCTAAAGAACACATCGACATGTTATGTTACAACCAGATTCACTTCGATGTACCTGATTTGGATCAATATTGGAGATTCCGAAGGGTTGTATATTTTGTTTTGCATGGGGAGTGTACACTGGATGTGAATATAAGAAGATGTTGGGAAGAATGATGAAGTTGAGGCCGAAATATAAGAAGCGCACATCTACTTCTGAAGGATTGAATGTGAAGAAGAAGGTAAAGATTACTTTGAAAAAGAAACAAACATCCGAGCAACAACCAAAGGGGAGTTTGTAGATACGTTTTGTGGTTGTCGCTTTCGGATATTGATGTGCTCAAAGTGGTTTAATAAAAACTAACTAAATTAACCTAAACTAGACACTCTAAGTTTTAAATTTATAAACTAAGACTCTCTAAACCTAAACCACACAATCGGAAAGTGTACCGGTCAGTGCAGTACAGCTAAAGTAAGTCCGAGTATCGAACCCACGAGACTCTACTAGAAAACGTAAACTAGATTCGACTACATATCTACAAACTGACTTAAGTTGTTTTGTTATATTAAGGGGGTTTCTAACAAACTAATGCAAATAAATAAAATAAAACTTAAATAAACTATAGACACAAACTGAAATCCGTAACTGGGATCAGATGATGGGAATGCACTACCTAGGCTAGAATCCTACACATGAATGATAAGTTTCTAATGGCTATGGAACTGGGATCTTAAAATACTAAACATCAAGAATAGACTAGACACCCTCAACCCTTCTCAAGGGGAAACCCTAGAATACTGTTGTGCTGTTAAACCACCGGTTGAGAGGTTACCCTCACAGGCTTACCTACTCAAATCTTAAAGTACCCGCTAGAAAGTCTACCTTACAGCGCAAAAGTCACAATACACCTGAAAGTGCAAGGGGCAACTACAAAATTTCTGATAAGACTTGGCCTACAAGTAATGCTAGGGAAACTAGGAAGATCTTCTTACAAAGCCTCTAGATCTAGCAATTTAACACTCTAGACAGACCAACAATCTCGCACCTTACAGCTATTGAGAATTGGCAGAACACTTAGAATTACCTAACTAACAATTACAACTCCTATGGATAACCTGCGGAAATTAACCATTAACTAGCTGCTAACACCCAGTCCACAACCTAATCCGCATTCATACATGAAAGACATTCACAAAAACGCAAATGAAGTTTATAAAAATTAATTAAACAAAACTAAATATGCATATACATCAAACCAGAAAATAAAGAGTTCTTTACTTTAAAATTCACCCATAACCAAAAGTTCCAAAACCAAAAGAAAATAAATCATTCAAGTGCAATCATCTTTAACCTAAGTAGCATCAGGGTTTAGCCTCTTAAAGTCATGGTGTTCACAACGGGTTTGAATAGATAAATAATAAATAATTAGATTACAACCGACCCGTGCTCGCACCAATGCTTCAACCTTGACCTCCACTCTAATAATTCTCCTGCTCGATCTCCAACGAAGTCCCTTAAAAAAAATATCCTACCGCCGCTTCGAATTCCTCTTCTTTTCCCCCCAAGAAAATACATAATCGTCCACTTAAATAATATTGTTGAGAGATATTATTATTGATAGTCAACTCGTCCTCTATTCACAATATACAAAGATATATATATATAGATATGTACAACCGACATCTCCTCAATTTCGGGAGATATATTCTCTTTATGAGTTACAATCATTTCCTTTTATATATAATAATCTATTACACCCCCGCAGTCGAAGCGAAGGGTGGACGAAGACTGGGACTGGAACGGAAATCGTCAAAGAGTACTCGAGGTAAGCCTTTGGTGAAGATGTCGGCAACTTGATGACGTGACGGAGCATGTAAGACACGAACATTTCCATGTTGTACCTGCTCTCGGACGAAGTGAATATCAAGCTCAATATGCTTCGTGCGCTGATGTTGCACTGGATTCCCGGACAAGTAAATGGCACTGACATTGTCGCAGTAGAAGATGGTAGCACGCGTGAGAGGATGACGAAGTTCCAACAGAAGATTTCGCAGCTAGCAGATCTCGGCAACTACATTAGCAACACCACGATATTCGGCCTCAGCACTAGAACGAGAGACGGTAGACTGTCTCTTGGATGACCAAGAAATAATATTATCACCGAGATAGACACAGTAACCAGAAGTAGAGCGTCTGGTGTCAGGGCACCCGGTCCAGTCAGCATCTGTGTAGGCACGAGAAGAGAGAGAGAGAGAGAGAGAGAGAGAGAGAGAGAGAGAGAGAGAGAGAGAGAGAGAGAGAGGAGGCAGGAGTATGGTGCAGACCCAAATCAATGGCACCCTGAATATACCGGAGGATGCGTTTAACGCATTCCAGTGAGACTCTCGAGGGGCATGCATGTGCATGCAGATTTGTTGAACTGCATACGAGATATCGGGGCGAGTGAAGGTCAAATACTGTAGTGCACCTGCAAGGCTTCTGTAAGAAGATGGGTCGTCATATAAAGGATCGGTGTTAGCACTCAGTTTGGATTGAGTGTCAACGGGTGTGGCAACTGGTTTACACGAATCCATAGCTGCACGATGAATAATGTCTTTGGCATAAGCTGTCTGAGACAAGAATAGGTGATTATCCGTGCGTTGAACCTGGATGCCAAGAAAATATGAGAGAGGACCCAGATCTTTCATTGCAAATTTACTTGCCAGAAGTGTCACGAGCCTTTGTCGTAGAGCATCATTAGATGTGGTGAGGATAATATCATCAACTTAAATGAGAAGATACGCTGTGTCGCCTCCATGATGATGAACAAAGAGAGAATTGACGGACTTTCTTTGTCGAAACCCATGTAACGTAATGAAGTCCGTGAACCGTTGGTACCATGCACGGGGTGCCTGTTTAAGACCGTAAAGAGACCGTTTTAGGCGGCAGACATGGTTAGGAAAATCCTTATTGTGAAATCCCAAAGGCTGATGCATATAGACCGTTTCTTCTAGATGACCATGTAAAAATGCATTTGTGACATTGAGCTGGTGAATCGACCAGGACTGAGCCAGGGCGAGAGATAAAACAGTACGAATAGTAGCCGGTTTTACAACCGGACTAAATGTCTCACCACAATCAATGCCTACCTGTTGACTTCGACCATCACATACAAGTCGAGCTTTATATCTTTCCAACGAGCCATCCGACCTGAATTTATGTTTAAAAAGCCACATGCTGCGTATAATGTTCATATCAGGGTGACGTGGTACTAGCTCCCAAGTCTGTTTTAATAAGTGCACTAAATTCATGGTGCATGGCATTGTACCACTTCGGTATGGATAAGGCAACCTGTGGGTTTTTGGGTAGTGGGGAGATGGTGTAGGTGTTAAAGTTGAAGAGTTGTTTTGGTTTTACGATGCCGCTCATGGAGCGTGTGTGGATGGTGCGAGAGTGGGTAGGTGTGTGTGTGGATTGAGTGGCAGGATTATGGTGAGTAGTAGGATTATGTTGAGGTACATGGGGTAACGGTAGGTCAGGTAGTGGATTTTGTGAGTGAGACGAGGTGACTGGGCTGTGAGGGACGGATGTGTGTGGTGGGCCGGTTTGAGCTGTGGGTGGGCTGGGAAGTGAGGTAGGCCCAGCGGTAGTAGGAAGGGGTTGGTGATGGGCCTGAGGTGGGCTATTGGTGGGAGGGTGGGACGTGTGTGGGGAGATGTGATTTGGAGTGGGTGGTGGGTCAGTCATTGGGCCGTGGGATGTAGATGTTATTGGGGCAGGTTGTGGGTTGGTCGATGCATGGTCGCTGGACACATGGTTCCACTGTAGTGGATTGAGAGGTATTGAGAGGAAATCATAATTTGGTGGATGTGGTATTTTTGATTTGGTAAGGGAAAATGGACTCCTCAAAGTAGACGTGTCTAGATATGAAAATCCGATGAGTGGAAAGATCTAGACATTTATATCCACGGTGATTAGAGGGGTATTCAAGAAAGACACAGGGGTGAGATCGGTGAGCGAGTTTGTTAATGGTGGTGGATGGGGTGATTGGGTAGCACAGGCAACCGAAAACACGAAGGTGCTCGTATTTAGGGATGCTATGTTAGAGGAGATAGGTAGGGGAGAGGAAATCGTGTTGTTTGTTGGGTAAGATGTTAAGGAGGTAGGTGGCGGTCTCAAGAGCATGATGCCACAAGTTAGGTGGTAGGGAAGCTTGGGTAATGAAAGTGCGAAGCATGTTGTTAAAGGTGCGGATTTTGCGCTCCGCCTTGCCGTTTTGAGACGATGTGTGGGGACAGGAGAAGCGGAATTGCATACCGTTTTTATGGCAAAAATTATAGAAGTTATTGTTTGCATATTCTTTACCATTATCTCACTGGAATTGTTTTATTTTGCGTTCAAATTGGGTGTGGATAAGGTTGTAGCAGGCGGTGAAAGTGGCACAGACCTGTGACTTATGACTTATGGGAAAGGTCCACAAAAAATTAGTAAAGTCATCAAGAAACAGTAAATAGTAACGGTGACCGCCCGTGCTGGGCACGGGGGAGGTCCACAAGTCGCTATGAATAATATCAAATGGCAACCAAGAAGAATTAATGGAAGCAAAAAACGGTAATTTAGTACTTTTTCCAAACACACACGATTGACATAGTTTGTCATTTATTCTACCATAATCAATAAAAGAAGAGCGTTTTAATGAATGCAAAAGATTGTTGACGGGGTGTCCTAGGCGTTGGTGCCAACGATCTTGAGACACAACAGCAAGAGCAGTGGGGTTGTTGAAGTTGGTGGAGAATTGTTGTGTGAGAGGATAGAGGTCGCCTGTGCTATTGCATCTGAGGATAGGAGCCTTGGTTTTGAGATCCTTCACAAGAAAACCAAAAGGGTCAAATTCAATGGAAACTAAGTTATCAGTGGTAAGGCGTCTCACATATATTAAGTTTTTAATTATTTTGGAGGCAAAGAGGACATTGTTTAGTTTTAAAGGTGGGAAGGGTGGGGGTAGGACTTGGTTACCTTGGGCCAATACCGGAATGGACATACCATTAGATTGTCAACTCGTCCTCTATTCACAATATACAAAGATATATATAGATGTGTACAACTGACATCTCCTCCATTTCGGGAGATATATTCTCTTTATGAGTTACAATCATTTCCTTTTATATATAAAAATCTATTAAATATAATGCATCCAAGGGTTATTTTGGTTTTGGGCCGTGAAATTCACGGTGCGTGTTTTATTTATTTATTATTATTGTTATTAGTATTATTATATCTAATAACTATTATTATATATAGTATTATAACGTGATCTCAACTCGAGTGTTCTTGACTTGACCAAAGTTGCTCGCTTACGCTCCAACGTGCATAAACACCTACAAAATATAAATTAAAATAGATAAATACTAAAAAAGGCACAAAACAAATAAAAATCTATAAAAACTATACTAAATAAAATAAACCGGTACAAGCCTAAAACTAATAAAAATACTATCTAAACGACTCGGAAACTGTACAAACTTTACACTGGAAATAGATGTATTTTACAATACATCAGATATCAAGTTAATAGTTGAAGATATCAATATTTTGGTAGATAATAAGACCCATTCGACCTATCGGGAGGTCGAATGGAATTCTGATGGTCGAATGAACATTAAATATGGTCGAATGAAGAAATTTAATGTTTATTGTTTTAGTTCGAACCCTCGAAGGGTCGAACGAATTCATTCGAACCTATAAAGGGTCGAATGGATGGTCTATTTATAGGTTTGTTATGTTTTAGATGAAAACAATTGGTCATTTGTATCTTTTATAATATTAAAAGAAAAAAAACTTGAAAATGTGTCTTAACTTGTTCTGATTTCAGTTTATATCATTTTGCATGTGATTTAGGGTTTCTGCACCTGAATTACTTATACTTGTGTGATATCATTGTTTCTTTGTGTCAAAACGATCCTACAATGCTTCAACCAGCTTTCTCTTCAAACAATTGAACGCCTCAAGACACTTCGCAGTGAACACGAACTCATGATCTTTTTCAAGAAGCTGAGTGAGTGGACAAGCGATTTTTGAGAAATCCTTGATAAATCTTCTATAGAAACCATCATGACTGAGAAAACTGTGAATTCCCATCACCGTGGGAGGGGGGAAGCTATGAAATTGCTTCAACTTTGGCCTTATCAACTTCGATCTCTTTGTCTGAAATTTTCTGTCCCAACACAATTCTTTCCTTTACCATAAAATGGCACTTTTCCCAAATTTAGTGACAAATTCACTTCTTCACACCTTGCCAACATTATCTTGAGATTGCCTAAACAATGATCGAAAAAATCTCTGAAAACTTCCATGCAGTCTTCGATCATGTCATGAAAAATGGCTACCATGCACCGTTGGAAAGTGGCGGGGGCATTACATAACCCAAATGGCATTATTTTATAAGCGAACGTGGCATAGGGGCAAGTGCAAGTGGTCTTCTCGTGGTCCTCTGGGTCAATTGGGATCTGAAAGTACCCAGAAAATCCATCGAGAAAACAATAATATTGATGCCCAACCAATCTTCCCAACTTCTAGTCGATGAATGGTAGGGGAAGATGATCTTTTCTTGTGGCATCGTTAAGCTTCCAATAGTCGATGAAAACCCGTCAACCCGTAACCTTCCTTGTGGGAATGAGTTCGTTCTGCGCATTGGTTACGACTGTCATACCACCATTTTTTGGAACCACTTGGACTGGGCTCACCCAAGGTGAGTCAGAAATGGGATAAATCAAGCCGTCATTGAGCAGCTTGATCACTTTTCTTTCATGACTTCTTGCATTTTGGGGTTGACTCTTCGTTGCCTTTGCATACATGGTCGATAATCATCTTCCATCAGGATTTTGTGTGCGCAAAGCGAGGGAGTAATGCCTTTTATGTCCATTAACTTCCAGGAAATTGCAATCTTCTTCAAGGAAAGCATATTCTAGGTGAGATGGTAATTCCTTAAGTTCCAAAGATGGTGGCTCTTTAATGGATGGCTTGGATTTTTCTTCGGGACTTCGTTCTTGAAGTTGAGTTTCATCAGGTTCTTCATCAAGAGAGACATGCTCGATAAAATAACTTTCAAAAACCATGGGATCATTTGCGTACTTAGATACTGTAAAACATCTCCTTCCCCGAGGATATCATGGAGATAATACCCCACAATATAATCGAAATCGGTGATGGGGTGAATGGATCGTCTTTAGTACTTCAATACTGCAAAACTTTCTTCAAATCGAAACCCAATTTTTCTCCATTCAAGGTCACTTTGAGTCTTCCTACCCAAGCGTCGAGTAGAGCCAATGCGGTATTGAGGAAAGGTCAACCCAGCATGATCGGGCCATCATCCCTAGGAATATCCAACACCACGAGATCTATCGAGAAGATAGTTTCATTGAGATCGAGTAAAACATCTTATGCAACTCCTTAGGGATACCACAACAAGTGGTTGGTGAGGTGATGTTCCATTCTTGTAGGTCTAAGAGTTTGCGGCTGGAACTTCTGGAATATGGAGGTGGGAAGAATGTCAATATTGATTTGCAAGTCGGCGATGGATTTGGCACTGAATCTTTCTCCACGGTGCAAGAGATTACGTGTCAGGAGGTTGTTTCCCTTGAATGATGGTTGAACAGATTGTGTTAATGGGCACGATGACACCTTCTTCAAGGGTATCCTTTTTAGAGAGGATGTCTTTAAGAAATTTAAAGTGAGCGGGCCATCTGTGCTGACAATCGACATAAGGAATGTTGAACTGCACTTCCGTCATCATGGAGTGGAACTTGTTGCATTCTTCCTCCAATTTGGGAATAAGAGTTTCTTCAATTTCGCCTTCCTTTTCTTCTTCCCTTATCGTTGGTACACAAGCTTACTCCTTTTGTTGGGCTTCAATCTCTTCTCCCTTGGCAGCATCTTCCATAGCATACATGTTGTAACAACCCAACCGACGGCGGAAACATTAGGATGTCACATATTGATGATTGTTTAGTAGCACATGGTATAAAATGAAATTTTAAGTACTTTATTGATAACATTAAAATATCCCAAAATGAAACATTGTCTAAGAAATTCAAATACTAGTACATAAACTTAGAATAGATCAAACAACTTCAAATAACTTCTTCAGGCACACCCTAAGCTTCAGCTTCATTTTCCCCTGAAACATGTTAATTTTGAAAATGTTTTTGGGTCAACAAAATGTTGGTGAGAATTACATAGGTTTGAATATTGAATAAAACTTGTACAATTCGAGTGTCATGGCTAGTCAAGTCCATATGGGAAAACAATACTACCCGGTAAATCGTGTGCATAATCAAACCTTATGACTAGAATATTGTGGTCCATCCCATACGCATACGGTTCACTCGTTTTATTTGCAATAACAATCACCCACGCTACCCAAACTGAATGTACACGTATCCGGGTGGGGTTGTCAGTCCAATAGATCTATCATTGTATATCGTTGGCTTGTACGGAGTTAATGATTATGCTTGTCTAATGGTGCTTACCATAGTAATGCTTAAGACATAATGCAACATAGAATAACACATAGACACTTATGTTGAATTGTAATTGAGAATGTAACATGTTTCACCCCAAAATAGTGAAATGGTAGTAAAAAGGGGCTATGTAAACTCACCTGGTATCCGAGTAAGTGATCTAGCAAAGCAGAAGCTGAAATTACTATAATCCCGGCAAAGAGTGCCCTAGTTAGTGCAAGAATGTGACCGGATGCTTGGACCTTCGGCTTCTAAGCGAGCTTCCTAATCTTGAGTTCTTGAAGCTTGAAAGGGAAGAGGGTATGGGTTTGGGGTGTGGTGATCGGCCGAGAGAGAGAGAGAGAGAGAGAGAGAGAGAGGGAGAGAGAGAGAGAAAGAGATAGAGAGAGAGAGAGAGAAAGAGAGAGAGAGAGAGTAAGAGAAAAAGAAGGAATTTGTGGTGTGAGTTCATCCCTTGTAGGAACCTCTTTATATAGTGGATTAGTTGGAAACCTTCTCACTTAGTTTCTTGAATCCATTGATTTGTACACATGCCTTATTAGTGTAATAGCTTTGTCAAGATGATTTGTGGCTTTCATGGGGATCGGCCGAAAGGTATTAGTCATGAAATCTTCCATCTTTGGTAAAGGTTAGGCCTAGAAAGGAATGAGTTGGATGATAGGGTACTAGAATGATGCAAGGCAAGTTTTTTGTCTTCTTATTGTCATGCATGTTACATAATCCCAAGAGAGTTTAATGAAGTTGGAAGTGTGGTGATGTTGATGGTTGGCCAAAATGCATGAATTAATGGGAGGTGGTGTTGTCATGTTATGTTTTGGTGTCTAAATTAGTGTATATGGACAACTAAGCAAAAGATGTCATGTCCTTGTGGATCTTCGGCCGATTACAAGACAAAAAGAAAGAGATGAGACACAATCTTGGTGATAGCTTGAATGAAAATGATGGATCATCTTGTCTTTTACTTGGCCTATAGTTGTCATATGTATAAGAAGAAAGGATAGTTGTCTAGGTATATGATAAGGATGGGTTGTCATTTCCATTTGTGTTCAAGATATGATCATATATGAGAAAGGGACTTGTGATATTTGTTGATGTGGGTTTCGGCCGAAGACTATGTGCACCAAGATCCTCTAATTTTGGCAAGTATCATGTTCTAGGAAGATAGTATAGGTATGGTTAAGGCCTAATTATGTGCAAAGATGCTTATCTTGTCTCATTGTGTCATGCATGTGATCCTTGTTTGCTTCCTTATTTTTTGGCTCAAAGAAAAAAAAACAATATATTTATAGCAAGCCTCCAATTATTGGAAGTGAAGCATGATAAGGTGAAGGCCAATACTAGTGAATAATGAGTGTGATCTAAGTGTCTTGCAAGTTGTCTTATATTATATGCATGGCTATTTTTGTCTTACACATATAGGTATACATATGTATGTATGTATGTATGGTCTTGTCCCTTTCAAATATGATTGTATACATGGTTGTCACCTAGTTGTCTTATATTATGTCCTCCCTATCATCTAGAAGGTATTAGTTGTCATGGAAAAAGACATGTCAAGGAACCATAATTGTGCACATGTTTAATGCTTTCTTATGTGCATTTGTGTGTGTGTGTGTATATATATATATATATATATATATATATATATATATATATATATAAGGTTGTATGGATTTGTCTCATCTAGTTCAAGTGTGCATATGTAAAGCATGTGTGTATGAATAATATTGGTTTCATTTTTGATTATGCACACCAGTATATAATAAAAATATATATAGTTTTGGCAAAATAAAATGTTATGTGAAAATCCATACGCTTTTGTTGATCTTTATGATGGTCATGGTGTTCGGGTAGAGTTCATTTTCACATAACCGTTCAAATAATGAGTCACACTGACACACTTATTCTAACCACATAGTGAAGCAAAACCAGTTATTTGTACGGACTCGACTAGTGGATTTGGCGGTTTTATTGATTAAATAATTGTAGAAGCGTAATAAAAAATACGAAACGTTACAGTCTCCCCTACTTTTGGGAACTTCATCCCGAAGTTATTAAAACACAGGGTTGAGGGTGATTGGGTAGAAATTGGGTTAAGGCACAACATGAATTTATAGGTAATAGAATAATCTGTTTCGAATAGTTTGGATAAGAGGATGGAAATGTGTAAGTTTTAAGGGTTGGATTAGGTTCGTCTAAAATAGCAAGGAGAATAAGAATCTAGCGAAACACTAAACTTAAGTTTTAGGAATCCTAAAAGAAATGCATGAGTTGATTGACTATGGAACGACTAAATGAACTACCAGGTAACTAGAGTTTATAATTGGATGTCTAACGAAAACCTTGATAGAACGCCACACTACCTTAACGTACCTGTAAATTCATGATTACGTTCCGGACCGTAATCACCAATTTACCTTACATTACGGTTTTGTGTCATCCTATGTCTCTAGACACACATAGTGCAAGATGACCTTGTGATTGAATCGTATACAATGTATCCAAAAATGAGTCTAACTGTTGAGCAGGAAAAATGATCGACCTCTACCAGTTAGTGAGTAGGAACCTCTACCGATTGTTGAGCAGGTGCGATGGCCTCTACCAGTCGTTGAGCAGGTTGTTAGGATCTCTACCGACTATTGAGCAGGCATGATGACCTCCACCAGTCGTTGAGTAGGTTATTTGGTACTCTACTGATTGTTGAGCAAGTACTTCATCCTCTACGAGTTGTTGATTAAGTGTAACAATTGTTTTACACATAAATTGCAAATTGATAACATGTTTATGTAAGCAAGTTTATAAGTGTAACCAATATAGTATGTGAGTTGTAATTGTAATGATTTAGACGTTAATATAGCAATTAGTTCACATTCGACAAGCATGTATTCAAATGTCGTGAACATACCGAATAATCGAACCCTCATATAAAAGACAAAAAATTCAATACTAGGATTTATTACTCGAATCAAAATGTGTCGATACATAGAATTTTGAAAAGCAAATAACATTCAAACGGTGGAGCTTGTCATTAAGCAGCTGGAGGGACTTGTTTCGATTTAGGTTAGGGCATTGATTACGAAAATGATTGGGGTCACCACACTCGAAACATTGTCCACGAGCAGACCTAGCATTTTGAGGATTGGGGGCTGGAGCATTCCTAGCAGGGTTATACTGAGCAGCAGGGGCATTCGCAGCAGGAATTCGACAAACATTTGCGAGATGTCCATACTTTTGACAATTGGTACATTGACGACAAGGCACTTGGGTTGGGTGGTGATACTGACAGGTGTTACACTTAGGACGGTTATCAGTATACTGTTTCTTGTTGGGAGGGACATTGGAACCTATTGCGAAATTCCTGGCCTTGCGTCTTCCGTTGGTTGAGGACTCAGTTTTAATCTCAATAGAAGGTTGAGGAGTGTCCTTTGCAATAGCTTTCTTTGTATCCTTGCGAAAGAGGTGCCATTTTTCACATGGTTGTCAGTCAAAGTAGCTGTTAGGCGCTTGGATTCCTCGAGAGTAGTAGGATTTCTTCCCCACATAGTATCCTAAATCTGCATGGGTAAACCTCCAATACACTTTTCAATAGCAATAGGGAGGGGTGTGACCTTATGTGGTAGCAATAGGCTCAGTTCATGGAAACGAGTGTTGTAGGCCAGATTCTCCCCACTGTCCTAGACTAGAACGTGAAACTCATCCTCTAACTTCTTGATTTCATTACGAGGACAAATTTCTGCCATCATAGCATCCTTAACTTGCTCCTAAGTCAAAGCCATTGCGACTTCAGCCCCGCGAGTCCTTTTCTCTTCGTTCCACGATGTGAGTGCCCGCTTGTGGAGGACGCTCATAGCATAGCGAACTTTGAGGTTGTTAGGACACTCGCTATTAATGAAGGTATTTTCATTACCTTTGAACCACTGAAGGAGACCAGTGGCTCCCTCGTCCCCGATAAACCTAGGAGGGTTGCAAGTGTTGAAGTGCTTGAGGGTGCAAGCACGGTGAGCATCTCTGTTCCCATTGCCACTCCCATTGTGATTACCATTCCCGTTGCCATTTCCATTGCCATTTCCATTCATTTGAATGAATTGAGCCACCAAATTGGGAAATAACGAAGCTATTTGTTGAGCCATTTGCTGGGAAATGATCGCAGCGAGTTGGACATTGTCATTGTCATGGTTGTTGTTGTTGTTGTTATTGATGCTCTCGCCATCATGATCGTTGTCATTGTTGAAAAGAGTGCTGCGATGAGGAGGCATTATCTGAGGATTTTGTCCTATTATTCTAATGGTGGATCAGGATTGCAGCAGTCAAATAAGAATAGACAACTCGTAGGACTAGGGTAGCATAAGGTGTGGGATAGGGATAAAGATAAGGAAGCAAATAGGGTTGCAAGTATGAGAAACAAGTACTGTTTTAAAATCCCTAAGGTTATAGTCTAGATTATTTTTCTAATAACCTAATTCTCTATAACCAAGGCTCTGATACCAATCTGTAACACCCCAACTGATGGCGGAAACATCGGGATGTCACGTATTGACGATTGTTCAGTAGCACATGGTATATAATGAACTTTTAAGTACTTTATTGATAACATTAAAATATCCCAAAATGAAACATTGTCTGAGAAATTCAAATACTAGTACATAAACATATAATAGATCAAACAACTTTAAATAACTTCTTCAGGCACACCCTAAGCTTCAGCTTCATTGTCCCCTGAAACATGTTAATTTTGTAAACGTTTTTGGGTCAACAAAATGTTGGTGAGAATTACATAGGTTTGAATATTGAATAAAACTTGTACAATTAGAGTGTCATGGCAAGTCTAGTCCATATGTGAAAACAATACTACCCGGTAAATCGTGTGCATAATCAAACCTTGTGACTAGAATATTGTGGTCCATCCCATACGCATACGGTTCACTCGTTTTTGTTGCGATAACAATCACTCACGCTACCCATACCGGAGGTACACGTAACTGGGTGGGGTTGTCAGTTCAATAGATCTATCATTGTATATCGTTGACTTGTACGGAGTTGATGATTTTACTAGTCTAATGGTGCTTACCATAGTAATGCTTAAGACATAATGCAACATAGAATAACACATAGACACTTATGTTGAATTGTAATTGAGAATGTAACATGTTTCACCACAAAATAGTGAAATGGTAGTGAAAAGGGGCCATGTAAACTCACCTGGTATCCGAGTAAGTGATCTAGCAAAGCAGAAGCTGAAATTACTATAATCCCGGCAAAGGGTGCCCTAGTTAGTGCAAGAATGTGACCGGATGCTTGGACCTTCGGCTTCTAAGCGAGCTTCCTAATCTTGAGTTATTGAAGCTTGAAAGGGAAGACGGTATGGGTTTGGGGTGTGGTGATCGGCCAAGAGAGAGAGAGAGAGAGAGAGAGAGAGAGAGAGAGAGAGAGAAAAAGAAGGAATTTGTGATGTGAGTTCATCCCTTGTAGGAACCTCCTTATATAGTGGATTAGATGGAAACCTTCTCACTTAGTTTCTTGAATCCATTGATTTGTACACATGCCTTATTAGTGTAATAGCTTTGTCAAGATGATTTGTGGCTTTCATGGGGACCGGCCGAAAGTATTAGTCATGAAATCTTCCATCTTTGGTAAAGGTTAGGCCTAGAAAGGAATGAGTTGGATGGTAGGGTACTAGAATGATGCAAGGCAAGTGTTTTGTCTTCTTTTTGTCATGCATGTTAAATATTGCCAAGAGAGTTTAATGTCGTTGGAAGTGTGGTGATGTTGATGGTTGGCCGAAATGCATGAATAAATGGGAGGTGGTGTTGTCATGTTTCATTTTGTTTTGGTGTCTAAATTAGTGTATATGGACAACTAAGCAAAAGATGTCATGTCCTTGTGGATCTTCGGCCGATTACAAGACAAAAAGAAAGAGATGAGACACAATCTTGGTGATAGCTTGAATGAAAATGATGGATCATCTTGTCTTTTACTTGGCCTATACTTGTCATAGGTATAAGAAGAAAGGATAGTTGTTTAGGTTTATGATAAGGATGGTTTGTCATTTCCATTTGTATGCAAGATATGATCATATATGAGAAAGGGACTTGTGATGTTTGTTGATGTGGGTTTCGGCCGAAGACTATGTGCACCAAGATCCTCTAATTTTGGCAAGTATCATGTTCTAGGAAGATGGTATAGGTATGGTTAAGGCCTAATTTTGTGCAAAGATGGTTATCTTTTCTCATTGTGTCATGCATGTGATCCTTGTTTGCTTCCTTATTTTTTGGCTCAAAGAAAACAAAAAACAATATATATGGCAAGCCTCCAATTATTGGAAGTGAAGCATGATAAGGTGAAGGCCTATACTAGTGAATAATGAGTGTGATCTAGGTGTCTTGCAAGTTGTCTTATATTATATGCATGGCTATTTTTGTCTTACACATATACGTATGCATATGTATGTATGTATGTATGTATGTATGTATGTACGTACGTACGTACGTACGTACGTACGTACGTATGTATGTATGTATGTATGTATGTATGTATGTATGTATGTATGTATGTATGTATGTATGTATGTATGTATGTATGTATGGTCTTGTCCCTTTCAAATATGATTGTATACATGGTTTTCACCTAGTTGTCTTATGTTATGTCCATATCTTCTAGAAGGTATTACTTGTCATGGAAAAAGACTTGTCAAGGAACAAGAATTGTGCACATGTTTAATGCTTTCTTATGTGCATTTGTGTGTATAAATATATATCTACGCATGTATGTGTATATATATAAGGTTGTATGGTTTTGTCTCATCTAGTTCAAGTGTGCATATGTAAAGCATGTGTGTATGAATAATATTGTTTTCATGTTTTATTATGCACACCAGTATATAATAAAATATATATAGTTTTGGCAAAATAAAATGTTATGTGAAAATCCATACGCTTTTGTTGATCCTTATGATGGTCATGGTGTTCGGGTAGAGTTCATTTTCACATAACCGTTCAAATAATGAGGCACACTGACACACTTATTCTAACGACATAGTGATGCAAAACCAGTTATTTGTACGGACTCGACTAGTGGATTTGGCGGTTTTATTGATTAAATAATTGTACAAGTGTAATAAAAAATACGAAATGTTACACATGTGCATGAGGTAGTTTTTGACTACCTCAAGATTCTCCACATACTTCTTTAAGTCAAGGAGTGGAGGTTCCAGTTCAGGTATGGATTCGGGCTCAGGCTCATATTCGGTTAGACTTGATGGTGGTGAGGAGAATAAATGAGCTAGTGGATAGGGCATGTAAGGTGATGGGCTTGGGACAAGTGCAGGTAAAGGTGGGGTGAATTGGTAAGGTTGTGGTAAAATATATGGTGGTGATTCATCAAGGTGATTCAATCTATCGAGTGCATCATGTGATGGTGGGATAGGACCAAATAGTGGTGGTGGAGATCTAGGTGGTAAAGGTGGTTGGGAACTTAATCCACTGCCATTTATGTGGTAAATTTCTTCATTGGGGTTATGAGGAACCGGTGAAGGATTATAGGGTGGTGGTTAAAGAGGGGGTGAGTAGTGACTGTTGTACTCTGGCAGATACCAGGACAAATAGTCTTCACAGTTGTGCTAGAAGGTCGGTCCACCACAGTACTCACAAAATTGCTGAACATAAAACCCTTCATTATTGAAAAAGTTCTCTGTCACAAACCGATCTTACTCCATGTGGTCCATCTGAAACACTATAAAAAAAACTGGAAAAGTGATTGGACTACTACTAATTTTGCGGCAATATAGTAATGGAAGAGAATAAAGACCGTTCGTTTCCGACACGGGTTCACCATTCTTGATTTGCGCCAAACCTATCACATAAACTGTAACACTGGGTATTTTTCTACAATTTTTTTTTAGTTTTCTCATTTTGTCTAAATTTTCTTCTTCTTATTAATAGTATTACTAATAAATATGACAATAACAACTAGAATAATAACATTTTCAAGCTATTAAAAGATTTATAAAACCTATTTTATAAAATGTTTGAAAACTAGCGTTTAATAATATTTTGTTATTTACATAAACATTTGATATAAAATAAATGAATTTATAATATAAAAACATATAATAACTAGTTAAAAAAAATAGATAACTCTAACAAGACTCGAACCAGAGTCCGCAACTGGTTGGGAATTATCAACCAACCCATAAACCACTCGACCAGGCCTAGTGTTTGGTTTAATTATGATCTGGGCTATATTAATAAGAAGATTAGAATACACCAAAGTCAACACCCAAGTCAAACCGACTTATAAGCCTTAATTGACACGCCTTTGGGACTGATTTTGAAAAGGATTTGACAGCTTTATGGCCGAAAACATCTTTCCAATTGATTTCAACATTCAATTTCGCTTAATTTTTCCATTTTCGAGCCTAATTACGCGTTTATGATTATTATGGGTCAAACTTCCATAGTTACAATCGAGTCGGGTTCTGAAGCACAATTGAAGCCTTTTAGTTTTGTTTCATCCGTTTCTTCAAGTCGGGTTCTAATCGGTATGTTTTCTTCAATTGATGCATGATCTTGAGTCGATTTCTGATGTGAAATAAAAGCCCCATAACTAGATCTGCAATCGTAGTTGAATGAGATCGATTGTAAAAGCCAGGGTTATTAGTTATTTGGGGATAATGATACAGGTTCACGCTTGTTTAAAAGTAATTCTAAAACCAAATAAAACAACCACTGATCTAGATCAGATGGTTGTATCAACTGTTATTTAACCAAGGGGTCTTGATTTCGATCCTGAGCCCCAACGTTTTTTTTAGCATATTTAATCTTACTAATCCCCAAACACACTATAGAAGTTTCTGAATCCAAATGATTTCATTCTCAGGATATAGACCAACTGGTCTGGACTTGTGATATAAAACATTGAACCGTCCAGAGGCCCGGGTTCGATTCCTAGTACCCACAAACCTTTTTTTTAAACTCTTTATTTTATAATTTTTGCCATTATATTATAAAATGGTTTTAAAATACCAAATCAAATTTATAAATTCTACAAAATTTATTTTATGTTATTCAAATGATAAAATTTATTATCCAATTTTTAGTTTTTCAAAAATAATTTATTTAATATATATAAAATATATTACAAATTTATTCATTAATAAATTGAAAATTCAATAAAAATACCTAAATAGTATTATAAAATTTCACAAAAAATTATTTTCAATTTATAAATCAATAAAATATTCAGAACTGAATTTTAATTTTGAAAAAACATTTATTTAGTATTTTTAATTAATTTATACTATTTTAATAATTAATAATTCACAATAAATCCATTTTTCATTATTTTTACATCAAAATTTCACATAAATTACTTTTATTCATCTAGATCAGAAATAAAATTTTATGATCTGAATTTTATAAATTTTAATATTTTTAGATATTAATACTATATTTTGACAAACAAAAAATAATGTATTATATGATCATTAATTAAGAAAATAATTTTATAAAAATTATTTTCATATTATAACATTTCATTACAACTACCTTTAATCAAGATCTTACAAAAATTCTTTCTATTTATTTATTTTATAAATTTCTTTAATTATTATTTCATTAACTGTTATTCTAAATTAATTATAAGATAATTGTCAATCTCCAAATTAGGAATCCTAGAATACTAATAGATTAGAAAACATAGACATTTAAGTTTTTCCAAACACTTATTTTATTGCCTTAAACATAGGGCGATACTTGGATACACACGAGCCACATTTTTTCTATATCAAGGGATTCGATACTAACATTAAGGTGAGTTTACATAGCCTCGTTTATGCAACTTTTTATACTTGAAAGTTTATGCTTTTATACTTGAGCAGTTCTTCATACGTGTCTAGTTGTAAATCTTTGCTGCCACATGTCATAGACAAAAACTTGTTAGACTTAAACTTACGTAATTTTTAGCTTTGGCCAAGCCGGCGATATACAATGATAGATCTATTGGATTGACAACCCCACCTAGATTCGTTGACCATTTTTATGGGGAGCGCGGGTGATTGTTATCGTTCCAAACTTGATAAGGAGAATTGTGGATGCGGGATGGACCTAAACTTTTTAAGGAGAACCGTGGATGCAGGATGGACCAAAATTTTATAAGGAGAACCGTGGATGTGGAATGGACCTCAACATTATCAGAGGATTGATTATGTGCATACTATCATTTGTGTTTTTGTTTCCACATGTAGACTTTGATATACACTAGACATATGAATTGCTAAACTTTTGAAACTTACAAACTTATTGCTAGACTAGGTCTATGTATTCTCACCAACTTTTAGTTGACCCCCCATCTTTTCCAAACTCAACTAGGATATACTGATGCTTGAAGTCTAAAGCTAGCATGAGGAGTTATTTAAAGTTCTAAGTTTCGTTTGCTTGTTTGATGTACTAGATTTCATTCAAGACAGTATTATGTAATTCAATATTGTATTGTAACACTGGGTATATTTCCACAATTTTTTTTTAGTTTACTCATTTGGTCTAAATTTTCTTCTTCTTATTAGTATTATTACTAATAAATATTGATAATAATAACTAGAATAATAACATTTTCTAGCTATTAAAAGATTTATAAAAATTATTTTATAAAATGTTTGAAAACTAGCGTTTAATAATATTTTGTTATTTACATAAACATTTGATATAAAATAAATGAATTTATAATATAAAAACATATAAAAACTAGTTAAAAAAAATAGATAACTCTAACAAGACTCGAACCAGAGTCCGCAACTGGTTGGGAATTATCAACCAACCCATAAACCACTCGACCAGGCCTAGTGTTTGGTTTAATTATGATCCGGGCTATATTAATAAGAAGATTAGAATACACCAAAGTCAACACCCAAGTCAAACCGACTTAGAAGCTTTAATTGATGCGCCTTTGGGACTGATTTTGGAAAGGATTTGACAGCTTTATGGTCGAAACCATCTTTCCAATTGATTTCAACATTCAATTTCGCTTAATTTTTCCATTTTTGAGCCTAATTACGCGTTTATGATTATTATGGGTCAAACTTCAAAAGATACAATCGAACCTATAATACTATAAATTGAACTTGCCTCTTCACACTAAAAGGTGCGACTTAGATAACCCATACATCCATTTTTGTTTTCGAACACATTCTGAAGCACAATTGAAGCCTTTTAGTCTTGTTTCATCCGTTTCTTCAAGTCGGGTTCTAATCGGTATGTATTCTTCAATTGATGCATGATCTTGATTCGATTTCTGATGTGAAATAAAAGCCCCATAAATAGATATGCAATCGTAGTAAGCTAAGGTTCTTAGTTATTTGGGGATAATTATACAGGTTTACGCTTTGTTAAAAGAAATTCTGAAACAAAATAAAACAACCACTGATCTAGATCAGATGGTTGTGTCAACTGTTGTGACATCCGGCAGACTAAGGTTAGTAACATTGACTAAACTAGTAAGTCCACCTTAGCGAGTCATGCATATTACGTACTAAACTGGTTCAGTCAAGTCGTTACGATGATTCTGGGAATCATCGGGAGTCGTTACGATGATCCGCGGGATCATCGGGAGTCGGTCTATAACCAAGTGTACAAGGATTGGTGATTCGGGGAATCGTCGGGTTTAACACACACACGCAAGTCTCGAGTCCCGGGAATTGGTGAACAGATGTAAACGTTTTAGTTATCGTGCATTATGTGTTTGTAATCATTATGTGACTTGTCGGTATGTGAATACATGTTTATATGTGTTAAAATAGTGTTTAACGCGCCAAAAACCCATCCTAGAACCATACATGCGATTAGGAACCTGGAGGGCTCCTAATCGCCACTTGTATAGGCGAATAGGGGGTGGTTGCTGGCGACTAGGGCTCTAATCGCCATTATATAGGCGATTAGAAGCCCTACTCGCCTGAACTAATTCCCTACTCGCCTGATCTGATGTGCACGAGTCAAAACACCTATAAATACAACCCTTGACTCCCCAAACATCATTTGTTCAACCCTAACTGATCCTAAGCCTCCCACACACCTTGAAACATCTCTGGAACTTGTTTTGCTCCAAAACTCACCATTTCCATGCTTACACACCTTTCTTTGATAAAATCCAAGGTCTGTTCTTCATCCCAAACCTTTGTAATGTTATTGTTTTGGTTCCCCAAAAGTCCAGACCTTGTTTTGATAAGAATGTGTCTTTAAAAACCTTGGAAATGAGTTCTAAAACAAGTCTACACCATAATACTTGCTATATGTGAAGTATTGATGCATATGATGATTTTTGGTGATTAAAACATGAATGTTTCCATGAATTTGATGTACTTTTAATGTGTAGGAGTTGTTAGGATGATTATCTATGAGTTTAAGCTATTGTTATAGTGTTTAGATGAAAGTATGCATTTTGACCCATTTGGGTGATTCTTGAAGAATTAGGATGTTATGATATGATTCATTGCTTGTTTATGGTTAGGAATCATGCTAGAATGATGTTATAACATAGGGATGATGAATTGCAAGTTGTAGGAGGGGTAATCTGATCTTTACTACTTAAGGAAAGATTTCATAGTTAATGAAATCTAGTACTTTGCCATTTTAGGAAATAATCGCACCAAGGCCTTTAGAGCAGAGATAAATTGGGGGGGTTTTGCTTGGAATGGGTTGGCTAATGGTTTAGGTTTGATATTGGGTGTTTTTACATGTTTCGGATCTGATTTGGAGGGTTAGACACGCAAAAAGGACGGAACAGACCAGAACTAGCGAATAGGAGTTCTAATCGCCATTATTATAGGCGATTAGCTCCTAATCGGCTTAACTATAGGCAAGTAGGAGCTCTACACGCCACTTTACTAGCGATTACAACTCTATTCCCCACTTTACTAGCGATTACAACTCTATTCCCCACTTTACTAGCGATTACAACTCTATTCCCCATTTTACTAGTGATTACAACTCTATTCCCCACTTTACTAGTGATTATAACCCTATTTCCCATTTTTACTAGTGATTACAATTCTATTCACTAGTTTGACTCTCCTAATCACTAGTTGACTTTTCCTAATCATATGTAAGTTTCCTAATCGCGTGTACTGCTGTCGTAAGCGTATTTTGACATCCTGAAACATGATTTGACACCTAGGAACATGATAGGAACCCCGGGATACACCCAATGGCTTAGTAACATGTGTTCGGACCTGTTTATGCGTTAGTTGGACATTATGCTAGACTAGGTGAACTCTTGCGCGTATTAAGTGTTTAATTGCATATGTTGCATGATGTCTTGTATTTATCTAACACGTGGGATGTCGGGTCACCAATGGGATGTCGGTTCTTGTCTGGTACAGTTGGTTTAACAGTTAAAGGTGTTTTCAAACGTTTATGGTTATGGTCTGGACATTCGGGGACTAGTTAACCTGCGGGTTATTAGTCCGGGTACTTATACACATCTTATGATAGGTCGCCGCTATTTGGGACTATCATCGCATAATTACTTAACTGTTTTCAAGTAATGCAATCTAAGGTGAGTGTCACAGCCCCACTTTTACCGTTTTGCTTTCGGGGGAGAAACATGCTATTTACTTATTTACTCATTAAAGATCATGTTATACTATGGTTACTTCATGTACTATGCGGCTTTTATGGAAAGTCCCAGGGGGAAACCATGAATGTGCGGGGATGCACAACGGGGGAAATGTGGATAGATCTATTGGGCCTTACAAACCCCACCCGATTGCTGGGAGCCAGGCGGGTGCATATTGTCTCTAATACTTTGGGGGTTACCGAGGCATCGGTAATCCCGTCCGTCTGGGCTGGCTTCAACACTTATACCGGTTTAGTAATGGGTTCCCAACCGTAGTAGTAGCAACACTTAACATCCAGCTAACGTTCTCATAACATAGTAGTGACAGATATGATCTTACCGAACTTATAACAACGCTTTTATAAAAGAAAACCTGTGAACTCACCAGCATAATATATTGACATTTTTGGCATGTTTTCGTAGGTCGCTAAGGTAGTAGTCAATGGGCTAGGCAGACGAAGTCATGCAAAGCGTCTAATATTTTGAAGCATATTAAACAATGTTTTGTAAACTATGATATGTCTTTTGGTTGTAAACAAGAAATGCTTCCGCTACTGGTTTACGGCTCCAAGCATGATATTTTGGTTTTAAAAATATATATGAATGCATGTTTGTTGTATGTTTATTGTGATCGTTGACTGAGATCCTGGTGTGTCACGCGCCTCGCGGTAAAACCCCGCATGTGGAATTTGAGGGTGTGACAGATTGGTATCAGAGCCAATGGTTATAGTGAACTAGGACTGCATGTAGAGTCTAGTCTATAACTGAGTCGCACACACTAGACGGTCACAGATAGTCGAGTCTTAACATGCGGGTAACAACATAACTTAACGGGGTGTCGGTGTCATCATCTTCTACGCTACATCATCTGTTTACTCTTTATCATTCTATCTCTTGACCCATCCTTACCATGATTCGATGGCGAACGATATACTATTGAACTTTCTCGACGGCGGTGTACATTGGGGCAGCTTCGGCATACTCCCGAGATCTGTCCAGGGATTCGGACATCTCCCTTCTATGCCCTAATGGACACGCACGTTCTTATAAATACTATCTTATACTTGTACTTATGATAATACCATGATTGGGCGCTAGTGTTCGGTGACTTGAACTTCAAACTTAAAGCACACCTGGAGGACCATGTAGAACAGTTTATCATGTCGGGTGCACACGAGATTATAAACTGTGATGCATGGGAGCCCTAGTGGACTTTGTGTTTGAACGGATGGACCCGAACTGGGCTCGGTCTAGTTCCTTAAAATTCTTAACGGGTTGTACCACGGGCAAGCCTAAATCTTTTGTTTCATGTTGTGACAGAAGATGTCGGGAGCTCGTGGAGGTCACAGAGGCGGCCGTGCTGGCGGTCGTGCTAGAGGCCGTGGCGGCGGCGGTGTCCGTGGAAACATTACCTTTTCTTGATGCTATGGGTGGTACGTCAATTCCCACCTATTCTACCTTGTTCTAGGGTACTGTACCTTTTCTTGATTTTCACCTGTGTGTCTGTTCCAGGTGGTGCTGTCAATCCCCCTCCACCCCAGTGCTCCTACAAGAAGTTTATGGATTGCAAGCCTCACAACTTTAGTGGAACTAAAGGGGCAGTGGGACTACTCCGTTGGCTGGAGATGATTGAATCGGTTTTCTCGATATGCAGTTGCCCGGAAGGCGACCGGGTGAAATATGCTTCTGCGACCCTAGAGGGTCAAGCTCTGACTTGGTGGAACTCCACCACCCAGACCATGGGCATTGGGGAATCTCATGCTATGCCTTGGGCAGAGTTCATTCAGCTGTTGAAAAATGAGTACTGCCCGAGGGATGAGATCCAAAAGCTTGAGCATGAGGTCTGGAATCACAAGATGGTGGGGTCTGAGATTGAAGCTTACACTGCTAGGAATAATGAGTTGGCGGTGTTGTGCCTTGATCACTGTTTATTCTGAGGTGGTTCGGTCGGCTCATAGGCTGACCAATATGAAGGTAGCTGAAGGAGTCTTGCCTCCCCGAGGCGCTGTTGTGAAGGCTCCCGAGAGCAACGAACGAAAGTGGGAAGGCATGGGTAAAGGCTCGAGTTCAGCTCAGCCTCAGCAGGTGAAGAGGTCTGATGTTGGGGGATCGTCGTCTGAGCGACAACCGGGGGTTTACGCTGGGAAGTTGCCGAAATGTGACCGGTGTAACTACCATTATACTGGTCCTTGTGATGATAAGGACCGTTGTCGTCGGTGCCATAAGATTGGGCATCAAGCCAAGGATTGTAGGTCAAACTCTCTGGGGAACCGAAACCCGCCGGTTACACCAGCCCCAGCCCCTCAGGTTGCTGCTCCCCAGGGAAACCAGGGAAAACAAGGGTGCTATAACTGTGGTGAGCTTGGTCACTACAAACGTAACTGCCCCAAGTTGAAGCAGGGCGAGGCTGGGAAGAATGGATCGGGTAATGGGAACAACGGGGGCGGAGGCAGGAATGCTCGCGCCTTTGTGATTGGTTCGAGCGGGGCTCGACAGGATCCTGACACTGTTACCGGTACGTTTCTTCTTGATAATCGCTATGCTACGGTTTTATTCGATTCCGGTGCCGGTAAGAGTTTTATATCTCTTGGGTTTAGTCAATTTCTTGATAGGGTACCTACACCTTTAGAGGCTAAGTACTTGATAGAATTGGCTGATGGTAAGAAAGTCGAAGCGACGCACATCCTTAGGGAGTGTCGCCTTGAATTGTCGGGTTATTCTTTTCCTATTGACTTTATGCCGGTGTCCTTGGGTAGTTTCGATGTTGTCGTGGGTATGGATTGGTTGTCTTTGTATCATGCTGAGATCGTTTGTTTTGATAAAGTCATTCGACTTCCTCTCCCTGATGGAGAAATTCTGTTGGTGCATGGTGAGAAGAGCGGGGTCCCTTTGAGTATCATTTCGTGTATGAAAGCCTATAAGTATCTTCGGAAGGGGTATTCTGCCATTCTGGCACTTGTTTCGGTTTCGTCAGAGGAAGAGAAGAAGATTGAAGATATTCCTGTCGTTTGTGATTTTCCCGATGTATTTCCTGAAGATTTACCTGGTCTTTCGCCTTATCGTTAGGTCGAATTCGGTATTGAACTTGCCCCAGGTGCGGCCCCTATTGCCCGAGCCCCATATCGCTTTGCACCTCCCGAGATGCAGGAGCTGTCCAACCAGTTGTAGGAGCTGTTAGAGAAGGGTTTTATCCGACCTAGTTCGTCCCCGTGGGGAGCCCCTATTCTGTTTGTCAAGAAGAAAGACGGAAGCCTGCAGATGTGTATCGACTACCGTGAATTGAACAAGGTTACCATCAAGAATCGTTATCCTCTCCCTCGCATCGATGATTTATTCGATCAACTTCAGGGTTCTAGCTTCTATTCGAAGATTGATTTGAGGTCGGGGTACCATCAGTTGAGGGTCCAAGAAGCTGATATTCCGAAGACCGCCTTTCGAACTCGTTATGGCCATTTCGAATTCTTTGTCATGCCTTTTGGTCTCACCAATGCGCCCGCCATATTCATGGATCTGATGAATCGTGTTTGTAAGCCATATCTTGATAAATTCGTGATTGTCTTCATTGATGATATTCTACTCTATTCCAAGAACGAAGTGGACCACCATGAACACTTGCGTCTTGTTTTCGAACTCCTGAGGCGGGAATAGCTGTACGCCAAGTTTTCTAAGTGTAGCTTCTGGTTGCGTGAAGTCCAGTTCCTTGGTCATGTAGTTAATGAAAAAGGAATTCATGTTGACCCAGCTAAGATAGAAGCCATCAAGGACTAGGAAGCACCAAAGATGCCATCTGAGGTGCGGCAATTCCTGGGTCTTGCAGGTTATTATCGTCGCTATATCGAGGGATTTTCGAAGATCGCTCAACCCCTCACCTCGCTTACCCAGAAGGACAAGAAGTTCGACTGGGGTGATTCGCAAGAGTCGGCCTTTCAGATGCTAAAGGCTAAACTCTGTTCTGCTCCTATCTTGTCCTTGCCTGAAGGCACGGACGATTTTGTGGTTTATTGTGACGCTTCTATCCGGGGTCTCGGTTGTGTGTTAATGCAGCGCGAGAAGGTCATTGCCTATGCTTCTCGTCAGCTCAAGGTTCATGAGAAAAACTACCCCACCCATGATCTGGAATTGGGTGCAGTAGTCTTTGCTTTAAAGATATGGAGGCATTACTTGTATGGTACCAAGTGCACTATTTACACCGATCACAAGAGCCTCCAGCATATCTTTGATCAGAAGGTGTTGAATATAAGACAGTGTCGCTGGGTCGAGCTTCTTAATGATTACGAGTGCGCTATTAAATACCATCCTGGCAAGGCAAATGTGGTCGCAGACGCCTTGAGCAGGAAGGAATTCGCTAAACCTCGCCGTGTTCGAGCTCTTCAGATCACTATCCATTTTGGTTTACCTGACCGAATCCGTTCGGCGTAGCAAGAAGCTTTGAAGGAGGAAAACCTTAAAGCTGAAACCATGCATGGTCCTGATAGTCACCTTGAGCTCAGGTCCGATGGCCTACATTATTTTGTTGAACGTATTTGGGTCCCTTTATTTGGGGGCTTGCGGGAGCTCGTTCTTGATGAAGCTCACAAGTCCCGGTACTCTATTCACCCTGGCTCCGATAAGATGTATCAAGACTTAAAGATACTTTATTGGTGGCCGAACATGAAGGCGGATGTAGCTTCGTATGTAAGCAAGTGCTTGACCTGTGCCAAGGTCAAGGTTGAGTATCAAAAACCGTCCGGCCTTCTGCAACAGCCTGAAATTCCCGAGTGGAAGTGGGAGCGGATTACGATGGACTTTGTGACAAAACTCCCAAAATCGCCCAGTGGTTGTGACATGATCTGGGTGATTGTCGATAGGTTGACAAAGTCTGCGCACTTCCTCACTATCAAGGAAACCGATGGCCTTGAGCGTTTGGCACGTTTATATCTTAAGGAGGTGGTTTCTCGGCACGGGGTGCCTGTCTCCATTATTTCTGATCGTGATTCTCGGTTCGCTCTAACTTCTGGAAATCCTTGTATAAGGCTCTCGGTACTCAGTTAGACATGAGCACAGCTTATCATCCGCAAACTGACGGTCAAAGTGAGCGGACAATCCAAACACTAGAAGACATGCTTCGGGCATGTGTGATTGATTTTGGCAAGGGGTGGGAGAGTCATCTACCGTTAGTGGAATTCTCCTACAATAATAGCTACCATTGTAGCATCAAGGCAGCTCCGTTCGAGGCTCTTTACGGACGGAAATGCCGGTCTCCTCTTTGTTGGGCTGAGGTGGGTGAGAGTCAACTCACCGTCCCGGAACTTGTGTACGAGACTTCCGAGAAGATCGTACAAATCCGTAACCGCATGGCAGCAGCTCGGGATCGTCAAAAGATCTATGCCGATCATCGTCGCAAGCCTTTAGAGTTTGAGGTTGGCGACAGGGTTTTATTGAAGGTATCTCCGTGGAAGGGCGTTATACGTTTTGGGAAACGGGGCAAATTGAATCCTCGGTATGTGGGACCGTTCGCAATTCTGGAACGAATTGGACCGGTAGCATACAGGCTTGATCTGCCAGCTGAACTCAGTAATGTTCATAATGTCTTCCATGTCTCTAATCTCAAGAAGCGTCTGGCGGATGAATCCTTGGTTGTTCCTCTCGAAGCGATAAAGGTGCATGATCGTCTGCGTGTTGTGGAAGAACCGGTTGAAATTCTCGACTATAAGATCCGTAGCCTTCGTCGGAGTAAAATCCGCATTGTTAAAGTTCGTTGGAACTCAAATCGTGGACCAGAGTTCACGTGGGAACGGGAAGATCAGATGAAAGCTAAGTATCCCCATTTATTTCCTAAGCGCGCGTTCGAATCAAGACATGTCTCTACTGAAGCTGAATGAATCTCGGGTCGAGATTCCTTTCAACAAGGGGATGATGTGGCAACCGGAAAATTTTTCTTCTCTTTCGTAACTCCTTTTTTGGCTTTGAGCTATTTTCAGGACGAAAATTCTTTCAACAGGGGGATGATGTGACACCCGGCAAACTCAGGTTAGTAACATTGACTAAACTAGTAAGTCCACCTTAGCGAGTCATGCATATTACGTACTTAACTGGGTCAGTCGAGTCGTTACGATGATTCTGGGAATCATTAGGAGTCGGTCCATAACCATGTGTACAAGGATTGGTGATTCGTGGAATCGTCGGGTTTAACGCACACACGCAAGTCTCGAGTCCCGGGAATTGGTGAACGGATGTAAACGTGTTAGTTATCGTGCATTATGTGTTTGTAATCAATATGTGACTTGTCGGTATGTGAATACGTGTTTATATGTGTTAAAATAGTGTTTAACGCGCCAAAAACCCATCCTGGAACCATACAGGCGATTAGCAACCTGGAGGGCTCCTAATCGCAACTTGTATAGGCGAATAGGGGGTGGTTGCTGGCGATTAGGGCTCTAATCGCCAGTATATAGGCGATTAGAAGCCCTACTCGCCTGAACTGATTCCCTACTCGCCTGATCTGATGTGCACGAGTCAAAACACCTATAAATACAACCCTTGACTCCCCAAACACCATTTGTGCAACCCTAACTGATCCTAAGCCTCCCACACAACTTGAAACATCTCTGGAACTTGTTTTGCTCCAAAACTCACCATTTCCATGCTTACACACCTTTCTTTGATAAAATCCAAGGTGTGTTCTTCATCCCAAACCTTTGTAATGTTATTGTTTTGGTTCCCCAAAAGTCCAGACCTTGTTTTGATAAGAATGTGTCTTTAAAAACCTTTGAAATGAGTTCTAAAACAAGTCTACACCATAATACTTGCTATGTGTGAAGTATTGATGCATATGGTGATTTTGGTGATTATAACATGAATGTTTCCATGAATTTGATGTACTTCTGATGTGTAGGAGTTGTTAGGATGATTATCTATAAGTTTAAGCTATTGTTATGGTGTTTAGATGAAAGTATGCATTTTGACCCATTTGGGTGATTCTTGAAGAATTAGGATGTTATGATATGATTCATTGCTTGTTTATGGTTAGGAATCATGCTAGAATGATGTTATAACATAGGGATGATGAATTGCAAGTTGTAGGAGGTGTAATCTGATCTTTAATGAAACCTAGTACTTTGCCATTTTAGGAAATAATCGCACCAAGGCCGTTAGAGCAGAGATAAATTGGGGGGTTTTTGCTTGAAATGGGTTGGCTAATGGTTTAGGTTTGATATTGGGTGTTTTTACATGTTTCGGATCTGATTTGGAGGGTTAAACGCGCAAAAAGGACGGAACAGACCAGAACTAGCGAATAGGAGTTCTAATCGCCATTATTATAGGCGATTAGCTCCTAATCGCCTTAACTATAGGCAAGTAGGAGCTCTACTCGCCACTTTAGTAGCGATTACAACTCTATTCCCCACTTTACTAGCGATTACAACTCTATTCCCCACTTTACTAGCGATTACAACTCTATTCCCCATTTTACTAGCGATTACAACTCTATTCCCCACTTTACTAGTGATTACAACCCTATTCCCCATTTTTACTAGTGATTACAATTCTATTCAGTAGTTTGACTATCCTAATCACTAGTTGACTTTTCCTAATCACATGTAAGTTTCTTAATCGCGTGTACTGCTGTCGTAAGCGTATTTTGACATCCCAGAACATGATTTGACACCTAGGAACATGATAGGAACCCCAGGATACACCCAATGGTTTAGTAACACGTGTTCGGACCTGTTTATGCGTTAATTGGACATTATGCCAGACTAGGTGAACTCTTGCGCGTATTAAGTGTTTAATTGCATATGCTGCATGATGTCTTGTATTTATCTAACACGTGGGATGTCGGGTCACCAATGGGATGTCGCTTCTTGTCTGGTACAGTCGGTTTAACAGTCAAAGGTGTTTTCAAACGTTTATGGTTATGGTCTGGACATTCGGGGACTAGTTAACCTGCGAGTTATTAGTCCGGGTACTTATACACATCTTATGATAGGTCGCCGCTATTTGGGACTATCATAGCATAATTACTTAACTGTTTTCAAGTAACGCAATCTAAGGTGAGTATCACAGCCCCACTTTTACCGTTTTGCTTTCGGGGGAGAAACATGCTATTTACTTATTTACTCATTAAAGATCATGTTATACTATGGTTACTTCATGTACTATGCGGCTTTTATGGAAAGTCCCAGGGGGAAACCATGAATGTGCGGGGATGCACAACGGGGGAAATGTGGATAGATCTAATGGGCCTTACAAACCCCACCCGACGGCTGGGAGCCAGGCGGGTGCATATTGTCTCTAATACTTTGGGGGTTACCGAGGCATCGGTAATCCCGTCCGTCTGGGCTGGCTTCAACACTTATACCGATTTAGTAATGGGTTCCCAACTGCAGTAGTAGCAACACTTAACGTCTAGCTAACGTTCTCATAACATAGTAGTGACAGATATGATCTTATCGAACTTATAACAACGCTTTTATAAAAGAAAACCTGTGAACTCACCAGCATTATATGTTGAAATTTTTGGCATGTTTTCTCAGGTCGCTAAGGTAGCAGTCAATGGGCTAGGCGCACGAAGTCATGCACAGCGTCTAATATTTTGAAGCATATTAAACAATGTTTTGTAAACTATGATATGTCTTTTGGTTGTAAACAAGAAATGCTTTCGCTGCTGGTTTACGGCTCAAAGCATGATATTTTGGTTTTAAAAGTATATATGAATGCATGTTTGTTGTATGTTTATTGTGATCGTTGACTGAGATCCTGGTGTGTCACGCGCCTCGCGGTAAAACCCCGCATGTGAAATTTGAGGGTGTGACAACTGTTATTTAACCAAGGGGTCTTGAGTTCGATCCTGAGCCCCAACGTTTTTTAGCATATGTAATATTATTAATCCCCAAACACACTATATATGTTTCTGAATCCAGATGATTTCGTTCTCAGGGTCCAGACCAACTGGTCTGGACTTGTGATATAAAACATTGAACCGGCCAGAGGCCCGGGTTTGATTCCTAGCACCCACAAACCTTTTTTAAACTCTTTATTTTATAATTTTTGTCATTATCTTTTAAAATGGGTTTAAAATACCAAATCTTATTTATAAATTCTACAAAATTTATTTTATGTTATTCAACTAATAAACTTTATTATCCAATTTTTAGTTTTTCAAAAATCATTTATTTAATATATATAAAATATATTACAAATTTATTCATTAATAAATTGAAAATTCTATAAAAATACCTAAACAATATTATAAAATTTCACAAAAATTATTTTAAACTTATAAATCATTAAATTTTTCAGAACTGAATTTTAATTTCAGAAAAATATTTATTTAGTATTTTTAATTAATTAATAATATTTTAATCATAAATAATTCACAATAAATCCGTTTTTCATTATTTTTACATCAAAATTTCACATACATTACTTTTTTTCATCTAGATCAGAAATAAAATTTTATGACCTAAAATTTATAAATTTTAATATCTTTAGATATTAATACTATATTTTGACAAATAAATATTAATGTATTATATGATCATTAATTAAGAAAATAATTTTATAAAAATTATTTTCACATTATAACATTTCAATACAACTACCTTTAATCAAGATCTTACAAAAATTCTTTCTATTTATTCATTTTCTAAATTTCTTTAATTATTATTTCATTAACTATTATTCTAAATTAATTATAAGATAATTGTCAATCTCCAAATTAGGAACCCTAGAATACCAATAGATTAGAAAACTCAGACTTTTAAGTTTTCCGAAACACTTATTTTATTGTCTTAAACATAAGGCGATACTTGGATACACACAAGCCACATTTATTCTATATCAAGGGTTTCAATACTAACATTAAGGTGAGTTTACATACCCTCGTTTATGCAACTTTTTATACTTGAAACTTTATACTTGAGCAATTTTTCATACGTGTCTAGTTGTAAATCTTTGCTGCGACATGTCACAGACAAAAACTTGTTAGACTTAAACTTAAACTTACATAATCATTAGCTTTGGCCAAGCCTGCGATATACAATGATAGATCTATTGGATTGACAACCCCACCTAGATTCGTTGACCATTTTTATAGGGAGCGCGGGTGATTGTTATCGTTCCAAACTTTATAAGGAGAACCGTGGATGCGGGATGGACCTAAACTTTATAAGGAGAAGCGTGGATGCGGGATGGACCTAAACTTTATAAGGAGAACAGTGGATGCGGGATGGACCTAAACTTTGTCAAAGGATTGATTATGTGCATACTATCATTTGTGTTTTTGTTTCCACATGTAGACTTTGATATACACTAGACATATGAATTACTAAACTTTTAAAACTTACAAACTTATTGCTAGACTAGGTCTTTGTATTCTCACCAACTTTTAGCTGACCCCCCATCTTTTCCAAACTCATCAGGAAATACTGTTGCTTGAAGTCTAAAGCTAGCATGAGGAGTTATTTGAAGTTCTAAGTTTCGTTTGTTTGTTTGATGTACTTGATTTCATTCAAGACTGTATTATGTAATTCAATATTGCATTGGAATAAATGCTTATTTAAAATTTGATTACCTTGTGCTACTGAACAATCATCCATACGTGACACCTCGATGTTTTCGCCATCGGTTGGGGTGTTACATAAACCATGAAGCTAAGTCACATAACCAAGTCTTGGCTTATCACTAGGAGTAAGTATAAACACCGTACTGACCCTAAGTGAGACTTTGACAGCCGAGGATCAAGGCACAAAGTGTGAATGTTTCCAAACACAAACATGCCAATGCCTCCCAGGGTCTGCAACCCGTGCAACAGTGATGCCATGCCTGTGCTCAACAGTCAGGTACTGTCCGCTGGTAGTGAAAGTCCTTCTGAGCAGGTTTTGTCACCTGCACGCCCGTGCTCTTCAGTAACATTGCCAGTCATGGTCGGTGGGAGCCTTGGGGAGCACATATCAGGGTGCACTGCCCCTTGCACGGCCGTGCACACTCTGATGCGGTCTTCAAAGGAACGATTTAGCTCTATTTTTTGCAAGGAATAAGGCATAAATACATACAAAAAGAGGGATAAATACATATATAAAACATGTGTAAATGATGGCACATAAATAACCAACTAGTTTATCCCTTGGGATCTTTCCGGGATAGACAAATCTAATATGAATTGACGAATATGTGTACTATTACAGGAATACGACGTTTTTTTTCTTCAGAAAAATATATGTAAAAGATCAAACTCGAAAACTCATGAAACTTACTTCTAATTCTATGTATGAACCTTTTGCTCGAGTGAAGTCTCTATACAATTTTGTCAGATCCTCAAGATACTCTAGCTGCGATGTGAACCAGAAAAAAAAACAACCAAAGTGGTATCAAAAGATATGTGATGATAATGATAATCGATTATGATTTGTGAAGTGAGAATATGTGAAAGGCTGACATACCTATTCAACCTTTATTATGGATCTACAATCGATCACCTTAAGTGACACCGAATAAAATAATCAATAGGTAAGAAGTGAAGATCCATTTTGAAGATAACTTTTCATCTCCCCCGACTATTTTCTCTCTACTCATACATAATTTAGGTGTCTATTTCAGTAATCAGTAATCACCACATGTCAGTCAATTTCAAAGTACATACATTAAAAACGATCTATGAGACGTGCATGGTGAGGTGATTAATGATCACTTATCAGCTAGAGATTTACCTAGTGCCTAAAATCATAGGCTACATCTAACTGGCTTAGTAACCTTTGTAATCAATGTTTCTAGCAACTGATGCGTGGTTGAAAAGCCTCAAGATTGGACGTGCTTTTGAGAATTTATATGGAATGCAAATGAAGATATTTTTGTACTAAATGAAATAGAATTGAAAAACGAAGACGTGGCCACAAAAAATGAAGGAAAATGGAGTTGAAACGAAAAAGTTATGAAGAAAACAAATTTCCAACCCATCAAGCCAGGGCGTCGACCAACCCAGGCCGTCGCCGACAACCTAACCCACCATCGGTGATCGCCGGACCTGACCAACCTTGATTTTTGACTAAGATTAATGAGCTTTTAGTGCTTTTATGTCTTCTTTGACAAAGGACTCGGTATGGAACAGTTATTAACAAGTTTTAGGGATCTAAAACATCATCTTTGACCCTCCTAACATCTCCATATCATATCAATCCATCCGAATCATCCTTTCATCAAAGATTCAAGCTTCTACAACCATGCTTGGCTAATTTCTTATACCATTCCCGGGTGTTAGCATTTGAAGTCCTAGGTTCATAACAATTTGGGTATTTCTTAAACGGTTGTGTTTAATTCTATATTTGAACAATAATGTTGAATGCTTTAATTTTGTATTGAATTCACTTTTGAGTAATTGTTCTTGTGCCAATTCATGGGGAAATAAATATGGTTATATGCTTTAATACAAACTTGGGATTATACATTCTAGAGTTTTGAAACATATATATTTTTCCATCTTTAGATGTTAATGATTATTGATACCCAAGCCCATTGAACAATCAATTCGTTAACACCAATTGCACTTGAGTTATTTAACCCACTTTGTTAAACCTTACACTTTGATTGTTGAACCCGGATTCGATCCTTTTATTAGTATTATTGTTACAATCATGTTTTTACCAATTCCATTATATTTGACAATTTCAATCAAATTCTTGAATCAATTTTGGTTCATCACTCCGAATAAAATTTTCTTAAATGAACAGTATATGCAAACTTCATAAAACATAACATCTTCATAAACAAGTCAATCTTTATTCTTTGCCCTAGTTGCTCACTTCTTGCATCCGGTTCCTCCTAGCTTTAATTTAATGCGTCATTTAACTCCCAAAATGCACTCTAAACCTATTAGATCATGTAAAACATAAACCTGTCAAAGTATATCATTTGGAACCCAAATGCACATTAGAAACTCAAACTTAAGCACCAGAACTTGAGGCTTTTCAACCATGCATCAGCAACACCAATCAAAATATAAAAAGTTAAATCCTTACCAAGCTGACTACATCTTTGAATATATATGTAGTTAGCGAGTTCTTATATGTAATAGTAGGTTCAAAAGCATATATACTACAAAAAGTACAATCGTATTACTAATTATCTGATTAAGAGTAAACTATACTATCAATGTCAACTCTTAAGTTCCATGTATTTTTCGAAAGATATTTACGAATAATTTAGCTCTAAAAGGTTGGTCATAGATTTCCAACTACTACATATAATATAAAAATTCTCAAATATGTTAATTTGACCTTTCTTATTAAGTATTAAAAACTCTTTTATATTCAAGCGTTGATGTAATACCTTGCGTCCGGCGGATGTTCTTGTGTTTGGATGGGTTGGGGGCAAACATGCTTGTGTTGACCTGACAGGGGTTTCCCCATTGGTAGGTTTGCGAGACAGCGGCTTTGTACCGGGGCGAGCAGTTTTGAGGGCAGATGCTAAGAAGGTCGCTAAGCACGGAGCAGCCTGCTTAGAGAATCAACATGTGTTCTTGCGGTTTGCTTTTGACACATTTGGCTCTCTGGCCCCTGAGGCAGTACGGTTCCTGAAACGAGTGCAGAAGGTGGTCCACTGTGACTCGCAGAGCCCTAAGAACCAAGGGTTTGTGTTTAGCAGGATGGGTTTTGCGATTCAAAAGGGGATAGCGGCGCAGCTTGTTGCCCGCTTACCCACCATCTAAAATGTAACTTGTTTCTGTAAATTAAATATATTTTGTGAACCCTTGTGTTTCGAATCACTTTATTAAGTGTTTTATCAACACCGGGCGCGCTAGCCTTGCACCTGTTGAAACCAAGATGACACACAAAATATATCGACTAACGGCTGTACATCGAGTAAAAGCTACTGTTGTGTTAAAGGTTGTATAGCTGCAAGTTACAGGCTGTATATCAACTAAAGGATGTACATACAGCTACTGCATTCATACAACTTCACACAAAACAGTTTCGATTGTATGTTGAGTGGTGTGTTCTTACTTGATTGAGGTTGATCTAATCAAACGCAGTTAATGATAGGTATCAGCGTTAAATGTTAATGTGAAGTCGTGAAGTTAAAGACTAATTTCGAATTTCGGAAAAAAAAATACCTACATACGATCTTCGCAAGTCATTAAAAATGTTTAGATAGTTCTAATTAGTATCAACACGTAACAAGAAGTAATATCTGTACTACAAAAAGTACAATCGTATTACTAATTATCTAATTAAGATTAAACAACTTGGTGTTATACTATCAATGTCAACTCCTAAATTCCATGTACTTTTTGTTAGAAAGATATTTACAATAATTTAGCTAAAAAGTTGGTCATAGATTTTTAACTGCTACATATAATATAAAAATTGTCAAATACTTATGTTAGTTTGACCTTTCTTATTAAGTATTAAAAACTTATTTTATATTATAGCTAGGGCTGCAAACGAACTGTTCGTGTTTGTTTGTAAAGGAAATCATGTGTTCATGAACTGGCTTTTATATTATAGGCTATAGCATTTATATAATACCTTGTGTTTCAAATCACTTTATTACGTACTAGATATTTGCCCGCGTTGACACGCAGTTCAACAACGTACGATTATTTGGAGTAGTATAACGTATAAGAAAAATAAAGTAGAAAAATTTTATTAAAATTTAAAAGCAACGAATACACATTTATTCAAATATCGCTGAAAATTTCCTTACAAACCACATTTTTTGTTTTAGTCATCACTTTCCCACCAGCATCAAGTATAAGTAACTTCACGCCTGCCCTGCTTTTAACTCTTGACAATGCGACATAAAGCTGGCCATGTGAGAATACAGGGTTTCTTAAATACAATCCAACCTGAATACACTTATGGTATATTCAACAATAAGAAAGTAATAAAAATAAAAATAAGAAACTAACTACCACCTAAATTTCACAATTTTATTTGACACGTCTGAGAAGATGAGCATTACCCATATCGACCCGCTAAAAAAGCTTTGAGCACATTTTATTCTATTTGACACATTTGAAAAGGCAAACCTTACCCAAATCGACCCATTAAGAAAAGGGAAGATTGCCCCAATTCACCTATGGCCTATGTATAAGTAAAAGGAACATCAATCTAATCAAAACACCATAAACACACTGTTAGCGACTTTTACCCTATTTGACCCATTGAAAAAGTTGAACATTACCCAAATCGACTAATTTATAAGTAAACAAACATGAACCTACACCACTAAAACAACATTTAACCGACTATTACCTTATTTGACCCGTTTATAGGAAGGAACATTATCTAAAGTGACCCATGTATAAGTAAAAGGAGCATTACTCAATAATTTTAACCGACTATTACCTTATAGATGCTATTTATACGCTAAAAATAGTAATGTGACAAATCAAATAATTCAGCATTTATTTTGTGTTTAAATGTCTTTAATTTTAAAAACTGGATTTTTTTTTAAATTTTGATTTTGAATGTTTAAAAATAAATTTATAAATGTATTTATATATGATTAATAATTTTATGTTTAAAGGTTATTAATTAAATGGTAATCATAATTATTAACATTAGATGTTTCCAATATTGTGTAACTCACGATAAATGCTAATTATACGCTAAAAATAGTAATGTGACAAATCAAAGAATTAAGCATTTATTTAGTGTTTAAATGTCTTTAAATTTAAAAACCGTATTCATTTTTAAATTTTGATTTTGAATGTTTGAAAATAAAGTAATTCAATTGAAAATAGACGTATTAATTGTGATGAAAAAAATTCAAATTTAACTTTGTTTATAAATGTATTTATATTTATATATGATTAATAATTTTGTGTTTAAATGTTATTAATGAAATGGTAATCATAATTATTAACATTAGATGTTTCCAATATGGGGTAAATCATGATAAATGTTATTTATATACTAAATATAGTAATGTAACAAATCAAATAATTAAGCATTTATTTGGTGTTTAAATGTCTTTAATTTTAAAAACCGTTTTTTTTTAAATTTTGATTTTAAATGTGTAAAAATAAATTTATAAATGTATTTATATATGATTAATAATTTTGTGTTTAAAAGTTATTAATGAAATGGTAATCATAATTATTAACATTAGATGTTTCCAATATTGTGTAACTCATGATAAATGTCAATTATACGCTAAAAATAGTAACGTGACAAATCAAAGAATTAAGCATTTATTTTGTGTTTAAATGACTTTAATTTTAAAAACCGTAATTTTTTTAAAATTTTGATTTTGAATGTTTGAAAATAAAGTAATTCAATTGAAAATAGACGTATTAAGTGTGATGAAAAAAATTCAAATTTAACTTTGTTTATAAATGTATTTATATTTATATATGATTAATAATTTTGTGTTTAAATGTTATTAATGAAATGGTAATCATAATTATTAACATTAGATGTTTCCCATATTGTGTAAATCATGATAAATGCTAATTATACGCTAAAAATAGTAATGTGACAAATCAAAGAATTAAGCATTTATTTTGTGTTTAAATGTCTTTAATTTTAAAAACCGATTTTTTTTTTTAAAATTTTGATTTTGAATGTTTAAAGGTAAATTTATTAATGTATTTATATTTGATTAATAATTTTGTGTTTAGAGGTTATTAATGATATGGTAATTATAATTATTAACATTAGATGTTTCCAATATTGTATAAAACATGATAAATATCAAAATGCAAGAATTGTTAACACTAAAGAGCAAAATCATGTACCTTCTATTGATATTTTGGATCTCCAATCCTTTGTGCCCATGCAACAATAAACTCCAATTGGTCTATGCAAGAATCTGCCAGAGTACTATTACCCTGAGCAAAGAGCCTCCACTGTTGCTCACTGGTGCAACACAATCGTTATACACCTGCAACCGCCATAAAAAAATATTAAAAATACAAATTAGAATTTTAAAAATGTATTAAAATTAGTGCAATAACTTTACAAACCAATTCCACCATCAATTCCATTCAACAACTTTCCAAACGAAGATTCATAATTATAGCAATTATAGTTAATACATTTGACTATGCAGTTAATACATTTGACTATGACTATATGGAAAGTGTACAACTAATTGTGCTATTAACTTTCCTATAATACAATCAATCAATCTCTTACCAAAAAACTCGACCCTTCCTTTTAACATCCAAGACTTTTCAAACCACCATTTATAACAATTAATTCTTATAATTATCCTTCCAAACTTTAAGCCATCAACTTAGGAAACAAATAAAATGCTAATAAATGAGACCCGAATCAACAAACAGGACCCGGACCCGAATAGCTTTCCTAAGCGGATTAATCACTAAAAAATATCCAACATTCTTTTACCTTTCATCTAATATTATGATCCTCAAGAACACCTCGAAGAACATATGAACATTCAACCTCACCCGAAGACAAACATCATCGAGCCAACATAATATCATGAAGAAATATATAATACACGGGAAATTTTCGTGTTTTTGCTACTGAGAAAACATGAAGGATCATATCACAAATCTGAAAATTATTAAAATCTCATAATTTTTGAAAACAACAAACATAATACCTAATCATTGAAAACAAATAACAATACCTAAACACTGAAACTAATCATATCACAAACCTGAAAATTATTAAAATCTCATAATTTTTGAAAACAACAAACATAATACCTAATCATTGAAAACAAATAACAATACCTAAACACTGAAACTTAAAAGTCACAATATAATCTCATAGTAGAAAATAAGAAAGATGAAACCTAAAGCCCCAAATCTGAAAAATTATTAAAAACCATCAACAATACAAGAAAAAAACATTGGAGAGGTTTAAGATATATAATTATTATAACAAACAAACAATATATAACAGGAATCGTATTAAAAAAATAGAAACAATGGTTACCTTGAATGAGTGACACGAAGAAGATGAATGATCGGAGCCGACGAACACACACAAAACAAACAGACTGATGTTAAACAATCTATTAAATCTGAAAATAAGTATAACAAAGAACAATATGTAACAGGAATATTATGAAAAAGAAAGAAAGAATCGTTACCAATGATCGGAGATAGAAGCTTTGCTTTGATGAAGAAGAAACGATCGCAATCTTCTTCTTCAAATGAGAGAGAGCGAATGAGAGAGAATGAGGAGAAGAAAGAGAATGTATGTTTTGATTTAGGGTATTGATTGGGTAGGTTAATGATATTAGGAAAGTATTAATTAACAAATTTTGACCATATTTATGTATTATACTCTAATTTTTATTTTTTAAAAAAAGAAAAATTTTATAAATTACAAGAGGAGGACACGTGGCACAATATGGGAAGAGAGAGGAATTGAGGTGAAATGAGGGAGTGCCAAGTGTCATAATTGAGTTTGTTTTATTAGATGTATAGATTTTATAAAACTGGGCCTGCTAGCCTTGCGCCTGCTGAAACCAACGTGTACACACAAAGTATATCGGCTAAAGGCTGTACATAAACTAAAAGCTACTGCTCCTGCTGAGTTCAAGGTTGTAAAGCTGCATGTTAAAGGTTGTATATCGACTAAAGGCTGTACATACAACTAGCATTCATACAACTTCAAACAAAATTATTTTGATTGTATGTTTAGTGGTGCAATTGTGTTCTTACTTGATTGAGGTCAATGGAATCTAACGCGGTTAATAATAGGTATCATCACTAAATGCTAATTTGAAGTCGTTAAGTTACGGACTAATTTCGAATTTTGGAAAAAAATATCTACATACGATATTCACAAATCATTAAAAATGTTTAGATGGTTCTAATTAGTATCAACACGTAACAGTAAGTAATATTTATACTACAAAAATCGTATTACTAATTATCTGTTTAAAGCTAACCAACTTTGTGTTATACTATCAAATGTCAACTCTTATGTTCCATGTATATCTTTTTGAAAGATATTTACGAATAATTTAGCTCTAAAAAGTTGGTCATAGATTTCCAACTACATATAATATAAAAATTGTCAAATATGTAAATTTGACCTTTCTTATTAAATATTAAAAACTTCTTTTTTATATCTAATAAAAAACAAGGAAATATATCAAAACTATTTAAATAAGGAAAAAAGACCAAACTACCTCATTTTCGTTACTTTTTTAACTATGTTAGTGATTTGGACAGATCTATCAATAATTAGAAAATGTCAATGATTCAGGTGAGAAAAAACGTTTTTAGATGGATCTAGTAATAATGAGAAAACCTTATGAACGATTTTGGCTATTCACTCATATAATAATATACTATTATTGTTGTATAATAAAAATACTATCAAATGAAAAAACGATTTTTTATCACATTTATTTCCTGAATTTTGACTTTAAAAAAATAAGCATAGGTCCATTTGTGTTGTGTTAACATTCAGCATCATTTGACCCATTTGCATTTGATCAAATGTTTTGTTTCCGTTGCATGTTGATTGAATAGGGTTTAATGGATTAAGGGAATTGTGTTGTGTGTTTGAACGCAGGGGGACGTTAGGGGTTATACAGGGAAACGACTGGGGTTATAAAAGGCGGGAAATTATATAAATGTCCCTACATGTTAACATACTGTTTAACTATATATGTTGGTGATTTAGACGGATCTAACAATAGTTGGAAAATGTTTGTGGCTCAAGTGAGAAAAACCTTTTAGATGGATCAAGCAATAATGAGAAAACCTCATGGACGATTTTGACTATTGACTCCTATAATAATATACTATTATTGTTGTACAATAAATATACTATCAAATGAAAAAAAAAAAAAACGATTTTAACATATTTATTTCCTGGATTCAGCATGTAGAAAAATAAGCATAGGTCAATGAAGGGATATGGTACCAAAAACCAGCAATATCATACTCCCAACAGGAAACCGCGTCCATTGAAACGTGACGCAGGTCCTTCCGCCCGTTTTACGTCGGCGGACTACCAAGCGTCCACAACACAATGGACGCAGGTCCTTCAGCCCGTTCTACGTCAGCGGAACTAAAAGATACCCTTTAGGGCAGCATCATGACACACACCCCAGGACAGGCCTGCCTTGGACAACTGTTCCTGACGCAGCAGGCTACCCGTCGGAGTACTTATCCAATCAAAGGTTGTGCCCAGACTGACTACCAGAAAGGATGATGACCTGGCAGCTCCCCAGCCAAGATATCTCTGACATAAAACATTAGCAACCCCCACTTGTCTCAGGTTCTAGATAAAGGGATGATTACCCACCGCCTGGGACTAACCAACAAGCAGACGCCACGTGTCTGCCGCCCATCAGCGTCCTCTAAACGGACGTCGCGTACATTATTGTCAGCACGGTAACATCCCCTTTTTTTCTCCTCTTTTTTACCAAAGCCACTTGCACCAATTGGGCTTCAGGATTTGGGCTGTAAACCAAGAGACACCTCTACCTTGGACGGGCCCCACCAAGGGTAGAGGATAGGTTGAGGAAGTCGGACGTCGAGGTACTATAAAAGGAGGAGTCCCTTCTCCTTTTATTGGCATCAGATATTCACTAAAACTTTGGTTGTAAAGACTACTAGCGCATCGTACATTTCCAACCCTTGTTTTATTCACTAACGTTTAGAGGCTCGGATCTTGTAATCAGTAGTCTCTTAACATCCTTGGTCTTATCCTTATACCCTCACATTTTCTAAACACACATTATAAACACCCTGTAGAATCACTACCAAGGTCAACCCTAGCCCGGTGACTTAGGATTCGTTTTTCTTCATTGGCACCATCGGTGGCCTTACCATAATAATCTCTCAGAAAAGCTCCATTTTTCCATTTTTCACAAAAAAAAAATGACAACTTCACCACCCAAAGCCTATACATCATCACGGGCCATCGAAGACATTACCCTAGACCACATGCAACTGAGGGTAGTGATGACAACCAAGACAATGTCGTCATCACTCCTCGAACCATAGACTTTAACACCATAGGCGTACCACCTCCCACCCAGGAGGAGATCGATGCACTATACAACGACTGGTACGAATGACAGAAACAGCTATTAGACGCCCAGCTCAAGCGTCGCCGGATAACCGGCAAAGCCATCATTGCATTGACTTCCAAAATCATTACCAGAACATCGAATGCTATCCGTCACGGGGAATGTCATGGAAACTCCACATAGACCAGGCCCATGCAGAGCACAATCGGTTCGACGACGATGACTACGAAGAATGCTCCTTGGAGGACGATGCATCCGGAGACTATCGCCATAGTCCATACTACCGTCGAGAATTCTTAAATAAGTATAACAACGATGCAACCACCAACTTGTCACTCCAATACAGGCCAATCGCCTTCGCTGACAAGTCTAAATTTACCCAACGCATCGCACAAGCTCCAATACTACCCAGGAAGCGCCTCCAAGTCAACGTTAAACTATACGACGGCCTAACCGACTCTGATGATCATCTCGGCATATTCAATCAAGCAAGAGCCGTCATCGGTTGGACCTTACCCATCTGGTGCCACATGTTTGCTCAAACACTAACAGGCACTGCACGCGTATGGTTTGACAACCTTCCGACCGGAAACATCGACAACTCTGAACAACTAATTGAAATTTTTTCCCTCCACTTCAGTCAACAACTTCACCACAAGCGCGACAAAATGCAAATCCACCTCTGCAAGCAGAGACAACGAGCAGTTAGAGGACTTTAAGATGGCATGCCAGAAGTCTGGAAGGAGGTCATCAGAATTGCCAAATTATATGTCCAATATCAGAAAACGGTCCGCCAACCCCAACGCGGAAACAACAATAATCACAATCGCAACAACAACCAACCGTCCGTCTGGAGACGCATTTAAGGCTTTACCAACAAAGGAAGATACTCCACCTCTGGCGACGCCAGAAACATCATCGACAACAAACAAACTCGCAATCATGGCAGTAGTGGCCGAAGAAACCAAGACTGGGCACCGCTCACCAAAACACCCTCCCAGGTACTAGCATAAGTCCTTTCACCCGGAGAGGTCACATTCAAACACACAAAACCTATGGGAACCAAACGAAAAAACGTCGACACCACCAGATTATGTGATTTCCACAAAGACGTGGGGCTTGACACAGACAATTGTTACAGCGTCAAAATAGAAATAGAGGCAGCACTCCGGTCAGGAACACTAAACAACTTTGTCAAGAACGTGCATGAAAGCGCACGCAGAACCGAAGATCCAGCCAAGCCAATCAAGGTCATCAAAACACATCATGTACGAAGCGCCCTTGATAAGAAATATCATATGGCACGCAAAAATAAGCGCAAGATAAACCCTGACAGCGTCGCAACAACGTCACAACAGCCCCACGCTCTGATCTCCGAAAGCTAGAAAGAAGCCCAAGTCATCCCCCAAAAATACTAGGAGGAGCAGATTCAACAACTCCACTCATCATCACAACACTCTTCGACCACTATCACACATACAAAATGATGCGCGATGGCGGCAACAGCTTTGACATTATGTACCAACAGTGCTTTGACCAACTTGATGATGAAGACAAAGCGCGTCTCCAAATAGACGCACCCATTGCAGGCTTCTTCAAAGAGGTTATCCACCCCCTAGGTAAGTTTGACTTTACCGTCACATTCACCGACGGGACTCACACTAGTTCGGAAGCATGCACGTTTCACGTCATCCCAGCCAATTCCTCATATGATATCTTGCTCAGAAGGCAAGGGTTAGCAAAATTCAACAGCACCGCATCCACCCCCGCCAGACTATAGGCTTTCCAACAACCACGGGGGTCGCATACATTAGAGGTAATCGAGAATGCCTCATGACCACCGAACCACTAGCTACAACTCCACCATCCAAGCAAGCCGTGGCTGAAAATGAAAAATGGGTACTGAACCCCATCTTCCCAGAACAAACCATCACTCTGGGATCAACTCTGTCTCACCAGGTACGCGTCCATCTAAAACAATTGCTAATAAAGAACAAAGACATCTTTGTTTGGCAATCCTCCGACATGATAGGCGTCCCAAGGTACGTAGCAGAACATCGCTTAAACACCTATAAGGACGCATGATCAATCGCTTAGAAAAAGCCACACTAGGCCCAGACAGAGTCAACCCCATGAATGAACAGGTCGACGACCTACTTGAAGTAGGCATCATCCGACAATTCAATCACCAGACATGGATATCAAACCCGTTCATGATCGTCAAAAAGAATGGATTCTGGCGAATGTGCGTCGACTATAAGGATATCAATAAAGCATGGCCAAAGGACCACTACCCATTACCAGAGATCGACTTAAAGGTAGACTCTTTAGCGCCATTTAAATTCAAATGTTTCCTCGACCATACAGAGGTTATCATCAAATACAAATGGCATGCGAAGACGAAGACATAACCGCCATCAGAACAGACAAAGGGATTTACTGCTACACCAAAATTCCCTTTGATCTCAAAAATGCAGGCGTGACCTACCAGTGCTTGATGGACCTAGCTTTCATTAACCACGTCAACCTAGAAGTATATGTCGACGATCTCGTCATCAAAAGTTGTGAAGAGGAAACCATGCTACTTGACATACAACGCACCTTCGACCAACTGTGCGAAGTAAAGATGAAACTCAATCGAGGCAAGTGCTTATTCGGAATAGAAGAGGGGAAATTTCTGGGCGTCATTGTCACCAACGGGGTTTTCAAACCCAACCCTGAAAAGTTCTAGGCCATCCAACAAGTGCCTTCCACCAACTCAATCAAAGATTCTTAGACACACATGGGCCGCCTAGTCGCCCTCAACCGCTTTCTATAAACTACGTGTCTAAGTCTTTTCCTTTCGTTCATACATATAGAAATGTACTAAAAAAGACACAATTCCACTGGACTCCGGAGGCGGAGGTGGCTTTCCGTGAAATGAAAAAGTGTTTGACCTAATTACCGACTCTGATAGCGCCTCTACCAGAAGAACCTCTTAGACTATGCCTATCTGTGTCCCACACTGCGATAGGCGTAGTATTTCTGGTAGATCGCAATAAAGCGCAAACCCAAATTTTTTATATAAGTCGCACACTTGTCGACGCAAAAACAAGATATTCGAATATGGAAAAACTTGTACTCTCTCTCGTTAACACATCTCGGCGCCTAGGCAGATACTTCTATGGACATCCAATCCACGTCCTCACATACTATTGGATCAACGCTATCCTTTCCAAACCGGAATTGTCTGGTCGCCTAGCCAAGTGGACCATCGAGCTAGGTGCCCACACCACAATCTACAAACCAAGGCCAGCAATCAAAGGTCAGGTTCTCGCAGACTTCGTTGCAGAAATTCCCTCAGATAAAATAGAAGAATGCCAAAACGAACAAGACCCAAAGCCTATTCCAGACTCCAAGCTAGCATGGTCGCCCTATACTGATGGGGCATCTAATGAACAGGGCGTCGGCGTAGAGCTCCACCTTGTCAGCCCTGAAAACACCGAATTCACATACGTTGTACGCCTTGAGTTTTCAAGCACAAACAACGAAGCCGAATATGAAGCCGAATATGAAGCATTTCTCGCTAAACATCTCAACGCCCATGTCGACTCAATGCTGATAGTAGGTCACATCAGCAGTATCTACGATGCCAAGGACCCAGTAATGGCCCAATACGTTGACCAAGCCGAGCTTCTCATTAAACGCTTCACAACTTGCATAGTTGTTCACATCAATCGAAGCGGAAAAAAATAGGCTGACGCTCTCAGTAAAATGGCTTCTAAATCTTGGCCACACATGGTCAAAGTGGTACATATCAAAATCCTTGCCCAGCCATCAATGCCCATCAGGCAAGTTTAGGTGATGCAAATAGGCGTCGGAGCATGGATGACCCCAGTCCAATCGTATCTGACAACCGGCATCTTACCAACCCAAAACGTAGAAGCCAGAAAAGTCCAATACAAGTCACAACATTATTAACTCATGAATGACGTACTGTACCGACGCTCCTACCTGGGCCCTCTTCTAAGGTGCGTGGACTCCGCAAATGCTTCATTTCTCATAAAAAAAATCCACCAGGGGATATGCGGCATACACGCAGGCCCAAGAATGGTCGTTGCAAAGATCATGAACGCAGGATATTACTGGCCAGGAATGCATCAGGACGCAGTCAAAATCCTGCGCCCATGCTTCAACTGCCAACAACATGTGCCCAATACCCTGCGTCCAAAGAACGACCTTGTTCCGGTCACCGCCGCATGGCCATTTAAAAAATGGGCCACCGACCTTGTCAGCCCATTCCCAATGGCTCCGGGCAAAATACTATACCTAAAAGTCGCCGTCGAATATTTCACAAAGTTGGTAAAAGTCAAACCTTTAGCCACAATCAACGCAGAGCACGTTAGAAAATTCATCTGGGAATTCATCATTTGCTGCTTCAGGTTACCCATGGATATCATCACCGACAACGGAACACAGTTTGCGGAAAACAAAATAAAGGCATGGTTAACATAAATGGGCGCTAATCAGATCTTCACTTCTTTCGCACACCCCCAAGGAAATGGACAGGTTGAGCGCATCAACCAATCAATCGTCGAAGGAATCAAGGCCCGCCTGGGCTTCAAGAATCAGTTGGATAGACAAAGTCCAGCATGTCTTATGGGTGCACCGCACTCTCGCAAACAAACAACGACAAAGAACTGCGTCTGAATCTAGATCTTCTTGAAGAAAGACGTGAAGGGGTAGCAATACGAGAGGCTAACTACAAAAAAAAAACTCAAATGCTGCTATAAGTAGAAGGTTAAAGCATGCGCTTTTAACATCGGGGATTAGATCTTAAGAGACAACAACACCTCACATTTTGGGCATCTAGGGAAATTAGCTCCCAACTAGGAAGGCCCTTACAAAATCCAGCACGTATTAGGGAAAGGAGCATACGCGCTGGAACGACTTGAAAGGACACCCATACCAAGATCTTGGAACGTAGCGCAACTGCGCACTTGCTACTTGTAATCTATCATGTATTTTGAAAAATTACTTAGTAGTTGTTCAGCAAACTACGAACATTCTTCATAATGTATTATAATCAGCGCTCCTAGATATGAAGCTAATTAACTCTTCATACTAGACGCTGGCGATCGAGCCTTTTTTAGATTTTTCGAAACAACACAAGATAGTCATACAAAAACACTACCAGGCAAAGACATAACCAAAAAAGCTTAATTTCATATCCAAGTCAGAATTTTTACAATGAAAAGTACAAAACATGCTACTGGGGAGGCTCATGCGCCATCCCCGAACTACCCAAACCGGCCGCCTTAGCGGCCTTCTTCTCCGCACGCTCACGCCCCAAACGGTTGGACTCCCTCATCCAAAATTTAAAGTGGCCAATCAGTTCTGGGTCCACCAGGCACTTCTCCATCATCTTCAAAACAGGACACTCAAGAGTTTCAAACTTCTCCATTTCCTCTATCACTGCCGCCTTAGTATCGGTGTCTTGGAAAGGCTCATCATCAACAGTGGCACCACCTTTGGCTGCCAAGAAACCTTCCAACCACCCAGCGTGCAGGCCGGCGACACGAGAAGTTGCGACGATCTCTATCATCTGGTTTCTGGTTCCCCTTCTTCGGTTCATTCCAAATACAGTCGAAGATCTACAAAGACAAGGAAAAACACATAAGGCAAGACACTCTTGAAGTAAATAATAAGATACAAGTATGCAAGTAAAAACTTACAGTAGTGACGCCGTCGGTCATCATCCAAACAACATTTTCATTTGCAGCCTTCTTTGCCGCCACAAGCGCTGCCTTTTCCACGGCCCAAGCTTCCTTCTCTTTGATTAGGGTCCCAATCTGCACCTCCAGTTCCGAAACGTGGATGGTCGCCCTTACCACATCATTATCCTTTCTTTTCAAGTCTGCAAGGGCCGCAACATACTTTGAGGTCATCACCTCCAACTCCTTCGCCCTTTCCGCTTCACCCTGCTTCTGGGCAGCAAGGTCTGCCTTAGCCTTCTGCACCGCCAGGCGGCGACGCTCAATCTCCTTATTGATATTAGCAGAAGACTCAATCTAAGTTTTCTACTTTTCAGCAGCTTCAGCATCCTTTCGGTGGACCTCCGCCTCTAACATCTTCACCTGCTCAACAAGACGGCCCTTCGCCGTCTCGAAAACCGCCTTCTCCCTAGCAAGCTTCTCCGCTTCCTGAGCAAGCATAGCCTGCTCATCGGCAAGGTCAACCTGCACCCGACGGATGCCTTAAACATTATCTAACGCAAGCATCAGGTATAAGCAGAGTTCCGAGAGCAAGGTGCTCCGGTCCTGGCTATGGTGGCGGTGACGCTCATTTGGCGGAAGCGCACAATCCACAAACTCCTCAGCCACAAAGGGGCTGCGGAAACGCGAACTGTCGATAATACGCCATTTCGGCATGTACACCGAAGCATCCCACTTAAAGGTGGGGCCACTAGAAGATGCCCCACCCACTTCAATCTTTTTTGCCCCATCATCACCAACACCCCCTCAGTCAAGGGAGCCTCAACATCAATAAACACGTGCTCCAACTATGAGGTAACATGTCCCTCACCCTGCAAGGCTTTCGCCTGCTCCTTCTTAACCGCCACCATGGCGGCTTGCTGCCTTAACTTCGTGGAGACGGGATTCCTACGCCTCCTACTCTTTCGCAGCAACGGCCGCTAGACGGGCCTCTTCCTCTTTCTTCTTTAGTGTGGACTTAGCAGCCCACGCCTGTTCTTCTCTCACACGCGCAGCTTCAACCTCGCACGCAGCCAGAGCTTCTTCATCAGCCTTCTTCTTCTTCTCCCTCTCCGCCTGCAACTATTTTACCGCAGGCGGAGTAGTGGCTACAACAAACAAAATAAGGAAGATCAACAAATGCTAAACAAAGGCCAGACACAACAAGACAAAACAACTTACTTGACAACTTCCTCAAAGTCTGTTTGCCCAAAGGCTCACGCCTAGGCGGCGGTTCAAATTCCAACTCAACACGACCACCTCCAGAATGGGCCATATCAATGGGCTTAACACCCTCACCAGTAACTTGCTACACCGTCGCACCACCCTCACCCAGCGTAGGCTTCTTCGGCGCAGACTCATCTAACCTATCCTCAGACGTCATCACCAGACGTTTGCGCTTGCGGGTCTCACCTGCACATCAAACACCTTAGTTAAATAACAGACGGATGCAACACTTCAAAACATAAAGGAAGAATACTAACCTTTACCCTGGCCAGACGCAGACGCACCTTCAGCAGTCCAAGACCCACTACTGCTCGCACCAACGCCAAGGGCCACACCCACTGTTCCACTAGAACCACCACCTACCGGCCAACGCAGACAATGAATTAAATTAGATGATGTCCGGCTTGACTCATCATCAGAAAAAAATACATATTGAACCCATGCTGGAGTATACGCCGACAAGGGTTTAGGGTCCCTAAGAAAACCAACGGCTAACGGGTTTTTGATCACACCTTCAACACGCGCCGGAAAGATAAAGTTTCCCCGCATCTTCTCAATCCCAGATACTTCACCACCAGGAATATCTTTGAAAATCATACGCGACACACTCTGTGCCCTGAAGTCAAATAGACACTCACCTGCAAAAATGTAAACTAAAAATTCATCAAGCAATCACACAAAAAGTCAAGAGATGGGAAAAACAGCACAATGCCAGGCGCCTACCTGCCACTAAGTCCATACCTCCATTGCCATAAGGAAGCACGTCCTTACCCTCCCTCACCACAAGATAGCGAACACCCAACAACCTCAACATACCATCATCACAGTGGTCAAGAGTGTCCAAACGACTTGGATGGGAAATCAAGATCTTAAACCACTCCTCCTCCTGAAAATCCAAAAACACCTCGTCCGACGGTGATTTCTAACCAGAACGAAGGCTCAGCCACTACATCTCTATCGGAATAGCCTCTTTCTTCAGGAAAAATAAACACCTCTTCCAATCCCGAAGGTTCTTTGAAGAGCTCTTCATCACCACCACAGTAATCGCCTTCGACCTATCAACAAAAGAAATCCACCCACTCTGCTTCAACTCCAGTTTGTAAAACACATTAAAATGCTCAAACTGGGGCTCCATCCTCAAAGCTTTGTAAGTCACCTCAAAATGCATCACCCTCATCACCCCAAACGGGCTCATCTGAGAGATGTGCATACCATACTTCTGCAGCACAATAATTAGAAACCGGCTCACCGGGATCCTAAACAAGGACTTCTGGAAAAAATCTTCATATAAACAGATCTTGTTCTCTGGGCAGTCCATGGGGGTCTTTCCCTTCTCATGGAAGTCAGGTTCCCATTCCCGGAGGATATCATACTTCTGCACCAACGCTCTTAACTTCTCCATCGACCAGGGTACCTGAGCCTCAACCATCGCTAACTCAGGCTTCTTGTCGTCACCAAACATGATGTCCAGAATCGAGAAAGAAGAAACTGAGGAAAATAATATAATTTTTTGGTTTCTTAATCGGAATTTAGAGAGAGTTTTCGTCGGAGAAGAAACTAAACAAAGGAAGAAGTAAAAAATCCTCTAACGTGGAGGTCCTATTTATACCCATCGCATTAATTGCGATGGGAAGGCAGGTAATGATGACAGAGGACTTTTTCTGACAAAGGTCCAATCAGCGACTGCCACGTCAGACGACCCACGTGACAAACAGCTCACGCGCCGCGCGTAGCTCACTCACCTGACGGTTGTAGTATCCACCAGCTGTCAACCACCACCGATGGATGACACGTGTCTGCCCACAAACAACCCATCTGCACCAGCTGCCAGACACATTTCCCAGTATGAATGTACAAACCATCAGACACATCCCCCCGTATGCAAACATTCCCGCCATTCAATTTGCACATAATTCAAAAAGATAATTTTAATGCACAATAACTCCACTTCAGCGGACACAGACACAGACAAAAACCACCTTTTTCATTGGATATTATTTACATCATCTACATGCGCTTCAACGCCTGAATCCTCCTCAGGTGTCACGCCTACGCTGAAAAGAAAAACTTGGTGTCTTTTTTTATTTACATCATCTACATGCGCTTCAACGCCTGACTCCTCCTCAGGTGTCATGCTTGTGCTAAAAAGAAAAACTTGGTTTCTTTTATTATTTACATCATCTACATGCGCTTCAACGCTAGACGCCTCCTCAGGCGTCACGCCTGCACTGAAAAGAAAAACTTGGTGTTTTTTTATTATTTACATCATCTACATACGCTTGTGCTAAAAGGAAAAACTTGGTGTTTTTCACTAGTTACATCTTCGTCATGCGCCTTAATGCTTGACACCTCCTCAAGTGTCACGTTGGTACTATAAAGGAACAGTCCTCTCTTTACTTCATTTACAATCTATATGCCAAAAACTGAGACACCTTCACAACAATTCAAAGTCAGAAAAGTCAAAGTAACGAAAAGCAGCAATCAGTGGAACATTGAAAGGGTGATTGATTGAAGGCATTAATGATCCTAAATAATTACCATTTCTTCCCCTGTGATCTCTTCAGAAGATTTCCAACACCTCTACTGCTCCTTCCTGAAGCTAAAAGAACATATGGAAGAATGGTTTCCCCTTCTTCCTGAAGCTAAAGGAACATATGGAAGAATGGTTTCCCCTTCTTCCTGAAGCCAAAGGAACATATGGAAGAATGGTTTCCCCTTCTTTCGAAAGCTAAAGGAACATATGGAAGAATTGTTTCCCCTTCTTCCTGAAGCCAAAGGAACATATGGAAGAATGGTTTACCCTTCTTCCTGAAGCTAAAGGAACATATGGAATATGGGTTTCCTCTTCTTCCTACGCAGGCTCATCGGGCACCTTCTCAGGTTCCACACGAACGCATTTACAGTCATACGCCCACAGATTGATCAATGTGCGCGTATCACTTGACGATGTTCTTTAATACATGTACACCTTGATACATGAAAACTCATTGAAGACTGAATGTTATTCAAAGTACACATGTAAAATTTACCCCCCTAAAATCAACAGAGTCCAGCACTTCCTCGTTCCCTTTACGCAAGGCAACACGAAATCACTGGACCGGGGGACTTGAAGGGATATGGTACCAAAAACCGGCAATACCATACTCCCAACAGGAAACCGCGTCCATTGAAACCTGACGCGGGTCCTTCCGCCCGTTTTACGTCGGCGGACTACCAAGCGTCCACAACACAATGGACGCAAGTCCTTCCGCTTATTCTACGTCAGCAGAACTAAAAGATATCCTTCAGGGAAGCATCGAGACACACACCCTAGGGCAAGCCTGCCCTAGACAACTGTTCCTGACGCAGCAGGCTGCCCGTCAGAGTCGTCATCCAATCAAAGGTTGCGCCCAGACTGACTACCAGAATGGACAATGACGTGGCATCTCCCCAGCCAGGATATCTCTAACAAAAGACTTTAGCAACCCTCACTTGTCTTAGGTTCTAGATAAAGGGATGATTACCCACCGCCCTGGACTAGCCAACAGGCGGACGCCATGTGTCCGCCGTCCATCAGTGTCCTCTCAACGGACGCCACGTACATTATTGTTAGGATGGTAACATCCCCTCTTTTTTCTCCCCTTTTTACCAAAGCCACTTGCACCAATTGGTCTTCTGGATTTAGGCCGGAAACCAAGAGACACCTCTACCTGGGCCGAGCCTCACCAAGGGTACAGGATGGGTTGAGGAAATCTGATGTCAAGGTACTATAAAAGGAGGTGTCCCTTCTCCTTTTATTGGCATCCGATATTCACTTAAACTTTCGTTGAAAAGACTACGAGCAAATCGTATTTTCCAAACCTTGTTTTATTCACTAACGTTTAGAGGCTTGGCTCTTCTAACCAGTAGTCTCTTAACATCCTTGGTCTTATCCTTATATCCTCACATTTTCTAAACACACATTTTATAAATACCCCGTAGAATCACTACTAAGGTCAACCTTAACCCGATGACCTAAGATTCGTGTTTCTTCAGTCCATTTGTTGTTGCTGCTGTGTTAACATCCATCAGCATTTGACCCATTTGCATTTGATCGAATATATTTTACCGTTTGCATGTTGATTGAATAGGGTTTAATGGATTAAGGGAATTGTGTTGTCTAATTAAGGGAATTGTGTTGTCTGTTTGATTGCAGATGGACGTTTGGGGATATTTAGGGGAAACATTTGGGGTTATAAAAGGGGGGAATTACATAAATGTTCCTACAGGTTAACATACTTGTTAACTATGCTAGTGATTTAGACGGATCTAGCAATAATTGGAAAATGCCAGTGGCTTTGGTGAGAAAAAAAAAAAAACTTTTTAGATGGATGTAGCTATAATGAGAAAACCTCATGAACGATTTGGCTAGTCACTCCTATTATAATATACTATATTATTGTAAAATAAAAATAAAATCTATACAACTAATATATGAAATTCAATGTGGACACTTGTCAATCCCACATTGAGCCTCAAATCACATAGCCAATCAATTTGTGCCAAGTGTCCCATTGTGAGATTTTATAAAAATTTTCGTTTTTTTTAAAAAAAAAACAGAAAATATATATAGCCTCTAAAAAAACACGGACATAACATACACATCATAATCATCGTCGCCTCCATAACCAAACCTCAACCCTTATCAGGCGATTCAAGGTTTTCCCTCATCTGCAATCCAAGGTAATCTCCATTCGATTCTTTTTTCAATAAATCGATGTTCATCCATCTTTTTTTCTGTCTTGTGTTTCAGCGATTTTCTATATCTGAGCGATTCAAGGTTTTCATTCATCTCCAATCCAAGGTAATCTCCATTCGATTATTCTTTCAATAAATCGATGTTCATCCATCTTTTTTTCTGTCTTGTGTTTCAGTGATTTTCCATATTTGTTTTTAAATGTATGATTCTGCAGGCCGATCACATCTAGGGTTTTGTCTTTGATTGATTTTAGTATGTTACGGTTTGTGTTTCTTTGTTATGGAGTTTATCTTTCGATTCTTCTTTCAATAAATCGATGTTCATCCATCTTTTTTTCTGTCTTGTGTTTCGGTGATTTTCCATATCTGTTTTTAAATGTATGATTCCGCAGGCCGATTATATATAGGGTTTTGTCTTTGATTGATTTTAGTATATTACGGTTTGTGTTTCTTTGTTATGGAGTTTATCTTTGGATGATTAAATAACTAGGGTTTGCAATATACCATTATCACTGATTATCTTCATAGCTTTGAAATGTTGATGATCACATAACTAGGTATTGTTCAGGTTATTATCGGTTTTTTGGTTTTAGGGTTGATGGTAGTGGAAACTTGGATGAACATTTTAGTAATTGATGCTTCGATTGTGGGTTGATCTGTTTTTATAAGTGATTTGAATCCTTTATGTTATTTTAATCTGTTTTTATAACGATTGTAGGTGTTGTTACTTTTATTGATTGTTATTTGATTAGCATTTCTTATGTTTCAGCTACATGTTTGTTTACTAATACAGGTTTTGCTTATGTTTCAGCTATATATATATTCAGTAATAATGGTTTACGGATTTTGTGTCAAGTCTGAAGGTAACGACCGTGTAAACCTGGTAAGCAATGTAACAATCTTTGTTATTTAATACTTTTATATTTCTTGGAGTCACTCGACTATCCTAGATGTCATTTTATTCAGATTCGTTATATTTACATTTGACTGTTTTTTTTTTATGTGTAGGCCTTACCTTCCGAGTATAATGAATGGGTTAAGCAGTACAACTACCCAACTGGGAAAACCAGAATTCACACATTGGATGAGAAAATCATTGATGTTAAAGTGATGCAGATTGCTGGAAGGTGGTTCTTTTTCAATGGATGGAAGCACATGATTAAAACACTAAATTACCCGTCTGATTGCAACTTTGTTTTCGAATACGAGGAGATTATCAACTGTTTTAGAATGATCACCTTTCATCAGGATGTTGTAGCTTCCCCTGGTAAATTTTTCTACTGCAAGCTGGACGACCCACTGACTGATGAAAGACGTCTGGTATGCGTTCTCTACTATTAGTTTACTACATTATATAAGACATAAAATAGGGTAAATCGTATTAACTTTGAAAACAATGTATACCACTTTTCATCATATCAGTTGCTTTGTTTTTCATGGATTACACAATAGAGCCGTTCCAGCGGATTCAATTTTGTGCAGCTCATTTCCAGGTCATGTTTTCAAATCCATATTTCTAAACTGATTTGATATTTGTGTGAAGACATAGGTACATGTCATGTATAGATTAATTAGGGTTCAATGATTTTTAAGAAATGGTATGAGCTGTCGTTTTTTAAGAAAAACAAGCTTACTCTGCATCCAGAGCTTTGGGAATACAATTACAAGGTCGAGGATGATGAAAATAAGGATGAAGAAATCATTTTTGTTTCGGATAATGATACTGAAGAGATGAGTGTAGGAGATGATATGGAGGAAGAGGTTGATGAATCTGATGATGACGAGGAGGAAGAGGCTGTTGATGATGTTGGCGTTCCAGTTGTTTTCACTGTTGACAGGCATTTTGTAAGTCTTATCTATTCAATTCCTTATATTATATAGCGATTTATGTATACGTACCTTTTTATTAAAATGCAAATTGTTTTTATTTTTATAGCGTATGAAGGTAGATTGGGCAAGGGATAATGGTTTGAACAGGAAGAGGGCTTTGACTATTAAAGATTGTGAGGGTTGTACTTGGGGAGTTTCTGTTGGTATTGAAGGTTCGAGAAGCAGTTACCGTTACAACATTAGAGGTATGTCAGTCTTTGCTGCCGATAAGGAGTTGCAGTCTGGTGATCAGATGCATTTCCTTTTTTACAACAAACAAGGTCTGTTCCAGCTAACTAAAGTAGTTAGGGTTGATGGTAATTAGTTATGGTTGTGGTGGTAGTTTTTTGATGAACATTAACATGTTTGGTTGGTAACTTTTTGCACCTTAGTGGCGGTAGGTTTTTTGAACATGATTAACGAATGGTGGTCACATACTTTTGCACCTTTTACTGCTTATGTAGTAAAATGTGTGTTTTTTTGTATGTTATGTCTTTTAAACTGAATATCTTGGTATGGTTTGTTGATAATGATCATCAATATTATGTTCGTAGGAGTAGTCTAAAATTGTAAATGTTAATTTAGTCAACTTTTAATTTTGTCAACTTTTAATTTAGTCAAGTCAATTATTAATTTAGTCAACTTTTTAAATTGTTATTTCAAACTTAAAACTTATAAATAATATTTTTTTCATAAAGAATTTCAAAGTTAAAACTCATATATTTAAATCATATTATTAACTACAATTCTAACAACTTTAGTTTTGCATAAGTCATTATTATCAAAAGCACAATAAAACGATTAACTAAAAAGGTTTACAATCATAAAAACAGATAATCGTTATGCTTGAAAATATCAAACTAATTGGTTGTATATTGATATAACGGTATTTCATTTTTTAGTGTTTTATATGAGGCCACTTTTTTTAACATATTAAATCATATTAAATGTGTCAAATTTCCCAAATTTCTTTCAAAAGTAAACGCATTTAATAACAAAAAAAATCAAAGTCAAAACTTGTGTATAATTAGCCTTGCAATTTTTTGAATAATATAATAAACTTAATTTTTATTAATCTAATTTCGAAATTTTTTGATTTCCATTATCATAATTTGGTTTCCATTTCTTAAACCTATACTAAAAATACATTTCTTTAAAATTTCAATTATTAAATACGATTGATATTATTATAAATCGGTTTCCATTTCTTAAGCCTATACTAAAAATACATTTAATTTTTTCTTATTACAATATTAAGTATGATTTACATTATCATAATTCTGTTTCCATTTCTTAAACCAATACTAAAAATACATTTTGTGTGTATGTTTCTTATTACAATATTAATAACATTATAAATAGACTGATGTAATCATCATCTTTTGAGTGAATTTTTTTTTTTGCAGATTTGCTAAGGTAGTATCTACTCTTTTTTTCTTTCATTATTTATTTATATATCACTATAATACAAACAATGTAGCATTAACTCTGTTGTTTGTTACATAGTATAAAATTGCAGAATCATGGATCCAAATAATGTCACATTTCTAAATGACATTACTTGGCGGCTTAATGATTATACAATCAAAGTGAGGGTACTTAAAATATGGAAGAGAGCAAATCGTAAGATACCAGGGGAAACTCTTGCAATTGATATGGTTGTTATGGATGAACAGGTTAGATTTTCTATCATCAGTTCTGTTTTCATTTATTGTTTATACAAGTGTTGTTATATTATTTCTGATTATAATCCGTTGTTTTTTTAATGTTTTAACAGGGTTCTAAAATGCAAGCTATGGTGTGAAATCGCTATATGAAGAAACACTAAAAAATTTTAAAAGAAAATGAAGCTTACTATATATTTAGACCACAACTAGCAGATAACAAATCTACAAAACACTTTGCTAAGAGTGACATACTTTCATTTACTTTTGAAACTAATATAACCAAATGTAAAAATTTTCAAGGCAGCCTTTATGGTTTTAATTTTTCTTCATTTGAGACAATTAAATCTGGTAACCTGTCTGCAAAAAAATAGAATTGGTTTGTTTACTCACTGTAAAGTTTCATATACGTTTGGTTTTATTCATTTATACTATTTTAGTTAACTTTTTATCTTTTTAGATTTCATTGGGTTTGTTGATGAATGGACTTCACTAGAGCCAACAGAAACTAAATCTGGGTGGAAGAACAAGATGAGTCTTGTGTTGATTGATCTAGAGTATGTGGTTCATCTTTTCAATTAAATGGTTTATTATTTCATCATCTATTACATTATTTTAATTTAGGTGTGTACTATCAATTGGTAGCAAGCCATATTTGAATGTTTTCCATTTAATAAAAAATGTATTTTTATGTAGTGGTGTAAAAATTAGCTGTACTTTGTGAGATGAGTATTCTGACCAGATATTTGACTACATCAAGCATAATGAAGCGGAAGTCCATGTGGTTCTGGTTGTTCAGTTTGGTAGTTTTAACAATTACAAAGGTTTGTACTTTATTAATGTTATTTTAGATTGTACATATTTTTACTTTTTTAATATATATAACCGTTTGTTAATTTTAATCTATTATAGGGAATATAACTGTGCAAAATGGATTTAATATCACTCGGCTGTTTATCAACGAAGCCATTGATGATATTCTTGCTTTTAAGAAAAGGTAAGATATTTATCTATCTTTTTGTTATAATATATATACATATATTTTTTCTTATATATACTAAACTGATAGTCTTATTTGACTTTTAACAGTTATATTGAAAAGTTTATTGCTACCGAATCCTCTTCTGCTCAACGATCTCTCGGATCTTCTGGAAGCATGTATTTGGCAGATGAATTTCTGAACAAGACCCATTTCAGCACTATTCATGATCTTCCGTTAATAACAGAGGTATATCAGTTTCGACTTATAATAATCTAATATGAATGTTTATATTCCATTCAAAATATTATCACTTATGTATTTTAATGTATACACTATTAGTCATTTTGTGTGAAATTATTTTTATATTAAATTTTGACACTAATATTATTTTATTTTGCAGATCAACAAACAAGTCATTGTTGTTGGTACAGTGAAGGGTGTGGATGCCAACGATGATTGGTATTACTTAGGTTGTGAGGCATGTAATCGCAAGGTTGAGCCAACTCTCATGTTACCTGATGATGAGGAGGAAAAAGATGTTAATTCATTTAAGCAAGTTTTGGTTTTCACCAAAAACGACTCTCCAAAGCATATTGTATCTGCTGAACCTGTGTAAGAATTATTTTTCATAAACATAAATTAAAATTTTACGATATCATTTATTAAATAATTTGTTGTTATTACTTCCTTTAGGTTTAGAATTCCAATTAGGGTACAAGATTGTATTGGAATAACATCACTCACATTGTTTGATCGAGAATCGAAAAAAATGTTGGGCATGTCAGCGATGCAACTCCTGGAAAAATCCAAGCAGGTAATTTATTTTTTTTCTGCCTTAAACAATATATCTTATTATACCTAATGTTACTTATGAAAATTTTTATCTAGGTTTCTGACTAGTCAGAGAAAATAACTCCCCCTGAATTTGCTTCATTTGAAGATAAAAAGTTTGCTTTCAAAATTAAAATTGGCCAATTTAACATTGATAAGCATATGGATGGTTATGGTATACGCAAACTTACCGATGATTCTTCAATAGTTGCTTCGCTGGAACAAAGGTTCCCAAACATTCAGGTTATTATTATCATTGAAATATTCCTTTATTATTACTCTTATGAATCATTAGTACATTTTTATTTTTCTTCTTATTATTATTTTTTTGTTTTTATTATCAACGTTTCCTTTGAAGTATTACATGTATATTTTTTTTCCAGCTCGATCAACCTGTTTTTGAACACACTGATATAGATGAATCTCCAACACAGAATGCATTGTCTTTGAAGGTTGTTCTTTTACTTATTTAATCATATATTATATTTAACTTTTTTATGTAGTTTATTCTAACAAAATTTACATGTCATTTAATATTGTAGGATTCTGTTGGAGATAACAATACTCCAGAGTCATCTTCTAGAGTTGGTGCTGTTCGTGATGATGAGGAAGCCAAGCGTAGCCTAGATCAAGTGTATGACCTTGATGATGATACAAGTGAATCTACAACAAAAGCTGCAAAGAAATCACCCGAGATCCCCCTTTTGGTTCCTAAGGTTGAGAAATAGGGACAATGAACAATTTCTTTAAACATTTATGCTTCGTTTGGTTTTGTTGGACAATTTCGTTTTTTTATGCTTGGTTGGGTTTTTTGGATAATTTGTTTTTGTTTATGGTTTATGTGGTTTTTTTAGACTATTTTTACATGTATAAATGACATGTGGTTGCATTTTATGTTTCTTTTTATCAAGTTGTTTACAAATACAACATTTGTAGTTTTTTTAAAAAAAATGTAATACACTCAATAATATTAATCAAACAATTTTACAAAAACTATTATTACATTTCATTGATAACTTTATACTTAAAAATAATATTTTTAGTAGTTTAATATACAATTTCAAAGTAATCAAATGAATTTATTACCTTCAAATTATAAAGTTGCAATCATACCCTTCAATTTAAACACAATTATTGTAATTAATGAATCAGCAAAAATCGAGTTTAAAAAATTAATTCAATTGTAAATACGAATTATTTAAAAAATTTCAATTTTAAGTTTTAATTACACCAAACATTTAATTGTGTATAAATATTTAATAATGGTAAGTAATTATACCATACAGTTACTAAAATTATAATAAAAAAAATCGAAAAATTAATTTTCGAAAAGATTCAAAATTTTTAAATTTTAAATTCAAATTACACCAAAAATTCAAATTTTTAGTCTTCTTTAATAATGGTAGGTAATTAAACATATTAATTATCATTATTAATTACTAATTTAATTTTGAGTCTATATAAACCATACTACTTTAAAAAAAAAAATCACACCAAGAAATCAAGTCAATCAAACCTTCAAGAGTTCCCCCTGGCTGTTTTTATTCTTGCTCAAGTCTTCTATCATACAAGTTGAATGTATGTCCTTCTTTTATTTCTATATCAATTATTTTATTAAAACATGATCATCGTGATGTATGTTTATTTTTCTTGAATCCATATTTCTCAATAATACATCACTATTGGTAGCCTAACTCTTGAAGATCAATCGTTAGTTTATTATTATGTATCTTTAAATTTTTATATGTATTACTGTTATTAAACATTTTATTTAGAATTTTCCTCCTTTTAGTTGAAATGGGACGTAAAAGACTCTCTAATACTTCAAAAGGTAATTTTTTTTTATTCAATCTACAATGTTTTTATATTTCTATTATTTGTGTTGTCTCATTTAACTTTTCAATTTTTGTATAAGGCGATGACAAACGAACGCCGTTATCTAATATCTCAAACGGTACACAAATTTCATATTATTGACATCTTTATTTACATTATCTTAGTTTTATGTAAGTAATTAAATTTTTTTCACAGCTTTGTCTGATGAACAAAAAAGAAATAACGCGGCCGAGTGTCGCCGAATTAGAAAATTACACTTGGATGCAAAGAGATGCAAGGTCACTAATCATACTAATGTACTACAACATTTACCGCCACCTACAATATTCAACCGTGATTCAATTCAATGTTCCAACCATTCTATTCCGCAAGGCTCAACCTTCCAAACTACATTGAATGTTTTTACATCCGGTAAACGAATAACAATTTTTAATTTATATCTATATATAAAGTTTCAACTTCTAATCCCTATTTATGATTAGAGTAAATTTTGTTTGTGTCTGTTTTTTTATAGGTCAATTGCAATCAACGCCTTTGTCTACTATCTCAAATGGTATTTTTATTTATTTAAATAACATATTCAATCTTATAAGAAATAACTACTTTGTTATTCACTTTATTATATAAACTAATATTACTTTATATGTTCTTTATACGTTTGAAGTCAACGTGAACATTGCATCGGATTCTCGAAAATCCAGAAATATGCAAATGGATGCTAAGAGAAAGAGTGTTAAGCAATGTGAAAATACAAATCCCTCACAATTCAAAAATAGTTTGGTTTCAATCGATATATCATCCGTTACAACAACCTTCAACAACGCTTTTAACGCATCTTTTTCGGGTAATAATTGTTTGTAACATTTAATAATTTTAACCCTTAATTGTTTCACTTTATGTCAATTTTTTTTACTTTACCCGTTATTTTTTTTATTTACTTTATGTATCAACAGGTTCTACAGAACGCACTCCTTTGTCCAATATTACAAACGGTATTGTAATTCTATCTTACTTAAGTTTTTATCATACTTCAGTCCAAACTTATTTTATTTTTATCTATTGTTTGAGTGCCTGAACTCACAACATAACATTCTGTAGAGTTTCGAAAGTTCAGAAAATTACAACTTGATGCAAAAAGACGTAAAGTAAATTCTATTACTGGAACTCAAAAACAATCTAATTTTACAACTCCTACTTATCCAACCACATCTGGTACAACTTGCTATGTGTCTATTAATTTTCAAAATTTTTAATTTTTTTAATATAAAATTTGAAATAGTTAATATTAATTTCAGGTGGACTCACTAATGTTGATACAGTTTCACTTGCATCATCTTCTGTGCAATCAGAAACCATGAATACATCAAGAAGTAATCGACGTTGCATCTCACCTGTTCGCATGGTTAGTTTGTCTGACGAAGAAGCTGTCAACCCTCAACCAACTAAAGACTTGCAATATAAGGGTGTCTCTAAAGGTAAATTTTAAGTTTACAAAACAGTTACATCTATATTGATTTCTTTTATGCGTTAATTATTTTATTGGTTTATATTTGCCAGATTATCTGGATCACGGTGATTAAACGATTGTATGTGAGATGTGTAACGCAAAATTGTGGAGATCAGAAGCTGGTAAAGGCCTTAAGGTTTCTGGAAGAACAACTTACATGCTATGTTGTTTTTATGGAAAGGTACAACTTCCAGATTTCAAAGAGAGCAGTTTAGATTATCAGAATCTTTTCAAAAACACAGAATCGAAGAGCAAATATTTCTTAAAACACATTCGCCGCTTCAATTCTATGTTTTGTTTTACTTCAATGGGAGCCAAGGTTGACTCAAATATCAATAGAGGAAAGGCTCCATTCATATATAGAATAAGTGGAGAAAATTATCACACCTTGGGTGGTCTTATTCCTAAAGATGGTTCTAAACCGAAATTTTCTCAGTTATATATATATATATATATATATATATATATATATATATATATATATATATATGACACCGAAAATGAAGTCTCAAACCAGGAAACGATTTATAGGTAATATTCTTTAGTTTGTTACTTATTTTTTAGTTTTTTTGGTAAATATTAATTTTTCTCAATTTTCTTTCTTATTTTTTTTTTTTTGATCTTTTCAGTAATGAAAAAGAAGAGTCTAAGGATATTTCTCACGAACTTGACATTGAAATCATTCAGTACTTGAAGTCGATGTTAGACTCAAATAATCAGCTTGTGAAAAGCTATAGGATTGTACGTGATCGATTTCAAGAAAATCCTGAAGTTAACCTTAAATTACGTCTTATTGGTAGGAGATCTAAAGACGGCCGAACATACAACTTAACCACTTCATCAGAAATTGCCGCCCTTATTTTGTCAAACGATGATGACCAGCTTGACAATAGAGATATTGTTGTCGAGTCAAGAACATAGGGTCTTCAGCGTATAAGTGAACTTCATCCGTCATATCTAGCTCTCCAGTATCCATTGATTATTCCCTTTGGAGAAGATTGTTATAGGGTTGGTATACCACACAGGGAAGAAAGGAAATCTAAAAAAAAAAGTAGATTCAAAATGTTCAATGAGAGAGTATTTTGCATATCATATCCAAGACAGAGTTGGTAAGTTCTCATTGATTTTGAATGCAAGGCGACTTCTTCAACAGTTTTTGGTTGACGTTTACACCATGATAGAGAGTGAGCGCTTATTTTATGTCCGTTTCCAGCAACATAAACTTAGGTGCGAGACTTATACCAATCTTCAAACGTTGAACCAAAATAGACCTACTGATTTGTCAAAAGTAGGGACGCCTGTAATTTTACCCTCTTCTTTTACTGGTGGTGCACGTTACATGAGGGAAAATTATCTTGATGCAATGGCTATTTGTAAAAAGGATGGATACCCTGATTTTTTTATTACAATCACATGCAATCCCAAATGGCCTGAAATTAGAAGGTTTCTTAAGGACAAGAAGACAAATCCAGAAGATAGGCCAGACATTTTAGCTAGACTATTCAAAGTTAAGCTAGACTCAATCATGAAAGATTTACGTGAAAAATCATTATTGGGCAAGACTTCAGTAGGTATAATTATTTACGAAAAAAATTAAGTTTCAATACGTATTCAAAGATTATCATCGTAATTCAATTATACTTATAAAATATTTATTTTTTTATATAATTACTATCATGTTTATATTTATCAAGTTTCTAACTACATTTTTTAACTTAATATTATAGCTGTTTATACTATAGAGTTCCAAAAACGTGGTTTACCACATGCTCACATCTGTCTGTTTCTCAAAGATGACAGTAAGCTTCCCACGATTGACCATGTTGATCGTTTTGTTTCTGCTGAAATCCCTGATAAGAAAGTAGATCCGGAGTTGTTTAGTCTTGTGAGTGACTTTATGATTCATGGACCCTGCGGACGTGAATATCCCAACTGTCCGTGCATGTTTGATGGTAAGTGCTCCAAGAAATTTCCAAAGAAGTTTTCTTCTGCATCAACGTTAGATTCAAATGGATACCCGGTTTATAGAAGAAGAGACTCAGGGCTAATTGTTGAAAAAGGAACTGCTATGTTAGACAACAGAAATGTGGTTCCTTATAACGCAAAACTTTTAAAGCGTTACCAAGCACATATCAATGTTGAATGGTGTAACCAGGCTGCTTCAATTAAGTATTTATTCAAATACATTAATAAAGGACCTGATAGGGCTAAAGTTGCTTTTGTAGAAGATGATGGAGAAGGTCAAGAAGTGGTTCAAAAAGATGAAATCAAAAAACATTTTGATTGTAGGTTCCTTTCTGCATGTGAAGCTTTATGGAGGATATTTAAAAATGAAGTGCATTATAGATACCCTCCAGTTATAAGGCTTCCATTTCATCTGCCCGGTGAGCAAAGTGTTGTATATGGTCTAGAAGAAAATCTTCAAAACGTTCTCGATAAACCAACAGTGTCTTCAACAATGTTTCTAAAATGGATGGAACTAAACCAAAGTGAGGCTGTGGCACGTGAACTAAGTTACATTGAAATCCCAAGTAAATTTGTTTGGAAAACAGAAGAAAAAAAATGGGACTTTCGAAAAATAGGTAAGTCAATCGGTCGTGTTCACATGGTTACTCCATCCATGGGCGAGGCGTATTTCTTGAGAGTTCTTCTCAATAAAGTAAAAGGCCCTATATCATTTGAGGAGATAAGAACGGTCAATGAAAAAGTTTTACCAACATTTTGTGATGCATGTTATGCTCTTGGCCTCTTAGACGATGACAACGAATATGTAGAAGCTATCGAGGAAGCTCATTATACTGGTTCAGGATACTCTCTTCATAATTTGTTTGCGACGATGTTGGTGTCTAATACCTTATCTAGGCCTGAGCATGTTTGGGAAAAAACATGGAAATACCTGTCAGATGGTATTATGCGTAGGCACGAAGATTTATTCGATATTGAAGGTAAATAATTTACGTTAAAAATTTTTTTTCGTCCCTTTTGTTTTATATTAATAATTACACACTTTATCATTATCAGGGTTGTGTTTCACTGATGATCAAATCATGAACATTACATTGCTTGAAATTGAGAAATAGTTGCTTCGGAATAACTCAAGCCTACGTAGATTTCCTTCTATGCCGTATCCTAATACTGATTCTATAGCAACTGCAAATAACCATTTGATTCTTGATGAGCTGAATTATCAAGTACGTTCGCTTGCTGAGGAATTTGCTACAAACTCACGTTTTTTAACTGATGAGTAGCGCTAATTTTTGATGAGATCATTCATGCGGTTGATTGTAACAAGGGTGGTCTATTCTTTGTTTATGGTTTTGGAGGAACTGGTAAAACCTTTTTATGGAAAACTTTGTCTGCTGCTATAAGATCTAAGGGACAAATTGTTTTGAACGTTGCATCCAGTGGTATTGCTTCTCTTTTGTTATCCGGTGGAAGGACGGCGCATTCTAGGTTCCGTATACCTTTGAATGTTACTGAACAGTGCTTGTGCGGTATAAAGCCAAATAGTGATGAGGCTGCTTTATTGAAACAAACTAAGTTAATTATTTGGGATGAGGCTCCAATGATTCATAAACATGCTTTTGAAGCACTTGATCGTACAATGAAGGATGTCTTGAAGTCAACTTCTTCACTTAATTATGAGTTGCCTTTTGGTGGTAAGGTTATGGTTTTAGGTGGTGATTTTAGACAGATCCTTCCTGTTGTTCCCAATGGTAGTAGAAGAGATATTTTAAATGCCTCAATAACTTCCTCTCCTATTTGGAATAGTTGCAAAGTGCTTACATTAACCAAAAACATGAGGTTAACGTTGGGTAACAACACATTTGAAATCACAGAAACAAAGCTATTTGTAGACTGGCTTCTTGAATTAGGTGAGGGTAAAGTTGGTGATTCAATTCATGATGATGAGGCAGATGTGGAGATACCAGATGATCTTCTTATTAAGGATTCATCAGATCCGATTTCAAGATTAATTGACTTCGTCTACCCTTCACTTCTTCAACTTTACAAAGATAAAGATTACTTTGGAGAACGAGCAATACTTGCACCTACAAACGAAGTAGTACATGAAATTAATGAAAGCTTGCTTGCATTGTTGCCTGGGGATGAAGTCGAGTATCTAAGCTCTGATAGTATATGTCAGATTGAGAACGCTAATAATCGTTCGCAGGAAGACTTATATTCTCCTGATGTCCTTAATGGTTTAAAAATTTCTGGGTTGCCTAATCATCGATTAACACTAAAGGTCGGTGTTCCCGTTATGTTGTTGAGAAACATAGATCAACAAAATGGATTGTGTAACGGTACGCGATTACGAATCACCAAACTTGCAAAGCGTGTTATTGAGGCCGAAATCATATCAGGTGGAAACATTGGTATCAAAACTCTTATTCCTAGAATAAATATGATACCATCTGATATCAAGATTCCTGTAAAGTTCCAAAGGCGTCAATTTCCAATAAGCGTATGTTTCGCAATGACCATCAACAAAAGCTAGGGTCAGTCTTTATCTAAGGTTGGATTGTATTTAAGAGAACCTGTATTCTCACATCGCCAACTTTATGTTGCTTTGTCAAGAGTAAAAAGCAGGGCAGGAGTGAAGTTACTTATACTGGATGATAATGGGAATGTGAAAACTAAAACCAGAAACGTGGTGTATAAAGAAATATTTAGTGATATTTGAATAAAATTTGTATTCGTTGTTTTATACTTCAATACAATATTTTTACTGTATTTTTCTTATACGTTATAATTCCCTAAATAGATGTACGTTGGTGAACCGCGTGTACACGCGGGCAAAAATCTAGTGACTATCAAATGAAAAAAACGGTTTTTTATCACATTTATTTCTTGCATTTAGCCTTTAAAAAAAAAGCATAGGTCCATATGATGTGAATAATTGAATGGAACCTTTTTTTGCCCGACTAATTTTTTAATTCAAACAAAAAATGCGTAAAGGACAAAAAAGAGAGACCAAATGCCACTTAACACGTGGCAATGCTGACAAAATGCAGGAAATAAGTATGTTAACGTTTGGACAAAAAAGAGAGACCAAATGCCACTTAACACGTGGCAATGCTAACAACTCAAAATCGATATTCACAACATATGGACCTATGCTTAAGTGGCATTTGGACAAAAAAGAGAGACCAAATGATTTTGAATTGTTAACGTTTCTAATATATGATATATATATATATATGTACATATATATACACACACATATATACATATACATATACATACACAAACACATACACATACACATACACATACACATACACATACGCGTACACGTATACGTACACGTACACGTACACGTACACGTACACGTACACATACACATACAGTTATTGGTGATCATGGTAGCAGTGTGATGACACGTGGTCAACTAAGATGCACGTCGTCGACTGATAACATTGGAGCCCTAGCACTTTACTCTGCAGTTAATGAATCATGTGAACAAAATGATTGGTCGTTTGCTTGTTATGTTTCGCAAGTTGAATCGCGATCGTACAAAGAAGCTTCCAATGACAAATCATGGGTGGAAGTCTAAGAAAGGAAAAAAGATTGATGGATCATCTGTATCCAAGAAGAAGGGAAAGAAAAAAACGTTGTTGATTGATGAAGAACATAAACAGAAGAGGAATGGAAATCGGAAGATGAAACTGATAAGGAAGCAAATCCTAAGGCCTTTAGTGATTCTGCTACTCCTTCGATAGTTGATGAGTTAGTTGCTGCTCAGCTTCAGCGTGGGTATGTTTAAGAAAATGTTTATTTGAGTCTTGAAGAAAATGTTGATATACTTGGTTCTCCGGTTGCTCCCAAATCAACGAAGCGTGGACGTGTAAAGACTATGTCTAAGAGGGAGTGCAAGAGATCGAAGAGACAGAAGGACGTTCAAATGTTGTTAAACGGAAAGAATGTTCCTCAAGCTTCGTCAACACAAACTGAATCTCGAGTGACAAAGAAGAGAAAAGTAATAAAGGAATCTGAAGTTGTCAAAGAAGTTCAGAAAGATCCAGAAGATATTTCCACTTCATTGAAAGAAATGTTGTCGAGTTTCGAAAATCCAGCATCTTCTCAACCTCAAGTTCAAGAATCTAGTTCTCAATCTGCTGTGATTGTATCTCAATAAGCTTTGAACTTGATGCAGTAGCAGATTTCAAGGTTGATGAAGTCTTTCGATTTGCAAAAAGCTGTCACTTTGAAGAATCAAGATGAAATCAAACAGCTTATAGAAAAGAGATAAAGAAATTGAAAGAGAATGAGAAAGGTATGCTGAAAAACATTGTCAAATCTAAAGAAAGACAAGATACTTTAGAAAGTGAAGTGATTGACTTAAAGTTGGAGGACTCGAAGCAACAAATGTCAAATGTTAACAATGAACGTAAAATTGTAGTAGTTGAAAAAGAAAACAAGAGGCTCAAGAAGATAATAAAGAGTTTATATCAAAAAGTTCCTAAGTTAAAGGGAACTGAAGAAAATGACAAGTCAGATGGTGATTCAGATGAAGAGGAGATGAAGATGATGAGGATGATGATGGAAAGGATGATGATGATAAATCAGACGATGATTCTGATGGTGATAATGATGATGATCGTGGTGATGGAAAGAACAAAGACGATTCTGCAAGTTCAGAAAAAACAGAAGATAATGTTGATGGTTATTCGTATGAGAAAAGGAAAAAGACTAGGGAAGATAAGTCTACAACTTCTAGCAGAAAAGAGTTTGGTGAAATGACTAATGCAGATAAAGAGAAGCTAAAAAGAATGATTAAGCGTGGATATGTGTCAATCCAGCTTACGACAACATTCAGAGATATTTTTGTGATTGGTGATATGAGGTTTGGCCTTGATTATCAAGATCCAGACTTGGAAGATGGTGAAGTAAATGCTGTTGTTACGAAAGAGATACTAGAAGGTGTAGCACAACAAGCTAGAATGTCTCTAGAAGTGCTAATGAAGAAGAAAGAGATTCCTAACATTCCAGTGATCGTACCGGGAAAACATGATGATGATACGAGCGTGAATGACTTCAATGAAGTTGAAATTGAAGATATTTCTCATGAAGAGTATCTGGAGTACTACAACTTGAAAGATAATACAAGTATTCTGTTCCTTGATGATCAGATTTTGAACAAAGCTGAAAAGGTTGCAGATGAGAAAGGTAAGAAAGTTATTGACAAGGTTTCTGAAGATAAAGCTGAAAAAGAAGATATGAATAAGCAATCGATGTTGTAAAGAACTATTTGAGGAAGTTGGGAGAAGAAACGGATAATCATCCTCTTCCGCCAATACAAGGAGATTTCTATAGATATCTCAACAAGATGTTCAAGTGTAGAGCAATCAGCTGGAAGTTCTTCCCTCAGTTGAAGTGTGTTGGTATAAAGTGGGAGAAGGAAATTATGTACTTACGCAAATTTCATGATCTTAAGACTCTTCCCTACTGGGATGTGAGGGATATTTGCAGACATAATCGGATTGATGTTGAGAATTCAAGTTTGTTAGAATGGATAGCTAATAGGATGACGCGGAAAGTCAGACGAAATGGGACTTATTCAGGCCGCAGTATCCTCGTCGTATTGTTCACAAAGAGATAGATCCGAAAAACAATTTGCCTTATGTGACGTTAAATTACAAGCCACCGACTTGCATGATGAAGATTCCTTTTATGCCGATTCAACAAGATTTCAGTAAAGACTTTGCATTTTGGTACAATGACTAGAGAACGAGTGAAGCTGTGATCGTATTACATGATAAGAACCCGAAGATGATGTGTAAGAAGATACGTGTGTTTGACCTCATGTGGATAATAAACTGTTCAAGAGGAGATATCGACACGTTGTATTTCAATCCAATCCATTTTGACGTGTTGGATTTGGAACAAGCGTGGAGATTCCAGGCAGTTATCAAATTATGTTTTGCTTTCGAAGTTCATTCAAACTATGATGACAAGACGTTGCTGGGAAAACATTCAATGAAGCTGAGGAAACAGTAGGAGAAATGTTCAGTTCATGTCGAAGCAGGAAAGACTAAAATGGCGAAAGATAAATTGATGTTTGTAGTGAAATCAAGAATAGTAAGTGAAGACTAGAAAATATCCGAGCTGCAGACAAGGGGGAGTTCGTATATCCATATTTCATATATGTGTATGTAGCTTTCGGATTGCCAAAGATGAAAACGACGAAGATTTGAAGATTTCATACATTTTGGAAGTCGGTTCGGGTGATCGTATGGTTGAACCAATTGTTAAAAGGTCAAACCAAGTTTTGGTAATGATTTTATGTTGATTTGTACCTAGTTAGGGTCGAAGGGGTTGATTCGAACCTTCAAAGGGTCGAACCAATTGCCTATATATATATATATATATATATATATATATATATATATATATGTATATTTGAGTTGGTTTCAGTTTGTAATGGTTGGTCATTTGAGTTAGTTGTCAGTGTGTGTGTTCTGAAAGATCTAGAACTATGTTTTTTTGTTAATTGGGGTCTGTAAACGTTATAACAACTTTAATGTTAATGAAAACATGTTGAAAATGAATATTATTGTGTTCTGATTACAGTTTATATCATTTTGCACGATCATTAGGGTTTTCACACCTAGTGTATCGATACTTGTGTTTATTTCAATAAACGATCCTACATATATATATATATATATATATATATATATATATATATATATATATATATATATATATATATATATATATGTGTGTATATGGTGGATAGTTCAAATGGGAAGAAAATGTTTTGTAAGAAAAAAAGAATAAATTTTAAACAATAAGAATCTCCCATTAATAATTGTATTGAATGTTAAATTGATTATTAATTTTTTGTAACCCTCCTAAACTAGTTAATTAAATGAAACTAAAAATTTATTTTTTAAATATATACTTCAAATTAGCAAACCCTATTTAGAGCGAAGGATAATTTCGATATTGTGTAGGTCATATGTATGATGAATTTTTATGTGTAGGATAAGCGTATGATAATATCAATAAGTGTAGGATAAACACATGATAATTTTGATATATGTAGGTAGGACAAATGTGTAAAAATGTTAATGACTAATTAATTAGAGAGATGATAACTAATGTAACAAGAGTTCAGCTATTTAATGTTTTATCATTATTTAACTTCTTCTTTTTCTTCTTACATTAAATTTCTTTTCTTTTTGTGGGTGTGTATATAAATATAATAATCTTCCATTATAACATAAAGTATACGATACAAAGCTCCTTAACGTAAAAAGCGTAAGAAGCAACCAAATCATGCCACCTGTCAACTGTGTTAAGTTTACTTAACCTAAATCTCGTTGATTAAAGGGGTAAATTAGTCCATTTATTAATTGTTCCTTCAATTACGTTTCAATTAAAACGAATGATTCAATTAATGAGAATAATGATATTCAGGATTCAAATCATGATCGATAATGTATTTTAGATTGACTACCTAATCAACTGACGATTCAATCAAACACAATGTTAATTCAATTACGTTTCAATTACAACGAATAATTCAATTAATGAGAATAATGATATTCAGGATTCAAATCATGATCGATAATGTATTTTAGATTGACTACCTAATCAACTGACGATTCAATCAAACACAATGTTAATTTCGATTACAAGGATGCTCTGTTTATTATCAATCAACGTTTTTTATACGGTTTTGATTTTCTAATTACTTAGACTTATTATTCTTTCGTTTTTTTACTTTTAGATCTTTGATTACATGTTTGTTAATTAAAATCAACGATTGTGGATGTATTTACAGACATAAAGATGTACAGGTTTGAGGTAGAGTTTATATATGATGAAGATGATGATAGTAAATGTGCGTTTTTAGGTTTAAACAATAATTAAATGTGCGTTTATGTAAATGGTTATGTATTTTTCTTATTGTTTTTAATAAGTGCGCTTAAATATATTATAAGTGCGTCTATCAAAGCATATATTGGTGCGTCTGCATTATTATGCACGTGCGTTTGCAGATCAATTATTGGTAACCAACAATAACAGTAATTCTCGTGAATGATTTTTTGTCACCTTGTTATTATTGTGTTCTTTATATATTGATCTATACAGAATTGATTTTACACCACACAATTCAATCACAACTTATCTTTTTTTTTAATATTTTTCAGTAATGGCTTCATCTTCATCATCAAAATCTCAAATGATCAAAAGGATTCAAGAGCAAATTTCAAAAGATTATGCTGTTGAGGGTCGTTTGGCCGATAATCTAAGCAGGATAAAAGATGACATGAGTAAGAGAGACGAGATTTTGAAGCTTCGTATGTGTATGCCTGACTCAAGTCTTCTTGAACTTGCTGTTATGTTTATGATTGATGCAAAAAAGGCGATGTTAATCTTGTGGAACAACTTACAAAATGCATAACCCTTTTGAGGTGTTCTATTGAATTTAAAATTCAGTTCCTAAAATCTATGTAAACTACATGGGGAACTAATTATGTACTTTGTTTCTGTAGTTGTTATTATATGTTTACGATGTGTGTTTTTAGTGTAAAGTGCGTTTGAAATAATAAAACACATGTAAAAGTGCGTTTAAGTAAAGTCACAATAATCTATTCTATTTTTATAAAGTGTGTCCAAAATGTTAACTCATTTGCAAATGAGTGCATCTAAATTAAAATATTTAAAACCAAGTCAGTAAGCTGTTCAAAACCATTTAAACAATGACAAAATTCCATGACAATCTTTATATTGCATCCACCCTCCTCTCTATTTTTTTTTTTTTTTTTTTTTGCATTCTCCAACATTTTTGTATTTGCTTTGATTGGCCTTTTTGCAAACTTGTTAGCCTCTTCAACAATATGATCCCTGAAGAGGTTGTAAGGTGATAGTATAATCTTCGCTACGTACTTGAATCGCAATGCATTCAACTACTTCCTTTGAAAATCCGATTCACCTGGAAAACCACAGCTCCAAAATTTATGCCCTTTAAAGGTTTCCAGGTGTCTAATAGAAAATATGCCACAATCTTCACGGTTGTTTATAGTCCTCCATGGCATTTCTCATCTTATAATCGGATTTACTTGAAGTTTCTGAATCCCTGGGGTTATAGGACATGTTGTCTTTAGCAAAGGCACAAAATGTGTCTCTACAAATATTTTTTTACAAAAACATTAGGTTATGATAATAATATTTCATGTTTTTTTGTGTTAAATATGTTGTTACATAAGTAAATACCAATATTTCGGGCACGCCTTTATATCGCTCTTGTTGGTTATCTCCCTCTTTAGAGTTGTCAAGCAACTCTAAAATCCCATCCTTCACATCCAAAGCTAAGACATAGAAATGTTTGTTTATCAACACTGGAACAAGAATCCTGTCAAACTCATCTAATGGATATTGCGTTGAAATTTCGGAAGATATATTGAAGCTTTCTAAGAAAAACCCTATGCCTATTTGTCCAAGTAACACCCTATTTATAGTAGTCTGGAGCCTGCATTGTCATTGTCAATAAATAAATAAAACAGTTAAAAAATACAGAGTGCGTTTAAAATAGTTGTATAAGTGCGTTTCAAATACATTTTTTAAAAGAGTGCGTCTAAATGTGTATACATAGTGCATTTAAATAACTTGTGTCCCAGTTAAGAAAATACCATTTTTTTACTCAAATGCATCTAAATTTATGAAGGTGCGTTTAAATTTAAAGATTTCATACCATCATGGTGGAACTCAGAAACAGCCTGTGTACAGACCCATCTTTCTTTCTGCTCCCTTCCTTATAATTTAGAATATCAGTCCATGCATCCAGTACATTTGTAGTGTCACACCCTCAAATTCCACATGCGGGGTTTTACCGCGAGGCGCGTGACACACCAGGATCCCAGTCAACGATCACAATAAACAACAACAAACATGCATTCATATATATATTAAAACCAAAACATCATGCTTTGAGCCGTAACCAGCAGTGGAAGCATTTCTTGTTTACAAACAAAAGACATATTATAGTTTACAAAACATTGTTTAATATGCATCAAAATTCTAGACGCTGTGCAAGACTCCGTGCGCCTAGTCCATTAACTGCTACCTTAGCGACCTGAGAAAACATGCCAAAAATGTCAACATATAATGCTGGTGAGTTCACGGGTTTTCTTTAATAAAAGAGTTGTTATAAGTTTGAAAAGATCATTCCCGTTACTACTAGGTTATAAGAACGTTAGCTAGACGTTAAGTGTTTTTACTGCTATAGTTGGGAACCCATTACTAAACATGTACCAATGTTGAATCCAGCCCAGATTGACTGGGTTACCGATGCCTCGATAACCCGAGAGTTAGAGACAATATGCACCCGCCCGGCATCCCCGCCGTCAGGTGGGGTTTGTGAGGCCCAGTAGATCTATCCACATTTCCCTCGTTGTGCATCCCTGCACATTCATGGTTTCCCCCTGGGGCTTTCCGTAAAAGCCGTATAGTAACATGAAGTAACCATAGTATAACATGACCTTTAATAAGTAAGCAAGTAGCATGTTTCTCCCCTGAAAGCAAAACGGTAAAAGTGGGGCTGTGACACTCACCTTAGATTGCGTTACTTGAAAACAGTTAAATAAGTAGGCTATGATAGCCCCAAATAGCGGCGACCTATCATAAGATGTGTATAAGTATCCGGACTAATAACCCGTAGGTTAACTAGTCCCCGAATGTCCAGACCATAACCATAAACGTTTGAAAACAGCTTTGACTGTTAAACCGACCGTACCAGACAAGATCCGACATCCCATTGGTGACCCGACATCCCACGTGTTAGCAGAATATAAGACATCATGCAACATATGCAATTAAACACTTAATGCGCGCAAGAGTTCACCTAGTCTAGCATAACGCTCAATTAACGCATAAACAAGTCCGAACAGGTGTTACCAAGTCATTGGACGTATCCCGGAGTTCCTATCATGTTCCTAGGTGTCAAATCATGTTTCGGGATGTCAAAATACGCTTACAACAGCAGTACACGCGATTAGGAAACTAACATGCAATTAGGAAAAGTCAACTGCCGAATAGGGGAAGTCAACAGGCGAATGGGGTGCTAATCGCCTGATACATCAGGCGATTAGACTGTAATCGCCCGATACATCAGGCGTTTAGAATCCTATTCGCCCCCTGTATTGCTGTCGCGCATTTTCGCGCGTTAAACCCTCCAAATCAGATCCGAAACATGTAAAAACACCCAACATCAAACCTAAACCATTAACCAACCCATTCCAAGCAAAATCCCCCAAATTTATCTCTGCTCGAACGGTCTCGGTGTGATTATTTCTAAAAATTGGCAAAGTACTAGGTTTCACTAACTATGAAATCTTTCCTTAAATGGTAAAGACCATATTACACCTCTTACAACTTGCAAATCATCATCTCTTTGTTATAATATCATTCTAGTGTGATTCCTAACAACAAACAAGCAATGAATCATATTATAACATCCTAATTCTTCAAGAATCATCCAAATGGGTCAAAATGCATACTTTCATCAAAACACTATAACAATAGCTCAAACCCTTAGATAATCATCCTAATAACTCCTACACATCAGAAGTACATCAATTTCATAGAAACATTCATGTTATAACCACCAAAAATCATCATATGCATAAATACTTCACATATAGCAAGTATTATGGTGTAGACTTGTTTTAGAACTCATTTCAAAGGTTTTTAAAGACACATACTTAGCAAAACAAGGTCTGGACTTTTGGGGAACCAAAACAATAACATTACAAAGGTTTGGGATGAAGAACACACCTTGGATTTTATCAAAGAAAGGTGTGTTAGCTTGGAAATGGTGAGTTTTGAAGCAAAACAAGTTCCAGAAGTGTTTTGAGGTGTGTGGGAGGCTTAGTGTTAGGACAAAAAGGATTGGTGAAACCACTTTTGCAAACCTTAGTCTAATTCACTTCTGTCAAATTATTCTAAGTATAGAACTACTGAAGAAAGAAGACTAAACTGCTGAAAAAGGATTCTATAAGTACTGAAGAAGAAATGCATCAGAAGTTCTGAAGTCCAAACCAGACAGTTCACTGAAGAACTACTGTAGACAAACTACTCATCAGTAGTTTGTCATTCATCAGCACTTGTTCAAGAATCTTTCCACCGCCTTTATCTTTTTGTACAAGTTCCAAGATTGCAACTTGTTGCAACTTGTCTATGAACTTGCTTTTTGGCAAGGTTCATGTATTTGTAAAGTCTATTAATAGATGGGTTCATCCCTCTGTTTTAGACATTGATTTTTAATATAGAAATCCTTCAAAGCTTATCATTGTTATTTCCATTTCATTTACTGAGAATCTGTTTAAGTGTTCATTCTCATTCAATGCTTAGATTCTCATCAAATACTTATCTTTAGTTTTATCAAACATCCAGGGGGAGTAATAACTCATGTTGATAAGTGTAGCTTTAACTTATATCATTACGCTGTGCTATTACTAATAAAGAACTTGCTAGACATTTATGTGTTCACTAGCAAGTTCATACAAAGAGCAATACTGATCCAACAATTGGTATCAGAACACTGGTTTATCTGATCACATATCAATCTAACACATTGAGAATTAGACACAGGCTCTTATTGATATTCAATAAAGGATTAAAAGTTCACTTTTATCAACATCCATCACTTTAAGAGATATTTGACAAATCAATACTCTTTAAAATGGATCCTCATAATACTGGTTGTGCCAATAAACCTGCTATGCTAGTAAGAAATGAATATAATATCTGGCAAAGGAGAATGGCACATACCTTATCACAGACCAACATAGGTTGATGGAAATCTGTGATATATGGTCCTCATAAACCAGTAAATATCAATCTTGAAACTAAAGAAGAAATGCCAAAAGACCCAAAAGACTATACAGATGATGATTTCCTAAAACTTGAGCTTGATGCTAAAGCTTTCTCTATGTTGGCAATGGCACTCCCAAATGAAATCTACTCTGGTCTATTACATTGTGATAGTGCCAAAGAGCTTTGGGACTGCCTCAAAGAACAGCTTGGAGGAACTAAAGAGGTGATTGCCAACACCAGAGAAATCCTTGCTCAACAATATGAAACTTTTGCTCACATTAATGGGGAAACTTTAACACAACAATTTGAAAGATTCTCCTCATTAATATCTAAGCTAAAATTAAATGGTCAGACCTACACAACTGTATCTATGCTTCATATATTTTTAAGGTCTTTACCTGAAAAATGGGAAACATACTCTATAGTCTTAAGATCTTCACCAGACTTTATCTCCCTCACTCTTACAAAACTTCATGGGAGATCACTTACTTTTGAAAGAGAAATTTATCAAAAGAAAAAGTTACAAAGTTCTGGTAAAACTGTTGATGACTATCTACCAGGTAGTACAGCACTATTGGGACAAGACTCACCAACTTGTTCAAATAGTTTTGGATCTTTTGACCATATTGACATAACTGCTGGGATCTCATCTGAAAGATCATTCTCAGGTTATGACAATAATGATTTTAGTCAAACTGCTGATAACATGTGTTTTATCATGGACGATTTAAAAATTTTCAGCAGTGATGACTTGGAAGAAATGGATATTTTACACCAACTGGCCATGTTAAGTTTAAAAACAAACAAATTTTACAAAAGTACAGGAAGGAAGTGTCCAGGACTCAACAGCTCAACAAAAATTGGTTTTGACAAATCTAAACTTAGATGTCACAAGTGTCAAAAGTTGGGACACTTTGCTAGAGAGTGTAGAAGCTCTAGCTTTAACCAATCTCAGTCTGGAAATAATTTTAACCCCAGTTATAACAGGAATAATGGAACACAAGGGAGTGCACATTTTGTACAGGCACAAGCTTCACAACACCAATATGTGCAACAAGTACAATATGTACATATGCCTGCTCAACAGATGCAGAGCCAACAATCAATCCCTCCCTTTCCAGCTGCTCAACCACCTCCACAGACTCGGCAACCCTCACAACAAAGTTTATTTACTTCAGGGTATGTTGACTGGAGCAGTCTTCCTTTTGACACTACTGAGTGTAACCCTGATGCAGACAACAAGATGTTTGACATCAACTGGGGAGAGCGTGACAATGGCAGAAAGAACTTTGCCTTGATGGCATTTGAGGGATGCACCTCAAAATCTGCCTTGTCACAGGTATCAAAAGAATCTTTGACAAAACTTTGTTCAACTTCTTGCAAAGAATCTTTTGCTCTCATAAGAGAGACTAATGTGCACTTACAAGGTAAATCAAACGACTCTGAGAGAAAATTCACTCAGATGAAATGTGATTTAGAAAGAAAACTTTCTGCAAAAACAAAAGAAGTTTCTAAATTAACTAACACTGCTATTGAAACCCAAGCACAAATTAAAATCATGATAAATGACCTAGGAAATGTCAGACAAGAGCTTGCTGACACCAAGGTCACATGTGAAAAATGGGTTGAATCTTGTAAAGGGTACCAACTATTGCTAAACAAACAATGTGCTTCAAATGTTAGGTTTGGCATAGGGTACAATCACACTGAAACACCAACAGATTTTTCCCCCAAAACAACTGAAGATGGGAGAAAAATTGTTTCAGGTGAAACTTCTGAAGAGAAAGAATGCACATCTTTCCATGAAAACTTTCTAAAAACTCACAAAGAAAGTTCTTCAGAAGTACTGATGACCTAAAACCAATCAATACAGTCAGAAACTTGTCTTTGAAAGAAAAGACAAAAGAATGTGAAATCTGTGGTCTGTTCAACCACAAGACAGAATTTTGCAGATACAGAAAAGGTATTCAGTACAACAAGAAAATTCAACAACTGGTTGTGGGAAAACAAATCAGAAATGATTTTGTAGAAACTTTTTCTCCCAGGAAACAACAACCAGTAAACACCTTTTCTCAGAAAAAGACAAAATCTCAACAAAAATCTTTTTCTCAAAATTCTCTTTCAGTAGGTAGACCTAAATCATCAGCAGTTTGTGAAACTGCTGAGATTAAAGATCTCATGAACATGGTACAACTACTGATGACCAAAGTTGATGGTGGTCCTCAAAAGGATACCACCATTGCTCTTAATGAAAAATCCATTGCCAAAAAGACATGGATTCCTCAATTTAGTCAAGAACAAACCGTAAATGTTCTCAAGAGCAAACCCAAAGCCAAAATGGCTTGGGTTCCCAAATCTAACTAATTTGCTATCTTGTGCAGAGAGTTTCCAGAGGCTTAAATAACATTTGGTATGTAGATAGTGGAGGCTCAATGCACATGACAGGATGCAGATACCTGATAAACAATTTTATCAGTCAAAGAGAAGGATCTGTATCCTTTGGGAACAATGCTAAGGGATATGTACTAGGACATGGCAATGTCTCCTCTGGCAAAATACAGTTTGACAAGGTCAGTCTGGTTGAAAACCTTGAGTACAACTTGCTGAGTGTGTCACAAATGTGTGATAAAGGATATTCTTCCTTTTTCACAAAGACAGCATGCAAGATCATATCACCAGAAGGCCAGAAGTTGATAGAGAAGATCATTGAAGATCATACTTTGTTGATAGCCAAAAGATGTGGCAATGTCTATGCAGTGGACATTGAAAAGGACAAAGTACTGAACAACACTTCCTGTTTCTTCTCAAAGGCATCAACTTCAGAGACTGATCTCTGGCACAGAAGACTTGGCCATGTGAACTTTAAAACCATAAATAAAGTCACAAAAATGGGCTTGGTCAGAGGTCTACCTTTAAAGGTATACCAGTGTCAAGAACACTGTGTATCCTGTTTAAAGGGAAAACAGCATAAGTCCTCCTATAAGTTTATTGAAGAATCAAAAACAACTGCATGTCTTCAACTACTCCATATGGACTTATTTAGGCCTGTAAAAATCATGAGCCTTAGTAAGGATAAGTACTGCTTGGTCATCATTGATGACTATTCAAGATTTACATGGGTATTCTTCTTATTTTCCAAGGATGAGGCTGCTGAAATCATCAAGTTCTTCATTCTACAAGTAGAGAAATAATATTCTCTATCTGTCAAAGCCATTAGAAGTGACAATGGGACAGAGTTCAGGAACAAAACTCTGGATGAATTATGCTTGTCTAAAGGGATTATTAGACAATACAGTGTTCCCAAAACTCCTGAACAAAATGGTGTAGTAGAAAGGAAGAACAGAACCTTAATTGAAGGAGCAAGAACAATGTTAGCTGATTCAGGCCTACCATTGTATTTCTGGGCTGAAGCAGTTAACACTGCATGCTATGTTCAAAATAGAGTCCTTGTCAACAAGAGACACTCCAAGACTGCCTATGAAGTTCTTCATGGCATAAAGCCCCTTATCTCCTTTTTCAGGGCTTTTGGATGTCAATGTTTCTTTCTAAACATCAAAGATTCTATTTCAAAGTTTGCTGCCAAAGTTGATTCAGGTTACTTTCTTGGTTACTCTTCCACTAGAAAAGCCTACAAGGTTTTTAACTCAAGAACCAGGATAGTAGAAGAAACACTGAATGTCAAGTTCAATGAGTCAAAACACACTCTTATCCCAACACATCCTGCTGAACTTTTTGACCTTGACAGCTTCCATTTTGGACCTGAAAAGACTGTTACTTCATCTAAACCTACTTATTATGGTGATCAAAGGTTTGATGATGAGGATCCAGCACCATGGACTCCTCAAACAGTCATTAAGTCAACTTCCAAACCATCAAAAGTTTCACAAACTTCTGATTCAAGAACTGCTGATGTACAAACTCAAACATCTGCTTCAGCACCTAAAACTACTAAAGACACTGAAACTGCTGAACCAGACATTATAAACCTCAGTGGTTTGTTTGATGAAGTACAAGAGCCACCTACACCTATCAGTGGTTTACAACAACTGATTGAACACAAAGATCATCCACTTGAACAAATCATGGGTGATATTGCATCAGGTGTTCTTACAAGAAACCAGCTTTCCAACTTTTGCTTCTTCTCAGCATTTATTTCTCAGTTGGAACCTAAAAAGTACCAAGAAGCCCTCAAATACAACAACTAGGTACAAGCCATGCAAGATGAGTTGCTTCAATTCAAAAAGCAACAAGTTTGGGAAATCTGTCCCTTACCACCAAACAAGCAACCAATTGGCATAAGATGGGTTTTTAGGAACAAACAAGATGAGGCTGGTATGATTATAAAGAACAAGGCAAGACTGGTAGTACAAGGTTACTCTCAAGAAGAAGGAATTGATTATGATGAAACCTTTGCTCCAGTTGCAAGGCTTGAAGCCATCAGGTTATTTCTGGCCTATGACATTTCCAAAAAAATCAAAGTTTTTCAAATGGATGTTAAAAGTGCATTTTTGTATGGGAAAATAAAAGAAGAAGTGTATGTCTGTCAACCACCTGGGTTTGAGGATCCTTCTCATCTTGAGTGGGTGTACAAACTAGACAAAGCTCTTTATGGGCTCAAACAGGCTCTAAGAGCCTGGTATGAAACACTTTCTAACTTTCTACTCAAAAATAACTTCACAAGAGGCTCCATTGATAAAACTCTTTTCATAAAACATGTTGGAAATCATATCTTGTTCAAATATATGTTGATGATATCATATTTGGTTCAACAAACACAAAACTGTGTGATGAATTTATGAAACTCATGCAATCAAAATTTGAGATGAGTACAATGGGAGAACTGCAGTACTGTCTGGGACTGCAGATTAAACAACAAACAAATGGAACTTTTATACATCAATCAAAGTATGTTAAAGAATTATTAAACAAATTTTCTTTACAAGACTGTAAATCATGTTCCACTCCCATGACACCAACCACACAAGTTGAATCAGATGATCAAGGAAAACAGGTTGATCAAACCATGTATAGATGTATGATAGGTTCCATTTTATATCTAACTGCTTCTAGACCAGATATTATGTTTTCAACATGTGTCTGTGCTAGATATCAATCAGCTCCTAGGGAATCACACCTCATAGCAGTTCAAAAGAAAGCCAAGGAAGATCAGATTTGGAAAAATCTGGAAGCAAGGGATGATTTAGACTTAAGCCTGGATGAAAAGCTTCAGGCTTATGAAGCGGAACTTCAAAGGCAGGCTAACCTGGAAAGAATTGCTGAGGAAGACAAAAGACAACAACTGATGTCTTACATCACCAATAACAGCGAGACCAAAGCCTATACATTGAAGGGACTCTCCATGGAAGAGCTAACAAGAAGAGCTCAACTTGTTGCAGACAAACTTGCAACAAGTAAAGATGGAAAAGCCAAGAGAGCCCAGATGATTGAAGAATTAGTAGCAAATGGTTATGGTTCAAAAGCCTCTGTGTCCAAATGGAAAGAAGAAAGAATGGTGGACACTTATAGAAAATACAAGGCTGCAAGGGCTGCAAATCCAGAGAAGTTTGAAACTGCTGAAGTGTCAACTTCAGTAGTTAGAACTTCTGGTGTTTCAAGAAAACCTGCTTCAAAGAAAAAGACTGATTTCAGGATGGTACTACTAGAAGGAAGTACAGTAGTCCATTCTGACTTCGACATTCAAGAGAAACCTCTGATAACCCAATTCAGGGATCCTTCAACCTTTGCCTATCAAATTCAAAAGACCATTAAAGACAAACTGCACAATAAGGTAGTTACTGAGCATCAAATGCCAACCTTTCAACTACCTAATGTGATGCAACAAGAACAAGGAAGAGAATCCCACCTGAGAGTCACTGAAATCGAAGACATCCAACACTCAGGAGCATCCCAGGGTACCAGCATGGTTCCCTATACTTTAGACTTTTACAAGTCTAAAGTGCCTATCATCAGATTGTCCTTTACTGATGACAACTCAGTACAAGTGACAAGAAGAGACGTCACAAGCAGAGCCTATAAGTCGATGAATGATCTGAAGAAGCTATCAACTCAAGACCTGCTTACAATCCAGCATCTAGAAGCACAAAGAGGATCTCTCACTGATGAACAGCTGAACCAGTTGAAGAATTCCATGTTTAAAGAAATATGGAAAATTATCAAGGACAGAAGAAGAAAATAAAGGAATTAGAAAGGTTTTGGCTTCATCAATCCAGGGGAGATTGTTAGGACAAAAAGGATTGGTGAAACCACTTTTGCAAACCTTAGTCTAATTCACTTCTGTCAAATTATTCTAAGTATAGAACTACTGAAGAAAGAAGACTAAACTGCTGAAGAAGGATTCTACAAGTACTGAAGAAGAAATGCATCAGAAGTTCTGAAGTCCAAACCAGACAGTTCACTGAAGAACTACTGAAGACAAACTACTCATCAGTAGTTTGTCATTCATCAGCACTTGTTCAAGAATTTTTCCACCGCCTTATGTTTCAATAGTTTATTAGTTTAGTATTACTTTAACTTTTTGTACAAGTTCCAAGATTGAAACTTGTTGCAACTTGTCTCTGAACTTGCTTTTTGGCAAGGTTCATGTATTTGTAAAGTCTATAAATAGATGGGTTCATCCCTCTGTTTTAGACATTGATTTTTAATAAAGAAATCGTTCAAAGCTTATCATTGTTATTTCCATTTCATTTACTGAGAATCTGTTTAAGTGTTCATTCTCATTCAATGCTTAGATTCTCATTAAATACTTATCTTTAGTTTTATTAAACATCCAGGGGGAGTAATAACTCCTGTTGATAAGTGTAGCTTTAACTTATATCATTCCGCTGTGCTATTACTGATAAAGAACTTGCTAGACACTTAACTGTTCACTAGCAAGTTCATACAAAGAGCAATACTGATCCAACACTTAGGATCTGTTAGGGTTGCACTAAGGGTGTTTGGGGAGTCAAGGGTTGTATTTATAGGTGTTTTGACTCGTGCATAATAGGTCAGGCGAGTAGGAGAGCAGATTAGGCGATTAGGAGGCCTAATCGCCTATATATAGGCGATTAGGGACTCCAATCGCCCCTAACCCTCTCCAATCGCCTATAGCATGCCAAGTTGGGTTTTTGGCGCGTTAAACACTATTTTAACATATATAAACACGTATTCACATACCGATAAGTCACATAATGATTACAAACATATAATGCATGATAACTAACACGTTTACGTCCGTTCACCAATTCCCGGGACTCGAGACTTGCGTGTGTGCGTTAAACCCGGTGATTCCACGAATCACCAATCCTTGTACACATGGTTATGGACCGACTCCCGATGATCCCGCGGATCATCGTAACAACTCCCGATGATTCCCCAGAATCATCGTAACGACTCGACTGACCTAGTTAAGTACGTAATATGCATGACTCGCTAAGGTAGACTTACTAGTTTAGTTAATGTTACTAACCTGAGTTTGCCGGGTGTCACATGTACAAAGCCATATCCCATGATGGAAACTTTCAAAAATCACCTTCATGGTCTCAGTTCCAGCTTCATCGTGAAAACAGATTTTTTTTTTGAATTTAAATAATTTAAATAATCAGTAAACATTCGATAATATTTTACAAACAAAAGGAAAAAAAGACACTTACATTTTATCTCTAATTGGTGCAAACATGTATTCTGTTAGTCTCAATTCCTCTTCTGTTAGTTGCTTGACAAGGCACACTGTCTTCCCGATGTATGGTGATCTTAATGCCCATGAAGGGTTTTTGTCCCCAACTGGCCTTCCATCATTTGGCACTACTTTTCCCTTGTCTTTCCCCTTTTCTTCCCATGCTTCTTTTTCGGGTGATTTTTCCTTTTCAGCATGCTTTTCTTTTTGTGTTTCAAGTACATCTTAAACTGCATACACATCAGTTTCTATTGTTTGCAGCATATTTATTTGTGTGTCATTTATTTCTTCTACCTCTAAATTGACATCACCATCTTCCACTGTTTTCCCTTTGTCTTTCTCTACTTCTCTTCCAGGTTCTGCATTTGTTGCTTCATTCACATTTCTGACCACATACAAACTTAGTTCAACTGTTTGCAGCATATTAATTGATGTATCAGTTATTTCTTCTTCTTGATTTTGAGTTTCGAGGTTTACATACTTAACTAATTCATCTTTGTTTGATGTAGTGTAACCTTCAGCAGCCTGATCATCCTTTTCCACCTCATTCTTTTTTGAAGTTTCAGTCACTTCAACATTATGTTCTTCAACTGCATGTTGTTCTACATTTTCTTCAACAGCTTCATCATCCTTATCCACCTCATTGATTTTTGAAGTTTCATTAACTTCAAAATTATGTTCATATTCAACTTCAAGCCCTACTACATTTTCTTCACCATGATTTTCAGCATTCTTAGCTTTATCTTTATTGTTCAAATCGTCCCACTTTTTGCACAACATCATCAATTCAGGAACCCAAATGTGGTTCGTGCCTCCTTAGCAATTTCTCCAATCTCCTTTTGTATTGCTTCGTATTTTTTTTATGTTCTTCTCCGTGGTTTTTATCCAAACCTGTGCAAACAGTGGCCAAATATATGGAAGTTAGAAGGTTAAATAATAAGTGTGTTTAAAGAAACATGGGTTCGTCTAAATTTATACATCACAAAGCAATAAGTGCGTCTAAAGAAACATAGGTGCGTCTAAATTTTTACATCAAAAAATAATAAGTGCGTTTAAATTATACTATAAGTGCGTTTAAATTGTACCTTTTTAGCTTTCAGTGAAGCCTCATACTCTGCTTCTCTCCCTTGCTCAACAAGACTTAGTTGTGGTTGAGTGTTTGAATACTCAAACATTTGCTGAGTCTGAGTACTTATTTCGAACTGTCTCCAATCTTCTTCTTCATCAATATCATCATCAATTGTGATTTTTTTTTTGTGGAGTTCTCCCCATCAGCAGAGTGTAATCATCATCAACATCTCTGTCTTGCATTCTCACCAACACATCTACAACTTCGTCTAGATTTTGATCATTTTGGAATTGATCATTTTCTTCACCACCAAAATCATCTGCGTCATCCTCTTCTTTATCAGCTACATTCTCTTCTTCATCATCCTTATCAGCATCACCCAGATCATCTATATCATCTTCTTCCATATCAATAAATGCCCCGTTGTTAAAAAGATGACTTTCCATCGCTGCAAGTGAACTAGAGGTTATGTAAGAAATTGCTGGTGTGCTAATTTGTATTGCAGATGGATGTCTTTCGTTGTATTCATGTGTGTAAATAACCTGCATGTTATAAAACATCATATATATGTTAAAAAATATAAATGTGTCTAAAGTATTTATAGGTGCGTCCATAAATATATTCAAGAAATACAAGTGCGTTTAAAAGTAATTATAGGTGCGTTTAAAGTCTTACACTCAGCATTACAATTGGACGATTATACTGGTCTTCTTTCCATCCTACTTTTCTTCTCCTCATACATTCGATTTGGTAAGAGCAACAATCCATATTAGGAATATTAGCCTCATCTTCCACCCCATGCAAAAAGCTTTTATTTATTGTTGTTGACTTTGTGATCTCCCTGAAAATTGTGTTCCATAACTCAAGGAAATTCAGTTTAAACAGCCGTCCACCCCTTGGTTGCTGCCTAACAACCAGTGTTACCATTGAAACGCTAACTGTCTTTTTCTTGAATTGATTCTTGAGCTCATCTATTGTAGAGTCAGAACCCTTCCTTGCCCTATTTTTCTCTAGCACTGGCTTCTTTCCCATTGGTATGCCTAAAACTTCATGTACCATTGATAGTGTGATCTTGATTTTCCAATTCCCTGCGTTTAGTTGGTTTCTTCCCTCGTCATAATTGACTAACAACCAGTAACCCAAGCCTGTTGATATTGTATCAATCATAATGTCCAACACAGATCCAAATCCCATTTTTCTACATCTTCCTTTTGTTCATCTGTGTACTCTTGGATGCTTTCTATAAACTCAGCAGGAGAGCATCATAGTTTTAACTTCTATCTCTGTATTCCACAAACTCCATTTCCCTTATCTTCTTCACCTTTTTAGGTTCATCCACTTTTACTATTTTGTTCGGCCTCTTGAAATTGTCACCTGATGATTTTGAATTATGCTCAAGATTCTGTTTTTGTTTTTTCAACTTTTGCTTCATCTTTTCAACGTTAGACTCTAACTTTTTAGCAACTTCCTTGTTTACTTTTTCAATCCTTTTTTTAATATTAATCAGATTTTTTGATTGGTTCCTGAAAATCATCTTCTTTTTCAGTCAAATTAGTTATTCTTGGTTCAGTGTTTATAAAGAAAACTAGCCAACATTTAAACGCACTTATAACACATTTCAGACGCACTCTATATATTATCAGACAAAAAACACAGACACACTCATGAATAAGTTGATATACACTTATGTATTAATTAAACTGCTTCACATTTAAACGCACTTATAAACAGATCTATACAATAGCTACAAGAACAACAAACGCGCTTTATACATTTTAAAATAAACTAAGCAACATACTGACTATAATTAAACAAAAAATATACACATTCAAATCACCAAAATGCGTTTTCAAGTAAAATAAAGTGTGTTTTTGTTGTTTAATCAAGTATGATCATATTGTTCATACTTTTACTCTGTTTTGATGAAGGTTTTGTCATGCTTGTGTTTGCTTCTTCTTTCCCCTTCGTTATCTGTGTTCATTTTGCAAATTTTGTTTTTAAATGCGTTTGTTGTAATAATAATAATAATAATAATAATAATAATAATAATAATAATAATAATAATAATAATAATAATAATAATAATAATAATAATAATAATCAGAGAAGCAATTTTGAAAATGTAAATCATAAAACGCATGTCATGGTCTACGTTGAAAATAATGACCAAAGTGATACGAATTTCTATTGGTTTTGCAATAGAAGATGGGGTAACTTGCTTTTGTCAGTGTGAAAGCTTAGTAAATGTTTTGAAGAAAATTGTAAAAACATATAGAGGTAGAAAGTAGGAACAGTCGTGTATATAATGCTAACATGAAGTCTGAACACTGCACGTGATAAGTTGGGTAGTTCTCTAATCTCTTTCGTGGGAATTTGAAATGATTCTAGTCTTTTTTTTTTCATGTCCGTTATTTTCCCTTGTCTACCACGCCTTCACTCTGCTATAACCAATTGTGAAAAAATTGTGTTATGTTAGCGTCAAGTTTGCACAAAGATTTTGGATTGGATTTATAGATTTTGTATGGTTGAAAAAAGGTTTGAATATATTGAATCTTTGTTCACTTGGCAAGTTTGAGAATTTTGAAATTGTAAATCATAAAACGTACCTGATTTTCGTTTGGAAGCCATTTTCTGTTTTTATGTTCTTCGTGTTTGTCGATCGCCTCTGTGTATGTGTATTTTGATTTTGGTGAAATAAACCCTAATTGAATGAGATCGCGTGCTTTTGGTTCTCAATTTTAGTAACCATCGTTGATTTTTGTGAATTGGCGGTTCAAATTAAAAAAAAATTAAATGCATTTATATTTTGTTTGCCTAATTTATCCTTGGGTTTGATTTAAACATGTTTAATTAGATGATCTGTTTAGTTTTTGATCTATGGTCCAGAATGCTTCTTACGCTTTGTAAGTTAAGGAAACTTTGTATAATATCTCTTCCCTAAAACATATATGGCACTCTCGCGAACACGTGGCACACGTCTTTTTTTAGATATTGTAGTGTCTTATTGTTTGGCTTGCCCAATGATATCTGCGAAAGTTCTAGGCTACTATTGCTTGATAGTAACAAAGGATTGACAACGAGCGGTGGAATGTATATATCTTCATCTTCAATATCATTCATTTTGGATGAAAGTATTTGAACTAGGTAGTAGTTGTTTTGGTAAAAGGTATGTTGTGTATTTATAGTGATTTTGAGTTTTTTTTTTAATTTAAAGGTGCAAATGGCATTGTAACCGTCGGCACATTAACTAACAAACCTAAACAATATGTTACCATTTATCTATGAAACTTACCCCCTCACTATCCTTGCCACTGGCGGTATTGTTGCTGTGGGTTAGTGGAGTACCCGTGACAAATTCAGGTTGCGCCCCTCTCCCTAAATCCTAAGAAGGGAAAAGGGTTCGGGATTTGGTTCGAGAAAGGGATGGGGTGCTGATCCTTACTCTTTTCTGAGCAGATCTTGCATTGTATGTTCAAAGTTTTTCATTTACTTTCACTATGCCAAAATAGGCCTACAGCCACACAAAAAAAAATGTGATCATATGCCTTTCGTCACACTTTTTTTTTAGCTCAAGTGTGACCATAGCTCGAGTCATTGTAATTATCATACGGCCACATTCACATTTAGTGGCCGTAGCATTTAAAAGTGTGGCTAAAGGATACCAGTATTTCTTTTTGAAATCAAGCATTCTGTCTTTTAAATATGATTGAAGGGTAGTAACGAGCACATGAAATTATTCTAAGTGTGGCCATTTTAGTTATATAGTCACTAAAAGTTTTGTTTTAGCCACATCAATTAAAGAAATACGTGGCAAAAATGATTGTTTTAATAAGATTTCCATCTATTAACTGTGGCTAAAGGGTAGGAATGACAACATGAATTCACTGTAAGTGTGTCCGTTTGTATTATATAGTCACATGAATTTACTATAAGTGTGGCCAAAAAACTATTTATAAACACACGAAACAATTTTGTAATTTTATGTGTGGTCGTTTCTAACTTTTTGTCACACATATTTTTTTTCATATGACATTTGCTATCATTCCATCACAAAAAAAAAAAGTGACAATGGTGTAGCTATTGCCTAACTTTGGTGACACATAATCTGTTTTGTCCATGGCATTTGGTATCATTCTGTCACAAAAAAAAAAAAAAAAAAAAAAAAAAAAACAAATGGAGGATTGTGTGACTAATGATTATATAAAGCCACTTGAAATATTGTAATTTTATTTGTGGATATTATCCAACATTTGGTCACACGTATTTCATTTACCCATGTCAATTGCTATTATTCCGTCACACAAAAATAAACAATATTAAGATTTTGTGGCTAATGGTTATGTAAAGACACATGAAATTTATAATTTTTAGTGTGACTATTTGTGACACCCGGCATGTTCGGCTTAAACATTTTAGTATCACCTAAGTCTACCTTAGCAAGAAACATTTATAAACGGACTTAACCAGGTTAGTTGAGTCGGGTCAGGATAGGATTGTCCAGGGTTCAATGATCTGGAGGATCATTGGGAGTCGTTTTGGGAATACACTAGTACCGGGTCCCGTTGTTGGTGAAATTACATAAACTAATTAAGTGTTATGTGTAGATTAATTGTTATATGGTGGATTATATGCAAAGACGTGCTTAAACGATGTGTAGATAATCATCCATGCTTAAATATGTTAAACATAGACTAAGGTTGCATGTTCATGTGTTAGGATGCATTAAAATGCGTTTAACACGACAAACTGGAAAACTAGAAAAACATAGGTCCAGGTTCGACCACAGCGTGGGGGCGAACCTGGAAAATAATCTTGGTTTGACCCTTAATAAAGGGGCGAACCTGGAATGTGAAAATAATCGAAATTCATTCGACCAAGTAAGGCACATTCGACCCTGTGAAAGGGGCGAATGTGGGTACATTCGCCCAGGAGAAAGGGGCGAATGTGGACTACTATAAATACCAAACTTTGTCATTTTTCACCATTTCACAAACCCTAACCGTCTCTAAACACTCTCAAACGATTTTAAACACTGAGGAAGGAGTTTTTGCTCTTGTTTTTCATAATCTAACCTACCAATAACATCTAATCAAGAATCCAAGGTGTGTCCTTAATCCTAAACCTTTTTCAAGCATTTTAATTCATTTTCATCTAACCCTAAATCTCCAGATCTGTTCTAAGGATGTTTTTATCAATAAAAACCTTTTAAACATCTTTCTAAACCAAAACCCTATCATTAAACATAGGTTTTCATATCAATAAACATATGTTAATTATGTGTTATGTGATATTATGTGTTGTTTGATGATTTGCTGCTGTACTAATGCTAGAAGCATGATCTAGGGCTGATATTGATGTTAATATAGGATTGTTTATGGTCACAATTAGATTATTTATATATCATGTCCAAATTGAGGGTTTTAATAAAGCTAGGGCTTGATGCATGCTTGTATGATCAATAGAACTTTTTGAGATGTTTAAACACATGACAAACTGAGCATTTTTAAGATGATTATGGGTTGATTTCAAAAAGTTTCCAAATTGGGTAAAGAATCCTTGCATGATGTGATGTTTTCATAATTTTTGCCATTTTAGAAAAGGGCTAAAATGAACATATTTTGGGGTAAAATTGGTGTGGTTTTTTGATGTGCTAAAAGTGGTTTAGTAAAAACTAACTAAATTAACCTAAACTAGACACTCTAAGTTTTAAATTTATAAACTAAGACTCTCTAAACCTAAACCACACAACCGGCAAGTGTACCGGTCAGTGCAGTACAGCTAAAGTAAGTCCGAGTATCGAACCCACGAGACTCTACTGGAAAACGTAAACTAGACTCGATTACTTATCCTAAGTACTGACTTAATAATGTTTTATTGCTTAAAGGGGGGGTTTCTAAAAGACTAATGCAAATAAATAAAATAATAAAACTAAAATAACTAAATACACAAACTGGAGACTGTAACTGAGGTCAGATGGATGGGAAGGCACTACCTAGGCTAGAATCCTACACATGAATGATAAGCTTCTAATGGCTATGGAACTGGTGTGGAACCGGGATCTTAAAATACTAAACATCAAGAATAAACTAGACACCCTCGACCCTTCTCAAGGGGAAACCCTAGAATATTGTTGTGCTGTTAAACCACCGGTTGAGAGGTTACCCTCATAGGCTTACCTACTCGAATCTTAAAGTACCCGCTAGACAGTCTACCTCACAGCGCGAAAGTCACAGTACACCCGAAAGTGCAAGGGGTAACTACAATATTTCTGATAAGACTTGGCCTACAAGGAATGCTAGGGAAACTAGGAAGATCTTCTCACAAAGCCTCTAGAACTAGCAATTTAACACCCTAGATAGACCAACAATCTCGCACCTCACAGCTATTGAGAATTGGTAGAACACTTAGAATCATCTAACTAACAATTATAACTCCTATGGATAACCTGCAGAATTAACCATAAACTAGTCGCTAACACCCAGTCCGCAACCTAACCCGCATTCATACATGAAAGACATTCACAAAAACGCAAGTGAAATTTATAAAAGTTATTTAAATAAAACTAAATATGCATACACATCAAACCAGAAAATAAAAAGTTCTTTACTTTAAAATTCACCCACAACCAAAAGTTCCAAAACCAAAAGAAAATAAATCAAATAAGCGTAATCATCATCGCCTAGGTAGTTCTATTATCTAGCCAATAATTGTCATGACAAAATCAAAACAATAGAAACCAAACATATTCATAGTGTTCACAACGGGTTGAATAAATAAATATAAATAAATAAATTAGAACCAACCCGTGCTGGCACCTATGCCTCAACCCTTGACCTCCACCTCTTTCACTTTGTTCTTTCTCTTTTAGCTGCTGCTGTTGTGGAGAGCTCCAAGGATAATACTCCTTTTGATATAAAGTGCCGCCCCCCTTTCTGTCTTTCTAAACCCTCTCTCAATGTTGTGCGCTGCCTTCCCCCAATTATAATTGTGCGCAGCTCCTCCAAATAATAAATCCCACTTTTTGAATTTATATTGTTTCTTTCTTTTTTTCTTTGACCTACTTTCGTAGGTTTTGTTTCTTCCTCCACAAGGCCTTTGGGCCATAAATATTATTATTATTATTATTATTATTATTATTATTATTATTATTATTATTATTATATCTAATATACTATTATTTATATAGAGTATTATAACTCCGTGCTTTAGACTCGGGTGTTCTCGACTTCATCAAAGTTGCTCATTTACGTTCCAACGTCCATTCGAACACCTACTAAAATATAAAATAAATAAGTAAGCACTAAAACTGACTCAAAACTAATAAAAATCTATAAAAACCTATACTAAATAAAATAGACCGGTACAAGCCTAAAACTAATAAAAACATTATCTAAACGACTCGAAAACTGTACAAACTTTACACTGGAAATAGATGTATTTTACAATACATCAAATATCCCCACACTTATCTTTTTTTCGTCCCTGAAAAAGAATTATGCTATGGAATCACAGTTAGGTTTACATCCAGTTTCAAAACATAGGTTACTTAATTAATAATCTACTAACGTGTTGATTGCGATTGCAGGTATATTGATCCTCTTAAACCCACACCGGTTTCCAAGCCCCTTTTTATTTATGTTAAGTTCATGTTGATTAGTCTATCTAGGGTCTCACTCAAAGGAAGCCACCGATCCTCCTAATCCCGCCTCAAGCTTATGAAGCTAAAGGAACGACCAATTGACCATTTCCCAACCGTCTTATGTAAAAAACCAAGAGAATTTAAAATCACTTATTTCTCTCTTTTTTTTTTTCAACATACTTAACTCAGAGGGTGTGACCAATCCAAGTCGCTATCCCAGTGGCCAGGCACCTTAAGCTTCAACATTTTTTTTTTCTCAGCATACTTAACTCAGAGGGTGTGACCAATCCAAGTCGCTATCCCAGTGGCCAGGCACCTTAAGCTTCAGCATTTTTGCTTTGATTTCTAAATTTTTTTTTTTTTTTAAGTCATTAGAAATTCTAACGTTTTTCTACTTATAACGGTGCTTCTTATACTATTTTTGGCGGTTTCGGTCTCCCCGTTTCTCCTAGATGAGAACCCACAAAATAGCCTAACATAATTAATTTATTATTTTTCAAAGGAAACCTTTCTACCGGCCGAGCCTACCCACATATCCCAAATCAGACACGTTTTCAATCAATTTTAATCTCTTATTATACATACTATTTGAAAACCGGACACCTAACTTTACCTATCATTTTCCATATTTTATATAATGCAAACTTCAAAATCAGGGACTTTTTTTTCAGTTTTTTTTGACTCAAAATGACTCTATATACAAACCAAACGACAGTTTCCCATCCCCACACTTAAACTCTACATTGCCCTCAATGTAGGAATAGAAAACGACTCAAAACAAAAATAAATTCCGAATACAAAAATGACTCTATATACAAACCAAACGACAGTTTCCCATCCCCACACTTAAACTCTACATTGCCCTCAATGTAGGAATAGAAAACGACTCAAAACAAAAATAAATTCCGAATACAAAAATTATATTATAAAAATAAATAAAAAAAAAACAAGGGCAAATTGGGAAGGACTTAGCTAGTTAATTTTTCTTCGTAAGCTCCAAAAACTCTAGTCCAATCCAGCTCGATCGTATAGCATTTCATTCGCGACTGGCTCTGACACAATGATAAACTCTTGGGTTTGCCTTGATAAATGATAACAGCTTCGGAATCACCCGAATGGAGATTGAGTACGGATGGTGCAATCCAAACCTGCGCAAAACGAAACAAACAAAACCCGAGCATAATACCGAACCACACAAAAATAAAAAGACTCAAACTACTAACTTAGACTCATAATATAACAACAAACAAGAAGACGTACCTGCTTGGCAAAATGGCGGTGAATGGTAGTAGAACCAAATGGGTAGAAAGAAAAAAAAAATTTGGTTCTCGCTCAACGTGAAGGACACTGGTGATCACAACACGCGTTGCAAGAGAAAAAAAATAACTTTCCGGGGTAATAGCTGGTCGCATAAGGCGAACAGGTCAGCCCAGACTCTTCACATTACGTGAAAAGACTTTTTTCACAGAAAGACTATTTATTATTTTATTTTATTTTTATTTTTTTATGAAAAAATATTTTTTATTACCCAAACCTCTACCAAAACTCCCAATCATAAAATATATATAAAGATAAATACATGGGATCCGCTCATGGTGAAATTTCCTCCACCCAGGCAAACACGAAAACCTGCAAACAGACTCAAAGACACAAAAACAAAAAATAAAATAGAAAGATAAAAACCTATGAACAACTATCGAAAGACGGACCACAAAAAAAAATTGAACAGCTAGAAAAAAAAAATAAGTATAAAAATAAATTTACAAACTCTACAGAGCCTCCCCACACTTAAAGTTAATCAGGGGGCTTCTCTTTTATCTGGACCCTATCTAACCCGTTTAATTCCACTCGACTCTTATTAACAATTAAATATTTATTTGTGGAATTGAAAAATAATTTAACAGTTCTTAACGGGTCAGACCACCAAAATTTAAACTTACCCGGAATTAACCGGATGCGTGGCATGTAGCACGAAGACTGGTCGTGCTTGACTTTCACTGGCTTCTTCTTCTCCAAGTCATACCAGTCTTTGATCCTCTTCCGGTGTCTATCATTTCTCTTTCTCTTCCTTGCCCTCTCCCATGGCACTGTTGATTTTGAAATTCCATTTATCACTAATACCACGGGCCAGCTATGGTGTTCTTCTTCTACCACCGTTTCCATGGGATGCTCCCCACACTTAGTTCTTTCTTCTGGTGCAGGTTCAGTCATGTCTGTCGGTTCACCTTCGAGTAGGGCATCCAGGTATGCTATATCCCCATCGGGGTCAGACTCCCCAACTCCTTCATAAGCAGGTAAACCATCTAAATCCAAATCTAAAAATTCATCATCCTCAGATAACGACTCCTCACTATCCTCATTGTCTTCATCTGCACCAAACATCATACCTTTGGAGTCCCCCAATTCCACTTCTTCTTCTATCACTTCTCTCTTCACTAGCGACCTTTGATACGCCACCCATTCTTCTTCGTCGTCCTCTTCATCAGAGTCACTCCCAAAATCATATATACTAACCTGTGGCATCGGAGGTGGGACTTCAACGTCTATTTTCGTCTCCGTGATTGGGATGATCTCTTCATCTGACTCATCTGCGTATTCCATGATCGGCTCTTTCCCTTCTTCTGGAAACGTTGGGAACAACTCCCCTCGAGCGTTCATGTCCCCAAGGTAGTTGCCCTCCTCATCATATGTATAACCGACTTTCGGCGGTTGCTCTTGCTGAACCTTTTCTTTTTCTTCTTCTAATCTCCTAGATATATCTTCTAGTGTTCGTTGAAGATCTAAAATAGCAGCCTGTCGGTTTTTCAGGATGGTGTCGTGCTCTGCTAACATTTTCTGGGTATTGGCATCTTTCGCAACTAATAATGTCAACAGACTCTCTATTTTACTCCAATCATTACCACTATTCTCACAAGAATTACTTCCAGAAAATTGATCAGGATACTTATTGAAATGTGGCTGCTGATACGAGTCATCATAATGATATGTAGGACAACCCTGTGAATAATATGGCTGCGGCTGCACAAAGGAATTAGCACAATAATGTGTAGAGGACCCCGCATTTTGTGGAAATCTAACGGTAAAATAGGGTCCTCCACAAATTTCAAACATATTTACAGACTCGACAGAAAATAAAATACACAAACAATTAGACTCCTACGACTCACTATACAAAAAGACAGACTTAACACAAAACATAAGTAGCACAGATGTAGCAGATAAGTGTAATCAAAGCTAGTAAACGCAATCGCCAAGAGTCCCCGGCAACGGCGCCAAAAACTTGATGTGCTAAAAGTGGTTTAGTAAAAACTAACTAAATTAACCTAAACTAGACACTCTAAGTTTTAAATTTATAAACTAAGACTCTCTAAACCTAAACCACACAACCGGCAAGTGTACCGGTCAGTGCAGTACAGCTAAAGTAAGTCCGAGTATCGAACCCACATTCATACATGAAAGACATTCACAAAAACGCAAGTGGAATTTATAAAAGTTATTTAAATAAAACTAAATATGCATACACATCAAACCAGAAAATAAAAAGTTCTTTACTTTAAAATTCACCCACAACCAAAAGTTCCAAAACCAAAAGAAAATAAATCAAATAAGCGTAATCATCATCGCCTAGGTAGTTCTATTATCTAGCCAATAATTGTCATGACAAAATCAAAACAATAGAAACCAAACATATTCATAGTGTTCACAACGGGTTGAATAAATAAATATAAATAAATAAATTAGAACCAACCCGTACTGGCACCTATGCCTCAACCCTTGACCTCCACCTCTTTCACTTTGTTCTTTCTCTTTTAGCTGCTGCTGTTGTGGAGAGCTCCAAGGATAATACTCCTTTTGATATAAAGTGTCGCCCCCCTTTCTGTCTTTCTAAACCCTCTCTCAATGTTGTGCGCTGCCTTCCCCCAATTATAATTGTGCGCAGCTCCTCCTCCAAATAATAAATCCCACTTTTTGAATTTATATTGTTTCTTTCTTTTTTTTCTTTGACCTACTTTCGTAGGTTTTGTTTCTTCCTCCACAAGGCCTTTGGGCCATAAATATTATTATTATTATTATTATTATTATTATTATTATTATTATTATTATATCTAATATACTATTATTTATATATAGTATTATAACTCCGTGTTTTAGACTCGGGTGTTCTCGACTTCATCAAAGTTGCTCGTTTACGTTCCAACGTCCATTCGAACACCTACTAAAATATAAAATAAATAAGTAAGCACTAAAACTGACTCAAAACTAATAAAAATCTATAAAAACCTATACTAAATAAAATAGAACGGTACAAGCCTAAAACTAATAATAACATTATCTAAACGACTCGAAAACTGTACATACTTTACACTGGAAATAGATGTATTTTACAATACATCATGGGGATATGTTAATAATAATCAACTGCTGTGTTTGGTGATGTTTCGCGATGTTTCGGATGTTTTTGAAGCGTTTTTGGGAAAAGTATTCTGCCAGGGTCGAACCTGGGCACATTCGACTGATCGGATGGTCGAACGTGGAATCCCAGGGTCGAACCTGGATAGTTTTGGTCGAATCAATTAAAAAGGTGCGAAGGTGGCTTTCAAACGGTCGAAGGTGGCTTAAAAAGGGGCGAAGTTGGATTAAAATTCCTGGTTCGACCCTACTGATTCAAAAATGAGATTTTTGATACAAACTAAGGGGCTGTTTGGTTTACCTTTGAATGGCTCATTCAGAGGTAACCTCTGAATCGGTCGGAGGTGAGTGATGTTTGGTTGCAAAAATATGCCCCTCTGAACTGAACCATTAAGACTGAATGGTTCAGTTTTGAGTACATGCTGAATGAAAAAAAAGACTCTGATTACCCTTCATCTTCATCTTCCTGGTTCTTTTGCTCCTCCTCTCCTCTGACCGCTGGCGCCAACAACCCACCGCCGCCACCGCTACCACCACCGCCACCGCCTCTTCTTTCTCTCCTCTGTTCTCGTCTCCTACTCCTCCGTCACTCCCATCTCTCTACTTCTCTGTCTTTGTGTGGTGTCGTGTGTGTTTGTGTTTGATTTAAGAAAAAGAAAGATGGGAAATAAAGAAAGAAAAGAAACAAACAGGGGAAGGGGAAAGGTATGGGATGGGTGTGTGTGAGTGTGTATGTTTGTCAAATGAAACAATCGGGGATACAAGACATTTGTTAAAGAAACTTGAAAATGAAATGAAAATATAGAAAGATGAGATGAGATAAAAACAAAAGAGGTGATCGTTGATTACTTGATTGATTTCACCCATTTGAGAGGAAAGAAGAAGTAATGGGGTATTGGGGTTGGTAGGTGTGCAGAACTTAAAGTGTGCAGATTTTAAAAGAAAAAAAGAGAGGAGGTGAGTGGGGTGGGGTGGGGTGGGGAGGGGTAAAATAGTCATTTTACATATTTATTCAGATGTTTAACCAAACAGCACTTTACTGGTTCAGCACCTACTGGTTCAGAGCCTCCTACCAATTCAGACCTCTTATTGGTTCAGCACTTACCCATTCAGAGGTTGCCAAACAGCCCCTAAGTGTTTTGTGCTTGAACTTTGTGTGTAATCTATGTGTACTTGATTAGTTAGGGTAATGAGCCACCAACAGGATGTTGGGACGGTCTAGTGTGTCGGTTGAACACTTAAACACGTTTTAAAATATACTTGGTCATGATCTGGATAATCGGGGACTAGATAACCTTATGGTTATTAGTTGGAACACTTATGTGAACATTTTGATAGATCTTCGGTAGTGGGATTATCAAGGGCTTGGCTTTCTATTATTACTGAAGAACGCAACTTAAGGTGAGTTCACGGCCCCACTTTTACTGCTTTAACTTTTGGGGGAGAAAACATGCGTTAAACTATTTTGGTAACTTATGTCATACTATGGTTTTAAATTTGCATTGCTATACGATCTTTGAAAGTCTCGGGGAAAACCATGAATGTACAGGGATGCACAACGGGGGAAATGTGGATAGATCTATTGGGTTTGGCAGACCCCACTCGACGGCTTGGAGGGCCGGCAGGTGCATGTTGTCTCGAACTAGTAACATTGGTTACATTGCTGAACACACGCGGGCCGAACATTGGTAACAGTCTAGTAATGGTTTTCCAATCGTAGTAGTAATAAAACATACGCCTAGCTAGCGTACTTGGTCACAATGATATAGTATGGACATGGTAACACTTTGGTAACTTTTGGTATCACAATGAACAAACCTGTGAACTCACCAGCATTATATATGTTGAAGTCTTTTTGGCATGTTTTTCTCAGGTCGCTAAGGTAGCACCAGTTGGACTAGGCGCACGGGTCTGCATTGGCGTCTAGGATTAGTAGCATGTTTTGTAATAAGTGTCTTGGATACTTGGGAACACTGTTTTGAAGAGATTTAATTCTTTAAATGCTTCCGCTTATGAAATCTATGTTTTTGGATTTACGTACTTCATATAGTGTCGTTTATTGTGACCGTTGACTTGATTCCTGGTTTGTCATGCGCCTCGCGGTAAAACCCCGCAATGGAAATTTGAGGGTGTGACAGATTGGTATCAGAGCCAATGGTTATAGTGAACTAGGACTGCATGTAGAGTCTGGTCTATAGCCGAGTCACACACACTAGACGGTCACATACTTTGAGTCTCTTAGTGGGATACGTACTAAACTTGTCGGGGTGTCCTTACATCATAATCATACTTCTGTGTTACATCATCTACTTTTACATGGGTTCTTACCTACTCTTGTCTTCTCCTTCGGGATCGAAGAGGGAGAAGCTGACTTGTTGACTCTAGCACACACATGCTTTCTTACACTTGCACCTATCGTAACACGTTACTAGGTGATGATATTCGGTGGCCGGTGTCTGAACTAGGAGTACATTTGGAGGACCATGTAGAGCAGTTTATCATTTCGGGTGCACACGAAATAATAAACTGAAATGCATGAAAATCCCGGTGGACTTTGAGTTTAGATGTACAGCCCTGAATTTGTCCCTAGGTTAACTCTTGTAAATTTCTAGTGGTTGACATTAGAGGTGAATCTGAATCCTTCGATTTCTTGATTTGTTAGATCATGCCTGGTGCTCGTGGTGGTGGACGTCGTGGTGGCGGTGGCGGCGGTGGCCGTGCTGGCGACGGTGGTCGTGGTAACATCAACATGACCCAAGCTGAACTGAATAACTTGTTACAGAAGCAAGTGAATATGGCTATGGCTACCTTCTAGGCTGGGATTAATGCCATGGGTGGTGAGTTGAATTCTGTCGACATTGCCTCATTCTTGGGTGTCATGTTCTTTCGTTTGTACTTTATTCGTGTATCGTGTTTCAGGTATCGCTGTCAATCCACCTCCACCTCAGTGCTCTTATAAGAAGTTTCGGGACTGTCAGCCCCATAACTTCGCCGAAACTAATGGAGCGGTGGGACTGCTCCGATGGCTGGAGAAGGTAGAATCTGTGTTCGTTATGTGTAACTGTCCCGCTGGGGACCGGGTTAAGTATGCTACTGTGACATTCGAGGGGCCTGCATTGTCGTGATGGAATGCTACTGCCCAGAACATGGGATTGAGGGAGGCTATTGCTATGCCTTGGGTGGATTTTGTGCATCTTCTGAGGAGTGAGTACTGTCCAACGGAGGAGGTACAGAAATTGGAGCATGAGGTCTGGAGTTACAAGATGGTTGGGTCCGAGATTGAGGAGTACACTGTGAGGAGGAACGAGCTAGCGGTGTTGTGCCCTGATTTGCACACACCCGAGTATAGGAGGATTGAGCACTATGTTTCTGGGTTAGTGCCGGAGATTGCAGGGTTGGTGGATGCTGGGAATCTTCCCACTCTTGCTGAAGTTGTTCGATCGGCTCGTCAGATGACTAACCTGAAGGTGGAACAAGAGGAAGTGGGATAATGTGGGGGAAGAGTGCAGTTCCAGCGCCATCTCAGCCGGTGAAGAAGTTGGATTCGTCTAGGTCTTCTTCGGGGCAGAAGTCGGGTGGGTATGTTGGGAAGCATCCCGAGTGCAACAAGTGTGGTTATCACCACACTGGGAATTGTGATCGAGCTCGTTGTCATCGGTGCCACCAATTGGGACATCTTGCTAAGGATTGCAGGGTGTCACTTTCCTCGACCCAAACTCCTGCTGCTACTCCTGCTCCTGCTGCTCAAGGGACTCCAGGAAGGCAGGGGTGCTATAACTGTGGTGACACGGGACACTTCAAGCGTGAATGTCCTAAGATGAAACAGGGCGATAATGGGAGGGGCGGGAACGGTAACGGGAACAACGGAGGCGGAGGCAGGACTGCGCGTGCTTTCGTCATTGGATCTGCAGTGGCAAGGCAGGATCCAGACAAAGTTACCGGTACGTTCCTTCTTAATGATCGCTATGTTTATGTCTTGTTTGATTCTGGTGCTAATAAGAGTTTCGTATCTATGGACATTAGTCGATTGCTAGATATAGTACCCACGCCTTTAGAGGCTAGGTACTTAATAGAATTGGCTGATTGTAAGAAAATCGAAGCGACACACACTCTTAGGGAATGTCGCTTGGAACTGTCGAGTTTGTCTTTCCCCATCGACCTTATGTCGGTACCCCTGGGTAGTTTTGATGTCGCTGTCGGCATGGATTGGTTATCGTTGTATCGCGCGGAGATTGTTTGTTTCGATAAGATTATTCGGATCCCTCTCCCAGATGGACAGACTCTTTCGGTTCATGGCGAGAAGGGCGGTGCTCCGCTGAGTATCATTTCTAGCATGAAAGCCCGTAAGTATCTTCGGAAGGGTTGTTTGGCCATTTTGGCACTTGTTAATGTTTCGACTGACGATGAGAAGAAGATCGAGGATATTCCGGTGGTTCGGGATTTTCCCGATGTGTTTCCTGATGATTTACCTGGTCTCCCTCCCAACCGTCAGGTTGAGTTTGGCATCGATCTTACTCCGGGTGCAGCTCCTATTGCCCGGGCTCCGTATCGTCTTGCACCTCCCGAGATGCAAGAGTTATCCAGCCAGTTACACGAACTCTTGGAAAAGGGTTTCATCCGACCGAGTTCTTCCCCGTGGGGAGCTCTTATTTTGTTTGTGAAGAAGAAGGACGAAAGTCTTCGCATGTGTATTGATTATCGTGAGCTGAACAAAGTGACCATCAAGAACCGTTACCCTCTCCCTCGCATTGATGATCTCTTTGACCAGCTCCAGGGCTCTAGTTACTACTCGAAGATTGATTTGCGGTCCGGTTATCACCAGTTGCGCGTCCAGGAAGCCGACATCCAGCAGACTGCTTTTCGCAATCGTTATGGCCATTTTTAGTTCTTGGTCATGCCTTTTGGTCTCACTAATGCACCGGCGGTGTTCATGGACTTGATGGCCCGCATTTGCAAACCTTACCTTGATAAATTCGTCATCGTGTTTATTGACGATATTCTAGTTTATTCTAAGAACAAGACGGATCATGAGGAACAGTTACGGTTGGTCTTGGAACTTTTGAGACGGGAGCAGTTGTATGCTAAGTTCTCAAAGTGTGATTTCTGGTTACGTGAAGTTCAATTCCTAGGGCATGTGGTTAATGAACTGGGAATTCATGTCGATCCGGCTAAGATCGTAGCTATTAATGTAGGATCGACGAACGTGTCACCCGACAATCACGAGGGCTATATTCAATGTACGGAATCCCTTGAATATGTCTCAATAACAGAAACAAATATGAAACAATGAAAAACGAGTAATTACAACACACAAATGGGTCAAAAGATTCACGTTTATATCATTAAAACAGAGCACGAGTGTTACAATGATCAAACCTAGCAATCTCAGACCTGGGGAGGGTGTTTGGAGAGTGTGTGTGGCAAGAACTAATGATTAGGGCAATGATTGGGCCTATTTATACCTCCCATACTCGTACAGGTCAGTACTGGCGAGTAGGGGCTATCCACCATGTTAGAACTAGCGAATGAGCCCTATTCGCATGAACTAATTGGTGAATGAAGCCTAATCGCCTATACCTATAGGCGATTACATGCTAATCGCTAGTCATAATCGCCTGGGAAGCCCAAACACCCTAAAAACGCTTATAAACGTCTCCAAACACCCCGAAACACGTCCAAACAACATATATACTAGCCTAGGGACATCATGCACTTACAAACTCCCCTTTGGACCAGGCTAGTATACGTACAGAGACTGCATAAGACATCGTTTATAGCAAACACCAACAGCATTACAGACTCAAAATTGAGAACATACAAAACAAAACAAACATAATATAAACAAGACACGCAGCATCTCCAGTCTTCATCAAATCGACATTATCCTGATCCTTGAAAGTCTTGACCAGTCGCATCCAGCATGAACTTTGTTGGCGTGACAGAAACGTCTTTCTCTGAGCAGTTTATCAGCCACATCGGATCCCATATCCTGATCTTCCTGCACGGCTTAGGCGAGTTGCTCAAGACAATCACTGCCTCGGTAGTCACTGCATCATAGTGCCAGTAGTAGAACTTGGAGGAGAAGTCTTGCTCGACCGGGACAAGAGGAATCTTTGGTACACAGTTTGGTGCCGTGACCTTATGCTCCCAAATCGGACTTTTGGTGCGAGGATGAATCTTGTCAGTCTTGTATGACTTAGGATATTGAGGCTTGAGGGATCTCCATTCAGATTGGCTTTCATTGGCTAGCAGGTTGTAGAAAGTATCCAGGCTGGATTCTTTCTCATAATAAAGAGGAAAGTCTAGTCTGATCAGATCTCGGATGGACCAGAAAGGGAGACTGAGGACATTCCTGTAAGGGCTGAAGTACAACATACCTTCTTCCCATTTCACGCCCAACATCTTAGTTTTCTCTATGTAAGCCCAACTGATCACATCACCAGACATCTTCGACAGACGTTTCTTGAAGACAGAAGCTTGTACTGGTCCCTTCTTCTTCTTTTCCTGCTTAGCCGATGGAAACCAATTTGGATTTTTCTGCCTGATCATGTCGTGTCTCTCTATTACCTTGTCAGGAACAGGAGTAGGATTAGACTTCAGCTTTTCTTCAGCTTCTTTAACCATCTCCTCAGAAATATTAGGAATACGAGTGCCCGTGTGATCAACCACATATTCGGGAGTGGGCACACTGATTCCTTCTTCCAAATTTACCTCATTATTGTCCGGATGCATCTCTTGTGTTGGACTTTGACTCACACCGGAAGATTCTCCAGGTACGTGTCCATATACCTCTTTCAAGTCCTCAGAGGTCATCTCATGAGGAATCTCGCCCTCCTCTAAGTCATACGCTGGTGTCTCAGGTGGAGGAAGTAGGTTGCCTTCATCATCATAGGCAAAATAGCAGTTCAACGGCTCAACATACTCCACAGGAACTACGGCTTTCTTCATTGCATCCCGTAGTTGCTGAATCTTGCTCTTCATGGGATCAGGCTCCCCCTGAGCAGAAGAACCTGTTGCGGGATCCTTGCCTTGTCTGTCATGGCTCTTCTTCGTATGCTTTGATCCAGATCCAGCTGATGATCCGGGTTAACCACAAAGGCAGTCTGTGGTTTGGTTCCACCCACACTGGTGTCCTGAAGAGGATTCCCATAATAGATACTGGGATTTTGTGAAATGAGCGCCTTGTTTGCTCTCCTGATCTCCTCTATCTCCTTGTTCTCCAGCTGGGTAATGAACTCGTTGATGGTGAGAGTCTGATAAGCATTGCTTGACTTCAGGATGTCCAACCATTGATGCCAATGAGGAGGTAGTGCCTCAGCAAATCTTTCTACAAGGTCTGCAGATGAGTATAAGACCCCGTACTGATACATTTCAGACATCAGATGGTAGTATCTTGCAGTCATGTCTATTAGTGATTCGTTCCTGATAGCATTGAAGTTCTCGAACTCCTTCTTGATTTGATCCATTTTAACCTTCTGAGTCTTCAAATTTTCCTCATTTCGCTCAGCAAGTGCTAACCAAAGCATCTGTGATGTTGTGCACTGAGCAAATTGATGAAGTATATCCTTAGGAAGAGCTTGCTTCAATGCTGCCATCGCCTTCTATTCATAGTTGTACTTCTTCCTCTGATCTTCATTCATATCTTCTAGTGAGATCAGAGTATTCGAATTCTCAACCATCGGCATGCTGTACCATGTCTCTATAGCTGACCATAGAGACCATCGATGCCCTCAACATACGTCTGAAATCTGCCCTTCCATCCATGGTAGTCGGACATGTATTGCAGTTTCGGTACCCTATTCGAACTACCCGTCTCTAAGTCACTCATGAGAACGGAAGCAGATGATTCGTCTGTGAGTTTGCAGCAGCCGCGAGTGCCCAAGGATTTGCATTCATTGCCTGTTGTTGAACCGCTATCGCCCACGGATTGATTCCGGCAACATTCGCTTGCATTTGCGCTTGTTGCATTCGTTGCGCGTTACGCTCGGCTGAGAATTGCCAAGGGTTCGTGGGTACGTTTGTTTGATTGTTCATTTGTTGATTATATTGTTGCCTTGGTTGGTTCAGATGTCCCCACGGGTTTGCCATATGTATAAATTCGTTAAAAGTCCGATACTTAGTCAATTTTTCAGTTTCAGGTTCTTAATGGCGATTGGGAACTCTATTCTGGTGTAAAATGGCGATTATGGTTTTGTAGGGGCGAGTACAGTCGTAAACACTAGTATTACACGCGATTAGGGTGTAATTGCTAGTGAACAGTTGTGCGATTAGAGATTTCAGGCGAGTAGGACTCCTTTAGGCGATTAGGATTCTATACCATATAAGAAAATGGTGATTAGAGCCCTAATCGCTAGTAGAACTAGCGAATACAAGCTAATCGTGTATAACCTTCTTCTATTCGCCTATATATAGGCGATTGGGAGAGATATGTCTGTGTAATCGCTAGTTCTGATCTGTAACCTCACTTTTGCTCAAAAACCACCGTTTTTGCCTCAAAATCTTATCCAAAACGATGTGTTTAAACCCCAAATGATTGGAAAAGTTTCCAAAACAATTTTAGAACAAAACCTAATAAAAAACACACGTTTTCATCCATAAACACACACCAAGAATTTGAAAATAAGGGTTTTTATGAAAAACTTAAAGTTTCAAACTTCAAAACAGGTTTTTGCTTAAAAATCACAACTTTCACACAAAAACCTACCTGTTTTCACTCGTGATAAGAGCCTCGGCTCTGATACCACTTGTAGGATTGACGAACATGTCACCCGACAATCACGAGGGCTATATTCAAGGTGCGGAATCCCTTGAATATGTCTCAATAACAGAAACGAATATGAAACAATGAAAAACGAGTAATTACAACACACAAATGGGTCAAAAGATTCACGTTTATATCATTAAAACAGAGTGCGAGTGTTACAATGATCAAACCTAGCAATCTCAGACCTGGGGAGGGTGTTTGGAGAGTGTGTGTGGCAAGAACTAATGATTAGGGCAATGATTGGGCCTATTTATTCGTCCCATACTCGTACAGGTCAGTACTGGCGAGTAGGGGCTATCCACCATGTTAGAACTAGCGAATGAGCCCTATTCGCATGAACTAATTGGCGAATGAAGCCTAATCGCCTATACCTATAGGAGATTACATGCTAATCGCTAATACACATAGTCCTAATCGCCTGGGAAGCCCAAACACCCTAAAAACGCTTATAAATGTCTCCAAACATCTCGAAACACGTCCAAACAACATATATACTAGCCTAGGGACATCATGCACTTACAATTAAAAAGTGGGAAGCCACCAAAGACGCCATCTGAGGTGTGGCAATTCCTAGGTCTTGCAGGTTACTATCATCGTTTCATTGAGGGATTTTCGAAGATCACTCAACCCCTCACCACTCTTACCCAGAAAGACCGAATGTTTGACTGGGGTGAACCACAGGAATCATCATTTCAAATGCTGAAGCTTAAACTTTGTTCTACACCTATCTTATCTTTACCTGAGGGTACGGATGATTTTGTGGTGTACTGTGACGCTTCTATTCGTGGTCTCGGTTGTGTGTTAATGCAACGCGGGAAGGTTATTGCCTATGCTTCTCGTCAACTCAAAGTTCATGAGAAGAACTACACTACTCATGACTTGGAATTGGGTGCAGTGATCTTTGCGTTGAAAATCTGGAGACATTACTTGTATGGGACCAAATGCGAAGTATACACCGATCACAAGAGTCTCCAGCATATTTTCGACCAGAAGGTGTTAAACATGCGGCATCGTCGCTGGGTTGAACTCCTGAACGATTATGACTGTGCTATCAAGTACCATCCTGGCAAGGCGAACGTTGTGGCGGACGCCTTGAGCAGGAAGGAGTCTGTGAAACCTCGTCGTGTTCGAGCCTTATAGCTCACCATTCATTCCTCATTGCCTGACCGAATCCGTTCTGCACAATTGGAAGCTTTGAAGGAGGAAAACCTTAAAGCTGAAACTATGCACAGTGCTGACAAGCATCTTGAACTCAGGACCGATGGTTTACACTATTTCGCGGGATGTGTTTGGGTTCCCTTGTTCGGGGGATTACACGAGCTTGTCTTGGATGAAGCTCACAAATCCCGGTATTCTATTTACCCTGGCTTCGATAAGATGTATCAGGATTTGAAGATACTTTATTGGTGGCCAAACATGAAGGCCGATATAGCTTCATACGTGAGCAAATGCTTGACTTGTGCTAAGGTCAAGGTGGAGTATCAGAAGCCATCTGGTTTCCTGCAACAACCAGAGGTTCCAGAATGGAAGTGGGAGCGAATCACGATGGATTTTGTCACCAAATTACCAAAGTCACCAAGTTGTTATGATATGATCTGGGTAATTGTTGACAGGTTGACAAAATCGGCAGGTTTCATACCTATTAAGGAAACCGATGGACTCGAGCGGTTAGCTCAACTTTACCTTAAGGAGGTGGTTGTTCGGCATGGGGTGCATGTCTCTATTATCTCTGATCGTGATTCCCGTTTTGCTTCGCGCTTTTGGAAGGCTCTGCACAAGGCTTTGTGTACTCAGTTGGATATGAGTACGGCTTATCATCCGCAAACTGATGGACAGAGTGAGCGGACGATTCAAACCTTGGAAGACAGGCTTCGGGCATGTGTTATCGATTTTGGCAAAAGTTGGGAGATTCACCTACCGTTGGTGGAGTTCTCTTACAACAACAGCTATATCTCTAGCATCAAGGCATCTCCGTTCGAAGCTCTTTACGGACGGAAATGTCAATTACCTCTTTGTTGGGCCGAGGTGGGCGAGAGCCAGCTCACTGGTCCGGAACTAGTGTACGAAACTTCGGAGAAAATCGTACAAATTCGTAACCGTTAAGCAGCTGCGCGGGATCGTCAGAAGAGCTATGCCGATCACCGTCGCTACCTTTGGAGTTCCAGGTTGGGGACAAGGTACTTCTGAAAGTTTCACCATGGAAGGGCGTCATACGCTTTGGAAAGCGTGGCAAGCTTAACCCTCGTTATGTCGGACCGTTCGCAATCCTGGAACGGATTGGACCGGTGGCATACAGACTTGACTTACCGGCGGAGCACGGTAATGTTCACAACGTCTTCCATGTGTCTAACTTAAAGAAGTGTTTGGCTGATGAATCTCTCATTGTACCACTGGAAGAGATCAAGGTTGATGATCGTCTTCGCATTGTGGAGGAACCTGTCGAGATTCTCGACTACAAGATTCGTAGCCTTCGTCGGAGTAAAATCCGCATCGTCAAAGTTCGTTGGAACTCGAATCGTGGACCGGAGTTCACGTGGGAACGGGAGGATCAGATGAAAGCAAAACATCCTCATCTTTTTCCGAAACGTGCATTTGAATCTAGGCATGTTATTGCTGAAGCTGAATGAATCTCGGGTCTAGATTCCTTTCAACGGGGGGATGATGTGACATCCGGTAAATTTTCTTTTCGTTTCATTCTTTCCGTCTCTTTCATTTTTAGGCTTTATGCAATTTTCGGGACGAAAATTCTTTCAACGTGGGGATGATGTGACACCCGACATGTTCGGCTTAAACATTTTAGTAACACCTAAGTCTAACTTAGCAAGAAACATTTATAAACGGACTTAACCAGGTTAGTTGAGTCAGGTCAGGATAGGATTGTCAAGGGTTTAATGATCTGGATGATCATTGGGAGTCATTTTGGGAATGCACTAGTACCGGGTCCCATTGTTGGTGAAATTACATAAACTAATTAAGTGTTATGTGTAGATTAATTCTTATATGGTGGATTATATGCAAAGACGTGTTTAAACGATGCGTAGATAATCATCCATGCTTAAATATGTTAAACATAGACTAAGGTTGCATGTTCATGTGTTAGGATACGTTAAAATGCGTTTAACACGACAAACTGGAAAACTAGAAAAACATAGGTCCAGGTTCGACCACAGCGTGGGGGCGAACCTGGAAAATAATCTTGGTTCGACCCTTAATAAAGGGGCGAACCTGGAATGTGAAAATAATCGAAATTCATTCGACCAAGTAAGGCACATTCGACCCTGTGAAAGGGGCGAATGTGGGTACATTCGCCCAGGAGAAAGGGGCGAATGTGGACTACTATAAATACCAAACTTTGTCATTTTTCACCATTTCACAAACCCTAACCGTCTCTAAACACTCTCAAACGATTTTAAACACTGAGGAAGGAGTTTTTGCTCTTGTTTTTCATAATCTAACCTACCAACAACATCTAATCAAGAATCCAAGGTGTGTCCTTAATCCTAAACCTTTTTCAAGCATTTTAATTCGTTTTCATCTAACCCTAAATGTCCAGATCTGTTCTAAGGATGTTTTTATCAATAAAAACCTTTTAAACATCTTTCTAAACCAAAACCCTATCATTAAACATAGGTTTTCATATCAATAAACATAGGTTAATTATGTGTTATGTGATATTATGTGTTGTTTGATGATTTGCTGCTATACTAATGCTAGAAGCATGATCTAGGGCTGATATTGATGTTAATATAGGATTGTTTATGGTCAGAATTAGATTATTTATATATCATGTCCAAATTGGGGGTTTTAATAAAGCTAGGGCTTGATGCATGCTTGTATGATCAATAGAACTTTTTGAGATGTTTAAACACCTGACAAACTGGGCACTTTTAAGATGATTATGGGTTGATTTCAAAAAGTTTCCAAATTGGGTAAAGAATCCATGCATGATGTGATGTTTTGATAATTTTTGCCATTTTGGGAAAGGGCTAAAATGAACATGTTTTGGGGTAAAATTCGTGGGGTTTTGTGGGGATATGTTAATCATAATCAACTGCTGTGTTTGGTGATGTTTCGCGATGATTCGGATGTTTTTGAAGCGTTTTTGGGAAAAGTATTCTGCCAGGGTCGAACCTGGGCACATTCGACTGATCGGGTGGTCGAACGTGGAATCCAAGGGTTGAACCTGGACAGTTTTGGTCGAATCAGTTAAAAAGGGGCGAAGGTGGCTTTCAAACGGTCGAAGGTGGCTTAAAAAGGAGTGAAGGTGGATTAAAATTCCTGGTTTGATCCTATAGATTCAAAAATGAGATTTTTGATACAAACTAAGTGTTTTGTGCTTGAACCTTGTGTGTAATCTATGTGTACTTGATTAGTTAGGGTAATGAGTCACCAACGGGATGTCGGGACGGTCTAGTGTGTTGGTTGAACACTTAAACACGTTTTAAAACATACTTGGTCACGATCTGGACAATCGGGGACTAGATAACCTTATGGTTATTAGTCGGAACACTTATGTGAACATTTTGATAGATCTCTGGTAGTGGGATTATCAAGGGCTTGGATTTCTATTATTACTGAAGAACGCAACTTAAGGTGAGTTCACGGCCCCACTTTTACTGCTTTAACTTTTGGGGGAGAAAACATGCGTTAAACTATTTTGGTAACATATGTCATATTATGGTTTTAACTTTGCATTGCTATACGATCTTTGAAAGTCCCGGGGAAAACCATGAATGTGCGGGGATGCACAACGGGGGAAATGTGGATAGATCTATTGGGTTTGACAGACCCCACTCGACGGCTTGGAGGGCCGGGCGGGTGCATGTTGTCTCGAACTAGTAACATTGGTAACATTGCTGAACACACGCGGGCCGAACATTGGTAACAGTCTAGTAATGGTTTTTCAATTGTAGTAGTAATAAAACATACGCCTAGCTAGCGTACTTGTTAACAATGATATAGTATGGACATGGTAACACTTTGGTAACTTTTGGTATCACAATGAACAAACCTGTGAACTCACCAGCATTATATATGTTGACGTATTTTTGGCATGTTTTTCTCAGGTCGCTAAGGTAGCACCAGTTGGACTAGGGGCACGGGTCTGCATTGGCGTCTAGGATTAGTAGCATGTTTTTGTAATAAGTGTCTTGGATACTTGGGAACATTGTTTTGTAGAGATTAAATTCTTTAAATGCTTCCGCTTATAAAATCTATGTTTTTGGATTTACGTAATTCATACAGTGTCGTTTATTGTGACCGTTGACTTGATTCCTGGTTTGTCATGCGCCTCGCGGTAAAGCCCCGCAGTGGAAATTTGAGGGTGTGACACTATTTTTTAACATTTGGTGACACATATTTTCTTTTCTTCTTACCGAACTTAGTTGTGGTGTTTCGTGTTTGATTGGATGGTGAATCTGGTAACTGGAGAAACAAAAACAAGAAAACATATATAAAAATTCTTAATTTAGTTATACTTAACTAAAGATTAATAAGAAACAAACATTTTCGTCAGATTTGACAAGGTATTTTGGCCAATGAACAAAAGAACCTAATACTTGGCCAATTGTTTTTGACACCCCTGTTTGAATTGGTAAATATTCCGCCAGCTTTATAACTTCATCAATAGAAACTCTATACCAATCATCTTGTAATGAAACACTATGAATTGTTTGATTTTCCATTGAATAGTAAATTGTACAAAATTCCACGCGGTTGTTCACCTAACAAGAATACAGAACACAATTAAGTGTTTACAAAAAAAAAATATGGCATATTAACAAGATAAAGTTAAAGTCAATATATATTTGCATTTTACGCAATACATACATGTGGGACATTTTATTAAGATTCCAAATGTGATGGCGTTTCAAGAAGTGGAGTCTCATGCATAGATGAAATATGTTTTTTTTCTAGTTTTCACACTTCCCTAAAAAATTCAATTAATGACGTATGGAAAATTAGCAACCACGTGGAAAATTAAGAAAATAAAATTGTCAAATACATACTGTTGTTAGCTTTTCTTGTTGCAACGTTTTAGATATGTTACTCTGATAAGTAAGTTTTGGTTGCACAACTTTACATGATGTATTAGATGTGGTAACCTTAGTATTGTCCATAGATACCGGATTGTTGTCCATACAATTAACCTAGAATTCAATTAATTAGGTTATGTTAAATCTACAATCACATGGAAATATAAAAAGAAAATTATCAAATAGTTAATGTTTTTACGGTTTATTTTTGCACCATGTTAGATGTGGTAGCATTATAAATAATCTTAGATCCAACATTTCATCCACAGAATTTACCTACATTTTGTAACAACAAAGAGGGAAGTACAAATATTACCATTTCACTTACATGGACATTTTTTGAAATTGCAGCTAAGAGTAAGTAACAGTTGATAAAAGTTAAAGCATTAATTTGCTAATAAAATAATTTACTTACTTGTGTTGGTGAAGCTTTATTTACAAACTCAACAAGTGTCTTAGGGAAGGCCCCCCAAGCCATAAGTTGACGACTTCAATTATGGCCGCGAGCAAACCCGAGGAAGTCACCGAGCCTTCACCACCAATAGCATCCAACAGGTGTTGGGCCCGTATCATGTCCTTGCCGCAAGACGTCCCTTTAGGGAAAGATCAAATACATTTGAGCACACAGTCCCCATCTACAAATAGAGCGGGTTGGGCGATAGGGTTAGAAGGAAAGGATGGAGGTGGCCCCACTGTGTGTTTATCAATGAGGGCTTTCATGGTCGATTCACATTGAGGGGAAACCCCACTGGAGCACAAAACCTTAACCGTTGCCATGAAATGCCTATCCCTGACTTTTCGAAGACATTGCTTTATATTAGGTTCCCTTTCATTGTCCTCTTCCCTTTTGACTTCTCCCCTAGGTACCACAACCTCCCCAACGCTATCCAAGAGGGCAGAGACCAAGATCGTAAACCCAGACCCATCTTGGATGATGCTGCTACACTGTAGAGATTTCCTGTTCCCTGATTTTCGCTCTTGCCTGGAGGACAGTCTGACCACACTCAGGGTTAACTGCGGATGCAATAGCAATTGGACCCAATTGTCAACCGAGCCTGGCGATGCCACCACTTTGCGTAAAGCACCTGTTAACACTTTAGCAAACATCAGACGGCAACTGGGGGAAATCCTTTTAACAGTTTGCGTTGTCAACCGCTTGACATGGTTTCCGTATCCCATCAATGAAATCTTCGACATCTCCCGAGACCATGGCAAACGATACAACCTCATCTTCATGATTGCATCCCCTACAGAGAGCATGCATAACCATGCACCTCCCACATTACCATTTATCTCCTACCCTGAGAACTTCCCCAACATAAAAAAAAAGGTCCAGATCCTTCGAGATAGCCTCCTTCATATATAGCATTCGGTTTTCTTTCTTGTGGTGAGTGCTTTGCATGTGTTCAAGAAGGCATAAAAATCCGCCTAACCCCGGTTTACCATCTTTACAATCGTGAAAATGTTTAAAGGGGCAGGCCCTTACCACTAACAGAGCCTTGCGCAGAACCTCCTGACTTGACATCCCGAGCCTTCCTGGCAGGAGCCATGTGCGAATGCTAACCGCCGAACTTGAGATGAGTTAGGGTGGGGGGGGGGGGGGGGGAAGAGACCAGCGAGCAAAAACTCTTTACTAGACGATGAGGGTAGCAACCACAGGTTGCCACCCTCTAAGCGGAACCCCACATAACTCCTTACTTCGTTTTTTTTTTACTTTTTGTTTTTTTTTTACTTTCACTTTTTAAATTTATTATTATTATTATTATTATTATTATTATTATTATTATTATTATTATTATGTTGTAATAAAAATAAGAAACCCCACAGAGAAAAACAAAACGCAAAAGGAGGGCCAAAATATTAACCTCAATATTAACCCATCTTCACACACCATACGCAAGGAAGTAGGTCGAAAGCAGTAAATAGGTCGAAAAGGGATAAAAGCTGGAACGGAGAAAAGCGGTCGAACGGGAAAATGGAAGGTTGAATGGGTTAGGAAGCTCGAGCGGATGTGACAGGAAGGTCGAATAAGAAAATGGAAGCATGAATGGTTTTTGAAGGTCGAACGTAGATAGCAGGAAGGTCTAACGGAAAAATGGAAGGTCGAATGGGAAAAGGGAAGAACGGGAAAAAGGTTGAATGGGTTTAATACATACTATTTTTTGTCACGCATGCTAATATGAGTAGCCATATATATTAGTCTTTAACCACATTATTAAAAATATATCATGTCTGTTAATCGTATTTGGTCACACTTTTCTAGTGTGACAATTATATGTCACTGTTTTTTTCAAAATGTGTTGTTAAATGCTTGCAATTGATGTGTTTTTTCACGTGAATTAAAAATCAAACTAATAGAGTAGCTGTTGGTCACATTTCACAACACTTTTTTGAGTGTGGCTAATAATTAATGCCACATTTTTTTAAAGTGTGGCTAAAGATCTTGAATTGTTATAAAATAGTGACATTAAAAATAAAATGTGACGGAAATTAGGCTACCTAGAAGGTTTTGAAATTTTATTTATGACCTTTAGTCACACATTTAATCAAAAGTGTGTCAGGACGTTTTTGTTAAAAGTGTGGCAAAAGACCCTTTTTGGCGTAGTGTTTTGGTTATCCTCCAATTCCTTTTGTATCCTCTCCATCTCTGCATTCCATGCCAATTCTCTTGCCGTTTTATCATTTATTGTTATAAGAGTGGAAGGAGCGCCTTTCACCCTATCATATTCATCACACTCATTCACCCAATCACTAGTTGACACCTCATTTTATCACACTTTCAAAACTATCACACTTTCAACACTATTCCATCTCTAAATCATTCCCCACCAATCACAAAAAAAACTAACCAATCACAACATTTCAGTACCTTATTCAGAAACAAAATACCCACACCACCATCCTCACTTCACGCATGCGATGTACATCATGAACATCATCTTAACTACCGTGAATATTGGAGTATATTATTATTAGGGTTTATCAGAGCATCCACAATAAGGTTTTTAGGGGTTTTTAGAGGTGGCTTTTTTATAGGTGTCTATTGTGGGGTTGGTTTTTCGTGGAGGTTTTTCACAAGAAACCTCTAAAAACTTTAGAGGTGGGTCTGGGTGGGGGGTTAGGAAATTATTTTATTGATGAAATAAAATGATAAGTAATTAAAAATCAATGTAAAAGGTGGTGATGATGTGACAATGTTTTTAGGGGTTTTTAAGTTTTCTTAGTGGGTGAGTTTTTAGTGTTTTTAAAGAATGGGTGCTTTATGATATATGTGGCAGCTGAGTGGATAGGTTTTTAGGGGTTTTTAGTAATCCTTATTGTGGATGCTCTTAGTATGAGGCCACGGGCTCGGGTAGGATTTTAGGGTTTCTTATGGCAAGACATAAGAAACAACGTACGTGTACATTGCATATGGCAAGACATGTTTGATTCTATTTTCGTATCCTGTAGTTTGCGTATATGAGTCGTTTCATTATCCTATTTGAGTTATATCCATCATTATTGTTGTTTTGTTTATCCACTAAGTAGACAATTGCCTTGTTCATGCGTTTCTTTGTGCAAGACAAGTTTTCAAGATTACCGGTGCGAGCAGTGTGAGAAGACTTAAAAAGATTTTTTTTATAGTTATTTTAAGTATTAAGTAATGTAATGATCCATTTAACTATGTCATATATGCTTTTTAAATTTTAAGTAATGTAATGCCCATTGCAGGGCTTGGGCAGCGGATGTCGGCGATCAAATACAGGGCTATTCTCAAATACCGGCTCATGATATCTCTGTTCCCCCGGATGAACCATGCCCCATTTGCAAAAGAGCATGTCTGGATAAATTTGGCGAGCATGCGCTTCACTGCAAGGAATTGCCGAGGTTCAAGTACCGCCATGATTTGGTCAGAGATGTTTTATGGGATGTGCTTCGAAGTGCGGGGGTTTCAGCCAAAAAAGAAGCACCAGTCAATTTTCTAACTGATCCGCGGGAGGGGAGATCTACCTTGCGTCCGGCGGACGTTCTTGTGTTTGGATGGGTTGGCGGCAAACATGCTTGTGTTGACCTAACAGGGGTTTCCCCCTTGGTAGGTTTGCGAGATAGCGGCTTTGTACCGGGACAGGCAGTTTTGAGGGCAGAAGCTAAGAAGGTCGCTAAGCACGGAGCAGCCTGTTTAGAGAATCAACATGTGTTCTTGCCGTTTGCTTTTGACACATTTGGCAGTACGGTTCCTGAAACGAGTGTAAAAGGTGGTCCATTGTGACTCGCAGAGCCCTAAGAACCAAGAGTTTGTCTTTAGCAGGATAGGATTTGTGATTCAAAAGGGGATAGCGGCGTAGCTTGTTGCCCGCTTACCCACCATCTAAATGTAACTTGTTTTCTTATTTGAAGGTGAAAATCACAAAGTAAAAAAAAATAAATAAATAAGTGATTTAACACCTTTAAAAGTTTTAAATACATCTAATAAATTTTAAGTAATGTTATGATCCATTTAACTATGCCATATATGATTTTTATTTCTGTAATAGTGACAAGTTCAACACCAAAACAAAGTACGTAACAACATAAAGATTAATTAAACTATGTGCACAAGACATCAGTTGATGTTGGCACACACACACATAAAACATAAAAGAGAGATGCGTACACTATTGATTAAGACGAAAGGAGAACAAAAATATCAATTTAGTAGATTATAGCAAGTGAATGCGATAGTTTCACTTCATCTGTACACCGGGTTTTAGCGAAACCATCATTCATCGTCTAAGCCTTTCTTTTATGTATGTAGGCACCCGGCGAATAAGGTATGGTAAAGCGATGCACACAACAAATATAACATACTTAAGTGGAGTGTTTATATTTGTTTGATTGGCGGCAGTGAGCCCACATGCGAAAGACATGGACGTGATTGCTAGTCCGACCTCTCTTTGAAGAGGGAAAGAACCTGTGAGAATTCCGATGATGGTGACTGAAGACGACCAGGCTAGCGTGTTCACCAAAATGAACACGAATTGTGCATAATCCGGGTCGGTTTCTGGGTTTTTTTTCTTTGCATGCTGTTCTTTGAAAACATCAGGTGGGCTTAGCACTGCTTGATAGCTAGCAGTAGCAACCAGGGCTGCAACAACCAAAATCGAGTTGCGAACGTTGTCAGGCTTGTCCCTTTGTTTGTCATAGTGGAAGAAAGTGTAAGGGCATTCTGTAGAAGAGGTGTTTGGGTTTATTGGTTGTTCAATTTCCATTTTACCTTGTTTACCTCAATGGGCTGTGGGAATTAATAAAATGGTTGGGTTGTATGTAGAACTTTATTTATAGACCTTTTTTTCGCTAGTTTATGTGGGTGCTATTTTTTTTAAGCAAAAATGATGTATTTCTTTCTTTTTTTTTTTTTTTTTTTTTTTTTTTAGCATTCTCATATGAAAAAGATATAAAAAAAATGAGCATTTTGGGTTGGGTCGTTGAAAATGGGTAGATGATAAAATTTGGTTTCGACCCGGTACCACAAACGATAAAACTTGAAATGAGTTCTAATGGTATAAACTAGAAGAAAAGATAAGGACGTTGAACCAACAAAGAGAGTAATCTATCTATCTATGCTTTTTTATAATAGGAGAAGCGTGAGTGATATAAGAAAGCTGATGTGTCAATCGGAGAGACAGATCACCAATGTCTGTATGATGCAAAAAGTGACGTCATTAACGGGCTTAAAATATTCAAAAAAGAAAAAGACGTGGGCCATGTGAAAGTACCGTTGTTGAGTTTGAAAGCATCTGTTTGCTAGGCTCGAATTACTAACAGCTGTTCAGACCAGTTAGTGAGCTCTTCTATACAGCTGTTATCTATAAACAGTTTTTATGAACAGCTGTTTAAGAAATATTCAACCCTTAACTTTTTGAAATTTTAAAAGGGAAATTTTGAATTAATATAGAAAAGTGTGATTTTTGCAGCCATATAATCATTATTATCGCAGATGCTTTCCTTATACACAACCAGTTTCTTTCACAAATTAATTCATAAAATCCCCTTTCAAATTCTTTGTTAAAATCTTCTCAGTGGAGATTCATAACAAAATTGATGGTTTTGTTTGTGATCTCAACCCATCCAAAGATATCTGGTTTATGAAGGTTCGTATCATACGAATGTGGAAAGAAAGTTTTAAGATAGATATAAATATTTTTTCTGTCATGCTTTTCGTTTACTTTATGTTATGTTATTTAAGTTCTTTCATTAATGTTTAGTTGAAAGAAAGTTTTAAGATGGAAATGGTATTGATTGATAAGCAGGTAATGTAATTTTTCTCTAACCTTATTTTATGTTGCTATTGATGATATAAATATAAATTTTGTTTGTGTAATTTTTTTCGTTTACCTTATGTTATTTAAGCTGTTGTCTTTGATCTTTATATTTCTTTTATATTTATTTTAAGGGTGATAAGATTCATGACTTCATAAAGAATCCTTTGATCCACCTTTTTGACCATCAACTTGAAGTGGATGATGTCGCTATTCTATCTATGTTTGGTTTCGGTGAAAACAAGGACCCATACAAAGTTGTAGCACATGATTATAAGATCAACTTCCATCATTGTACCAGTGTTAGCCGTATTGTTGGTTGGCAAGGTGTTGAGTATTGATTTAATTTCATTGATTTTAAAGATATTCTTAATAGCGAAGTAAAGGAACTTTTTTCTGTTGCTTTGTTTCTTACTTTAAATTTAATATTTTGTATATTAAAATTTTTGGTTTCATATTTTGAATTATATGCACATTTTATAGATGTTGCCGGTGGTCTCATTTGGTATGGAGGTCTGGATGTGTTTGGACGACCTCCAAAAGAAACTAAAAGGATGAATTTTGATATTCAAGACTTGGAGTAAGCGTTTCCATGTTTTTTGTTCGTAAATTATTGTTGTTATTTTCATTTTTTTTGTTTAAATTGTTTAGTGGTGATCTAATAAATCAACCAAATCATTATTTAATTTTTTATATTTTTTTTATATATATTTACCTATGTTTGTGTATTGATTTTATGTAGTGATACGATATTGCGATGTACTATGTGGAATGTTTATGCCGAGCAGTTTAACAAATTGATTTCTTAAAACACAGCATGGCAAGGTTAAGGAGTCCAAAGGTAATTTATTTTAAACTCCTGTTATTAATACTTTGTCAGTTCATTGTGGTTTAATATATATATATATATATATATATATATATATATATATATATATATATATATACTAGTAAGGAACCCGCGCTATGCAGCGGCGACGAGTCGTATAATATTTAGCAAAAGAATCAATATGTCAGTTGTTTTAATTCTTATTAAAGTTATTGAGTTAGCAGCAAAAACACATTGGAGTCTATTATGTAACTCGGTATCAGGATCATAAAATATACGATTATAAGAACCTAGGATTTCATTGTTTGTAATTAATTAGTCAATTTTAAGATGTAAGGTGTAGTTTCCATGGGGTGTTCATGTTTTTTTTGTCCGTTTAAATCATTTTTATCTTTTATTTAAAATTAGTAGTTTGGAACTATAGCATATATTCGGACATCTAGTTAGTTTTAATGGTTTATGAACACTGCATCGTCAATGTATTTATGGTGAACCGGAAGTGAATAGCAGCTAAATGTTATATGGTTGCCGGGATTTACATTTTGAAACATGAGAAGTGAAATTTGAGCTAAAATTTTACCAAGACCAAGAAATCCTTACTTGAACAAACTATAGTTGATACTTGATAATAGACATTCAATGATCCAAACTCTGTTTGACTGGGAATACAAGTTGGTAGCTTCCTAGAATACTAAATTCAAGAAAATGCTATGTTAGGCAATAAACAAAGGTAAAAAGAAATTGAACCACAACGAATTCCAGTTGTCTACATTGAACAAAATATAGACTCAAGTTCACCATAAAGACTTTTAATGTGATATAAAAAACTGCATTCAAAAGTGTATCTCAGGTATTTGACAAACTAATAATAAGCACAACACGTATTTAGTCATTAGTCACAAGACAGCAAAGTATTTTTACTGTTACATTAATACCCTTGTTATATAGAACAAATTGGTTTTAGGTTTGAGGTAAATCCATTAATAAGAAAATTAATTAATAATATTGGTGGATGGGAAATGAGGGATAACCTGGCCATTGGCTTGGGTTCGAGTCCTGATCCCGACCGGTTTTACCTACTATTTCACCGTCGTGCCTTCGGGCGGGTGAGTGGTCGGGTTTTCCCGGGATTTAGTGGCAATTGGTGGCCCGGGTACTCTCGAGTACCTGATTCGCCAAAAGGGTGTCCGAGAGTTATCGGAATTGATTCGTTGGCCGTTCAAAAAAAAAAAAGTTGTGTATTAATGAACTAATTATTTATTTAATTGTTTTTCAAGTAAAAAGAAATGACCATTTAATTTAGAATGAACTGTGGCACATTGTTTTCTTTGACCAAAGCAACCACATATCTACCCCATCCGTTCCGGTAAACCTCGCTTCAAGTGCATCGAGCTTTGTATTTCAAACCAGATTTGAAACTGTGATATTTTGAAAAAAAGAACATTTCGTTTCCCATTAAAGGAACTTACTTGCAGAGATTGATTATGCTTTTGCATAATCAAGTTACCCAAAAGTGCAATATGTAAATTTTCAACAATATTAACAGTGTCAACAATAATCACAAAAGTTTGCCGAGCCTGCTAGTAATGATGCATCAACACATCGATCCATTCATTTGTAAATGGGTCAAAAACACTACATGTCCTTTTCATGATCTAAACTTTAATCATGGCGTCTTGCTATAACCCTTCAAAATTTATAAATTTTCTTATACTCCATCTTTTTTTCTCTATTGCCAACTTCTGTTTCTTGAATGAAAGGCCCCACAAACTGCACATTGGATAGGCCAGGTCTATGGAAATTTGGCTTTAGTTATCCATATCCAGTTGTTTGTAAATAATTAAAAATCAGAAGCAAGATCTAATTATTTGTAAATAAAACTGATTATTGCAATTTCATAGAGGTGAGAAATTGAACGGGTCAAAAAGGTTTCTTTTGAGAGATTTGCGTTGACCCGCAATGCCTATTTCCCCAAATGCGAATTCTTATGTCCAGGAAACATTCTGACCGGTTGAGCATTTCAGCCTGAGGAAATGTGTGATTGTTCTCCATCAGGATCCAAAATTAGCAACCATACTCTCCAGCTGACCTGGATAAATAACAACCAAACTAACATTAATCTGAAAACTCTGAAAACATATGAAAACAGTAAAAACTTACCATTTGCATGCCATATTCTAGCTAAGCCATCATGTGAACCGATGGCAAGAAGCGTCGCATCTAACTGCACATACGTTGGTTATTAAAAAAACAAAAATGATAGATCTGATAAAATAATAGCCAGAGAGGCAGTGGAACTCACATTGCAATCAAGTGTTGAAATGGCAAAATTATATGAAAACCTGTGTTTTTATAAATACCATGAATTCATGAATTAAAAAAATAACAGGCTTGCTCTATATTGTCCAAATTTAATACTAAAAAATTAAGTTGAGAAACCTATAAATAAAGATTTCTTCATCCATGGTAGCTTTCTGTTATAAAATAAGGTCATAACATAGATAATGAAAGTTTTTATGGAGAACCTGTATCTGCAAATGGAGGACTAAACATCCAGGTGAAGAGGCAAAATGAAGAACTTGCTTGCGTTGTCGTTTAGGGTTTAAAGTGTCTGAGAATATTCAATTTAGGTAAGGTTATGGTGACTGGTCTATGATTTCGGAAGCTATTGAACCTCCAAATAAAAATTAACTAAGTTTTAAAGATTCTGGTGACGATGAAAGAGAGAGATAGTTATGTTAGAGATGAACTTGATTGAGACTCATGTGATGATGAGAGAGAGATGGAAGGTCAGGGGAAGATAAAGAAGTAAAAAGTAGGTGAGAGCTAGATGTAGGTGTGAATTCAAAATTCAAAAACCACAAATGTTGGAGCCAAATGACAAAACAGCGGCCAGATCTATATGCTTGTGATTTAGGGTTTGGAGAGTTTGAAGACATTTAAGAAACTTAATGCTTTAAATGGTTGTACATGTGGTTTAAATAGTTGCACATTTCTTAAAAATGGCAAATTACCAAAGCTGCCCCTCCAATATGCATTATAATATAGTATATATATATATATATATATATATATTGAAGGGATATGGTACCAAAGTATTACAAACACCATACCATCGCCCAAACTAGAACCGACATCGCCTGGCGTCCATCCGCCCGTTTTACGTTAGCGGATCGTCTAGCGTCCATCCGCCCGTTTTACGTCAGCGGAACGTCTGGCGTCCACTCGCCCGTTCTACGTCGGCGATACACCTGGAGTTCAACAGACGCCAGACATAGTCTTACCCGCCCGTTTTACGTCGGCGATACACCTGGCGTCCGATCGACGCCAGGCGCAAGCCCGTCCGCCCATTCTACGTCTGCGGACCCAATACGTTTTGAAGCTTCCACAGCAACCCAAAGGAAAGCTCCGCCAGCACAACTGGAAGATGCCTTTTGGGGCAGCCTAGGGACACACCCCTGCTCCAGACAAAATATCTCTGACGCAACAGGCTACCCGTCAGAGTTCCTCTCCAATCAGAGACTGCTCTCAATCTGGCACGCAGAAAGGACGAAGACATGGCAGCCTCCCAGCCAAGACATCTTCCTTACAGCAGGCTTTCTCTACCTGTCTCGAGGTCCAAGAAAAGGTATGATTATCCACTGCCCTCGGTCTGCCAATAGGCGGGCGCCACGTGTCTGCCGACCATCAGCGTCCACTCGATGGGCGCCACGTGTACAATCGTCAGGACGGTAACATCCACCCTTAGCATTTTACTTTCTCCTTTTTATCAAAACCTACTTGCACCAAATGGGCTTGAGGACTTGGGCCGGATTCTTGGAGACACCTCTACCTGGGCCGGGCCCCATCAAGGGTAGAGGATGGGCTAAGAAAGTGTGGTGTCTATGTACTATAAAAGGAGAAGCTCCTTGTCCTTTTATTGGCATCTGATATCACATATACTTTCACTCAAGAAGAATACGAACTCATTCGTACCTTCTTCAACCCCTTGTTTATTTCACTAACGTTTAGAGGCTCGGCTCTTCTAATCGGTAGTCTTCTAAACTCATTGGTCTTGTCCTTAGACCTACACGTATTTTATAAACACACTCTCTTAACAAAATACCGTAGAATCACTCCTTGGATTAGCGCCTGGACGGTAATTTAGGATTCGTGTTTCTTCATTGGCGCCATCCGTGGCCTTACCACAAATACTCTAAACAAAACAGCTTTATTAAATATACCCATTAATCCACAGTGAAAAATGACCACTTCACCTCCAAGAGTGTTCACTGCCTCTTGGGTCGTCGAGAACATCCCCGACGTCACCCCAGGATCCCGCCCTACATCTGGGGACCACGACAACAATCAACAACACCCCGTCGTCACCCCTAGAAACCTAGAATTCCAATTCACCGATCCAGCACCTCCAACCGAAGAGAAGATCGACGCCCTGAATAATGACTGGTACGAACGCCAGAAACAAATTCTAGACGCCCAGTTGGAACGCCGTCGACGCACTGGCAAGGCTATCATGGGTTCCTCCTCCAGGCAACCCGCACGAACGACGGCTGCTGCCCGTCACGGGTAAGGTCCAGGGCAACCCCCTACGGACCAGGCCCGTGCAAAGCACAACCAGTTCGACAACGACGACTATGACGAAAGTTCATGGGAAGACGATGCCTCTAGGGACTACCGTCACAGCCCATACCACAGACGGGAGAGGCTAAACAGATACAACGACGATGCCACTACAAACCTGTCACTCCCCTACAGGCCAACGGCCTTCGCTGACAAATCCAAGTTTACAAGGAGAATCTCACAAGCACCAATACCGCCGAGGCAACGCCTCCCGGCCAACGTCAGAATATATGACGGCCTAACCGACCCGGACGACCACCTCGGCATCTTTAATCAAGTCGGGGCCGTCATCGGATGGACCCTACCCGTCTGGTGCCACATGTTTGCCCAGACACTTACCGGAGCCGCCAGGGTCTGGTTTGACAACCTCCCCATCGGAAGCATCGACAGCTACGAACAACTGATCGACAAATTTTCACTCCATTTTAGCCAGCAGCGTCGCCACAAGCGCGACAAAAGCTAGATCTCTCTGTGCAAACACAGAGACACCGAACCGCTCGAAGACTTTATCGTGCGGTTCAACAAAGCGGCGCTCCAACTTGGGACGGGGGACGAGGCCACCCCGACCTCCTTCTTGGCCAACGTCAACGACGATGGCCTACAACACACCCTTCAAGGGAAAGATGGCGTCCCAGACTCTTAGGAAGAGGTTGTCCGCATTTCAAAGTTATACGCGGGCAACCAAAAAACGATGCGTCAAAACCAACGAGGGAGCTCCAGCAACAGCCGCAGCCGCAGCAACAACCGAGCGTCTGTGTGGAACCGTATTTCAGGCTCCACCGACGAAGGACGATATTCAACCTCTGGCGACGCTAGAAACATAATCGGTAGCAAACAAACGCGCGACCAGCACAACAGCGGCTGCCGGAACCAAGACTGAACCCCCCTCACCAAAACACCATCCCATGTGTTGTCACAAGTCCTCTCAACTGGAGAGGTAACTTTCAAGCTCCCAAAACCCATGGGCACAAAACGAAAGCACGTGGACAACACCAGATTCTGTTACTTCCACAAAGACGTGGGTCACGACACTGACAACTGTTACAGCCTCAAGATGGAGATCGAGGCAGCCTTACGCTCTGGGAAGTTGGCCAATCTGGTCAAAAATGTCCGTGCCGGCGCACGCCGGCAAGACGAACCCGGCAAGGCCATCAAAGACATCAAAACACACCACATCCGTGGCGCATACAACCAATAGTGCAATATGACACGCAACACCAAGCGGAAAACAAACCTCGCCGACAGGGCAAACACGTCGCAGCAAGCAGAAGCGACGACATCCGGAAATTGGAGGGAGGCCCAGGTCATCCTTCCGACAATAGCAGGGGGCGCAAAGTCAACAACCCCACTCACCATCACAGCACTGTTCGGGCATTACCGAACTTATAAAATGATGTGCGACGGCGGAAGTAGCTTTGACATCATGTACCAGCAGTGCTTTGACCAACTCGATGATGAAGACAAAGCACGTCTGCAACCAGATGCACCTATCGCAGGTTTCTTCAATGAAGTCATCCACCCCATCGGCAAATTCGACTTTACAGTCACACTTGATGATGGGACCCACTTCCGCTCAGAAGTTTGCACCTTCCATGTCATCCCAGCCAACTCCTCATACGACATATTGCTCGGCAGATAAGGCCTGGCAAACTTCAACTGCACCGCATCAATTCCCCACCAAACCATGGGTTTCCCAACACCCACAGGGATTGCGTACATTAGAGGCAATCAAGAATGCCTCATGACCACAGAGCCGGCGGCAGATACTGCACCGCCAGCAACAAGCGCCCCAAAAGAAGAAGAATGGGTTCTCAACCTGGCCTTCCCCGAACAAACCATTACCGTGTGTTGATGCACTTTCTATGGACGTCACTGTCGAATAAGACTAGGATTGAGTCTTAGTAATGTGTTACATGAGATTGTGGTGATCCATAAGGGCATTTTATGGATCTGACGCATTTGTAAAATATAGGACAATACCAAAGCTAGATTCGACCTATATACACTGGGCGAATGTGGATGTTTTCCACATTCGACCATTACAAATGGGCGAATGTGGAAATGCTCCACATTCGACCATTCAAAAGGGGCGAAGGTGGCTTTTGGGTATTGGACTATAAATAGCAATGTCATGTGTTATTGTTCATTTGGTGATTTGAGTTTGTACTTTGAATGCTCTCAAGGGGGAGGTCATGCCCGACCTCCCCCGGCCCCGAGATAGATGTTTATCCTACTGATGACAGTGTCTGTAACCGTTTCTGAATTAATACGAATCTGTGATGACTTTGTTATCGTATGTTTCTGTCTCGTCTCGAATCTCCCGTCTGAAACCGAGTTGTTTTCGCTTAATAGATCCTTGAATTCGGTTTTTACCGGATTCTCAACTGGTATCAGAGCCGTGGTACCGATTTGAACGATCTAACAGTCGTTTGAATCAATCACAGCTCGTTTTCATGATTTCAGACGTTAAAGTTCAGTTCTTGATTGAAAGGTTGAAACCCTAGAAACCCTAGATTCTTAATTGATCCCAAAATCGTGTGATTTCACCATGTTTTTGTGAATTCGAGAGTTAGGTTTTCATTTCCGCACCTTTCTGTACAAGTTTCATCATCAAATTCAAAGAATTAGAGTGATTATGGACTGATTTGAAGAAAATATTGAACAAGAACACGATCAGTCTGCACATTCGCCCCTTTCATAAAGTCGGGCGGGCGAATGTGGAATTTTACTGGGCGAATGTAGCATGTTTTGGGCGAACTTGGAATTTTGTTATGTGGATTTTCACTTTCGGGTGTCTATTTCACCTTCGGTTCATCGGGCGGGCGAAGGTGGATAGAAAGTGGACGAACGTGAGTGTAAATGGGCGAAAGAGAAAAGTATTATTCATATTCTACATTCGAGTCTCTATTTTGGGCGAATGTGGAGTTCCCAGGGGCGAATGTAGAATTTAAGGCCTAAAAAAAAAAAATTTCGAAAATTTTCAAGGCAATTTTTGAAGATTTTTGGGAGAATGGTGATGATGTCTTCACAAATTGTTGAAGAAATGATGATGAAACGTTTTATTGTGGGGTAGTCATGAGAATCAACAGTATGATAATCAGATTCAAATGACTATTATGGGCCAGAAAATAGACAGATTTTATTCCGCATGATGAGAACAGTCAACCCAGTTCCTGTGTGTTTGAAGGAACTTGTTCTAAAGAGTTGTTATGAAGAAGGAAATCAAGTTTGAGATTTCAATGTTCTGAAAGTAATGAGGTATCCTAGTAGGAGTCATGTGGCACGTAGGTTCAACGAAAGTTTCAAGATCACAGTCCTGAAGAATTTCAAGAGCTATTGGTAGATATTGTTGGCCCCGCCGAAAACTTCAGTTTCTGAAGCATTTCAAGTCCTTCAATTAGTGCTGGTAGTTCCTGATGAAAGCATCTGATTGCTTGTTCCACTCGTCTACGGCTTGTATTCTGTCGAACAGATGAAGTTACTCAAAAACATGATTGATTTATCATACGGGATCTCAGAGAAACTTGGTGAAGCATCAGTCAAGGGGGAGATTGTTGATGTAACAATGTGTCTGATACTTCAACAATTATTGACTAAAGATGCTAGGAATTTTCAAAGAGGAGAATGTGTTGATGTGCAAGAGATTTGTGGTTTCGCCAGCAACGTCCAAGGGGGAGATTGTTGATGCACTTTCTATGGACGTCACTGTCGAATAAGACTAGGATTGAGTCTTAGTAATGTGTTACATGAGATTGTGGTGATCCATAAGGGCATTTTATGGATCTGACGCATTTGTAAAATATAGGACAATACCAAAGCTAGATTCGACCTATATACACTGGGCGAATGTGGAAGTTTTCCACATTCGACCATTACAAATGGGCGAATGTGGAAATGCTCCACATTCGACCATTCAAAAGGGGCGAAGGTGGCTTTTGGGTATTGGACTATAAATAGCAATCTCATGTGTTATTGTTCATTTGGTGATTTGAGTTTGTACTTTGAATGCTCTCAAGGGGGAGGTCATGCCCGACCTCCCCCGGCCCCGAGATAGATGTTTATCCTACTGATGACAGTGTCTGTAACCGTTTCTGAATTAATACGAATCTGTGATGACTTTGTTATCGTATGTTTCTGTCTCGTCTCGAATCTCCCGTCTGAAACCGAGTTGTTTTCGCTTAATAGATCCTTGAATTCGGTTTTTACCGGATTCTCAACTGGTATCAGAGCCGTGGTACCGATTTGAACGATCTAACAGTCGTTTGAATCAATCATAGCTCGTTTTCATGATTTCAGACGTTAAAGTTCAGTTCTTGATTGAAAGGTTGAAACCCTAGAAACCCTAGATTCTTAATTGATCCCAAAATCGTGTGATTTCACCATGTTTTTGTGAATTCGAGAGTTAGGTTTTCATTTCCGCACCTTTCTGTACAAGTTTCATCATCAAATTCAAAGAATTAGAGTGATTATGGACTGATTTGAAGAAAATATTGAACAAGAACACGATCAGTCTGCACATTCGCCCCTTTCATAAAGTCGGGCGGGCGAATGTGGAATTTTACTGGGCGAATGTAGCATGTTTTGGGCGAACTTGGAATTTTGTTATGTGGATTTTCACTTTCGGGTGTCTATTTCACCTTCGGTTCATCGGGCGGGCGAAGGTGGATAGAAAGTGGACGAACGTGAGTGTAAATGGGCGAAAGAGAAAACTCAACCCGGGCAAATGCTCCTTCGGAGCTGAAGAGGGGAAATTCTTAGGCGCCATTGTAACCAATGACGGCTTCAAACCAAACCCGGAGAAAGTTCAAGCCATCCAACGCATGCCATCGCCAAACTCAATAAAGGACGTGCAGACACTCATGGGACGCCTCGTCGCCCTGAACCGATTCCTATCAAACTACGCGTCCAAGTCTTTTCCTTTTCTTCATACCCTAAGAAATGTACTGAAAAAGACACAGTTCCGCTGGACTCCGTAGGCGGAAGTGGCTTTTCATGAAATGAAGTAGTGTTTGACCTACTTACCAACTCTAACAGCGCCCCTCCCAGAGGAACCATTAACACTGTACCTATCCACATCTGAAACACCGATAGGCGCAGTACTTCTCGTAGAACGCAACAAAGTGCAAACACCGATCTATTACATCAGCTGCACCCTCGCAGACGCAGAAACTAGATATTCCACAATGGAAAAGCTAGTTCTCGCACTCGTACATGCCTCACGACGCCTGCGACGATACTTTCAAGGACACCCAATCAATGTCGTAACAGATTACAGAATCAACACCGTACTCTCAAAGCCAGAACTCTAAGGCCGCCTAGCAAAATGGGCAATCGAACATGGCGCCCACACCATCATCTACAAACCAAGGCCCGCGATCAAAGGACAGGTCCTCGCAGACTTTATTGCATAAATTCCAACCGATAAAATACAAGACTGCAAAGACGAACAGGATCCGAAACCTGTCCCAGATTCCCGCCTAACTTGGTCACTATACACAGACGGAGCCTCCAACGATCAGGGCGCAGGCTCAGGACTACGACTCGTCAGCCCCGACAAAACGGAATTTACATACGCCGTTCGCCTTGAGTTCCCAGCACAAACAACGAAGCAGAGTACGAGGCATTCCTCGCAGGACTACGCCTGGCCGACAAAATGGGCGCAAGACATCTTTACGCCCATGTCGACTCAATGCTTATAACAGGTCACATGAATGCTGTCTACGACGCCAAAGACCCGGTTATGGCTCAATACGTCGACCAGGCCAATCTCCTCCCCAAAAAATTCACAACTTGCACAGTCGTCCATATCAACCGAAGTGGCAACAAGGAAGCTGACGCACTGAGCAAAATGGCCTCCACTGCTTGGCCGCATATGGCCAAAGAGGTACACATCGAAACTCTAGCTCAACCTTCCGTACCACTTAGACAGGTTAATATAACACAAACGGGCGCCGGGTCATGGATGACCCCAATCCAAGCATACCTAGCAACGGGCACTCTACCGCCTTAAAAAGTAGAGGCCCGAAAACTCCAATACAAATCCAAGCACTATCAACTCATGAATGGCGTCCTATACCGACGCTCCTATCTTGGCCCTCTCCTGAGATGCGTGGATACCGCGACGGCCACCTCCCTTATAAACGAGATCCACGAAGGCATATGCGGCATCCACGCAGGCCAAGAATGGTCGTCGCCAAAATCATGAACGCCGGATACTACTGGCCCGGTATGCACCAGGATGTTGTCAAGATCTTACGCACTTGCTTCGACTGCCACCAACATGCGCCAAATACCCTGCGCCCAAAGAATGATCTGGTCCTAGTCACCGCCGCTTGGCCATTCCAGAAATGGGCTATCGATCTAGTCGGCCCATTCCCAATGGCCCCTGGAAAGATACAATACCTTATCGTCGTCGTCGAGTACTTTAAAAAATGGGTTGAGGCCAAGCTGCTCGTATCATTCAGTGCCGAACACATCAAAAAATTCATCTGGGAATTCATCAACTGCCACTTCGGCCTACCCATGGAAATCATCACCGACAATGGAACGCAGTTCGCGGAGAAAAAGATTCAAACCTGGATAACACAGTTGGGCGTCAGCCAGATCTTTACATCCGTCGCCCACCCTCAAGGAAACGGTCAAGTAGAACGTATCAACAGGTCGCTGGTCGAAGGCATAAAGACACGCCTAGGATCCAAACGAACAGGTTGGGTAGATGAACTCCCACATGTCTTATGGGCACATCGCACCCTCACAAAGAGCAGCATAGGCGAAACCCCCTTTAGCCTAACATATGGCTCTGAAGCCGTAATCCCCACAGAAATATCATTCCCATCGCCAAGGGTCCTCAACACCGTGCAAACAAACAATGACAGAGAACTGCGCCTCATACTGAGCGCCCTGGAATGCATCCTAAGAGACAACTACGCGTCTCATACTGAGCGCCCTGGAATGCTAGCGCCGAATTTGGAAGGGCCTTACAAGATTCAACAAGTACTAGGAAAAGGGGCGTACGCGCTAGAAAGACTCGATGGCACGCCCATACCTAGATCATGGAATGTAGCGCAATTGCGCCCATGTTACTTATGAAAATCTCAGTTTTTGAAGAATGCACTCCATCACTTTACACTTTATCCACAACCACACAATTATTACTTTGGCTCTAACTTATGAAGTTAATTTACTCTTCATAAAACTCGACGCCAAATGTTGCCATATTTCTAACTTATGAAGTTAATTTACTCTTCATAAAACTCGACGCCAAATGTTGCCATATTTCTAACTTATGAAGCTAATTTACTCTTCATAACTTAGAAACGACAATCTAATAGCCCTAAATTGTGCAGCTAATTTACTCTACACAATGGATGCTAAGTTTACTTATAACCTATGAAGTTAATCTACTCTTCATACACATAGCAACCTATCTCACAAAGGCATTCAACACAAATATCAACAAATGTTAAAGCATCAAAATTCCTTTCCATTTCAAAAAAAAGAGTTACACATACAAAGGCAAAAAAGAATGGACGCCACACACAAAAAACAACCTACTGAGGAGGCTCGTGCGCCGTCCCCGAACTACCTAACCCGGCAGTCTTGTCCGCCAACGCCTTCTGGGCCTTCTCCCGCCCAAGTCGATCCGACTCTTCAACCCACTGCCGGAAGCGACCAATGGGATGCAAATCCATCAGGCACTTGCCAACCGTCTGAAGAACAGGAAACTTCATCTGCTCCAGCTTCTTCAGTTGGTCTACCAGCTCGTCCTCAGGGTTGATATCCTGGAATGGCTCCTCTTCAACAGGGGTTCCATTCTTCACTGCCAGGTAGCCTTCCAACCAGCCCACGCGCAAACCAGCGACGCGAGCAGCCTGCGCGATCTCCACCACTTGCTCCCCCATCTTCGGCTCATTCCAGCAACGGTTGAAGAACTACAACGAAAACAAACAATTTAATGGAAGCATGAAATACTTAAACACAAACACATATCAAAGAAGAAAACTTACTGCTGAAACACCATCGGACATCATCCACAGGGCCTTCTCTTCAGAAGCCCTCTTCTCACCCAACAAATTGGCCTCTTCAACAGACCATGCTTCCTTCTCTTTGATAAGGTCACTAATCTGACCTTCCAGCTTGGACACTCGAGTGGTCATTCTCACCACATCGGCATCCTTTGCCTTAAGGTCAGCCACAACATCAGCATATTTGGACATCGACATCTCCTCCAATTCTTTGACCCGGGCCGCATCCACCTTCTTCTGCTCCGCTAACGCAGACTCAGCCCTCTGCACCAGCTGACGGCGACGCTCCAACTCCGTATTAACAGACACCATGGAGTTGGCCCATGCCTTCTGCTTCTCGGCAGCATCAACATCCTTTTGACGCTGGTCGGACTCAAACTTCCGAACGTGCTCCAGAGGCCACTTACGCGCGGTCTCGTACACCTCCTTCTCCCTCGCCAGGCGATCGGCTTCACCTGTAACCGCCGCCTGCTCATCCAAGAACTCACCTTCCCCGCGCTGAAGGGCGTACAAATTCCCCAGATTTTGTGTCAAATTCATACACATCTCGGAGAAAAGTGTACCCCAATTCTGGGAACAGTGATGAGCGCGCTCCGCAGGCGGAAGTGCGTAGTTAACAAATTCCTCAGCCACGAAAGGGTTGAGGAAATGGCAGCTCTCGGTTATACGCCACCCAGGCGTATAAACCGGAGCATCCAAGTTAAACGCGGGTACACTTGAAGATGCTCCACCACCTTCAACCTTCTTCAGCTTCGGATCATCGATCCCAACCCCCTGAGGCGACGTTTCTTGTACTTCCCTCTCATCTAGATCAACAAAAGCGGGCTTAGTCCGCAAGCCATCACCACCCTGAGCAACCATCCCTTGGGCTTGCTCCCTCTTCACCTTCACCAAATCTTCATGCTGCATCAGCAAAGCCAGCCTGTGCTGCTCCTCCTCTTCCTTCTCCTTGTCAGCCAAGGTAGCAAAACGAGCATCTTCGGCCCGCTTGCGCTCTACCTTCATCTGACAGGCTCAGGCCTCATCCTCCTCCTTCTTCAAAGTGGCCTCAGCGGCACGCTTCTCTTCCTCCTATTTCCGCGTCAACTCCAATTGACGCGCGGCCTCAGCTCGGGCCCTCCCCTCTTCCAGCTTCTTCTTCCTCTCCTCTTGAAATTGCTTCACAGACAGAGGAACAAAACCTACAAGCAAAGATGCATTAGGCACTTGATGAAATCAAGAAGAAAGATATTACAAAAATCACTTACTACCCATCTTTCTCAGAGCCTTTTTATAGAAGGGCTCACGCTCGGGCGGGGGATCAAGCTCCAAACCTTGCGGAGGATCGACATCACCGCCACCTGTAGCCGGCCGCTTAGGAGATGGGCCTTGAGGTACGTCTTCCTCAGCCACCTCCGGCTGTTTACGCTTATGACCTACAAACAAAACAAAGCTCAACCTACACGACACAAGAAAATGCAAAAAAAACAAAGGTCAGAACACTTACTCTCAGTGGTCGCCTCTTCAGTCTCACCAGTCATTCCACCACCTTGTGCCGCGGCTGCAGACACACTGGATCCACCGCCACCTGCAGAGCGACGCGCACGGTTAATTAAACCAGACAACAACCCACTCAACTCATCATCGGATAAAAACACATAATCAATCCCAGCCGCCGTACGCACGGACAGCGGCTCTGGATTAACCAGAAAACCGACTTCAAGGTTAGAAGGCGCACCTTCCATCGGCGCGGGAAAAAGAAAATTCTCCACCTTTAGCTCCAACTCGAACATCCCCCCTGGTACCGCCACATAGGTAGTCTTCGTACCGCGAGCGGCAAAAATCTCAAACAGCAACTCGCCTGCAAAACAGATACAAGCGTCAAACACGAAGGAGGTACAAATAAATAAACAGCAATAACAAAACCAAAATACTCACCTTCAACAGATAGTGGCCCATCATCACCCACAGGAGCCACGTCATAACCCTCCCTGACGCCCAGACAGCTCAATCCTAACAGACGGAGGATACCCTCATCCAACCTATCCAAATCATCTAGGCGACTAGGGTGCGCGCAGAGCTCCTGAAACCAAGCCTCCTCCAGGAAATCCTTCATAACTTCGAAAGAAGGAGCCTTCTGCCCAGCACGGAGCTCCAGCTTCTCCATATCTACAGAAATGACCTCCTTCTTCACGAAGAAAAAACATTTCTTCCACTCACGAAGAGTCTTGGGTGAACTCTTTGGCACAATCAGGCTCACACTCATCGACCTTTCGACAAAGGACACCCAGCCGGACTCCTTCACTTCAATCTTGTAGAACACATTGAAGTGTTCAAACTTTGGCTCCCTTCTTAGCGACCGGAAGGTGGCCTCAAAATGCATAACCCTCATCACCCCAAAGGGGCTCATCTGAGAGATATGCACCCGTACTTCTGCAAGACGGAGATGAGAAACCTGGAAACCGGCAACTGGAAAAGCCCCTTCTGAAATACGCCTCGTACAGGCATATCTTCCCCTCCGGGCAGTCAACCGGAGTCTGCCCCTTCTCCGGCAACTCCAGCTCACACTCACGTAAAATATTAAATTGCTTGACCAAAGACCGAAACTTGTCCTTGGACCAAGAAATTTGGGCATCCTTCATCGCCACTCGGCCTTCTTATCCTCAGAAGACATCTTCAACAAAGAAAAAAGAGGTAACAACAGGAAAACTGTTCTTCGACAGCTGATCGGAAAAACTACTAACTCGCCGGAGAAAAATTTGGAAAACTTCTTCGAAAGAGGAGAATGAAACGAGAGAAGGATAAATGGCACATATTTATACCCATCGCATTTAATGCAACGACAGAAAATGAAATCATCACGAACAGGCTTTTCGCGCAGGGGTCCAATGGCAGACAGACACGTCAGACCGCCCACGTGACTAAACGGCTCACGTGCCGCGCGTGGCCCACTCGCCTGACGGTTCTTCTACCCCAGCTGGCAAACGATGCCGATGCTCGACACGTGTACGTCCACGTTTGAATCCATCATCAACAGCTGCCCCATGCATCAGATGCACGACACATGGCGGACTATCAACTCAATAGTCATAGTAACTATCAGACACGATCTCCAAGGCAGGTATACCAACCGTCAGCCACGTCTTTTCACCTTCAAAACATTCCCGCCTTGAATTCACACAAATTTCAAAAAGACAAATTCAATGCGGAGTAAATGCAGGCGCAGACAGGGACAAAAAACAACTTATCACAACTTCTGGTCGCGCAAACAGGCACGACGCCTCTATACGCTCGACGCCTGTGCGACAGACCACAAATTTTGAAAGGTTTTATTTTCGCAATGTCCGGGTGCAAAAGCAGGGACGACGCCTCTCTAGGCCCCACGCCTGCGCGCCAGACCAAAAAGCTTGCAAATTTTTTCACGCCATATGATCGCGCACTTAGGCCCGACGCCTATCTAGGCCCCATGACAAGGCGCAAAAAGGAAACAACCAAGAACTTCCTTCTGCCAAACAAGTGGCTTTCAACATACTGATCAAGCCAGCCTAAATACCACTAGACGAGTCTTTCACCAATCCTATGCACATAACTATCAAAATCACAAAGCAGACAACAACTTGTAGCATGAATCCGGGGAACTACTCATCTTCTTCAAGCCTAACACAGGACGAGCTATCCCTCATCATCTTCAAGCTCTTCAGGTAACTCTCTGCTTCAAGCTTCACGGGTGAGGAAATAACTTTCTTCATCCTGCTTCAAGCCCTACACACAAGGAATGAAGTTCCTTCATTCCCCTACTGCTTCCCGGACCTAATCATATGCCCGCAGCTTGATCACTGTGCGCGCACTAGTTGACGAAGGTTAATACAAAAAACACACGTCCACTTTGTTACATGAAAACCCAGTGACGCCTGGATGTAACTCAAAGTACACTTGTGAAATCAAGTCCAGCACTCCCCTACCAAAGGTGCATGAAAGCACTGGACTAGGGGGACTTGAAGGGATATGGTACCATAGCTTTACAAATACCATACCATCGCCCAAACTAGAACCGTCATCGCCTGGCGTCCATCCGCCCATTTTACGTCAGCGGATCGTCTAGCGTCCATCTGCCCGTTTTACGTCAGCGGAACATATGGTGTCCACCCGCCCGTTCTACGTTGGCGATACACCTGGCGTCCAACAGACGCCAGACATAGTCTTACCGCCCGTTTTACGTCGGCGATACACCGGGCGTCCGATCGACGCCAGGCGCAAGCCCATCCGCCCATTCTACGTCAGCGGACCCAATACGTTTCGAAGCTTCCCCAGCAAGCCAAAGAAAACCTTCGCCAACACAACTGGAAGATGCCTTTTGGGGCGGCCAATGGAAACACCCCTACCCAGACAAAATATCTCTGACGCAACAGGCTGCCCGTCAGAGTTCCTCTCCAATCAGAGACTGCTCTCAGTCTGGCACGCAGAAAGGACGATGGCGTGGCAGCCTCCCAGCCAAGACATCTTCCTGACAGCAGGCTTTCTCAACCTGTCTCGAGGTCCAAAAAAAGGTATGATTATCCACCGCCCTCGGTCTGCCAATAGGCAGGCACCACGTGTCCGCCAACCATCAGCGTCGACTCGATGGGCGCCACGTGTATAATCATCAGGACGGTAACATCCCCCCTTAGCATTTTACTTTCTCCTTTTTATCAAAACCTACTTGCACCAAATGGGCTTGAGGACTTGGGCCGGATTCTTGGAGACACCTCTACCTGGGCCGGGCCCCATCAAGGGTAGAGGATGGGCTGAAAAAGTGTGGTATCTAGGTACTATAAAAGGAGAAGCTCTTTCTCCTTTTATTGGCATCTGATATCACATATACTTTCACTCAAGAAGAATACGAACTCATTCGTACCTTCTTCAACCCCTTGTTTATTTCATTAACTTTTAGAGGCTCGGCTCTTCTAATCGGTAGTCTTCTAAATTCCTTGGTCTTGTCCTTAGACCCACACGTATTTTATAAACACACTCTCTTTACAAAATACCGTAGAATCACTCCTTGGATTAGCGCCTGGACGGTAATTCAGGATTCGTGTTTCTTCATATATATATATATATATATATAGTATAAGTATATAGAGAAAACCCTCCTTATAGTGAAAACCCTAGAAACCCAATACATGGACCATATTAAGCCACATCACCCCATTAATATTTTAATGAAAAGGATACAATTATCATTTAACATTTCTCACTTTTTTTTTTCAATTTTTCAATCATCCCCTCCCCTTATATAATATCTCATTCTCTCTCTTCACATCATCTTCCAGACTTCCACCACCATAGAAACTCCATCATCATCTTCCCCACTAGTAGCCACCACGTCCAGCCACTACTGAAACAACCACCACCATCCAGATCTTATAGGTTGCAGAGAAGACACTTATCCTACCTTCAAAAATCTTGAGAAAACACTTATCCTACCTTGAGAAAACACTTATCCTACCACCACTGAAACCATCACCGTGTTCCAATTCGTCTTCAACAAAACCGACATCGCCACCATGACCAGTCTCCTCCATCAAAATGGACCTGCCCAAATCTGCCTCCTCCGAAAATCAAGCGATCCAGTCTCTGTTAATATGGAAACCATTTATCTTGGTGGAAAGGTTGTTTGTCTATTGAAACCATTTATCTTGTTATTCTTTTTTCTTTTTTGAACTACCACCGACACCACCCTTTTTGGAGATGTGTTTTTTATTAGGTTTGTTTTTGTCTCTATGTTCTGTTTTGGGTCTTTGCTAGATTATTTTCAGCGACTATGTGTAAACATTTTTTATTTTGAAGCTGTGTTGATGCTCTCTATTCTTATTGTTTGACCCACCATAAAGATCATAGGTAAATTTGTTGGTTAAAGTTTATGCACTCCATGTGTTTGATGAAATGCCTAAGTGGATAATATTGTTGTTTTTTGTGTTAATTTAAGTGCAGAATGTAATGTTGTATTTTACTTGTTGTTTGTTGTTGATTAGATTCTTTTTCACTGGTTCTGTTTTTTTGTTTATAATGTCTTTTTGTGTTTTGGATATATACACTCCATGTGTTTGATGAAATGCCTGACTGGGTTAACATGTGTTACTTCTGTTAGTATGTTTAGATGATGAGTTGGTCACACCGTTTTACACCTTATCTATTGTTTTGCAGTTGATAACAAAGACGTCCCACCGGTTATGTTAACCTACGAAGTCCAAGGAAGCCGAGAAAATATGTAGAAAAACTTTTGAATAACGTCTTCTTTTTGGTATTCAATTTATAGAATTACTAGATTTATTTTATTGAAGTGATCAATAGTTTGTAATGATACTTTGTAATAATGTGTGTTAATATTATTCACCAAAAAGAGGGTAACCATGGAAACAGTTCTAGCTCGGAGGCGTTTGGAGTTAGATCGTTCAAAGATTTGTTTACCAGGAAGACGTTGACTATTGAAGACAAGGTAGATGCTTTTTCTGATAAGCATGGTAAGGCAATTGTGGCAAGGATGGTTAATGTTATAGCTCGAAAAAACATCTTTATCACATTGGATACTATTGGGTCCGTCCATGGTGAAGTTCAATATTTAGGAGGGCTGGACGTTTGAATCAATTTTGATGAACGGGATCATGCACATTCTGTGCTCAAAGCTGTTGGATCGATGAAGGATTGTTTTTCCACTGTTGAAATAAGGAAAGGTCAATCGCTAGGTTACGAAAGGGTCGCATGGTTAAAAATGCAAGGAGTACCGTTACATCTCTGTACAAATGATGTTTTTTGATATGATTGGAGGAGTGTTTGGGACGATCGTACACAAGGCTAACATCTCCAAAAATGATCGTGATCTATCTTTCGAATACGTTGGTCTGCTCGTTGGAGATAGGAAGAGGATTTCAGAAGAAATCACGTTTGTGATACCCCGCAAATTCAGGTTCTCACTTTAACTAAACTCTAGTTACGTTCCTTGCATTATACTTAACTAGGGTTAGCTAGATAGGACACACGTTACATTGTCGTGAGTTAATAACTGAATACATGATTAGTGAACCTCGGACGTTGGTGAATAATGAAGTATTATAATAATGAGTAAACTAATTTGGATTGATTGCGATTACGTGTTTATGTGATATTCGATGAACTTATGTGAAAACCATACGTGATTGTGTGAACCTAAACCGAATACGTTAATAAAATCATTAAAGGTGGATCATTAGGTTGATTAGGGTCTTAACGCATGGGGTTGCACTTGTTACGATCCGAAATAACGAAAACGTCGAAGGAAAACGCGTCGGGTGACGAAACGGGCCACCCACGCGGGCCAAGGGCCTGTGAGCGGCCGCTCACAGGGCCCGAGCGGCCGCGCGAAATAGCCTGACGGGTCTAAACCGCCTCAAACCCCTATTTAAACACTCTTAAGCCCCATGCAACCTCAAAACTCAACCCTAATCGCCCCCTTACTGTCCCTTACGAATTATAAACCCCAAACAACCTGCAAACGCTCAAGATCATCGATTGGGAAGCTCCAAAGGCGTTCGGTTGATTGTATCGAAGAGCTAGGGGTATAATCATTAATCCTTTACGCTTTAATCTTATTTTTATGTTATAAAAATCATATAACAAGGTTTGTCCAGGTCTGAAAGCTTTTGATAATTATTAAAACTTGAGGTTTTTGAAGATTAAACGAATTAAACATGAGGATAGGCGATTAGTAATATCATAGGTTACTTGTTGCGCAAGTTGTTGATGTTTTGATCATTAAAGTTGTTATCTTTGCAAGAATAATGATAGAATCTGATCACAATAGGTATTAGGAATGTTTGGTAATGGTTATTGATGATTGTTGGTTGTTTGTATGCACACGGTAGTCGTTTAAAGAAAGATTTAGGCGTAACTAAAATCTGGACAGAATGATTAGATGAACTTGTAGGGGCTGTAACACGACTTTAACATGGTGATTTTGGTATTTTCTTTGCATGGTTAAATCACACCTGGTCTTAGATTTTCATAATGGGTAAAATCAAGTGATTTGGACGTCGGTTGATTGGTTTTGGAATTTTCATTGAAAATAGGTCATGTCAGAATTTCGGGTAACAAACTGAGTCGACTTTGAGTCATCATAACTCGAGTTTTATAAAGAGTTGGGTTATGAAATTTTTTCATGAGGTTAACATTGGAGTAACTTGAGTTTTCCAAGTGGATTCATCCCGTTTGGATGAATACACAATTTTTGGGAATTTTGCTACCAAACTGACCTGTTATGAAAGTTTTCTAAACATAGCTTTGTTGAAGGAATTTTAATTAGTTTTGTGTTTGGATTTAAGATAAAACAAAAATAAGGGTTGTTAAGTGAGTCCCAAAGAATATTTAGTAAAAATTTGGGAGATTAACTCACTGATTAACTATTTTAAATAAATTGGTTTTGATGACACACAATCTGTCCTAAAAACACAGATTGTGTATTATGTGCTTATGTGATTAATTGAGGTCTTAGGTGGTATGTAATTGAGCGGAACATATGGTGTCCACCCGCCCGTTCTACGTTGGCGATACACCTGGCGTCCAACAGACGCCAGACATAGTCTTACCGCCCGTTTTACGTCGGCGATACACCGGGCGTCCGATCGACGCCAGGCGCAAGCCCATCCGCCCATTCTACGTCAGCGGACCCAATACGTTTCGAAGCTTCTCCAGCAAGCCAAAGAAAACCTTCGCCAACACAACTGGAAGATGCCTTTTGGGGCAGCCAATGGAAACACCCCTGCCCAGACAAAATATCTCTGACGCAACAGGCTGCCCGTCAGAGTTCCTCTCCAATCAGAGACTGCTCTCAGTCTGGCACGCAGAAAGGACGATGGCGTGGCAGCCTCCCAGCCAAGACATCTTCCTGACAGCAGGCTTTCTCAACCTGTCTCGAGGTCCAAAAAAAGGTATGATTATCCACCGCCCTCGGTCTGCCAATAGGCAGGCACCACGTGTCCGCCAACCATCAGCGTCGACTCGATGGGCGCCACGTGTATAATCATCAGGACGGTAACATCCCCCCTTAGCATTTTACTTTCTCCTTTTTATCAAAACCTACTTGCACCAAATGGGCTTGAGGACTTGGGCCGGATTCTTGGAGACACCTCTACCTGGGCCGGGCCCCATCAAGGGTAGAGGATGGGCTGAAAAAGTGTGGTATCTAGGTACTATAAAAGGAGAAGCTCTTTCTCCTTTTATTGGCATCTGATATCACATATACTTTCACTCAAGAAGAATACGAACTCATTCGTACCTTCTTCAACCCCTTGTTTATTTCATTAACTTTTAGAGGCTCGGCTCTTCTAATCGGTAGTCTTCTAAATTCCTTGGTCTTGTCCTTAGACCCACACGTATTTTATAAACACACTCTCTTTACAAAATACCGTAGAATCACTCCTTGGATTAGCGCCTGGACGGTAATTCAGGATTCGTGTTTCTTCATATATATATATATATATATATATATATATATATATATATATATAGTATAAGTATATTGAGAAAACCCTCCTTATAGTGAAAACCCTAGAAACCCAATACATGGACCATATTAAGCCACATCACCCCATTAATATTTTAATGAAAAGGATACAATTATCATTTAACATTTCTCACTTTTTTTTTTCAATTTTTCAATCATCCCCTCCCCTTATATAATATCTCATTCTCTCTCTTCACATCATCTTCCAGACTTCCACCACCATAGAAACTCCATCATCATCTTCCCCACTAGTAGCCACCACGTCCAGCCACTACTGAAACAACCACCACCATCCAGATCTTATAGGTTGCAGAGAAGACACTTATCCTACCTTCAAAAATCTTGAGAAAACACTTATCCTACCTTGAGAAAACACTTATCCTACCACCACTGAAACCATCACCGTGTTCCAATTCGTCTTCAACAAAACCGACATCGCCACCATGACCAGTCTCCTCCATCAAAATGGACCTGCCCAAATCTGCCTCCTCCGAAAATCAAGCGATCCAGTCTCTGTTAATATGGAAACCATTTATCTTGGTGGAAAGGTTGTTTGTCTATTGAAACCATTTATCTTGTTATTCTTTTTTCTTTTTTGAACTACCACCGACACCACCCTTTTTGGAGATGTGTTTTTTATTAGGTTTGTTTTTGTCTCTATGTTCTGTTTTGGGTCTTTGCTAGATTATTTTCAGCGACTATGTGTAAACATTTTTTATTTTGAAGCTGTGTTGATGCTCTCTATTCTTATTGTTTGACCCACCATAAAGATCATAGGTAAATTTGTTGGTTAAAGTTTATGCACTCCATGTGTTTGATGAAATGCCTAAGTGGATAATATTGTTGTTTTTTGTGTTAATTTAAGTGCAGAATGTAATGTTGTATTTTACTTGTTGTTTGTTGTTGATTAGATTCTTTTTCACTGGTTCTGTTTTTTTGTTTATAATGTCTTTTTGTGTTTTGGATATATACACTCCATGTGTTTGATGAAATGCCTGACTGGGTTAACATGTGTTACTTCTGTTAGTATGTTTAGATGATGAGTTGGTCACACCGTTTTACACCTTATCTATTGTTTTGCAGTTGATAACAAAGACGTCCCACCGGTTATGTTAACCTACGAAGTCCAAGGAAGCCGAGAAAATATGTAGAAAAACTTTTGAATAACGTCTTCTTTTTGGTATTCAATTTATAGAATTACTAGATTTATTTTATTAAAGTGATCAATAGTTTGTAATGATACTTTGTAATAATGTGTGTTAATATTATTCACCAAAAAGAGGGTAACCATGGAAACAGTTCTAGCTCGGAGGCGTTTGGAGTTAGATCGTTCAAAGATTTGTTTACCAGGAAGACGTTGACTATTGAAGACAAGGTAGATGCTTTTTCTGATAAGCATGGTAAGGCAATTGTGGCAAGGATGGTTAATGTTATAGCTCGAAAAAACATCTTTATCACATTGGATACTATTGGGTCCGTCCATGGTGAAGTTCAATATTTAGGAGGGCTGGACGTTTGAATCAATTTTGATGAACGGGATCATGCACATTCTGTGCTCAAAGCTGTTGGATCGATGAAGGATTGTTTTTCCACTGTTGAAATAAGGAAAGGTCAATCGCTAGGTTACGAAAGGGTCGCATGGTTAAAAATGCAAGGAGTACCGTTACATCTCTGTACAAATGATGTTTTTGATATGATTGGAGGAGTGTTTGGGACGATCGTACACAAGGCTAACATCTCCAAAAATGATCGTGATCTATCTTTCGAATACGTTGGTCTGCTCGTTGGAGATAGGAAGAGGATTTCAGAAGAAATCACGTTTGTGATACCCCGCAAATTCAGGTTCTCACTTTAACTAAACTCTAGTTACGTTCCTTGCATTATACTTAACTAGGGTTAGCTAGATAGGACACACGTTACATTGTCGTGAGTTAATAACTGAATACATGATTAGTGAACCTCGGACGTTGGTGAATAATGAAGTATTATAATAATGAGTAAACTAATTTGGATTGATTGCGATTACGTGTTTATGTGATATTCGATGAACTTATGTGAAAACCATACGTGATTGTGTGAACCTAAACCGAATACGTTAATAAAATCATTAAAGGTGGATCATTAGGTTGATTAGGGTCTTAACGCATGGGGTTGCACTTGTTACGATCCGAAATAACGAAAACGTCGAAGGAAAACGCGTCGGGTGACGAAACGGGCCACCCACGCGGGCCAAGGGCCTGTGAGCGGCCGCTCACAGGGCCCGAGCGGCCGCGCGAAATAGCCTGACGGGTCTAAACCGCCTCAAACCCCTATTTAAACACTCTTAAGCCCCATGCAACCTCAAAACTCAACCCTAATCGCCCCCTTACTGTCCCTTACGAATTATAAACCCCAAACAACCTGCAAACGCTCAAGATCATCGATTGGGAAGCTCCAAAGGCGTTCGGTTGATTGTATCGAAGAGCTAGGGGTATAATCATTAATCCTTTACGCTTTAATCTTATTTTTATGTTATAAAAATCATATAACAAGGTTTGTCCAGGTCTGAAAGCTTTTGATAATTATTAAAACTTGAGGTTTTTGAAGATTAAACGAATTAAACATGAGGATAGGCGATTAGTAATATCATAGGTTACTTGTTGCGCAAGTTGTTGATGTTTTGATCATTAAAGTTGTTATCTTTGCAAGAATAATGATAGAATCTGATCACAATAGGTATTAGGAATGTTTGGTAATGGTTATTGATGATTGTTGGTTGTTTGTATGCACACGGTAGTCGTTTAAAGAAAGATTTAGGCGTAACTAAAATCTGGACAGAATGATTAGATGAACTTGTAGGGGCTGTAACACGACTTTAACATGGTGATTTTGGTATTTTCTTTGCATGGTTAAATCACACCTGGTCTTAGATTTTCATAATGGGTAAAATCAAGTGATTTGGACGTCGGTTGATTGGTTTTGGAATTTTCATTGAAAATAGGTCATGTCAGAATTTCGGGTAACAAACTGAGTCGACTTTGAGTCATCATAACTCGAGTTTTATAAAGAGTTGGGTTATGAAATTTTTTCATGAGGTTAACATTGGAGTAACTTGAGTTTTCCAAGTGGATTCATCCCGTTTGGATGAATACACAATTTTTGGGAATTTTGCTACCAAACTGACCTGTTATGAAAGTTTTCTAAACATAGCTTTGTTGAAGGAATTTTAATTAGTTTTGTGTTTGGATTTAAGATAAAACAAAAATAAGGGTTGTTAAGTGAGTCCCAAAGAATATTTAGTAAAAATTTGGGAGATTAACTCACTGATTAACTATTTTAAATAAATTGGTTTTGATGACACACAATCTGTCCTAAAAACACAGATTGTGTATTATGTGCTTATGTGATTAATTGAGGTCTTAGGTGGTATGTAATTGATGTGTAACTAAACGGACACTTGAATGAGACGCATATGGAATGTAAAAACTAATTATAACCAACACATTCACCAACGAGTCCGTAGGGTTTACTTATGCATGTAGAATCACTAGGTGTCACTTACACGCCTTTGAACATTTAAACGTCTTGGACAAACGGATTATATGGTGTAATGGTATTGCACATATACTCACTTAGTGACACATGTACTAGGAAGTCGTTAGCACACCCTACTTTGGAGTTTGGATTTAATTGCGTGCATACTAAGGTGAGTTTCAGTATTCTTTTCTCAAAAGCATGCGTCTCGGGTTTGAGACAACTTACAAAACGTTTTCTAGTCCGGTTTGGGACTACTTTTACATCTCGGGTTATGAGATGCTTTGACTCCTTGCGTGGGTCGGGTTTTGGCTCCTTGTGTGGGTCGGTTTTACGATTCGTTGTGTGGATCGGGTTTTTGATCAGTTTAAAACTTATTGGTCCTTTGTAAACTAAACACTCTATCATTGGAAAGTCCTTGCATATTATTGGGTTAATCGCCGGAGGCTAGCGGGGTATTAGTTGATAGCGCTATTAGGTTGTGCAGCAACCTCATGTCTGAGGTGCTTGAGGCACGGGCATGAACTTCTGACCACATTTAAGAACTGGTGTTGATAGACACCAGTTATTGAGGCAAACTATTACATTAATGAAGGTGTCCCAATAATTCTGTTTAGTTACACTGAGTGGGTTAGCTACCCCTGACACGCTTAAACTGATAACTCTTGAACATTTTGGTCTGGAGGACCTACGCTTTTACTTGGTTACGTGGTTTTGGAAACCAGCGCGTTTACATACTCAATTACTTTACTTTGTGAACTCACCAGCTTTATGTTGACACACGATTTACATGCTTTTGCAGGTATATAGCTTCCGGTGCCAGGATTAGAAAGCACTATACACTTCACTGCATTTGGGGTCTTGGGCATACACATAAAATGCACATTATGCTTTTACATTTTCATTCATATGGTTTTAATTTGGGCGCGTTGTTTTGCGCATGGCTTTTAAAATAGGGTTTAAATTTGTTTTACGCTTCCACAGCTTAACTAAACTTGGTTTTCGAAAACGAACTAAATGGTTTGGGCATTTAGAGTTCGTTCATGTGACTTATGGCTATGGGATCCTGGTTTGTCATGCGCCTTGCGGTATAAACCCTGCAGTGGAAATTTGAGGGTGTGACAAATTGGTATCAGAGCCATTGGCTATAGTGAACTAGGACTGCTGATGTTGAGTCTAGTCTATAATCATCATAGCATAAGTACACTCACAACTTAAGTGCACAACTAGCTTTTAGCTACACATACCTACAACATATGATTTCAGGAGGTGTGTTATCTTCTAGTTCTAGATCTAATTCTGGACACGTCAATGGTGGGAACCCAGGGTTACACCAAGTGACGCATTATTGGGAGTATCATCCTAACAAACCTCATGGATGAGGAAACAACAAAAGTACAAGGGAGGGAGCCCTTGCGAGCATTGTGGCGCACGTACACAGGAAGCTGCACGATGCGCATGGCGTGGTACCATTTAACCAAATCAAATTGAAGGAATTCAAATACTGAGACTTATTCTTTTCACTAAGCAAGGAGGCAATTAGTTTTTGTTCCTTGTTACTTGATCTTTCTTACCTTCATTCGAAACTCAGACGTACTGGGTTACACATAAAGAATTCATTTCTTACTCTAGTACCTTACGCCTAGTGCGAGCGGGCGAACGTATGACTGCATATCCTTGTCTCTCATGAGCATATGGTAGGTTCATGGGAACACATTGGATCGGGGCTTGTTACACACACTCTTGGGGAGTTATGTAAAGCCTGCGACGTAGTGCAACATCACAAGGGAAGATGAAACCTACTAATGGCTGATAGCCACGATTGGAGGAACGAGTGGTACAGCTTACCACTAAACTGGCTTACATAGGACTAGAGGAGGAGACTGTACGTGATGTGAACCATATAACACTGACACCAAGAAAGAGGAGGAAGAAGGGATGGAAGGGGAACCTGAGCAGGACGAGCATATGGAAAGTGATGATGAAGGCTCTACTATCTAGACAAAGCGTGGCGACGATTGACTCTTACCTTTTTCTTACCTGTATTTTCTTTTCTTTTCCCTTGTTAACTTAGATAAGACTGAGTTTTTATGATCAACAATAGGGTGGTTGAAGCCCTCGCCTCTTTCCAACCTATTAAAGATCTATTTTTCTAAATCACTCTTTTCCCCTGACTTCCACATTAGAACTTTCTTATACCTTGAACGCACATGCCACAATAACAACCTGCCATCATATTTTCAAGCCTTTTTATTGGTCGTAAACCTCTATAACTCCAACAGAACTGAAAGAGACCGTCTGATTGCTTCGATAGTATAAGTCATTTCCATGTGCATTTGCCCCGGGCAGGATGGGGTAATGTATGCTACATGCACACTCGATGAGTTACAGATACTTGGATGGAGAACGTAGCACCCTATGATGAAATCTAGAAATTTGACGGATGGGTCTGAGATCGACGTCTACACTACCAAGCTACAGGAGTTAGATACTTCGTGCTAGAATCTAATTAACCAACTTTTCCAGCGGATCAAATTTCAGACCAAAAGGGTGGGTCCCTTAGATTCGTGGCTTGGCCACTGCAGCTCACCTACCCAGAATCTAACAAACCGTTCATCTGGCTCGCAAACTCATTGATGAAGCTGTTGAGCAAGGTACTCTTACGAAGCATGGAGCTTCATCTTTTACTTTTGACGATAGCAAGAGAACGTGGGATAGTGTGAGGTATAAGTCCTTCAACAAACAATAACCACAGCGGTAACAACAACAATGGGGCTCGTGGAAGAGCAATTGTGATTAGCTCTGGGGAAGCTACGATTGATAACAATGTCATGACGGGTACGTGCTCCTTGAATGACACTCTTGCTTCTATTTTATAGGATACTGGTGCGGACGATAGTTTTGCGTCATCGAAACATAGCAAGCAATTAGGGATGGTTCTCACTCTTCTTGATACCCCGTACTCTATTGAATTGGCTGATGGGAAGCCTGTCAAGGTAACCCATGTACATCGTGATGGTAAGCTCTAGTTGAATGGGCAATTGTTTGCCATCAAGCTCTTACCTATCACCCTAGGTAGCTTCGACCTCGTGGTTGGCAGGGACTGATTGTCCAAGCAACATGTTGAAATTCTCTGTCAGGAGAAGATTGTTCGTATTCCCCTCCCAAGAGGAGAACTTTTATCTACACAGGGTGATCGTGGTGGTGCCATGGTGGGCATCATCTCCTTTTTGAAGGCCCAGAAGTGTATTCGTAAGGGCTGTCCAGCCATTTTGGCTAACAAATCTGACATTCGAGCTGAGACTGAAACTAAGATTGAGGACATCCCAGTAGTCCGAGATTTCCCAGATATTTTTCTCAGAGGAACTACCTGGGCTTCCACCTGTTTGTCAAGTGGAGTTTCAAATTGACCTTGTACCTGGAAAAGCTCCAGTTGCACGCGCACCATACCGCCTAGCACTAGGCGAACTTCAAGAACTGTCTACCCAACTCCAAGAGCTATTGGAAAGGGGCTTTATTAGACCTAGTTCTTCACCATGGGGAGCTCCAGTTCTGTTTGTTAAGAAGAAAGATGGGAGTTTCCGCATGTGTATTGATTATCGGGAGTTGAACAAAGTGACTGTTAAGAACCGCTACCCTTTACCTCATATTGATGACTTGTTCGACCAGCTGCAAGGGTAGAGCTTCTATTCTAAGATTGACTTGAGGTCAGGATACCATCAGCTGAGAGTCTGAGAGGAGGATGTGGCGAAGACAGCCTTTCGAACTCGTTATGGGCATTATGAGTTTTTGGTGATGCCATTTGGGCTAAGTAATGCACCGGCTGTGTTCATGGATCTAATGAACCGGGTGTGCAAGCCCTATTTGGACAAATTCGTCATAGTGTTCATAGATGACATACTGATTTATTCCAAGAGCAGGGAAGAGCACGAGCAACACCTACAGCTGATCTTGGAACTTTTGAGAGATGAGCAGTTGTATGCAAAATTCTCTAAATGTGACTTTTGGATTCGAGAAGTCAAATTTCTTGGACATGTGGTTAACGAGGCAGGAATACATGTCGATCCCGCCAAGATTGATGCAATTAAAAAGTGGGAGGCTCCTAAGACTCCTACAGAGGTGCGCTAGTTTCTTGGACTCGCGGGATATTATCGCAGATTCATTGAGGGATTCTCTAAGGTCACTCAACCCCTCACTGCCTTTACACAGAAGGGTATTACTTACAAGTGGGGAGATGCCCAAGAATCTGCTTTTCAATTATTAAAGTCGAAACTTTGCAGTACACCTATACTATCATTACCTGAGGGTACAGAGGACTTCGTGGTGTACTGTTATGCGTCTATCCAAGGGTTAGGGTGTGTACTGATGCAGCATGATAAGGTGATCGCGTATGCCTCACGTCAATTAAAGGTTCATGAGAAGAATTACACCACCCATGACTTGGAACTGGGACTAGTGGTTTTTGCTCTAAAGATCTAGAGGCATTATCTCTATGGGACGAAGTGTACGATCTTCACTGACCACAAGAGCTTCCAACACATATTCGATCAAAAGGAGCTGAACATGCGAGCGACAACGTCGATGGGTCGAGCTTATGAATGATTATGACTGTGCCACGATGTATCATCCAGGGAAAGCTAACGTAGTAGCTGATGCCCTCAGTCGTAAGGAAACAAAACCTAAACGGGTGCGAGCTTTACAACCCACTATACATTCTAATCTCCCTGATAAGGTACGTGAAGCCCAGGGCGAGACTTGAAAGAAGAAAACATCAGGCTTGAAACTTCACATGGTGCCGATAAGCACTTGGAACGGAAGACGGATGGTCTTCAATACTTCATGAATCGAGTCTGGATACCACGTTGTGGGACATCAGACAACTAGTGCTCGATGAAGCTCACACCTCTCGATATTTGGTACATCCTGGTCCGGACAAGATGTACCAAGATCTCAAAACTCCTTACCGGTGGCCAAACATGAAAGCTGAGATAGTCACTTATGTTAGTAAGTGCTTAACTTGTGCGAAGGTTAAGATTGAATATCAGAAACCTTCAGTCCTACTCCAACAACCAGAAATCCCTATGGATTTCATCACAAAGCTCCCTAGAACGCCAACTGGCCATACCATGATTTGGGTTTTCGTGGATCGGTTAACCAAATCGGCACACTTTCTGGCAATAAAGGAAACGGACTCGCTGGAAAAACTAGCAAATCTCTACGTCAAGGAGGTAGTCTCTAGGCATGGGGTGCCTACTTCTATTATATCTGATCGCGATGCGCGATTCACTTCTCATTTTTGGACAACTCTCCAAAACGCTTTGGGGACTCGCTTAGATATGAGCACAGCCTATCACCCACAGACGGTTGGACAGAGTGAACGTACCATCCAAACATCGAAAGATCTGCTACGAGCGTGCGTGGTGGATTTTGGCAACAGTTGGGATAAGCACTTGCCTTTAATTGAATTCTCGTATAACAACAGCTATCACACTTCGAAACAGTGTGCGCCTTTTGAGGCACTTCATGGACGCAAGTGTAGGTCTCCCATCTGCTGAACTTGGGTTGGGGATAGCCAACTAATAGGTCCCGAACTCGTGCACGAAACTTCTGAGAAGATAGTGCAAATCAGATACCGAATGGCTGCTGCTCGTGATTGTCACACCCTCAAATATCCACTTGCGGGGTTTTACCGCGAGGCGCATGACAAACCAGGATCCAAGTCAACGATCACAATAAACAACTCTATGAAAAACGTAAATAGACATAACCATTAATTTAATAAGCGGAAGCGTTTAAGTAGCATTTAATCAACTACGATATCATCTCAAAAGTTGTTCAAAATACTTTTATTACAAAACGTGCAACTAAGTCTAGACGCCAATGCAGACCCGTGCGCCTAGTTCCGTTCATTGCTACCTTAGCGACCTGAGAAAAACATGCCAAAAAGATGTCAACATTAAATGCTGGTGAGTTCACAGGTTTGTTCAATATGTTACCAAAATGTTACCATGTCCATACTATATCAATGTTACCAAGTACGCTAGCTAGGCGTATGTTTCATTACTACTACGATTGGAAACCATTACTAGACACGTTTAGCAATGTTTAGCATGTTTAAGCAGCCCGTATGTTCAGCACGATAATGTTCCTGTTCGAGACAATATGCACCCGCCCCGCCCTCCAAGCCGACGAGTGGGGCAGGTCACGCCCAATAGATCTATCCACATTTCCCCCGTTGTGCATCCCCGCACAATCATGGTTTCCCCCGGGACTTCCAAAAGATCGTATAGCAATATAAAGTTTAAACCATAGTATGACATAAGTTACCAAAACAGTTTAGCGCATGTTTTCTCCCCCAAAAGTTAAAGCAGTAAAAGTGGGGCCGTGAACTCACCTTAGATAGCGTTCTTCAATTACAAGTAAAGATGTTTAGCCCTTGATAATCCCTCTACCGGAGATCTATCAAAATGTTCACATAAGTGTTCCGACTAATAACCATAAGGTTATCTAGTCCCCGATTGTCCAGATCGTAACCAAGTATGTTTTAAAACGTGTTTAAATGTTTAACCGACACACTAGACCGACCCGACATCCCGTTGGTGACCCATTATCCTAACTAATCAAGTACACATAGATTACACACAAGGTTCACGCATAAAACACTTAGTTATATCAAAAATCTCATTTCTGCATCAGAACGGTCGAACCAGTCAGTTTTAAGTCTCCTTCGCACCTTTTCAGTCTCCTTCGCCCGTTTTACACTTCGTTCGACCGTTTGATGCCTCCTTCGCCAGTTTTACCACATTCGTCCAACAAAACCCAGGTTCGACCCTGGTTTTCCTCCTTCGCACCTTCGATCGGTCGAAGGAGGCCAGGTTCGCCCCTGTTGTTCAATTTTTCCTAAAAACGCTTCAAACACATTCAAAACGACCCGAAACATCATCAAACACAGCAGTCAAGCATGGATAACTTATCCCTACAAAACCCCACCGATTTCCCCCGATAATACGTCCGTTTCAGCCCTTTCCCAAAATGGTAAAGATTATGGAAACATCACTTTCATGCATGAATAATTTACCCAATTTGGAAACTTTTGAAATCGATTCATGCTTAGCTTAAAATACTCAGTTTGTCGATTATCCGATCTTTCTTATCCATTCTATTGATCATAAATATTCATACATCAAGTTTTAATCCAATAAAACCCCCAAATATCATCATATCCAATCCTAACCCTAGACAACAATATTCCAACATTAATAACAATCCTATATCATGTTTCTATCATAGATATAGCAGCAAATCATTGAACAACACATAACACCACATAATACACAATTTACATATGTTATTCATCATGAAAACCTATGTTAAATGATCATGTTTTGATTTAGAAAGATGTTTAAAAGGTTTTTAATCATAAAAACACCCTTAGAACAGATCCGGACAATTAGGGTTAGATGAAAACGAATTAAAATGCTTTTAAAAAGGTTTAGGATTATGAACACACCTTGGATTCTTGTTTAGATGTTGTAGATAGGTTAGATTATGAAAAAGAAGAGCAAAAACTCCTTCCTTAGTGTTTTAGATCGTTTGAGAGCGTTTTGGGACGGTTAGGGTTTGTGAAATGATGAAAAATGACAAAGGTTGGTATTTATACTAATCCTCCTTCGCCCCAATTCATTGGTCGAAGGTGGTCTCCTTCGACCCTTTCACAGGGTCGAATGAGCCCTGTCTGGTCGAAGGGAATTCCTTAAATTCCACTTCCCTGGTTCGCCCATTTACAAGGGTCGAACCAGACAATTACTTCTCCTTCGACCACTCGAAGTGGTCGAACCAAGACCCCTTTTTAATTAGTTTTCCAGTTTGTCGTGTTTAACGCATTCTAACACATCTTAACACATAAGCATGCATCCTTAGTCTATATTTAACACATTTAAGCACAGATAATCATTTACACATCATTTAAACACATCCATGTATATTATCTACCACACGACCCATAATCCACACATATACTTAATTAGTTCATGTAATGTCACCAACAACGGAACCCGGTACTAGTGTATTACCAAAACGACTCCCAATGATCCTCCAGATCATTGTACCCTGGACAATCCTAACTTGACCCGACTCAACTAACCCAGTTAAGTTTGTTTATCAACGTTTCCCGCTAAGGTAGACTTAGATGTTACTAATATGTTTAAGCCAAACATGCCGGGTGTCACATCATCCCCACGTTGAAAGAATTTTCGTCCCGAAACTTGCGCAAAGCGCCAAAAAGAAAGAAACGAAAAGAACAGAACAAAAAGAAAATTACCGGATGTCACAGTGATCGACAGAAAAGCTACGCTGATAAGCGTAGGAAACCTTTGGAGTTCCAGGTTGGGGACAAGATTCTATTGAAGGTGTCACCTTGGAAAGGGTGATACGCTTTGGAAAACGGGGAAAGTTGAACCCACGATACGTTGGACCATTCGAGATTGTCAAAAGGATTGGTCCGGTAGCTTACAGGTTAAACCTGCCTAATGAACTTAATGGGGTACACGATGTATTCCACGTATCAAATATAAAGAAATGCCCGTTGGATACAACACTGATGGTGCCACTGGAGGAGATCCAGGTGGTCGGACGGCTACGGTTCATGGATGAACCAGTGGAGATTCTTGAGCGGCGCGTCAAGAAACTCAAACAAAACACTATACCTATTGTTAAGGTACGATGGAATTCCCGTCTAGGACCGGAATATACGTGGGAGCGCAGAGATCGAATGCGGCTCAAATATCCACACCTCTTTACTAAACCTGAACTTGTGCATAGGTCAAACACTAAACATAAAGCAACTCGTTCAAAGAGAATTTCGGGGCGAAATTCCTTTCAACTTGGGGATGATGTGACATCCGGGAACCAAGCGCACACTTTTCTAGCGGGCTTTATTGTTTACTTGCTGAATTTCAGGACGAAATTCTTTTCAACTTGGGGATGATGTGATACCCCGCAAATTCAGGTTCTCACTTTAACTAAACTCTAGTTACGTTCCTTGCATTATACTTAACTAGGGTTAGCTAGATAGGACACACGTTGCATTGTCGTGAGTTAATAACTGAATACATGATTAGTGAACCTCGGACGTTGGTGAATAATGAAGTATTATAATAATGAGTAAACTAATTTGGATTGATTGCGATTACGTGTTTATGTGATATTCAATGAACTTATGTGAAAACCATATGTGATTATGTGAACCTAAACCGAATACGTTAATAAAATCATTAAAGGTGGATCATTTGGTTGATTAGGGTCTTAACGCATGGGGTTGCACTTGTTACGGTCCGAAATAATGAAAACGTCGAAGGAAAACGCGTCGGGTGACGAAACGGGCCACCCACGCGGGCCAAGGGCCTGTGAGCAGCCGCTCACAGGGCCCGAGCGGCCGCGCGAAATAGCCTGACGGGTCTAAACCGCCTCAAACCCCTATTTAAACACTCTTAAGCCCCATGCAACCTCAAAACTCAACCCTAATCGCCCCCTTACTGCCCCTTACGAATTATAAACCCCAAACATCCTGCAAAGGCTCAAGATCATCGATTGGGAAGCTCCAAAGGCGTTCGGTTGATTGTATCGAAGAGCTAGGGGTATAATCTTTAATCCTTTACACTTTAATCTTATTTTTATGTTATAAAAATCATATAACAAGGTTTGTCCAGGTCTGAAAGCTTTTGATAATTATTAAAACTTGAGGTTTTTGAAGATTAAACGAATTAAACATGGGGATAGGCGATTAGTAATATCATAGGTTACTTGTTGCGCAAGTTGTTGAAGTTTTGATCATTAATGTTGTAATCTTTGCATGAATAATGATAGAATCTGATCACAATAGGTATTAGGAATGTTTGGTAATGGTTATTGATGATTGTTGGTTGTTTGTATGAACACGGTAGTCGTTTAAAGAAAGATTTAGGCGTAACTAAAATCTGGACAGAATGATTAGATGAACTTGTAGGGGCTGTAACACGACTTTAACATGGTGATTTTGGTATTTTCTTTGCATGGTTAAATCACACCTGGTCTTATATTTTCATAATGGGTAAAATCAAGTGATTTGGACATCGGTTGAGTCGTTTTTTGAATTTTCATTGAAAATAGGTCATGTCAGAATTTCGGGTAAAAAACTGATTCGACTTTAAGTCATCATAACTCGAGTTTCATAAAGAGTTGGGTTATGAAATTTTTACAGAAGGTTAATATTGAAGTAACTTCAGTTTTTGAAGTGGATTCATCCTGTTTGGAAGAATACACAATTTTTGGGAATTTTTCTACCAAACTGACCTGTTATGAAAGTTTTCTGAACATAGCTGTGTTTAACGAATTTTAATTATTTTTGTGTTTGGATTTAAGACAAAACAAAAATAAGGGTTGTTAAGTGAGTCCCAAAGAATATTCTGTAAAAATTTGGGAGATTAACTCACTGATTAACTATTTTAAATAAATTGGTTTTAATGACACACAATCTGTCCTTAAAACACAGATTGTGTATTATGTGCTTATGTGATTAATTAAGGTCTTAGGTGGTATGTAATTGATGTGTAACTAAACGGACACTTGTATGAGACGCAAATGGAATGTAAAAACTAATTATAACCAACACATTCACCGAGTCCGTAGGGTTTACTTATGCATGTAGAATCACTAGGTGTCAATTACACGCTTTTGAACATTTAAACGTCTTGGACAAACGGATTATATGGTGTAATGGTATTACACATATACTCACTTAGTGACACATGTACTACGGAGTCGGTAGCATACCCTACTTTGGAGTTTGGATTTAATTGCGTGCATACTAAGGTGAGTTTCACTATTCTTTTCTCAAAAGCATGCGTCTCGGGTTTGAGACAACTTACAAAACGTTTTCTAGTCCGGTTTGGGACTACTTTTACATCTCGGGTTATGAGATGCTTTGACTCCTTGCGTGGGTCGGGTTTTGGCTCCTTGTGTGGGTCGGTTTTACGATTCCTTGTATGGATCGGGTTTTTGATCAGTTTAAAACTTATTGGTCCTTTGTAAACTAAACACTCTATCATTGGAAAGTCCTTGCATATTATTGGGTTAATCGCTGGAGGCGAGCGGGGTATTAGCTGATAGCGCTATTAGGTTGTGCAGCAACCTCATGTCTGAGGTGCTTGAGGCACGGGCATGAACTTCTGACCACATTTGAGAACTGGTGTTGATAGACACCAGTTATTGAGGCAAACTATTACATTACTGAAGGTGTCCCAATAATTCTGTTTAGTTACACTGAGTGGGTTAGCTACCCCTGACACGCTTAAACTGATAACTCTTGAACATGTTGGTCTGGAGGACCTACGCTTTTTCTTGGTTACGTGGTTTTGGAAACCAGCGCGTTTACATACTCAATTACTTTACATTGTGAACTCACTAGCTTTATGTTGACACACGATTTACATGCTTTTGTAGGTAGTTAGCTTCCTGTGCCAGGATTAGAAAGCACTGTACAATTCACTGCATTTGGGGTCTTGGGCATACACATAAAATGCACATTATGCTTTTACATTTTCTTTCATATGGTTTTAATTTGGGCGCGTTGTTTTGCGCATGGCTTTTAAAAAAGGGTTTAAATTTGGTTTACGCTTCCGCAGCTTAACTAAACTTGGTTTTTGAAAACGAATTAAATGGTTTGGGCATTTAGAGTTCGTTCATGTGACTTATGGCTATGGGATCCTGGTTTGTCATGCGCCTCGCGGTATAAACCCCGCAATGGAATTTTGAGGGTGTGACAACGTTGAAATGGATGACACGAAAGTTTCAGGTTTGGATTGTTGAAGAACGTAGTGATTGGGTCCCGGACTTCGTTCCGGTGGCTAAGGAGTGTGATAGTAACGGCACCGATTATGTTATGAAGGAGAACGTTGATAATCCTGGCTTGGATGGGGAAGACGACGATACCGGAAATGTCAGATAACCGGTTGTTGATCCGGACCTCGGAATTCCGATTGATGATGGAACAATTAATGCGGAGGAGAGATTTTTGGTAACCCCCGAGTTTAATAGAAAGTCTCCCCTGATTGACGCAAACATTAATTCGGATAATAATAGCTCATCGACAAATCCGGTTGATTCCGTTGGGGAATTTGAAAAGTCAGCGGAAGATACAAATAACCTTGATGTAGGGACTGCATGTGGGAGTAGTTCAAAGATGAAGGGGTATTTTTGCCTTAAATCCAAAAAAAGGAAGCTGATTCGTTTTAAAAGAAATTCTAATGGGTCAAAGTCTAACTCAGGCCCAAACAAAAAGAAGAATAAAAACAAGCCCATCTGTGAAGATCCGTTTGAGCTGGAAAACTTAATTGGGCCTATGGAACCAAGTCAGGTTCTTGCACAACTTAGAAGGGAGGATGATCCAACAACGAATACACTTAACACGCACCAGTTTACTGGTTCGCCGGGAGTCAATCTGGAGAGAGAATCTTCTACTTTGTTAAAGTCTTTTGAGCAATTAGTGGGTGACATGGATGCAGAATAAATTCCTCTGGTTGATAGTGAAATTGTTCCAGTGGAAGATGCTAATTCGCTATTAGCCGGAACAGAAGCTGAGAAGACTATCGAGCTCGGTGTATCTTTGGGAGCTCAATTAGAAGACAAGATAGAGTTGGTCACCGGGGTAGTTCTTGAAGAAGGGTTACAAAAAGTTAAGGTATGAATTTTCTTTCACTGAATATTAGGGGTTTGGGGGTGAAAGGTAAAGATGTATGGGTACGTAGGTTGAAAAAGGAAAATGGTGTTTCTTTCGTTGCAATCCAGGAAACTCAGTTTAGCGACTTGACTGGGTTTGATTGTTCTAAGTTTTGGGGTAATACGGTGGTGGATATGGAGAGTGTGGAAGCGAGGGGTAGATCGGGGGAGTTGATTTCTTTATGGGACCCTAGTAAGTTTACGAAGGTTTCTACCATAAAAAATCAGAATTTTATTATAGTCACGGGGTTTTTAAAGGAAGATGGAACTCTTATTAACATTCTTAATATGTACGCCCCTCAGAAGTTAGTGGATAAACGGCTGATTTGGGAATTGATTCTGGAGTATATGAGCGGTAGTTCAAGGTTGTGGTGCCTTATAGGGGACTTTAACTCTGTTCGGTTTAGGGAAGATCGGAAAAACTCTTTTTTTGACCAGACTGATGCTGATGTTTTTAATGCTTTTATAGACACTGCAGGTCTTTTAGAATACAGCATGAAGGGGAGTTTGTTCACGTGTTTAACTAAAAAACGTGACATATTCAGATTCAGTAAAATTGATAGAGCGCTAGTATGTTCAAACTTTTGAACAAATGGCCGGAAGCATGTTTGAGGGCGTTACCGAGGCACTTATCTGATCATAGACCATTGCTTTTCACTTTGGTAAATGATAATTTTGGGTCGAGGCCTTTTAGATGGTTTAATTCTTGGTTGGATAGAGAGAACTGCGAGGAAGTGGTGAAGGAGACCTTGTCTGGTGTTGGTTCGCCGGATGTGGTATTGTTCTCAAAATTGCGCTATCTCAAGGTAGTGTTAAAAGATTGGAAGAAAAGGCAAGACCTCAAAGATAATGAGGAGCTCAATACGATGAAGTTGGAGTTAGAAAAGCTTGAGTCTGAAATGGAACATAGAGAGCTTTTAGAAGAGGAGGAGTGGGCGTGGATGGAGTGTAAAAAAGGAATTGTGGATAACGAGTTACGCTATGCAAAGGATCTTCAAAAGTCTCGGGTTAATTGGGCTAAAAATGGGGATGACAACACAGCTTTTTTCCACAGTGTTATCAATGGTAGGAAGGCATCTAATACTATCCAAGGTTTAATGATCAATGGAGAGTGGGTGTCTAAGCTGAGTTTGGTTAAAAGGGAGGTTTTGAGGTTTTTTAGTAATCAATTCAAAGAGAAGGTTCCTGAACGTCCACGGCTGATTTGTGATGATATAAAGCAAATTCCAGACAATTTGGTTGATGGCTTAGTCGCCCCTTTCTCAAAAGAGGAAGTTAAACATGCGGTATTCGAATGTGGTAAAGATAAAGCTCCGGGTCCGGATGGCTTTAACTTTAATTTTTTTCGCCATTTTTGGTCTAATTTAGAATAGGATTTTATGAAGATTATGGCCGAATTTTTTGAGTCAGGATCTATAAGCAACGGATGTGCCTCGTCTTTTATAACGCTTGTTCCAAAAGTCAAGAACCCGCTAGGTTTAAAAGATTTTAGACCAATCACATTGGTGGGTATTATTAGTAAAACTATTTCTAAGGTGTTGTCGATGCGGATCAAGAAGGTAATCGGTCATGTTATTTCGGATAATCAATCGGGTTTTCTTAGTGAGAGGAATATCCTTGATGGTCCCCTTATGGTAAATGAGATTTTATCTTGGTGTAAAAGGAGGTGGAAAGAGGTTTTCTTTATGAAGATTGATTTTGAAAAAGCATATGATAATGTCAACTGGGCGTTTTTACTATCCATTATGGAGCAGATGGGCTTCCCGGATAAGTGGCGGTTGTGGATTAAAGGTATCTTGGTTTCAGCGAGATCAGCAGTTCTTGTAAACGGGTCGCCTACGTTTGAGTTCCAATGTTTTAAAGGGCTTAGACAAGGCGATCCGATTTCCCCTTTTCTCTTCTTGATTGTTATGGAGGCGCTTACATGTTTGTTTAACAAAGCAAATAATTTGGGAGTTTTTAAAGGGGTTTCTTTACCAAATAATGGGCCAGAAATGACCCATTTATTTTTCGCGGATGATGCACTTTTGATGGGGAGTTGGTCAATTTCCAATATTTTGATACCGGCAAGAATCTTAATGATTTTCTATCTTTGTTCGGGTCTCAAAATAAACATCAATAAGTCTTTTTTATATGGGGTTGGGAAGTCGAATGATGAGGTGGAAGTGTTGGCTGCGGATGTGGGTTGCCAGGCGGGTTATTTTCCATTTGACTATTTGGGGGTGCCAGTAGGGGCAAACATGAATAGAATCAATAATTGAAGAAAAATCATAGAAGTTTTTGAGTCTAGACTCTCTTCTTGGAAGGCTAGATTTCTCCCGATAGGGGGCCGGCTCATGTTGCTCAAATCGGTTCTTCAAAGTCTCCCCGTTTATTTTTTCTCGCTCTATAAGGCCCCGGTGGGAGTTCTTAATAAGCTTGAAAGTCTTATGAGACGCTTTCTATGGTCGTCCACGAGTGAAAAAAATAAACTTCATTGGGTCGCGTGGGATAAGGTGTGTTGTGATAAAAGCAAAGGGGGATTGGGTGTTAGTCATTTGAATGTCGTCAATGATGTGTTACTTTCAAAATGGGTGTGGCGTTTTAAAGTTGAGGAAGGGGCCTTATGGAGGCTGTTGATTTTAGCTTGCCATCATGGCAGAGGCCATTGGTCAGGCCTGCCTCGAGTTGCTGGGTCGAGTGGATGTTGGGCAGAGATTGTTAAAAATTGTGAAAAACTTAAATGCGGAGACAAGTATTTTGGTGATCTTTTGCAGGGAAAAGTTGGAGATGGTAATAGTATCCGGTTTTGGGAAGATGTTTGATTGTTAGAGGAGCCTCTTATGTTCAAATTCCGGTTACTATACAGATCAGCCAACATAAAACGCCTATTAATTTCCACATGCAGCTCTAATGGGAACTGGGTTCCAGTGGATTACACTCGGCCTATGGGGCTGCTGGAAGTTCAAGAGTGGATTGATCTCTCTTCTATGCTGGGCCAAGTTCGTCTAAGCGCTGTCAAAGATTCGTGGAAGTGGGCTGGTTCCTCTCAGTTCACTGTTGCAGCAGTTAAAACAATGCTGCAAGGTTATTCGAACAGCGATGGTGTTTTCAAGCTGAAATGGGTCGCGTGGGTGCCTCTAAAGTGCCATATTTTCACATGGCGGACACAAATGAATAGGATTCCCACTATTGAAGTGCTAAGTAAAAGGAATGTTTTTATTCCAAACGACCGATGCAAGCTATGCAATGCTGATCTTGAAACCTCGGATCACATTTTTATTGGCTGTGGATTCACTTTTGGTGTATGGTCCAAAATTTGGTCATGGTGCCGTCTGACCACAATTTATGATATGCAGATTAATGATCTGCTCCTTCTATACAAACAAGCTCGAGGCGGCAAATGGGGCAAAAGGATCGTCCATGGTATTATCTTGGTTACGTTTTGGTTGATATGGATAGCTAGAAACGGCAAGAGTTTTAACAACAAGGATCCAAAGGTCATGTGCGTCATTGGTAGTATTAAGTCTATGTCGTTTTTGTGGTTAAAAAATAGGTCCCATTTCAAAGATCTTAGATGGGAGGATTGGTGTATTAACCCATTGTACATGATTTAGTTTTGGGTGTTTGTCCTCGCTTTGAGGACTTGCCCTTGTGTTTAATGAAAGTTAATGTTCAAAAAAAAAATAGTTTGTATGCTTTATTTTCTCAGTAAACTTATGAAGTATAAAGGGCTGACATTAAATACAAGTTTAATAAATGTTACCAAATAACACATGTTAACCTCATACGCAACATTAACACATGTTAAAAAAACTTCATTTATGCCTAGTAAACTTTTACTCTTTTGGTGAATATTTTTGCCTTAACATGTGATGTACAAATATCAAATATTAATATAACCCTATAATGGATTGTAGGTGTTAGTTCCCGTATGTGGTCCACTGTTTAACATGTGTTATTCCTAACACGTGTTATCTCATCATGTGTTAACATGTGTTACCCCTAACATGTGTTATCATATCTCGAATATCCCTCCCATCTTCTTTGGGAATCGAAGAATTATAATAGGACATCCATAAAAAGGTTTGAAAATGATGTCACATTCGATCAAAACATTCAAAAAAGGGTAAGAGCAGACAGACAAAAGGGACAACAAAAAAACTAACATGTATTAAATGTTGCCACATGATAAGATAAGGTTCAGGCCAATAATATGTACCAACAAGTAACCTGGCTCATGCATTACTAATAGGAACTTAAATCAAAAGGGGACACGAAAGTCAGGCCACATAGTTTTTATCAATCATGTGTTAAGATGTGTTATTCCTAACATATGTTATCCCATCTCATATGAGCTCCCATGTTTTTGGGAATCAAAATAAACTGTACCAGGAGTTTGACTTACCATTACAATAGAACATCCATAAAAATAAACTAACATTTGTTAAATGTTGTCACATGATAAGATACGGTTCAGGCCATTAATATGTACCAACCAGTAACCTGGCTCGTGCATTACTAATAGGGAGTTACTAATAGGAACTTAAATCAAAAGGGGACACCAAAGTTGGGCCACATAGTTTTTATCCCATCATGTGTTAACATGTGTTATTCCTAACATGTGTTATCCTATCTCATATGACCTCCCATGTTTTTTTAGGAATAAAAAATAAACTGTACCAGGAGTTTGACTTACCAATACAATAGAACATCTATAAAAATAAACTAACATGTGTTAAATGTTGTCACACGATTACAAAGGTTCAGACCAAATAATATGTACCTAACATGTGTTAACATGTGTTATTACTAACATGTGTTATCCCATCTCATACGACCTCCCATTTTTTTGGGGAATCAAAATAAACTGTACTAGGAGTTTAACTTACCATTACAATAGAAGATCCATAAAAATAAACTAACTTGTGTTAAATGTTGTCTCACGATTACCCTTTTTTATAATTGTGTACATTTTTTAAGTTTCTTTTTACGCCTAATGATATTTTAGTGTTCTAGATAGGTATTTTTTTTTTGTCGTGCTAATATTCTTTTTAATTAGATCTGATAACACATGTGACACTTCATTCTTTCAAGCCAAATTGATAAACTCATGTTACCTTTGCAAACAACCCAATAACAACTATAAAACATAACACATGTTACATATTCTGACAAATAACATACACATTAAGGACACAATCACAAAGAACTCTTTTAAGGACGCAGCCACATTAAGGACACAACCACAAAGAACACCTTCAACCCCTTCTTCTCTGTACACACTGGCCATCCTCTCTGACCGTCTCCGATCACCTTTTGCCTATAACACACGTTATTGTAGTTAAACAAAGAGTCTATCAAAATGGTTAATCTTAAGAAAATGATAACACATGTTAAAGCTAAGTAGTTGTCAATCAATGATACCTTTCTTGCTAAATGGTCCAGCCATATCTGCACATGACAAACTTTTGCAACTCCTTCTTCTCTATTAACACTGGTCATCTCCGGTCACCTTCTAACACCTCGGATGAATATCTTCACAATCAAACCAAAACCCACTTCAATTTTTTTTATATAAAAATAATAAAATTGAATAAATAAAAAGAACAAAAAAAGAAAAAAAAAACCCAGATTAAAATATGGGTTATCAGAAACCTACATGGTCACCCAACAAAACCTCAGACCAAGAACACATACACATCTGATTAAATTAAAGATCATCACATACATACCTTCTTCATGGACTTTGAAGGTGCAGGGTATCGAGATGAGAAAGAGAGAGAGAGAAAGGGAGATGAGAGAGGAGATGGTACAAAGATGAGAGAGAAGTTCATACATACCTGATTAAACTCAGACCAACACATACATACCTTCTTCATGGACTTTGAGGGTACGGAGATCGAGATGAGAGAGATAGAGAGGGGGGAGATGAGAGAGGAGTTGGAGGAGATGGAGATGGAGATGAAGATGAGAGAGGAGTTGGAGGAGATGGAGATGGAGATGAGAGATGAGTTGGGAGGAGATGATTCACAGACTTGAAGAAGTTGGGAGGATATGGAGTTGGGAGGAGATGAAGATAATAGAGGAGAGAGGTAGATGGAAAGGTTGATGGTGATTGATGGAGAGAGAATGTAATTATAATAATATTATCTTCCCAAAGCAAGTTTACTATTATACCCTTTTTTTGTATTATATGTATTATAATAATAATATTTCAAACCAAAAGTCTTCAAATTGATCATAGCCATTGATCTATGAAATGAATGGTTGAGATTAGGTTTCCAATGTTTTCTAGTTTAGGATGATTTTCCATAGAACCACACCCATATATATACATACATATATATATATATATATATAGGGGATGGATATTATGAAAACCCACTCTTGTAGTGGAAACCATGAAAACTCAATCCTAACCATCCATTTTGTTGGATCAATGGATGAGATCAATTGTGAAGACTTTTTAGTAATTAAATATTTTTATAATTTGAAAAGTACATAGAAGGGTATAAGAGGGAATGAAAGTTTATTCTCTTTCCTATTTCTTGTCAAACATCACCATCATCTTTATCTTCTCTCCTCTCTCATCTCTCATCTCCATCTCCTCCAACCATCTCTATCTTCTCTCCTCCCTCCTTCTTCTTTAACTTGAAGAACATGATCTCTATCTACTCTTCTCCATCGTCCTTTTTTAACTTCTTGGTGTTGTTCCACTTTTATGACCAATAACAATCATATTTCTTCTTTTTCCCTCTCTTTCTCCTCCTTCTTCATCTTCTTGGTATTCTTCATCCTCTTGGTGAATAGTAACAGTAGTGGTGGTGAATCATAGTTCCAGTAACAATAATCTCTCTTATCTCTCCTCCCTCCTCCATCGAAAGTGGGTTTTAAAGTGGTTGGTTTTCCGGTGGTTGGAGATGTGGCCGGAGAAGATAGATCCACCGGAGAAGACGACCGTCCGGCATGTCTCTCTCTTTCTCAAGTCTTTTTTTTTGGTATGTGTGATTTTTTTTACTAGTTTTCACTTCATAAGTTTTTATTATGTGTGATTTTTTATGTGCTCTTGATTTGGGTTTTTGTTAGGTGATAACCTAGTTTTTTATTTGGATTTTTTTTTCCATTTATTCATTTTTATTATTTTTATATAAAAAAATTGAAGTGGGTTTTGCTTTGATTGTGAAGATATTCATCTGATGTGTTAGAAGGTAACCGGAGACGATCAAAGAGGATGGTCGGTCTTAACAGAGAAGAAGGGGTTGAAGGTGTTCTTTGTGGTTGTGTTAATAATGTGGTTGTGTCCTAAAAGAGTTCTTTGTAGTTGTGTCCTTAATGTGTATGTTATTTGTCAGAATATGTAACATGTATTATGTTTTATATTTGTTATTGGGTTGTTTGCAAAGGTAACATAAGTTTATCAATTTGGCTTGAGAGAAAGAAGTGTAACATGTGTTATCAGATCTAATTAACAAGACTATTTACTAGATTTATTTTGTTAAAGTGGTCAATAGTTTTTAATGATACTTTGTAATAACGTGTGTTAATAGTTTGTATGCTTTATTTCTCAGTAAACTTATGGAGTGAAAACTTTGTAATAACATGTGTTACCAACTAACGTGTGTTAACATCTCATGCAACATTAACACATGTTACCATTCCATGCAGTTCTTTTGAATGTCCTGGGTAGGTTTCTCTTGTCACTTAACCAGCTTCACATGTTACATATGGAAGAATTCTTAACTATTTAATATAAGCCCTTGAATGAGTTAGTAACCTGTGTTATTTTGGTGTTGTTCCATTTTATGACCTTTAATTGTACTCTAAGTAATGCTGTTATGCTGTAACTTGTACTAACACTTCATGGAAAAGGTAACAAGTGTTAATGTTGCATAAGAGCGTAACATGTGTTATTTGGCCAGATCAACGTGTCTAGTATGACGGTAAAAATGAAAAAAAAAAGTATATACTACATTCTAATAAAAAAAGGTTCAACAAGGACCTACTAAAGGTCACTTGCTTTTTTTTACGACACGTGTTTCAAAAAGAATGTCAAACACTAGCAAAAAAAAAAAGGAAAGGTAACATGTGTTAGTTAGGCATAAAAAGGTAACATGTGTTATTTGTTCTGATAAAGTTGACTAAGTAGCACTGTAAAAAATTAAAAAAAAAAAGATATACCTACACAAAATATTCAAAATAACAATAAGCATAAAAAGCTTCAATGGGGACCCCTTACATAGTTTGTTGTCATGCATGTTACCCTTTGCATAAATAGGGTAACATGTGTTATCTGACCAAGTCTGCGTGCTTGGTAGCAGAGTCAAGATGAACAAGAGAAAAACCTATTCAGGACATTTAAATGAATATAAATCATAAAAGCTTCGAAAGGGGCTAAATAAAGGTCACATACTATTTTATGATGCATATTAAAAAACAGGCTGTCAACCAAAGAAAGGACATGTCTTGCTTACCACTATAGACTGTTAAACTTGTATTTATTGTCAACCTTTTTTTTTGTCTTGCTTACCACTAGAGTTTTCACATCATCAGTTTACTGAGAAATAAAGAATACAAACTATTAACACACGTTATTACAAAGTATCATTACAAAACAATTGAATAGGTTTATCACTTGTTCAATATGAATAGGTTTATCTCTTGTTCAATAGCTTGTAATGATACTTTGTAATAACATGTGTTAATAGTTTGTATGCCTTATGAAGTAAAAACTATAGTGGTAAGCAAGACAAACTATTAACACACATTATTACAAAGTATCATTAAAAACTATTGAACAAGAGAAAAACCTACCCCCGACATTTAAATGAACTGCATAGAAGGGTAACATGTGTTAATGTTGCATGAGAGGTTAACATGTGTTATTCGGTAATATATGCTAAACTTGTATTTATTGTCAGTCTTTTTTTGTCTTGCTTACCACTATAGTTTTCACTTCAAAAGCTTACTGAGAAATAAATCATACAAACTATTAACACGCATTATTACAAAGTATCATTACAAACTACCAACTACTTTACAAAATAACTTGTATTTATTGTCAGCCTTTTTTTTTCTTGCTTACCCCTATAGTTTTCACTTTATAAGTTTACTAAGAAGTAAAGCATACAAACTATTAGCACGCGTTGTTATGAAAAAGTATCATTACAAACTATTGAACAAATAGATAAACCTACCCAGGTCATTCAAATAAACTGCATGGAAAGGTAACATGTGTTAGTTGGTTATAAAGGGGTAACATGTGTTATCTGATTTGATAAAGTTAAAACGGTTTCCCCAATATACCCATTAGAAGAACTAACATTTGGTAGTATGGGTGGTGTGGTAACATATGTTAACACTCGTTATTACAAAGTATCATAACAAACTATTAATCACTTTAACTTGGTTACCCATTATCCAGATGTAACTTGGTTATTATATTCACTTAATGTACTTCTAATATGAACATTGTCTTAAAAAAAATCAAAAGTGAAGTATCACTTTAACAAAATAAATATAGTAAATCTATACATTGAGTACTAAAAAAGAAAAGTATATTCAGAAGCTTCAACAATGACCTAATAAAGGTCACTTTTTTTTTGTGTGACACATGTTTCAACAAGAATGTCAAACACTAGAAAAAAAGGGTAACATGTGTTAGTGAGGTAACATTTGTTAAAGTTGTATTACAAAGTATACTGAGAAATAAAGCATACAAACAATTAACACACGTTATTATAAAGTATGATTACAAACTATTGACCACTTTAACAAAATAAATCTAGTAATTCTATGCATTGACTACCAAAAAGAAAATGCTATTCAAAAACTTTTCTACATATTTTTCTCGGCATCTTTGGACTTCGTATCTTAACATATGTTAACCGTGGGGGGTCTTCGTTATCAACTGCAAAACAATAGATGAGATGTTAAAAGGTGTGACCAACTCATCTTCTAACATACTAACAGAAGTAACACATGTTAACCTACTCAAACATTTCATCAAACACATGGAGTGCATATATCCAAAACACAAAAGTCATTATAATTACATTCCATACATTCACCATTAACTTTAAATAGACATCCATATATCCATAACATAAAAGACCTAATAACTAACTACCTTCCATCATTCACCATTAACTTCTAACATACTAACAGAATAACACATGTTAACCCAGTCAGGCATTTCTTCAAACACATGGAGTTCATATATCCAAAACACAAAGAACATTATAATTACCTTCTGTACATTCACCATTAACTTTAAATGGACATCCATATATCCAAAACACAAAAGACATTATAACTAACTTCTCATACATTCACCATTAACTTCTAACATACTAACAAGAGTAACACATGTTAACCCAGTCAGGCATTTCATCAAACACATGGAGTGCATATATCCAAAACACAAAAAACTTTATAATTACTTTCCATACATTCACCATTAACTTTAAATGGACATCCAAAACAAAATTGGTCTTTGGACCTAAAACCTCATAACCCAAAATATTAATAATTTTATTTTCTAATACCCATTTCATCTTTTACTTACATCACAACAAAAAAGATAATATCCATCACCCTTATAATCAAATTCAGTAATAATATTACCATGTAAAAGAAACCTTAAATATACCAGCATGATAATTATTATTTCTAACAAAATATGAACTTTTTATAAAAAAAATCATATTTTTTTTCCAATCTCTATAAAGAAAAGTTGAACTTTTTATAAACAAAATTCTATTCATAACCATCAAACCCTTTCAATCCATCTTTTTGTTTTCTTATCTACAGAGAGAAAGTTCTAGAGAGAAAGAAATTATGGAGGAGGTTTCACCCACTGGTTGTAAACTCCACAAATTCAGATCCATACCTGGTTACGAAGAAAACTTTGAGAAGGAGATAAGATCTTCGACGCTTGTTCATAAGATATATTGTTGTGGTAGACGGTGGTGGTTATGGTGGTCGATGGTGGTTGTGGTGGTGGTGGTGGTGATTCTAGAGAGAGACAGAGAGAGGGTAGAGAGAGAAGGGAATGATCTGAATTTGAAAATGAAATGAAGGGAGAGAGGGAGAAAACAATATATATAGGGGAGAGAAAAAAGCCTTGAAACTTGATGTTGACATGAGGGTGGTTTTACAAATATACCCTTCTCCACAATATTAAATCATTATTTTCTTGGGTGATGTGGCTCATTCTAAGCCACAAGATGAGTTTTCATGGTTTACACTATAACTAAGGTTTTCTTCATATACTTACACTATATTATAATGCATGAGGCAATGGTAGTTTAAGATACCTAAAAGTTAAGAACTTTATTTTCACTAACAACCTAAAATAGGGGTAAACTAGTCTTTTAAACATTTTTACCCTTTAGTACCTTAATTTAATTACACTTTAACAGCCTTATTTTTAACCAAAATTTGGATAATTAATTAATAGTTACACTTTATCCCCTTATAAAAAACTAACTACTTTACGATTTTTAAACGACCATAACTTTTCCATATGTTAATATTTTCTTTAAAAAAAATACTTCATAAAATCGATCATTTAATTTTCTTTAATTTGAGTATAGTATTTATGTACTTTTATTATATATGTTATCTATACTATATATAATCCATACTATATATCTTCACCATTTCTTGTAACCTTAAGCAAAAATTTTAGCTAAATTTTGGTTTTAGTTATTAACCAAAATTAATTGAACCAAACTGAAAACTGACAAACCAACCAATAAACCAAACTAAGCGTGTAATAGTAGGTCAATGTATGCAACGAGCAAAAGTCACGATTAAAGGTTCTAGGAAGAGACACAACATTACGAGGTATTCACTGAAGTGGTTTAGTTTTAATTTTTGTACGGGATGCAACCTCTATGCAATACAATAACTGTAGATGCCAAAGTTGAATGAAATAATAATAATAATAGTTAATAGAAATAATAATCTATATCTATATATATAATAAAGGAGTAACTATTGCTGAGGTGGCACCTCTAGATGGCCTCCATACTATCCATTTTGCTTACCCATGGGTTAAAAAACCTGACCCGACATACCAGATTCTAACCCGGTAACCCGGGTATAAATACCCTAATACTCAATTAAACATAACCGTGTAATCCTCTAATGATCCATTCTTATTCAAATCCTTTTGTCCATAAACCCTAACTCTCCATTTCTGTGTTCCTCTCGATCGTTCAAATCATATTCAGGTAATACGAAGCTCTATTTCATCCTCATTTATGCCATTAAAATTGATTATTTTTTTAGTTATCGCCTTTGTATTGTATCTCCATAAACGGATTCTCTGTTTATTTCGTATCTAGGGTTTTAAGAAAACCTAAATATATTTTTACTTATTCAATCCGATAAACTGATAATTGGTCCCCCTTCTGTTAATGTGCAGGATTACACGGAAATTTCCTACCGTAATGGTAATCAATTTTTCAAGTTCTTGTATGACCCATATGCTTCAGTTTTGGTACATTTTGAATTTAGATTTATATGTATTATAAAATTTTCCTTTTACCCTATATACGATTCATTATTGATTATATCTGTTATCAACTGCAGACAATCCCTGCATCAATGAATAAGTTTTTTTTTATAAACAAATTGCACAACAAAATTGTTACTTTATCAACTGGCTTGTGTCAATCATGGAGTGTTCGTGTTGAACTTATTGATGATATACTATGTTTTACTGATGGATGGTCTGAATTAGTCAATGATTTATCATTTGCTCCGTTTGTTATTGTCTTTTTTTATGTTGGTCATAAGACATTCATGATCAAGTACTATTCTCATGCTCCACAATTTCAGTTAGGAAATTCTTTTTTCAAAGTCATTGAACATGAATTAACAACTCCTCCTGTAAGTATTATTCAACTATATTTGAATCTTATTATGCATAGAGTCAATGATATGCTATCATTTCTGTTAAATTAAATATTTTTTTGATAAACATTTGTAGGTGTTACCAGACTCATTTGTTAAAAAACATTTCCCTATTGGTTTACCTACCAATAAGGTTAAATTGTTTATATCTGAAGATCATAACTGGAATGTTTCAATTGCAAAAATTGGTCCAAATGTGTGTTTCACTAATGGTTGGATTAGGTTCCTTGGTGACCTTCGCTTACAAGTTGGTGATGCAATATGTTTTCTACTATTTGACAACACGTTTCAATGTTGTTACTTTTAACAAAAATGGTAGACAAATGAAGCTATTCAAAGTGTTGTCCCAATCCAATGAACAGCATATTAACGATCAAGTGGTTGTTGAATCAAACACACAAGTTTATCCAAATACAAATTCGTTTGCATGCAACGTTACTAACCAGTTGGTAAGTTAAAATTTGGTTACTTATAATTTTCCTAAGCCTTTAACTTTCTCATTTCCAATTTGCAGATTATTCCCAACTGTATTGCTGAATTGGCAGGCTTAAGCACAAAAAACAAATTGAAAATTAAATTCATTCACGGAAACTCTTGGATTCAACATGTTCGCATAGAAGTATTTTCCGATTTAACCAGGTTGGTTATGCTAATTTTTTCTATTCAATTTAGCGATCCATTGATTAATTATTACAATGTTCTAACATATTAAAACAGGTTCTTTGTTCATGGCTGTGATGCTTTGATTGATGCAGAGAATATTTCAATCGGAGATCGTTATATGTTCAAATGGTCCACTACTCATCGTATGTTGTTGGTTGGGAAGTATTAACAGTAGGAGGTATAATTTATTATTTTTAATTATGTTTCAAAACTTAACCTATTACAAAATTTCATTTTCCTGGTGGATTGATTTCGTTGATGGTTTTATAATTATGTTGGTTTATTTTGTTTTTTATTATAATTATGTTTCATGTTTATTTTTTACCAATATCAATTTTAAATAATCCATATAAATTGCATATATGATATATATTCATTGCATATTGACATGATACTGTTAAGATTAGGTTATTTAAGTTTATAAGAATAGGAATTGTTTAAAAAAAAAGAAAATTTGGTAAAATACCTTATAGTAGTAATAAGGCAAATATATCATGATATTGGTAAACCATGTTTTTGCAAACAGCATATGTTGTTTGCGAAACAACATATGTTGAACATCATTTTAATTAAATTTGAATAAAATTGAGAGCTGGTAAACCATTTTTTCGCGAACAACATATGTTGAACATCATTTTAATTAAATTTGAATAATAAAATGAAGTAATTAAATATTTTAAATTTAAAATGATATTATAACCATCATTAGCAGTGTTGACCATTCCTAAAATATGTAATTTATTTTTATCATTAAACACATATAACTTTCGTATAGAAACTGATTAAATTGTTTACCTAAATTAGTGCAAATAGTGTATTATCATTTTAAAAATGATATTGAAATTGAGTAATTTATGGGAAATTGCTAATTATTAATTATATTTATAACTCCTACTAAAGATAAATCTGTATCGAAACACTATATATTGTCTTACCAATTACCAATTACCTCATTCATCACACTCTGTACTCGCTCTCAATTCAAGCTTTTTGATTTGTTCCTCTTAACAAGGTACCTTCAACTTCTTTATTTTCATTATATATGGATATACATATAGAAAATAGATATATATTAATCTAAAAAGTATGGCTATGTTTGTTTATTTTAGAATATCAATGGCTGACCAGCAAGAGTTTAGGTTGGTTAATAATATCAATGTCAACCAGAACAATGTTATGTTTAAAGTTCGTATAATCCGTGTTTGGCGTCAACCAGATCGTTGTAATCCTAATGAGTCGTACTCAATTGAGATGATACTTATCGACGAAAAGGTTAGTTTTTAGATATTTGTTTACATACAAGTAATTGTTGTTTATATTATTTATGTGTCATGTTTATGTTATCGAAGTCTATTAAAGTGTCTACTAATTAATTTTTAATTTTGTAAATTACACAGGGTAATAAAAACCAGGGAAATGTGTTCAAACGATTGTTCTTTAGATTTGAAAACTTCTTGTATGACAATGCTTGTATTGTTATTAAGAATCCTGGAATTGGCATGAATACAGCCAAGTATAAGTATGCTGCAAATGCAAACAAATTGTGTCTTAATCCAGATACTCGCGTTTACCCTACAGAAAATTTCAATGGTCCTCCATTTGGGTTTTCTTTTGTCCCATTTGAGACCATCCAGGTAGAAGATCGAAACGCAGGTTTCGTTACTTTAGGTATATATTATCTTACTTATTACTTTCAATAACAAGTACAGATATGAATTTTCTTTATATACTTATTTGAACAATTCCGATTTCACTAGATGTTATTGGGTGCATTGTCAAGTTTTTTAAGAACAATGACGAGGGAAGCAGTTTCAGCAGTAAGAAGCGGTTGACTATGGAAGTTATGGATACTGAGTATGTATTTATTGTCATATATAAATAATGTACCGATTTATAAATTGTTTATGTTTTTAAAAGTGCAATATTTTTATTACAATAGGGGATATAGCATATATTTGACTCTTTGGGACAACTATGCCAACCAAATGTCCCAATATGTTTCATCAAACACAAAGGTTGAACAATTGATAGTCATCTTGCAGTTCGCCAGATTGAAGTATTTTAATGGTATGTACATTTTAAAAAAATGTATTGCTTTTGTCTAAATATATCTTTTATAATGACATTAGAGATCTCATATTATGTATATGAAAATTTTACATACGTATTTTCAAAAAATGTATGTCTAACATGTTTTTTCACATTGTATAGGAAAGCCTTATGTGTCAAATTCATTTGGTGATTCTGTAAGTCGACTATTAATTAATGAGGATGTCAATGAAATTACTTTATTCGGGACAAGGTATACCAATTTATGAAAATACTATTTTATGTTATAATATAACTGAATTGTTACAGTTTGATTTTTTCTGATACGTTCACCGTTTGGTTAAAAGATTGTCTGAAAATGGGTCTGTTAATCATCGTCCTTATGGAGCCTCGATGTTTTTGTCCGATGAGGATGAGTTTCTTGGGAATACTTCCATCACTAACATTGGTGATATTTCTGCCATTGAGGAGGTATACAATTTCTGAATAACTTTACATTTATAACAATATTCTATCAACTTTGTAAATAATAAAGTACTTACATATTTAGTATTAAATAAGTTGATTTTTAATATGTGGGATCAATTTGTGGTTATATTGGGTACTGTGAAGGATTTGTGTAAGGAAGTTGGCTGGTTTTACCTTGCATGTCCAAAGTGTACCAAAAAAGTTAATACTGAATACATCATTCATGAGGTTGGTAACGGTAAGGATCAGTTTAAGGAGGAGAAAGTTTATGAATGTGCAAATACTAAATGTCCATCAAAGGTAGTTACACCATCACCAAGGTTAGTACTTCATATAAAGTCTTATCTAATTTATCGTATCTGTTTAATTAAGGCGTATTGCTAATAGTTAGGAACTTTCTTACACAGGTATAAGATCCAGGTACGTGTGCAGGACATCAATGGTTCAATTTCTCTAACATTATTTCATCGCGATGCTGCGAAACTCATTAAGAAGACAGTATCTGAATTGATTGAGAACAATACTGTAAGTGCTCATTTATAGATAAAACGATACTATATTCAGAAGTTAACAAGACTTAAATAATTAAATACCTTATAAATGTAGGTGTCCGAAACTGTGAATTATCCTGATGAGTTGAGCTTTTTGCTGGAAAAAGAGTTTGGTTTTATGATCCATGTCTCGAAATACAATTTGGACAATAAGTATGATGTTTATGGAGTAACTAAAGTTACTGATAATCCAATGATAATTTCCGAGATTAAGAAAAGGCTCTTGGTTGGACAGGTATAATACTAATTTGTATGTAAAATTACCTTTTTATAATAAATTAAAATACTAAAGTATGTTTTTATGTTATTTAGCCTTCTGAAGCAGATTCTTTGCATTCTTCAATGTTTCAAGTTCCATCTAATGATCTGTCCAACAACAAGGTAGCAGATGAATAATGAATGTCAACATATGATTGAATAAAATTGTTTTTAAAATATATTTTGTTAGATAATAAAATTTCATGTTTATTAATGTAGTCATCAAGCCCTGCCACAGCTGACAATAATACTCCAATCTCTGTCGTTGAAAAATTTGCTGGAAACAACAATCATACTGAAGCTGGATATTCTTCTATCAGTTCCAAATAACAGATTGTTAAGCGTAAATTGGTTGATGTGATTTGTGATGATGAAGGGACAGAGGACAATAAAGGAAAGATTGAAAGTGGTGTGAGTAATGATAAGTCGAATATCAATGCTGCAGCGAATTTGGAATCTCCAAAGATATAGAAGTAGTTTTCAGGATAGTTGGTTATAAGACTAATCGTATGGTGGTTTGTTTTTTTTTTTTTTTGGGTATTTCTTAATCATCTGACATTGAATAATTGTTTATTTTGAAATTCGGTTATTTGTGGTGTTTGATGGTTTGATTATTCGTATAATTAATCATTTGGTTAATCAATAGTTTATTTCTATTACAAATATTAGAAATCTATCCTTATATATGATAAAGGAGTAACTATTGGTGTGCCACGCCCTCTAGATTTTGAGTATTCTAACCATTTAACTTGGGTTCAGAAAAAAGATCTGATCCATGCTCCGAAATTTTGCATCCAAATACGCGGGTATAAATACACCCGTTTACTTCTAATTGTTGCCTAAACCCGTTTATATCTCATTCATTTTCTCATTTGTTTTATCATTCAAACTTAAATTTCTCATTCATCATCTTCAATCAAGTATTCAGATTGGGTTAAGAATTTGCACTTTCTTTGTATTTCAAAAATCTGTTTCATTAATCATTTTTTTTTACTCTATCATATGTATGTATTGAATACTCTAAATCATGTAACAAATTGATATATGTTTTTACTAATTAGATATCCTCCTTAATCGACTTAATGCAGATTTTTTGTATAAAGAAATGTCCTTCATATTTAAATAAAAAACCTCTAAACTGTTTGTATCAAAGTTGTTGCTGATGTTCCTATCTTTGTTATTCAAATTTGTTTTTAATATAATTTCCATATCCATTCAATCTAAGTTTGTTACTAATCAACTGTGAAAGGTACATTGTTTATGTAGATTTGGATGGAATGGTTATTTTGATGATTATATGGCCGAGATGTTTGTTGTTTTTAGAGGTTTATGTTTGAGCTTTTGTAAGTATGATCCTCATTGTTCAATTTGGTCTGAAAGTTCATCATTATTCTTATTGTGTTCTTAAGGATTAGTTATATGTTGGATATTCAAAATGTTGTTGTCTGTTTTTTATTTTTGATCCGATGGATGTGCATTTTTTGGTTCGGATTTTGTAATGATCCATTTGATTAATACTACAATAAGAAAGACATTTAATGTTTTCCAAAAAAAAAAAAAAGATATTTACTTTCCTTTTTACGTGGCATACAATAAGGAATTTGATAATTTGATATTTAATCATTTGCGGGTATGATGGAATGATAGAATGGAATTGATTTACACTTAGGCGCCAAGTATTAGAGATTCCGAAACTTTCATTCCAGAAGATTATTTTGTTTTACATGACGATGTTTACCTAAATTTGATAGAATATAGATTGAATTTATTTTAAAAATAATATTAAAATTTAGTAAATTATTGTATTTTGCTAATTTAAAATCATATTTATGTATCATTAATTATATTTATAATCATTCTAAAAATCCAAGTCGGTATCGAAACACTATATAATGTCTTACGAATACCAATTACTTCATTCATCAGACTCTTTATTCTTTCTCAATTCAATCATTTTTTATCTGTTAGTCTATACAAGTTACTTTCAACTTCATTATTTTCATTATATAGATTTAGATTATATATATGGATTATAGATTTTCTATTATCTATATATTCGATTAGTATTAGTATTCTCTTCGTTCAAATTCTGTTTTATGGTTGGTATCTTCATATCTTTATTATTAAAAACATAACATTTGGTTAATCATTGATCTTGTGTAAACTTGAAAAAATGCAGAATATCCAAGATGTCGTATCACAATGGAAATCAGTTTTTTAAGGTTCTCTATGACCCTTCTGCTTCAGTTTTGGTATGTTTTTTCATGTTTTGTTTTTTGATGTTTTTTCAATAACATTATTTATTTAAAAAGTTTGAGCAAAATTAAAACACTAATAGAAATAAATATGATTTTATTATATTCAGACAATCCCTCCAACAATGAATAAGTTTTTCTCTATCAATAAACTCGATAACAAAGTCCTGACCGTAACAACTGTTACGTGTAAATCATGGTCTGTTCGTGTCCAGCTGATTGAAGATATACTTGCCTCTACTGATGGATGGTCAAACGTTGTCAAAGATTTATATTTTGGCACATTTGTTGTTATTTTCAGTTATATTGCCCATAAGACTTTCCTGATAAAGTACTACAACCATTCTCCTTATAAGCAGGTCGGAAATTCCTTTTTCAAAATCATAGAACACGAGTTAACTACCCCTCCTGTAAGCATTCTATTCCTTAATTTTCTACTAATCTTTAAGAATTAATTTTTATTAATTAATTTTTAATAATTTTATATATTATTTGTATATCAATCTTTCAGGTTATACCAAGTTCATTTGCTAATAATCACTTTGCAATTGGTCTCCTGTCTATTCCAGTTGTACTGTATATATCTGATGAGTTTCAGTGGAATGTGCAAATACATAACATTGGTAGCAATGTCTGCTTTACTGATGGTTGGTTGAAGTTTATGGGTGACTTACGTTTAACTGTTGGTGTCACACCCTCAAATTTCCACTTGCGGAGTTTTACCGCGAGGCGCATGACAAACCAGGATCCAAGTCAACGGTCACAATAAACAACACTATATGAACTACGTAAACTCAAAACATAGTTCTCATTTTATAAAACCATAGCGGAAGCATTTAACCAGTTACAAAACCATGTACGACAATGTTCAAACTGTTTGATTCAAAAACATGAAACTAAGCCTAGACGCCATGCAGACTCGTGCGCCTAGTCCTCTGTTGCTACCTTAGCGACCTGAGAAAAACATGCCAAAAAGACGTCAACATATAATGCTGGTGAGTTCACAGGTTTGTTCAATAAGTTACCAAAAGTTAACAAAACGTTACCATGTCCATACTATACCAATGTCACCAAGTACGCTAGCTAGGCGTATGTTTTATTACTACTACGATTGGAAAACCATTACTAGACACGTTTAGCAATGTTTAGCGATGTTCAGCCCGAATGTTCAGCATGATACCAATGTTACCAATATGAGACAATATGCACCGCGCGGCCCTCCAAGCCGACGAGTGGGGCAGGTCACACCCAATAGATCTATCCACACTTCCTCCGTTGTGCATCCCCGTACATTCATGGTTTTCCCCGGGACATTAAAAGATCGTATAGCAATACAAAGTTAAAACCATAGTATGACATATGTTACCAAAATAGTTTAGCGCATGTTTTCTCCCCCAAAAGTTAAAGCTGTAAAAGTGGGGCCGTGAACTCACCTTAGATTGCGTTCCTCGGTAATTAGTAAAATGTTAAGCCCTTGATAATCCCTCTACCAGAGATCTATCAAAATGTTCACATAAGTGTTCCGACTAATAACCATAAGGTTATCTAGTCCCCGATTGTCCAGATCGTAACCAAGTATGTTTTAAAACGTGTTTAAGTGTTCAACCGATACACTAGACCGACCCGACATCCCGTTGGTGACCCATTACCCTAACTAATCAAGTACACATAGATTACACACCAAGTTCAAGCATAAAAAACTTAGTTTGTATCAAAAATCTCATTTTTACATCAGAAGGGTCGAACCAGTTCGCCCCTTTTTAAGCCACGTTCGACCGTTTAATGTCAAGTTCGACCGTTTGGTGTCACGTTCGACCGTTTGATGCCACGTTCGACCGTTTAATCTGATTCAACCAAACATTTCCCAGGTTCGACCTTGGAATCTCACATTCGACCACTCGTTTGGTCGAATGAGCCCAGGTTCGACCCTGTCAGATAAGTTTCCCTAAAAACGCTTCAAACACATTCAAAACATCGCGAAACATCATCAAACACAGCAGTCAAGCATGAATAACTTATCCCTACAAAACCCCACCAATTTTGCCCCAAAACCAGTTCGTTTTGACACATTCCTAAAATTGCAAAATTATGGAAAATGTCACATCATGCATGGAATTCTTACCCAATTTAGAAACTTTTTGAAATCCTTTCAAAATCATCTCAATATGCTCTGTTTAATGTGTTTATGAAAAACCCCCAATAGTTTTATTAATAATAATAACATGTAACAATCCTTAAATTTATCAAAAATCCCCAAAATACCCATAATATCACCATCTATCTAATTGTAACCCTAAACAACAATAAACCAACATCAATAACAACCCTAGATCATGTTTCTATCATTAGAACAGTAGCAAATCATTAAACAACACATAACATCACATAACACATAATTAACATATGTTTATTGAAACAAAAAAACCTATGTTTAATGATATGGTTTAGATTTAGAAAGGTGTTTAAAAGGTTTTTATTGATAAAAACATCCTTAGAACAGATCTGGACATTTAGGGTTAGATGAAAACGAATTAAAATGCCTTAAAAAGGTTTAGGATTAAGAACACGCCTTGGATTCTTGCTTAGATATTGTTGATAGGTTAGATTATGAAAAAGAAGAGCAAAAACTCCTTCCTTAGTGATTAAAATTGTTTGAGAGTGTTTTGAGACGGTTAGGGTTTGTGAAATGGTGAAAATGACAAAGTTTGGTATTTATACTAGTCCACCTTCGACCCCTGTCTCTGGTCGAATGTAGCCTCCTTCGACCCTTTCACAGGGTCGAATGTACCCTGACTTGGTCGAATGGAATTCTTTCAATTCCATATCCCAGGTTCGCCCCCCTTGCTAAGGGTCAAACCAAAACATATTTCCAGGTTCGCCCACTCGAAGTGGTCGAACCAGGACTTATGTTTTCTAGTTTTCCAGTTTGTCGTGTTTAACGCATTTTAACGCACCTTAACATATGAGCATGCAACCTTAGTCTATGTTTAACATTTTTAAGCATGGATGATTATCTACACATCGTTTAAACACATCTATGCACATAATCCACCACACGACAATTAATCTATACGTACGCTTAATTAGTTTATGTAATTTCACCAACAACGATACCCGATATTAGTGTATTCCCAAAACGACTCCCAATGATCCTCCGGATCATTGAACCCTGGACAATCCTAACTTGACCAGACTCAACTATCCTAGCTAAGTCCGTTTATAAACGTTTCCCGCTAGGGTAGACTTTGATGTTACTAAAATGTTTAAGCCAATTATGCCGGGTGTCACATCATCCCCACGTTGAAAGAATTTTCGTCCCGAAAATTGCACGAAGCCCAAAAATGAAAGAGACGGAAAGAATGAAACAAAAATAAAATTTACCGGATGTCAGATCATCCCCACGTTGAAAGGAATCTCGACCCGAGATTCATTCCGCTTCAGCAGTAACATGCCTTGATTCGATTGCGCGTTTCGGAAAGAGATGAGGATACTTAGCTTTCATCTGATCCTCCCGTTCCCACGTGAACTCCGGTCCACGGTTCGAGTTCCAACGAACTTTGACGATGCGGATTTTACTCTGACGAAGGCTACGAATCTTGTAGTCGAGAATCTCGACAGGTTCCTCCACGATGTGAAGACGATCATCAACCTTGATCTCTTCCAGTGGTACAATGAGAGATTCATCAGCCAAACACTTCTTCAAGTTAGACACATAGAAAACGTTGTGAACACTACTGAGCTCCGCCGGTAGGTCCAGTCTGTATGCCACCGGTCCAATCCGATCCAGGATTGCGAATGGTCCGACATAACGAGGGTTAAGCTTGCCACGCTTTCCAAAGCGTATGACGCCCTTCCATGGTGAAACTTTCAGAAGTACCATGTCCCCAACCTGGAACTCCAAAGGTTTACGACGGCGATCGGCATAACTCTTCCGACGATCCCACGCAGCAGCCAAACGGTTATGAATTTGTACGATTTTCTCCGAAGTTTCGTACACAAGTTCCGGACCAGTGAGCTGGCTCTCGCCCACCTCGGCCCACAAAGAGGTGATCGACATTTTCGTCTGTAGAGAGCCTCGAACGGAGCTTCCTTGATACTAGAGTGATAGCTGTTATTGTAGGAGAATTCCACCAACGGTAGGTGAATCTCCCAACTTTTACCAAAATCGATAACACATGCTCGAAGCATGTCTTCCAAGGTTTGAATCATCCGCTCACTCTGTCCATCAGTTTGCGGATGATGGGCTGTACTCATATCCAATTGAGTACCCAAAGCCTTGTGCAGAGCCTTCCAGAATCGCGAAGCAAAACGAGAATCACGATCAGAGATAATAGAAACAGGCACCCTGTGCCGAGCAACCACCTCCTTAAGGTAAACTCGAGCCAACCGCTCGAGTCCATCGGTTTCCTTAATAGGTATGAAACGTTCCGACTTTGTCAACCTGTCAACAATCACCCAGATCATATCATAACCACTAGGTGACCTTGGCAGCTTGGTGACAAAATCCATCGTGATTCGCTCCCACTTCCATTCTGGAACCTCTGGTTGTTACAGGAGACCAGACGGCCTCTGATACTCCACCTTGACTTTAGCACAAGTCAAGCATTTGCTGACATAAGAGGCTATATCGGCCTTCATGTTTGGCCACCAATAAAGTATCTTTAAATCCTGATACATCTTATCGGAGCCAGGGTGAATAGAATACTGGGATTTGTGAGCTTCATCCAAAACAAGCTCGCGTAATCCCCCGAACAAGGGAACCCAAACACGTCCCGCAAAATAGTGCAAGCCATCGGTCCTGAGTTCAAGATGCTTGTCAGCACTATGCATAGTTTCAGCCTTAAGGTTCTCCTCTTTTAAAGCTTCCAACTGTGCAGAACGGATTTGGTCAGGCAACGAGGAATGAATGGTGAGCTGTAAGGCTCGAACACGACGAGGATTCGCAGACTCCTTCCTGCTCAAGGCGTCCGCCACAACGTTCGCCTTGCAAGGATGGTATTTGATAGCACAGTCATAATCGTCCAGGAGTTCAACCCAGTGACGCTGCCGCATGTTTAATACCTTCTGATCGAAAATATGCTGAAGACTCTTGTGATCGGTGTATACTTCACACTTGGTACCATACAAGTAATGTCTCCAGATTTTCAACGCAAAGACTACCGCACCCAGTTCCAAATCATGAGTAGTGTAGTTCTTCTCATGAACCTTGAGTTGACGAGAAGCATAAGCAATAACCTTCCCGCGTTGCATCAACACACAACCGAGACCACGAATAGAAGCATCACAGTACACAATGAAGTCATCCGTACCCTCAGGTAAAGATAAGATAGGTGCAGAACAAAGTCTAAGCTTCAGCATCTGAAATCCTGATTCCTGTGGTTCACCCCAGTCGAACTTTCGGTCTTTCTGGGTAAGAGTGGTGAGGGGTTGAGCGATCTTCGAAAATCCCTCAATGAAACGAAGATAGTAACCCGCAAGGCCTAGGAATTTCCGCACCTCAGATAGCCTCTTTGGTGCTTTCCAGTCTTTAATAGCTTCGATCTTAGCCGGATCGACATGAATTCCCAGTTCATTAACCACATGCCCTAGGAATTGAACTTCACGTAACCAAAAATCACACTTCGAGAACTTAGCATACAACTGCTCCTGTCTCAAAAGTTCCAAGACCAACCATAGGTGTTCCTCATGATCTGTCCTGTTCTTAGAATAAATCAGAATATCGTCAATAAACACGATGACGAACTTATCAAGGTAAGGTTGGCAAACGCGATTCATCAAGTCCATGAACACCGCCGGTGCGTTAGTGAGACCAAAAGGCATGACCAAGAACTCAAAATGGCCATATCGAGTGCGAAAAGCAGTCTTCTGAATGTTAGCTTCCCGGACGCGTAACTGGTGATAACCGGACCGCAAATCAATCTTCGAATAGTAACTAGAGCCCTGGAGCTGGTCAAAGAGATCATCAATGCGAGGAAGAGGATAACGATTCTTGATGGTCACTTTGTTCAGCTCACGATAGTCAATACACATGTGAAGACTTCCGTCCTTCTTCTTCACAAACAAAATAGGAGCTCCCCACGGGGAAGAACTCGGTCGGATGAAACCCTTTTCCAAGAGTTCCTGCAACTGGCTGGACAACTCTTGCATCTCGAGAGGTGCAAGACGATACGGAGCCCAGGCAATAGCAGCTGCACCCGGAGCAAGATCAATACCAAACTCGACCTGACGATGGGGAGGAAGACCAGGTAAATCATCAGGAAACACATCGGGAAAATCACGAACCACCGGAATATCCTCGATCTTCTTCTCATCGTCAGTAGAAACGTTAACAAGTGCCAGAATGGCCGAACAACCCTTCCGAAGGTACTTACGGGCTTTCATGCTATAAATGATACTCAGCGGAGTACCGCTTTTCTCGCCATGAACCGAAAGAGTCTCTCCATCGGGGAGAGGGATCCGAATAATCTTATCGAAACAAACGATCTCCGCACGATACAACGATAACCAATCCATGCCGACAACGACATCAAAACTACCCAGGGGTACCGGCATAAGATCGATGGGGAAAGACAAACTCGACAGTTCCAAGCGACATTCCCTAAGGGTGTGCGTCGCTTCGATTTTCTTACCATCAGCCAATTCTATTAAGTACTTAGCCTCTAAAGGTGTGGGTACTATATCTAGCGATCGACTAATGTCCACAGACACGAAACTCTTATCAGCACCAGAATCAAACAAGACAGAAACATAGCGATCATTAAGAAGGAACGTACCGGTAACTGTGTCTGGATCCTGCCTAGCCTTTGCAGATCCGATGAAGAAAGCACGTGCAGTCCTGCCTCCGCCCCCATTGTTCCCGTTACCGTTCCCGCCCCTTCCATTATCACCCTGCTTCAGCTTAGGACATTCCCGCTTGAAGTGTCCCGCGTCACCACAGTTATAGCACCCCCATTTCCCTGGAGTCCCCTGAGCAGCAGGAGTAGGAGTAGCAGCAGGAGTCTGAGTTGAGGTAAGTGTCACCCTGCAATCCTTAGCATGATGCCCCAACTGATGGCACCGATGACAGCGAGCCCGATCACAATTCCCTGAGTGGTGAAAACCACACTTGTTGCACTTGGGATGCTTCCCAACATACCCTCCCGACTTCTGCCCTGAAGAAGACCCAGATGAATCAAACTTCTTCGCTGGCTGAGATGGCGCTGGCACAGCACTCTTCCCCACACTATCCCACTTCCTCTTGGTCCCTTCAGAAACCTTCACAGCAGCACCCTTAGGAGGCAAAACACCTTCTGCCACCTTCAGGTTAGTCATCCGATGGGCTGATCGGACAATTTCAGCAAGAGTGGGAAAATTCCCAGCAGCCACCAATCCAGCAATCTCCGGCACTAACCCAGATACATAGTGCTCGATCCTCCTATACTCGGGTGTGTGCAAATCAGGGCATAACACCGCCAGCTCGTTCCTCCTCACAGTGTACTCCTCTATCTCGGACCCAACCATCTTGTAGCTCCAGACTTCATGTTCCAACTTCTGTATCTCCTCCCTCGGACAGTACTCACTCCTCAACAGATGCATAAAATCAGCCCAAGGCATAGCAATAGCCTCCCCCAATCTCATGTTCTGGGCAGTAGCATTCCACCACGACAATGCATGCCCTTCGAACGTCACAGTAGCATACTTAACCCGGTCCCCAGCGGGACAGTTACACATGACGAACACAGATTCAACCTTCTCAAGCCATCGGAGCAGTCCCACCGCTCCCTCAGTCCAACCGAAGTTATGGAGCTGACAGTCCCGAAACTTCTTATAAGAGCACTGAGGTGGAGGTGGATTGGCAGCGATACCTGAAACACGATACACGAGTAAAACACAAACGAAAGAACATGACACCCAAGAATGAGGCAAAGTCGACAGAAATCAACTCACCACCCATGGCATTAATCCCAGCCTGGAAATTAGCCATAGCCATGTTCACTTGCTGCTGTAGCAAGTTGTTCAGCTAAGCTTGGGTCATGTTGATGTTGCCATGACCACCGCCTCCAGCACGGCCACCGCCGCCAGCACGACCGCCGCCGCCACCACGACGTCCACCACCGCGAGCACCAGACATGATCTAACAAATCAAGGAATCGAGGGATTCAGATTCACCTCTAGTGTCAACCACTAGAAATTTACAAGAGTTAACTTAGGGACAAATTCAGGACTGTACACCTAAACTCAAAGTCCACCGGGATTTTCATGCATTTCAGTTTATTATTTCGTGTGCACCCGAAATGATAAACTGCTCTACATGGTCCTCTAAATGTACTCTTAGTCCAGACTCCGGTCACCGAATATCGCCGCCTAATAACGTGTTACAATAGGTGCAAGTGTAAGAAAGCATGTGTGTGCCAGAGTCAACAAATCAACCTCTTCCTCTTCAACCCCGAAGAAGAAGACAAGAGTAGATAAGAACCCAAATAGAAGCGGATGATGTAACAAGGAAGTATGATGATGATGTAAGGACACCCCGACAAAGTTAATACGTATCCCACCATTAGACTCAAATTATGTGACCGTCTAGTGTGTGCAACTCGGCTATAGACCAGACTCTACATGCAGTCCTAGTTCACTATAACCATTGGCTCTGATACCAATCTGTCACATCCTCAAATTTCCACTTGCGGAGTTTAACCGTGAGGCGCATGACAAACCAGGATCCAAGTCAACGGTCAAAATAAACAACACTATATGAACTACGTAAACTCAAAACATAGTTCTCATTTTATAAAACCATAGCGGAAGCATTTAAACAGTTACAAAACCATGTACGACAATGTTCAAACTATTTGATTCAAAAACATGAAACTAAGCCTAGACGCCATGCAGACTCGTGCGCCTAGTCCTCTGTTGCTACCTTAGCGACCTGAGAAAAACATGCCAAAAAGACGTCAACATATAATGCTGGTGAGTTCACAGGTTTGTTTAATAAGTTACCAAAAGTTAACAAAACGTTACCATGTCCATACTATACCAATGTCACCAAGTATGCTAGCTAGGCGTATGTTTTATTACTACTACGATTGGAAAACCATTACTAGACACGTTTAGCGATGTTTAGCGATGTTCAGCCCGAATGTTCAGCATGATACCAATGTTACCAATTCGAGACAATATGCACCCGCCCGGCCCTCCAAGCCGACGAGTGGGGCAGGTCACGCCCAATAGATCTATCCACACTTCCCCCGTTGTGCATCCCCGCACATTCATGGTTTTCCCCGGGACTTTAAAAGATCGTATAGCAATACAAAGTTAAAACCATAGTATGACATATGTTACCAAAATAGTTTAGCGCATGTTTTCTCCCCCAAAAGTTAAAGCTGTAAAAGTGGGGCCGTGAACTCACCTTAGATTACGTTCCTCAGTAATTAGTAAAATGTTAAGCCCTTGATAATCCCTCTACTGGAGATCTATCAAAATGTTCACATAAGTGTTCCGACTAATAACCATAAGGTTATCTAGTCCCCGATTGTCCAGATCGTAACCAAGTATGTTTTAAAACGTGTTTAAGTGTTCAACCGATACACTAGACCGACCCGACATCCCGTTGGTGACCCATTACCCTAACTAATCTAGTACACTTAGATTACACACCAAGTTCAAGCATAAAAAACTTAGTTTGTATCAAAAATCTCATTTTTACATCAGAAGGGGCGAACCAGTTCGCCCCTTTTTAAGCCACGTTCGCCCGTTTAATGTCAAGTTCGACCGTTTGGTGTCACGTTCGACCGTTTGATGCCACGTTCGACCGTTTAATCTGATTCAACCAAACATTTCCCAGGTTCGACCTTGGAATCTCACATTCGACCACTCGTTTGGTCGAATGAGCCCAGGTTTGACCCTGTCAGATAAGTTTCCCTAAAAACACTTCAAACACATACAAAACATCGCGAAACATCATCAAACACAGCAGTCAAGCATGAATAACTTATCCCTACAAAACCCCACCAATTTTGCCCCAAAACCAGTTCGTTTTGACACTTTCCCAAAATGGCAAAATTATGGAAATGTCACATCATGCATGGAATTCTTACCCAATTTAGAAACTTTTTGAAATATTTTCATAATCATCTCAATATGCTCTGTTTAATGTGTTTATGAAAAACCCCCAATAGTTTTATTAATAATAATAACATGTAACAATCCTTAAATTTATCAAAAATCCCCAAAATACTCATAATATCACCATCTATCTAATTGTAACCCTAAACAACAATAAACCAACATCAATAACAACCCTAGATCATGTTTCTATCATTAGAACAGTAGCAAATCATTAAACAACACATAACATCACATAACACATAATTAACATATGTTTATTGAAACAAAAAAACCTATGTTTAATGATATGGTTTAGATTTAGAAAGGTGTTTAAATGGTTTTTATGGATAAAAACATCCTTAGAACAGATCTGGACATTTAGGGTTAGATGAAAACGAATTAAAATGCCTTAAAAAGGTTTAGGATTAAGAACACGCCTTGGATTCTTGCTTAGATATTGTTGATAGGTTAGATTATGAAAAAGAAGAGCAAAAACTCCTTCCTTAGTGATTAAAATTGTTTGAGAGTGTTTTGAGACGGTTAGGGTTTGTGAAATGGTGAAAATGACAAAGTTTGGTATTTATACTAGTCCACCTTCGATCCCTGTCTCTGGTCGAATGTACCCTGACTTGGTCTAATGGAATTCTTTCAATTCCATATCCCAGGTTCGCCCCCTTGCTAAGGGTCGAACCAAAACATATTTCCAGGTTCGCCCACTCGAAGTGGTCGAACCAGGACTTATGTTTTCTAGTTTTCCAATTTGTCGTGTTTAACGCATTTTAACGCACCTTAACATATGAGCATGCAACCTTAGTCTATGTTTAACATTTTTAAGCATGGATGATTATCTACACATCTTTTAAACACATCTATGCACATAATCCACCACACGACAATTAATCTATACGTACGCTTAATTAATTTATGTAATTTCACCAACAACGGGACCCGGTACTAGTGTATTCCCAAAACGACTCCCAATGATCCTCCAGATCGTTGAACCCTGGACAATCCTAACTTGACCCGACTCAACTAACCTAGCTAAGTCCATTTATAAACGTTTCCCGCTAAGGTAGACTTTGATGTTACTAAAATGTTTAAGCCAATCATGTCGGGTGTCACAGTTGGTGATGCTATATACTTTGATTTAATTGATAATTTGACATTCAATGTTACAACATTTAGCAAAAGTGGCCGACAAATGAAGGCTTCTAAAATTTTATTTGCTGGCAATAATGAAGAACATAACAAATCACCCTATGAAATGAGTAACTTCCATTACTATCCTGCAATACCAGGGTTTTCTTGCAATGTTACTAACGACCTGGTATGTTTAGATATTGTAGATGCAAAAGTGTGACTAAAGCTTTGGATTGTACAATACAATATGTTTTGGTGATATCGAAGGTGCGAAGGAGGTTTTCAGTTGGTGCGAAGGAGGCTTGAAAGGTGCGAAGGAAGTGGCATGGACGAATGAAGATTTAGATTATAGTAGAACTTGGTTCGACCAGTTGATTTGGGCGAACCTGCACATTCGCACAATCAATTTGGGCGAATGTGCAGTCTATAAATAGACAAGTTTGATTTTTGAATGTAACTTTTGATCATTATTATTCCCTCCACTTTCAGAAACTCTCTTCAGTGTTTTGTTTAACTCGTTTATCGTTCATACCTTGATTGTATCTATATTTTAACGTGTAATCGAGTGATTTATTAATGAAAACTTTTGAAAATGATGATTTGTGTGTTTGAATCTGTTTGATTATTATTTTGTGACAGTTTTAGGGTTTCCGCACCTAAAACTAACTTGTTTGATCATTCTTTGTTTGTTATCGATCCTTTCACGCACATACAAAGTGGTATCAGAGCCATTCCGGATCAAACAACCACAAATTAATAGTCTCTCAGTTGATTTGGACCCAATTTTGGTCAAAAAGTTTATGTTTTCAATGAACAAACTGATGTGATAAGATTTTGATTGATTACAACTTGATTTTGAGTTTAAATTGGATAATTCTCTTCATTAAAGTTGTTCCAAATCAATTCCGATTCAAAACCTGATTTAGATCATCAAAATCCATCAACATTTGATAAACATGATCAAAATTAACTGATTTTCAAAGAATAACCGTTTTTGAAATCACAGGGGTCGAAAGAGAGAGTTTGGTCTAAAGTGGAAATGTTTTGGGTCGAAAGAAGGATTTTGTGTACGAAGGAGGTGTTATAGTGGTCGAAAGAAGACTTTGATTGCTTATTTTGTTCATTCGCCCAATTGTTTCACCTTCGCCTGATCGAACGGTCGAAGGAGCAGGAGAACGGTCGAACGAGAGGAGAAAGCGGTCGAAGGAGTTTTTGTTGTTTCAGTTCACATTCGTATCAATCAAAAAACGGTCGAAGGAGAAATTTATTTCTCATTCGCACGTTCGTTTATACGAAGGAGCATCCTGTTTTAAAACCTTTTTAATCTTTTCATGTTTAATCGTTTGCAGGACAAGATGTGGAACTTTCCAACAACGCCTAGACCTACTCAAGCACCACAACAGCAGACAACACAAGATCCGTGGTCCATTGCAGCTCAGAAGACTAGTCAACCATCACAGCCAATCAATTATATGGCAATGACCAGTTCGGCTCCACAACAAGTTGTTCAACCATTACCACAACCGATTGGCAACTATTGGGGAGTCACAGCAGCAGCAGTTCATTCGCAGATGACCAACGCTATATCCACTCTTATTCATGATCTATCCTCTGGAAGCGGCAATCGTCCACCAAAGCTAATGGACATGAAGGAGTATAATACTTGGAAGACGAAGTTTAAGATCCATGTTGAGGGACAAGGACTTGAGGGAGCCGAGGCATGGCAAATGATTGTGAAGGGTTACGTTGCTCCTATTCTGGAGAATACTAGAGAACCGATACCTTTGGAGAATTTGGCGGATGATGAGAAGAAGAGGTTTGCAATAGAGAAGAAGGCATTCTCTCAGCTATCCCAGGCGATCAACACTGATCTATTGCATCAGTTTGGATCGTGCACAACATCCAAACAACTATGGGATATGCTGAGAAATCGACATGATGGAAATGAGAAGACAAGGAAGCTGAGGATGGAAGTGCTTCGGAAGGAATTTGAAAATTTCAGTTACATGGGTAATGAGACCCTAAAAGAGTTGGTTCCACGGTATTGCCATTTGCTCACTGAACTGTCGAGCTATGAGATCAGCATTCCAATGTCGGAATTAGTAGATAAATTTGCTGATGCTTTACCACCCTACTGGAACCAACACATCGAAGTGTTAAAGGAGAAGGATGCATACCAGTATTGGACTATTAACGAGTTCATTCAAAAGATGGAAAACAAAGAGATGGAGGAAAAGAGAAAAGCTAAGAGGGCTCAGATTCCACAGAATCCTGATTTATATGTGAGTGGTACATCTAACTCTCTTTCTGCTTCAAGCACCACTTCTAATGTTGCTCCTCTCATAGCATGTGTATCCAACGTTGTTGAACCAACAAAAGCACCCATCAACTACCTTGCTCAATCTTCATCCTACACACCATCATACACACAACAACCTTATCAAACACCAAACTTTATTCCACCATTTTCACCATTACAACAAGCCGCATGCTACACATCAAGTCAACCTCAACAACAACAACAATATCCTCCTCACATGAATCAGATACAGATTACTCAAGCACAATCAAGTCAAAATCCGATTGTGTCAAAGACCTCGAACCTTAACAATGTGACTGTTGAAATTGCTCAACAGCATGTTGCTCTTGTATCTGCTATGGTTGCTTCTTACAACGGTTTGGTAGCGAGTCAAATTGGAAATAACAATCTCACCAATGAGGACTACGCTCAAATCGACAAAGAGGAGATGGAGCTGATGGACATTCAGTGGGCTTTTGCAAGCATTATGAGGAGAGCCACTAACTTTATTCAGAAGACTGGCAGAAGTGATCTCTCAACTTCTCCCAACACCACATACGGATTCAACAAAGCAAAAGTTACATGCTTTAATTGTGGAGAGAAGGGTCACTTTAAAAGAGAGTGCACACAGCCAGCACAGCAAGGTAATAGAAACCCCTTCAATTCAACATACCAAAACAGACAAAACCAAAACCAAAATCAAGTGTCATACAACAGTCCCAACATCTCAAGCTTTCAACCACAAAACAATTATCAGAACCGTCAGCAAAACACCAACACTAGACAATCCACAACTCAAAACCAACCTCAACAAAATCCAAACCGAACTATTGTTCCTATCTCTACACCTAACACACAAAACCAAAACCAAACTGACAATCAAAACCAAGCACTTGTGATCCAAAAGGATGAAGGTTTTGATTGGACTGGTATGCAATTGGGGGTGGAGGAGATCACTGCTGGTAACGTGGCTTGTGTGGCACGGCAGATAAGTTTGGATGAGAATGAGGAGATTGAAGAGGAGGTTGTGATTGAAAAAGTATCGGAGTTGAAGATTAAGGAAGTGAATGAGGATGTGATTGTTGAGAGTGAAGACAAGAAATCGGGGATGATTCTTGATTCTGTCACGGATGTTGGAGACCAATACGATTCAGCTTACTCGGATATGGAGAGTGAATCTGATTCAGAGGCTAGTATGAATTCACTAGATGATGACATTGACCAACTGCTAGCTGAAGCTGATTTCCTGATGACCCGCAAGTCATGTATGGTGGATGATGCGTGCACCAAGATTGACTACTCCAAATTCTTCGCAGGGAAGGAAGCTCACTTCTCTTTGATGGCAATGACAGAACCTGCTAAACCGGTAAGTTCTGAAACTCAATCTCAAGCGTGTGTTAAATGTGCTAAATGTGCTGATTTTGAAAAACTGACAGATGAGAACAAGCTTCTCAAGGTCCAACTTGAGAGTGCCAAACTCAACTGTTAGATTTATCAAAAGGATTTAAATGATTTCAACAAAGTTCTTGATGGTTATAAAAAGGATGTGTCTGAACTTAAAAAGACATTGTCAATTAAACAACTTGCCATTAATAATTACATCAACGAAATGGAAAACACTAAATTAGAAATGGCAACCATCAAGTGCTTTGCGGAAAAAGTAAACAAAAAGTTAGAGAGTTACAAGCACATAGCATATGTAGTTGACCATATCATAGAAGAACCCTCCCAGTCAAATAGTGCAAACTATAAATCGGTCTCATCTCCAGTATTGTTTGAGAATCACACCTTACATGCAATACCACCGGAGACTTTAGTCAATTCTGACTCCACATCAGAAAACGAGCCTAACACTTCCAGTGTCAGGGATCCGTATTTTGATGTGAGACCAGTACTGGGAAATAATGAGGGTGTGGTCGCTGCTGATGATTCAGATGAAGAAGATGAACCATCTGAGACGGTTGAAAGTGAAAGTGATATCCCTGATGAAAATCATATAATCACTACTGAGCCAGTCTCACCGTCTCAGATCATTCATCCAATGGCAAATGCTCATCGTAAAAATGAGGTTAAGAAAAATGAAAAGTCTGTTGGTAAGAGTTTTGAAAAGAAAGAGGTAAAGAAGGTTGAGAAAAATGTGAGAAAACCGGTAGAAAAGAAAAACGAAACTAAATCTGAGAAAAACGTGGTAAAACCGGTTGAAAAGAAAAATGAGCTTAAATCTGAAAAATCTAATGATGTGAGCAACGAATCGTGTGACAAACCTGTCAAAATCTTCTATTAGATGCAAGGCTCCGATATGATTTTATCCGATGATGAATATCCGATTAAGTTTGTAAATTATTCAAAAATCGAAAAGATCTGGCAGGAAAGTACGATTTGGTTTCCAAAATTTGAAAGAACCAATGACATTCCTCAAGAAATTTTAGATAAAATTTATTCGGATAAAGATGCAAAGGTCAATGTCACACAATTTGTTTTGCCTGTTGATAAAGCAAACAGTTTTATTGAACCGACTTACTCGAAGGACCCAGCTCCTGAGAGTTTAAGGAAACAATGCATGGTTGATCGATATCCCATTGCTAGCTTTTCCAAGTCGCCGATCAAGGAAAACTATGAGGAATACCGTGCATGTTATAAGTGCGGGGAACGGGGACATTTACTTTCCGCCTGCCCGTACGTACGACACAAAAGGCACGAGGTGGAGATGAGGCAATATCATGATTATCCGGTTGACAACTACGGTTATTCACAAAGACGGTATTTCCCTCAGCAAGAATCTTATCATAATCAAAACAATTTTTACAACAAGAGGGAAAACCGTCCGATGACGTATGATAAACGCAACCGGATGACCACCGATAAATCTGCTAAGAAACATGTGATGAACTGAACTGCTGATAACAAAAAGGTTGCTCCTAAACCTAATGGAAAACAAGCAGTTGGACCTGTCTCTGTTAAATCAGAGAAGGTAACCAAGAAGGTTGCATTTAAAGATGAAGTAAAGAAACCGACTGAGACTTCAAAATCTCAGATCTGGATCTTGAAAAGATCTGAGCAATCTTGGTCATCTAAGGAATCTGAAGGAGCCTCTACTTCACAGAATGATAAGAGTGAGAAAAAGAAAATTGTGAGTGAGAAGAAAGGGGTTGAGTTAACCCAAGATGTTTGTGAATTGAAAGACTCTATGAAACAACCAGTTCAAAGACCCAAGACCAAACAGGCTTGGGTCCCCCGAAAAATCTAACTGCTTTACTTTATATGTGCAGGGAGCTCCAGCTGGCCCTGTTAGCAGCCTATGGATTGTTGACAGTGGAGCTTCTGGTCACATGACAGGGGACCTCACGCTACTCTTTGATATCAAAAACATTAACGGAGGTTATGTGGCATTTGCTGGTAATAAGGGAGGCTACATTACGATGGAGGGTAGTGTAAGCAATGGGGTCGTAACATTTGAGCGGATATCATACGTGAAACAGATAGATTACAATCTGCTCAGTGTTAGTCAAATTTGTGATAAACAATTTTCTGTGTATTTTGATGACAAATCCTGCTACATCTTGAAACCTGGGTTTGAGCTTCCGAAAGAGTGGGTGATGCTGAAGGCACCGAGAGTAAACAACTTGTATATTCTCGATATGTCCAAAGCAATGACCACCCATGGCCAAGTCACGTGTTTCCTCTCTAAGGCTACAGAAAAAGAATCCATTATGTGGCACAGGAGAATGGGACACATCCATTTGCGAAAGATGAACCAGTTAGTGAAGAATGAACTTGTCACGGGAGTTAATGTGAAACACTTCCATTTGAATGACAAGTGTGTTAGTTGCAAAAAGGGAAAGCAGCACAAACAATCCCATAGACCAAAGAAAGTCAATTCCGTTGAATTGCCACTTGAACGTTTGCATATGGATTTATTCGGTCCAGTCAGACGTAAAAGTCATGCAGGGGAGTTGTACTGTCTTGTGGTGACTGATGATTATTCAAGATTTTCATGGGTAATGTGCTTGCACCAGAAAAGCGACACTTTTGATAACCTGAAGGTTCTGTTTACACGTCTGGAGAATATATATGGTCTGAAGATCAAACGAATCCAGAGTGACAATGGGACGGAGTTCAAAAACGCTCAGATGGAGGATCTTTGTGCAAACAAAGGAATTCATCATGAATATAGCGCTCCGTATACACCCCAGCAGAACGGTGTCGCAGAGAGAAAGAACAGGACTCTAATAGAGACGGCGAGAACTATGCTTGCGGATTCAAATCTTCCAGTCATGTTCTGGAATGAAGCCATTTACGCGGCATGTTATACTCTTAACCGTGTTTTGACAGTCAAGAAGTTTGGCAAGACTTCATATGAGCTGTTGAACCGACGCAAGCCAAATCTGGAGTATCTAGAACCATTTGGTGCCACGTGTACAATGCTGAATCCTTCGGAGAAGTTTGCACCAAAGGCTGAAGAAGGTTATTTTGTTGGATATGCAACCCCATTAAAACGGGTATTCAACAAAAGGACTAGAAAAGTCGAGGAGTGGACTAACGTCGAAGCTCAAAGATATACACAAAATGTACAGGGTGGAGGTCCAGATTGGATGTTTGATTACAAAGATTTCTTTGAATCATTCAATCTAGATAGCATGGTTGAAGAAGCTGTACTTCGCTTATATTACAAGGTCGAAAACGCCGTAACTTCACCGTTAGTGCGTCCGATCACGGTAAATCCTCAAGCAGCTTCTAATGATACCACTGCTCCTGTGATGGAAGAAGAGGTGTTCCAAGAAGCTTCTACAACGCTTAATTCATCCGAATCAGAAGATGAAGACGATGATGCAACAAGTGAAGCTATTCTGGACAACGCTACAGTGACACCACCAGTGAACCCAACTAATACTGATGCTTCAACATCAAATGTGGGTAATGATCTGGTTTCTACAGAGAATTTGACAACTCAAACGGGAGTACAAGTACCTGATTATCCGGAATCTCGGATACATCGGATACACCCGCTTGAACAGGTTATTGGTGATCCTGGTAGCAGTGTGATGACAAGAGGGCAGCTGAGAAATGCTCTAGCACCAGAAAATATTGGCAACCTTGCTTTATATTCCAAAATACAGAAATCTGGTTTTCAAAATGACTGGTCGTTTGCTTGTTATGTTTCTCAGGTCGAGCCGCGGACTTACAAGGATGCTCTTTTGGATGATGCCTGGGTGGAAGCAATGCAGGAGGAGTTATTACAATTCCAGAAACTTGGTGTATGGACGTTGACTGATTTGCCCCCTGGAAGAAAGAAAATTGGAACCAAATGGGTGTTTAAGTGCAAGAAGGATGACAGAGGAGTCATAGTGCGAAACAAAGCTCGTTTGGTCGTTCAAGGTTTTCATCAGGTTGAAGGAATCGACTACAATGAAATCTATGCACCGATTGCACGTTTGGAAGCAATTCGAATGTTCCTAGCGTTTTCATCATGGAAGAAATTTAAAGTGTATCAGATGGATGTAAAGAGCGCTATTCTTTACGGTGTGGTCAAAGAGGAAGTTTACGTAGGTCAACCGCCAGGCTTTTAGGACCCTATTCACCGGGATAAGGTTTATGTGTTAAACAAAGCTCTCTACGGGTTGCACCAGGCTCCGAGACAATGGTATGAGGAGCTGAGCACGTATCTTCTCTCGAAAGGATTCAAACGCGGACTGGTAGACTGCACACTGTTCACGAAACGAGCAGGAGATGATTTGCTTCTTGTACAAATTTATGTTGATGATATTATATTCGGGTCAACTAACGAACTTCTATGCAGGGAATTTGAACATGTTATGCAGGAAAAGTTCGAAATGAGCGCAATGGGAGAAATGCAGTTTTTCCTAGGCTTGCAGGTGGAGCAAAGACTAACAGGGATCTTTATTCACCAGACGAAATACGTTTCTGAAGTCTTGAGCCGATTCCAGATGGATGATTCGAAGCCGATGGATACCCCGATACAGCCCAATCATGGGATTGGAGTTGACCTTAAGGGGGAGCTGACTGATCCATTTACATACAGAGCAATCGTCGGATCTCTGATGTATCTCACAGCGTCAAGACCTGATATAATGTTTGCGACATGTCTTTGTGCGCGATATCAATCGAAGCCGAAACAGAGTCATCTTGCAGCTGTCAAGCGTATCCATAGATATCTGAAGGGTTGTCCATCGAAAGGACTTTGGTACCCTCATGATGATAATTTTGACCTAATCGCTTTTAGTGATGCAGATTGGGGCGGCTGTGACAAAGACAGCAAATCCACAACGGCTGGATGTCAGTTTATGGGGAGCAGGCTCGTGACCTGGCAATGCAAGAAACAAACCGCAGTTGCACTATCCACATGTGAAGCAGAATACGTTTCAGCATCGAGCTGCTGCTCACAGGTTCTTTGGATCCAACAGCAGATGGTGGATTACGGTTTGCAATTTCTTAAAACCCCTATTTAGTGTGATAATGAGGCCGCAATCGCATTAACAAAAGACTTAGTAAATCACTCAAAGGCTAAACATATCCGGATTAAATATCATTTTATCCGTGATTGTTATGCTAAAGAGTTGATCGATATGGTCAAAATCCACACTGATTATCAACGCGCAGATCTTTTTACCAAAGCTTTTGACAAATCCAGATTTGATTATCTTTTAAAAGCTAATGGTATTAAAGAAAAACAGGACTGATCACCACCTCAGTCTATCACTTTTTAGTTTAAAATTTTTACTGCTTTTCAGAAAAATTTCGAAAATCCAAAAACATTGAAAATTTTCAAAATCCATAAAAATTGAAAAATTTCTTTGCTGACTGCTATATCTTCTTCCCTTAGATTAATGCCGTCAGATTTCTGTGAAGAAACGATATCTGGGCAGTCACATATTTGAAATGCTCCAGCTTATCCTTGGGAACAGTAAATTCGAAAATCTATAAAAATCAAAAAAAAATTCTAAAATGATTTCCTGGAGTATAAAGGGAAATGATAGTACATCAGTGGGGATTTGACACATTCTAAATAATGTACTGCTATATAGGGCGTGTGTCTGAGTCTGTGCGATGTGCTGATAGGCTTCGTAGACCTATTACTGCGTGCCTGATACATACATATCAAACGAATTGTTGTGTGGATGAACTCCTCATGGGCATATGGTCTTAGTACCGTAATTTCGTTTGATAGGGTATCTGTACAAAACTCGGAGGTTTAGGGTTGTTATGTTATTAGTTGTCTGGGGATAGCCTCTCTGATCTTCTGCTGTAGGTCATTACGGACCTAGATCAGACAGGGTGTCTTTATAAAAGAGCTATATGCCAAATCCTAAAGTTACTGAATTGAGGAACTTTCCATGTTATATGCTAATCAAAGATTATCTATTACATCGTATTAATCACTGATGCAAATCATGATTAATATCAGTCCTCAACCTGGTATAGTGCATATGTTACTTTGCTGCATTAATTTGCTGACCTGTATACCTCTATGCATTATATCTTGTACAATTACAGACGACAAAAGCATAATCACGCTTTACAATGAGTCTTTGTGCATTTACTTCTTGATACGGGAGTATGTCGTGTGTGTGGGAACCACAGACAATTGCGTTTATACTATAAATATCAGTATAAGTATAAAGCACTGCACAAAAGTCTGCATGTGAGTTTATGTGGATCACAATATCAGCAGTTGCCAGATCACACATTGTCTTTAATGATAATAATTTCAAAAAGATCAACGGTGTGATCAGATTTCTCAAAAACTGATATGATCCCTTTACCGGAAATCCCAAAAACATTTAGAGTTTTTCATTTACATTTCTGCATTTTATTTTATTGTCAAAAATTACAAAACTCAAAAAGATTAGGTGGGTTTTAGCATAAACTTTAGAAAATCCAAAAAGATTTTTCTTTTTCATCTTATTTTTGATAACTGATGGTGGTTGATGTCGATTTTCTAAACCTTGATACACCATTTGAGCTTTGTAAATTTTAATATGTGAAAACATGATTGTTGGATGCTTAAAAGTTGGAAAATAATTGGACCGGGACTCGTTTTTGAGATTTGGAAAATTTTAAAAAATCCCATTTCTAATTCGCCCATTCGGTTGGTCGAATGTGGGATTTTACATGTTCCTTCGTATGTTTTATTTGGGCGAAGGAGAGTGTTCATGAACATTTTCTCATTCGAACCCTTTTGCCTCATTCGTACCCTTTCACTAGGGTCGAAGGAGCCAAAAGTTTCTCCTTCGTATGACTAAAATGGGCGAAGGAGTATGCCTATATATACCCATCTGCTCATTCGAACCCCATTCATATTTTATCAGATTTTTAACCTTAAACTCACCTTATTGCTCGTTCATTTTATACCGTTTCATTGTGTTCGGCATTCTATTCTGATCATTTTGCACTTTTTGGCACAGGTTATCATCAAGGATTTCATGATTTAATCCCTGTTTTACAATTTGAGCCCTAATTGTTCAAACCTGCTTAAAAACAACATAATTGTAACAATTGATGCATAGGGTTTATTGTATGTGTGTTTTAGGGGGAGATATAACAAAAACATTGGTTTAAAACTCAACTGTTTGATTAATCAGTGTTTAAACCCTAGTTTTTAGGTGAAAACACAAATACAATACTTAATCAATGAATCTGTTAGTTTAGGAATGTTTATCGGCATCATTAGGTTTGGTTTCAATCAAATGGACATGTTCAGAATCACTTAATTTCAAGATTGAAATTTCAAAATTATGAACAGTCTCCTTCGACCAGTACGAATGGACGAAGGAGAAATCAAAACGGTCGAATGAAGATTATGTGGGCGAATGAAATCTTTATTTAGAATTCATACATTCGTACCATTTATGTTCTACATTCGTACCTTGCAAAAACTCTTTCGTACCCCCGTTTGGGCGAAAGAGATAGTTTGTGACCAAAAATTTTCAATTTGAAATTTTGTCGATTTTTAACGTGTGTTTTTGTTTGTTTTGCAGATTTAACGATGTCTGAACAACAGAAGACGACGGAACAAGCAGGATCATCATCACAGCCTGCCAAACAGTTAGACATTGAAAACGCACATAACTGCTGTGCGTATCTCGGAGACGTAAAGAAGCATACTGAGTTCGTCGGCATTATTGATTTTCTGAAGAGAAGCAGGGTGATAGATGCCATTGCTACGCCGACAGTTATATACAGGGATATGATTCAAGAATTCTGGTCGAATGCTAAACTTGACTTCTGGAAGTGCGAATCTTGTTTGACGAGCAAGATTCAAGGACAACGAGTCATTGTTTGCGAAGAGGATCTGACGAAAGCGTTGAATTTGAATGATGAGCCGACTGATCCAAAGGAGTTTACATTTATGGATCAGCGAAAGTGCTTCCTCAGGATGAAGTACAATGGACCAATCACTGACGGTTCATTGCATAAAGGAAAACTGTGCCCACAATTCAAGTATCTGGCACATGTTTTGATTCACGTATTCGGATCTACAGCGGGAGGTTATGATTTGATGAGGAAGAGCATCAGTTCTATGATGGTTTCTTTAGTATTGAACAAACCGTTCAATGTATCTGGCATGCTGATGTCTCATTTACTGGAGCCTGTTAACGGCACGAGGAATCTGAAGTTTCTTTTATATCCTCGTTTCCTCCAAATGATATTTGATCACAAGTATAAGGAGCTGAAAAGATATCCTAAGCACATTGTTGTTCAGGAACATATGTCGTTGAATACACTCGCTAGGATGAAAGCGTATAAGGGATTGTCTGTTGAAGAACGTCCTCCAGTAAGACGTTCTTCAACAGTACGAATGGACGAAGGAGAAATCAAAACAGTCGAATGAAGATTATGTGGGCGAATGAAATCTTTATTTAGAATTCATACATTCGTACCATTTATGTTCTACATTCGTACCTTGCAAAAACTCTTTCGTACCCCCGTTTGGGCGAATGAGATAGTTTGTGACCAAAAATTTTCAATTTGAAATTTTGTCGATTTTTAACGTGTGTTTTTGTTTGTTTTGCAGATTTAACGATGTCTGAACAACAGACGACGACGGAACAAGCAGGATCATCATCACAGCCTGCCAAACAGTTAGACTTTGAAAACGCACATAACTGCTGTGCGTATCTCGGAGACGTAAAGAAGCATACTGAGTTCGTCGGCATTATTGATTTTCTGAAGAGAAGCAGGGTGATAGATGCCATTGCTACGCCGACAGTTATATACAGGGATATGATTCAAGAATTCTGGTCGAATGCTAAACTTGACTTCTGGAAATGCGAATCTTGTTTGACGAGCAAGATTCAAGGACAACGAGTCATTGTTTGCGAAGAGGATCTGACAAAAGCGTTGAATTTGAATGAAGAGCCGACTGATCCAAAGGAGTTTACATTTATGGATCAGCGAAAGTGCTTCCTCAGGATGAAGTACAATGGACCAATCACTGACGGTTCATTGCATAAAGGAAAACTGTGCCCACAATTCAAGTATCTGGCACATGTTTTGATTCACGTATTCGGATCTACAGCGGGAGGTTATGATTTGATGAGGAAGAGCATCAGTTCTATGATGGTTGCTTTAGTATTGAACAAACCGTTCAATGTATCTGGCATGCTGATGTCTCATTTACTGGAGCCTGTTAACTGCACGAGGAATCTGAAGTTTCTTTTATATCCTCGTTTCCTCCAAATGATATTTGATCACAAGTATAAGGAGCTGAAAAGATATCCTAAGCACATTGTTGTTCAGGAACATATGTCGTTGAATACACTCGCTAGGATGAAAGCGTATAAGGGATTGTCTGTTGAAGAACGTCCTCCAGTAAGACGTTTATTTGGACACCTAGCTAGAGTGGATTATACAGATCCGGGTGAAGGGCTTGTGAGGAATGTAAACAGTGATTCTGATCCTGATAATCAGTTACATCATGTTGATCCTGATGCTAAGCGCAAAAGACAAGTTGTGAATGTAGGCGCAAAGAGTGGGAAGACAAAGAAACAGGAGATAAGGATAGAGGTTTCTGAACCTGAGAAGAAGAAAAACTCTCAAAGAAGAAACAAGACGATGGCGAAAAAGGGATTACATTTAGTTAATGAAGCGTCTATTGATTCAGAAGAGACGTTAGAGGGTGAACGTTGGAATTCGGATGCTGAAACGGTAGAGAAAACCACGCCCAAGGCCACTGAGGCTGGTGCGTCTGCTAGCCAGAACGTTGAGGATCAAGGAAACAAAAGTCCTATTCCTGTTGATGAAGAAGAGTTGGGTTTGAATGTAGATGAGACGTTTGTTGGTTCTCCTGTGCAAGCTGCTAGGAAAGAAAAGAAGAAATAGGAGAAGCCGAGCATCAAGAGAAAGAAAGAGATAGAATCTTTGATAGCTGGTAAGAAACTACCACCAGCTACAAGTTCTAAATCACCGGTTATTGCACCAGCTCAAAAGAAGCAAAAGACTGCGAAAACATCAAGCACACCACAGACTGAAGAAATGCCTATGGATGAGGTTAATGAGGCATTGGATAACGTGCTTAAGAAGATCAGAAAAGGCAAACTGCCTGATGTTGTTGAGCCACCAAAGAAGACGAAAGTTTCGGTGGATAGTGATATTATGACTGCTGTGAATCAGAGACTGTCTGAGATAATGAATCTGATTAACAAACAACAAACTGAGATCGAGCAGTTAAAGTCTAATGATAAGAAGATGTTGGAGGTTGTAGTCACATCAGCAGATGATAATGAAACTTTGAAGAAGACAATCAAGAAATTGAAGAGAGAAAATAAGAAGTTGCTGAAGCATGAGCAACGAAACACCAGGAGAATCATTGTTTTGAAGGAGGAGAATAAACAGCTGAAGAAGAGTAACAAGCATATGGATGATCTGATCAAGAACTTGTACTCTCAAGCTCCTCAACTTCAAGCTGGTGAAGTAGACAAAGAAAGAGAAGAAGAACAAGTTGATTTCGAACTATCTGATGAGGAAGAAGATGATGAACTTGATGAAGATGCAGGAAACGATACAAAGAAGAAGGATGATAAGGATGATGGAGGATCAGATGATGGTTCGAGTGATGGAAACGGCTCTGCTTTTGATGATAGTAGTGATGACGATGATGATGACGCTGACAAATTTACATATGAGAAGCGTGATTCAGATAAGGGTGGTGAATCGAGTTCTAAGGCTCCTGGAGAGAATGTTGATGAAGATATCTTCTGGAACGAGAAATTGCAGTCACTGTCTGAAGATGATAAGAACAAGTATCGCCAGATGCTCACTAATCGAGTCTGGACGATCGACATGACTAGCAGATTTCCAGAGATATTTGAATCGAACAATAAACTATTCGAGTTAGAGTTTGATGACCCTGATCTTGAGGATGGGGAAGTTTCGGCGGCAATTTAGAAAGAGATACTTGAAGGTTTAGCAAAGCAAGTAGGCAAGACTTTGGAAGAATTACTTGCTGACAACTTTATTCCTAAGATACCTGAGAAAGAAGCTGGAAATCATTCTGATGATCATGATGTTCATGCATTTGAGGAAGTTGAAAAGGAAGATATTACAAGCGAAGAATATCCACAATATTTCAAGACTAATCAAGATTGTGGATTTTCTTTCTCAGATGAATTGCTAAACCATGCCGAGAAACTAGCGAAAGAAAAGAGCAAAGCGTTTGAAGATGAAATCTTCAAAGGGCATGACAAGCCACGGTTCGAGCAGTCAGAGAGTTTGAAAGAGTTTTTGAAGAAGTTGAAAGAAAAGGAAAACAATCGTCCGAAAGCAGATATTCAAGGAAGTTTTTACAAACTTCATAATGGAATTTTCAAAGGTCGTGCATTGGCCTGGAAGTTTGTTAAAGAATTGAGATGCTTCGCAGTAAAGTGGGAGAAGGGGATCTTGTATTTCGACAAGTTTCATCACTTGAAGACACTTCCCTATTGGGCAATCCGTGATATTTGTCGTCACCGTTTAACGGAGCGTCAAATAGTCAGATTACTTACTTTGCTGAGAAAATGACTAGAGAAAGCCGAACCAAGTGGGACTTGTTTACTCCACAATATCCAAAGCGAATTGTTCATAAGAAGGATATTGATTTGATAACAGGTATGCCCAAGGTGACGTTAAAGTACAAACCACCGCGAGTGTTGAAAAAGATTCCTTTGTTGCCTATCCCACAACACTTCACCAAAGATTTCATCTGGTGGTATTATGATTGGAAGATTGCAGAGGCCGTGATTGTGTTGAAAGACGGAGAGACGAACTACAAGAAAGTGCATATCTTTGATCCCATGTGGTTGATAAATTGTTCACATGAGGATATTATCATGTTGTTCTACAATCCGATCTATTCAGATGCAAAAGATGCTGAGCAAGCAGGAAAGTACCAACGTGTGGTATTTCTGTGCTTTGCATATGATATCAATGCTGGATGTGACTATGGAGAGAAGCTGGGAAAGTTTGTGGAGAAGCAAAAGGTGCCTGAGCTGAAAACGAAGAAGCAAAAGCAATTTCAGGAACCGGTGATGACAAAAGAACAAAGAATTCAACGACACATCAGACTGATGAACATTAGAATGGACGAAGAACGACGAACACAATCCAAGCAATAGTCGAGGGGGAGTTTGTAGATGCAAAAGTGCGACTAAAGCTTTGGATTGTACAATACAATATGTTTTGGTGATATCGAAGGTGCGAAGGAGGTTTTCAGTTGGTGCGAAGGAGGCTTGAAAGGTGCGAAGGAAGTGACATGGACGAATGAAGATTTAGATTATAGTAGAACTTGGTTCGACCAGTTGATTTGGGCGAACCTGCACATTCGCACAATCAATTTGGGCGAATGTGCAGTCTATAAATAGACAAGTTTGATTTTTGAATGTAACTTTTGATCATTATTATTCCCTCCATTTTCAGAAACTCTCTCTAGTGTTTTGTTTAACTCGTTTATCGTTCATACCTTGATTGTATCTATATTTCAACGTGTAATCGAGTGATTTATTAATGAAAACTTTTGAAAATGATGATTTGTGTGTTTGAATCTGTTTGATTATTATTTTGTGATAGTTTTAGGGTTTCCGCACCTAAAACTAACTTGTTTGATCATTCTTTGTTTGTTATCGATCCTTTCACGCACATACACATATATATTCTATTTACATCTATATAAATATATGTAGACATGTAGATTTGTTTATAAATTAATTTGTTCATAATTCTTTTATTTATACAGGTTATTCCAATCAATATAGCTGAACTTATTGCTTTAAACAAAAATATGAATTTGAAGATCAAATTTATCAATGGTAATCTTTGGAATGCTCCTATCAATATAGAAGTTGTTGATGGCACTCCAAGGTTTGTTTCTTTAATTTTGAAATCACATTTCTAATTATTTTGAAAATTCATACATAATTATTTCGATAAAATTACCTCGATAGGTTCAATGTTATTGGATGGCGTAATTTTATTGACGCTGAAGGTATTTCAATTGGTCAACTTTACCTATTCAAGTGGTCGGCAATTCATCGTAAGTTGTTTGTTAGCAAGTATCAGGAGCAAGAGGTAGTGGATATTACAATGAACTAAATTGAAGCATTCCAGGTTATTGCTAGAGAAAGTTTATCGAAATAATATTATTGTAATATTTTTTTGATTTCTGGTTTTGAAACATTCTAGTTTTGACGTATGTGTTTTCTTTTGAACATATTGGTTTTAAACTTGCTGCATGATTTTCGGTTTTTTATTATAATGCTTTGTTCTTGAGAACTATAAATTTGTTCTGGATACGAATATTGTTGTGTTATGTTATATTATATAATGATTTGTTCGTATTAACAGTTATACGTCCTTGTTTACAAGTTTATTGCAATGGATTTAAATGTAATGTGTAATAGTCCTATATAGGTGATTTCAAAATAATTACGGTATTAATCATATTTAATGTGCTAGGTTGAACGAATCTTAAATTTCTTAACTTAGCACTTTCTAATCTTAAAATAAGCCACTTTTTTTGAAATTTAGTTAACAATTTTCCCATAACTATGGTCAATCATATAAATGTCACACCCTCAAATTCCACTTGCGGGGTTTTACCGCGAGGCGCATGACAAACCAGGATTCAAGTCAACGGTCACAATAAACAACACTATATGCATAACATAAAACCCAAAAGATATAATTATAAAAGCATAAACTGTAGTGGAAGCTTTAAATGTTTACAACCCAAAAGACATAATTCAAATGTTTAATGAAGACCATGCTCTAAACCCTAGACGCCCGTGCCGACTCGTGCGCCTAGATCCAGTTGTTGCTACCTTAGCGACCTGAGAAAAACATGCCAAAAGACGTCAACATATAATGCTGGTGAGTTCACAGGTTTGTTCAAAAATGTTATCCAAATGTTACCATGTCCATACTATATCAATGCTACCAAGTACGCTAGCTAGGCGTATGTTTTATTACTACTACGATTGGAAACCATTACTGGACACGTTTAGCAATGTTTAGCATGTTTAGCAGCCCGTAATGTTCAGCACGATAATGTTCCTGTTCGAGACAATATGCACCCGCCCGGCCCTCCAAGCCGACGAGTGGGGCAGGTCACGCCCAATAGATCTATCCACATTTCCCCCGTTGTGCAAACCCGCACATTCATGGTTTCCCCCGGGACTTTCCAAAAGATCGTATAGCAATATAAAGTTAAAACCATAGTATGACATATGTTACCAAAACTGTTTAGCGCATGTTTTCTCCCCCAAAAGTTAAAGCAGTAAAAGTGGGGCCGTGAACTCACCTTAGATAGCGTTCCTCAAATATATGTAAAGATGTTTAGCCCTTGATAATCCCTCTACCGGAGATCTATCAAAATGTTCACATAAGTGTTCCGACTAATAACCATAAGGTTATCTAGTCCCCGATTGTCCAGATCACAACCAAGTATGTTTTAAAACGTGGTTAAATGTTTAACCGACACACTAGACCGACCCGACATCCCGTTGGTGACCCATTACCCTAACTAATCAAGTACACATAGATTACATGCAAGGTTCAAGCATAAAACACTTAGTTTGTATCAAAAATCTCATTTCTGCTAACATAGGGTCGAATGTGGCTTTGGGGTGGTCGAAGGTGGCCTTAACTGGTCGAATGTGGCTTTGAACCTCCACCTTCGCCCCTTTTCCTCCCACCTTCGCCCATTTTAGTTCGTTCGCCACTTTTTAATTCCAGGTTCGACCCCTGGAACCCACCTTCGCCCGTTCGACTGGCCGAAGGTGTTCCAGGTTCGACCCTCCTGTGTTGTTTACTCAAAAACGCGTCCAAAAACATCCGAAAACATCACGAAACATCATGAGTTACAACAGTCAAGCATCATTAATATATTCCTACGAAACCCTACCAATTTTACCCCAAAATCTATCCGTTTTACAAGTTTCCTAAAATAGTAAATTATGGAGATGTCACATCATCATGCATGAAAATATTACCCAATTAGGAAACTTTCTGAAATCAATCAATAATCAGCTCATCATACTCGATTCATCATGAACAAGAAACCCTTATCATAACCTTATCATAACTATCCAAAAACAAGCCCTAAATCTAACTAAAAACCCCTTTAATCGTCAAAACACCATCAACAATCAAAGGTAACATGTTTCAATCATAACCCATCATTAATAACAGCCCTAGGTTGTTGTCATATCATCTATACAACAAGTAATCATCAAACAATGCATAATATCATATTAACACATGTTTAGTTTGCATAAAAACTCATTGTTTATGAATAGGTTTTATTTAGAAAGATATTAGGAAGGTTTTTACCCATAAAACATGTTGATATCAGATCTGGACCCTTGGGGTTTAGATTAAAACAAGTCAAAATTGTTTAAAAAGGATTTGTAATGAAGAACACACCTTAGATCTTCACTTGTAATGATTTAGAGAGTTAGGTTATGAAAAACAAGCTCAAAAACTCCTTCCCCAATGATAATAGCTGATAGAGAGTGTTTGGAGGCGTTTAGGGTTTGTGAAATGGTGAAAAATGGCTAAGGATGGTATTTATACCAGGTCCAGGTTCGCCCATTTTATGTGGTCGAATGTGGAACTTTTCCACATTCGCCCCTTTTTAATGGTCGAATGTGGAATCTTTCCACATTCGCCCACTTTGTTTCTACATTCGCCCATTTCTCAAGTTCCATTTCCACATTCGCCCACTATTTCCACATTCAGGTCATCAGCACTTTTTAACACATGTTAACAGCACTCTTTAACACATGTTAACCTTTTTCCAGTTTGTCGTGTTTAACGCATTCTAACACATCTTAACACGTAAGCATGCATTCATAGTCTATACTTAGCATGTTTAGGCACGTATAATCATTTGTACATCGTTTAAGCAAGTATAAGTATACAATCCACCACACGACCCATAATCTACACATATACTTAATTAGTTCATGTAATGTCACCAACAACGGAACCCGGTACTAATGTATTCCCAAAACGACTCCCAATGATCCTCCAGATCATTGAACCCTAGACAATCCTAATTTGACCCGACTCAACTAACCCAGTTAAGTTTGTTTAAAAACGTTTCTCGCTAAGGCAGACTTAGATGTTACTATTATGTTTAAGCCGAACATGCCGGGTGTCACATCATCCCCACGTTGAAAGAATTTTCGTCCCGAAAGTTGCACGAAGCCCAAAAATGAAAAAGACGAAAAGGAAGAAAACGAAAAGAAAAGTTACCGGTTGTCACATCATCCCCACGTTGAAAGGGAATCTCGCCCCGAGATTCACTCTGCTTCAGCAGTAACATGCCTGGACTCGAACGCGCGCTTTGGAAAGAGATGAGGGTACTTAGCCTTCATCTGGTCTTCTCGTTCCCACGTGAACTCCGGTCCACGATCCGAGTTCCAACGAACTTTAACGATGCGGATTTTACTCCGCCGAAGGCTACGAATCTTGTAATCCAGAATCTCTACGGGTTCCTCCACAATGCGAAGACGATCGTCAACCTTGATCTCTTCCAGTGGCACAACAAGAGATTCATCAGCCAAACACTTCCTTAAGTTAGACACATGGAACACGTTGTGAACATTACCGAGCTCCGTCGGTAAATCAAGTCTGTACGCCACCGGCCCAATCCGTTCCAGGATTGCGAACGGTCCGACGTAACGAGGGTTAAGCTTGCCACGCTTTCCAAAGCGTATGACGCCCTTCCATGGTGAAACTTTCAGAAGCACCTTGTCCCCAACCTGGAACTCTAGCGGTTTGCGACGGCGATCGGCATAGCTCTTCTGACGATCCCGCGCAGCTGCCAAACGGTTACGGATCTGTACGATTTTCTCCGAAGTTTCGTACACCAGTTCCGGGCCAGTGAGCTGACTCTCGCCCACCTCAGCCCAACACAAGGGAGATCGGCATTTCCGTCCATACAGAGCTTCGAACGGAGCTGCCCCGATACTGGAGTGGTAGCTGTTGTTGTAGGAGAACTCCACCAACGGCAGGTGAGTCTCCCAACCCTTGCCAAAATCGATGACACATGCCCGCAGCATGTCCTCCAGTGTTTGTATCGTCCGCTCACTCTGGCCGTCAGTTTGCGGATGATAAGCCGTACTCATATCCAGCTGAGTACCCAAGGCCTTATGAAGAGCCTTCCAGAAACGCGAAGCAAAGCGGGAATCACGATCAGAAATGATAGAAACAGGCACCCCGTGCCGAGAGACTACCTCCTTAAGGTAGAGTCGAGCCAACCGCTCGAGTCCATCCGTTTCCTTAATAGGTATGAAGTGTGCCGATTTCGTCAACCGGTCGACGATCACCCAAATCATGTCACAACCACTTGGTGATCTCGGTAACTTGGTGACGAAATCCATCGTGATCCGCTCCCACTTCCATTCTGGAATCTCAGGTTGCTGTAGGAGACCAGACGGCTTCTGATACTCCACCTTGACCTTAGCACAGGTCAAGCATTTGCTCACATAGGAGGCTATATCAGCCTTCATGTTCGGCCACCAATAAAGTATCTTCAGATCCTGATACATCTTATCAGAGCCTGGATGAATAGAATACCGGGATTTGTGAGCCTCGTCCAAGACAAGCTCCCGTAATCCCCCGAGTAAAGGAACCCAAACACGCCCAGCGAAGTAGTGTAGGCCATCAGACCTAAGCTCAAGGTGTCTGTCCGCACTGTGCATCGTTTCGGCCTTAAGGTTTTCCTCCTTTAAGGCATCCGCCTGAGCCGAACGGATCCGGTCAGGCAAGGAGGAATGAATGGTAAGCTGCAAGGCTCGGACACGCCGAGGCTTTGCCGACTCCTTCCTGCTCAAGGCATCCGCCACAACGTTTGCCTTGCCAGGATGGTATTTGATCGCACAGTCGTAATCGTTCAAGAGTTCAACCCAACGAAGCTGCCGCATGTTTAACACCTTCTGGTCGAAAATATGCTGGAGACTCTGGTGATCGGTGTATACTTCACACTTGGTACCGTACAAGTAATGCCTCCAGATTTTCAACGCAAATACTACTGCACCCAGCTCCAAGTCGTGAGTAGTATAGTTCTTCTCGTGAACCTTGAGTTGACGAGAAGCATAAGCGATAACCTTCCCGCGTTGCATCAACACGCAACCGAGACCCCGAATCGAAGCATCACAGTACACCACAAAATCATCCGTACCCTCGGGTAAGGATAAGATAGGAGCAGAACAAAGTTTAAGCTTCAGCATCTGAAATGCTGATTCCTGTGGTTCGTCCCAGTCGAACTTTCGGTCCTTCTTGGTGAGAGCAGTGAGGGGTTGAGCGATCTTCGAAAATCCCTCGATAAAACGCCGATAGTAACCTGCAAGACCTAGGAATTGCCGCACCTCAGATGGCGTCTTTGGTGCTTCCCAGTCTTTAATAGCTTCGATCTTAGCCGGATCGACATGAATTCCCAGTTCATTCACCACATGCCCTAGGAATTGAACTTCGCGTAACCAAAAATCACACTTTGAGAACTTAGCATACAACTGCTCCCGTCTCAAAAGTTCCAAGACCAACCGCAGATGTTCCTCATGATCCGCCTTGTTCTTGGAATAAATCAGAATGTCATCAATGAACACGATAACGAACTTATCAAGGTACGGCTTACAAACACGGTTCATCAAATCCATGAACACTGCCGGTGCGTTAGTGAGACCGAAAGGCATGACCAAGAACTCAAAATGGCCATAACGAGTGCGAAAAGCAGTCTTCTGTATGTCAGCTTCCCTGACGCGTAACTGGTGATAACCGGACCGCAAGTCAATCTTCGAGTAGTAGCTGGAGCCCTGAAGCTGGTCAAAGAGATCATCAATGCGAGGAAGAGGATAACGATTCTTGATGGTCACTTTGTTCAGCTCACGGTAATCAATACACATACGAAGGCTCCCATCCTTCTTCTTCACAAACAAAATAGGAGCTCCCCACGGGGACGAGCTCGGTCGAATGAAACCCTTTTCCAATAGTTCCTGTAACTGGCTGGATAACTCTTGCATCTCAGGAGGTGCAAGACGATACGGAGCTCGGGCAATAGGAGCTGCGCTCGGAGCAAGATCAATACCAAACTCAACCTGACGATGGGGAGGAAGACCAGGCAAATCATCAGGAAACACATCAGAAAAGTCACGAACCACCGGAATATCCTCAATCTTCTTCTCATCGTCAGTAGAAACGTTAACAAGTGCCAGAATGGCCGAACAGCCCTTTCGAAGATACTTACGGGCTTTCATGCAGGAAATGATACTCAGCGGAGCACCGCTTTTCTCGCCGTGAACCGAAAGAATCTCTCCATCGGGGAGAGGGATCCGAATAACCTTGTCAATGCAAACAATCTCTGCGCGATACAACGATAACCAATCCATGCCCACAACGACATCGAAACTACCCAGAGGTACAGGCATAAGGTCAATGGGGAATGACAGACCCGACAGTTCCAAGTGACACTCCCTAAGGATATGAGTCGCCTCGATGTTCTTACCGTTAGCCAATTCTATCAAATACTTAGCCTCTAAAGGTGTGGGTATTATATCTAGCAACTGACTAACATCCACAGATACGAAGCTCTTATCGGCACCAGAATCAAATAAAACAGAAACATAGCGATTGTTGAGAAGGAACGTACCGGTAACTGTGTCTGGATCCTGCCTAGCCTTCGCAGACCCAATGACGAAAGCACGCGCAGTCCTGCCTCCGCCGCCATTCCCGTTACCGTTACCGTTTCCGCCCCTCCCATTATCGCCCTGCTTCAGCTTGGGACAATCACGCTTGAAATGTCCCGTGTCACCACAGTTGTAACACCCCTGTCTCCCCTGAGTCCCCTGAGCAGCAGGAGCAGGAGTAGCCGCAGGAGTCTGAGTTGGGGTGAGCGCCACCTTGCAATCCTTAGCATGGTGCCCCAACTGATGGCACCGATGACAACGAGCCCGATCACAATTCCCGGAATGGTGAAAGCCACACTTGTTACACTTGGGATGCTTCCCAACGTATCCACCTGTCTTCTGCGCTGAAGACGACCCAGATCCATCAAACTTCTTGGCCGGTTGAGACGGCGCCGGCACTGCACTCTTACCCACGTTCTCCCATTTCCTCTTGTTGCCTTCAGAACCCTTCACAGTCGAACCCTTGGGAGGTAAAACACCCTCCAAAATCTTCATGTTGGTCATCTTGTGTGCAGAACGGACGACCTCGGCCAGTGTAGGAAGGTTCCCAGCAGCCACTAACCCAGCAATCTCCGGCACCAACCCAGAGATGTAGTGCTCAATCCTACGGTACTCAGGTGTGTGCATGTCAGGACACAACACCGCCAGCTCATTGCGTCGCACGGTATACTCCTCAATCTCGGACCCCACCATCTTGTAGTTCCAGACTTCATGCTCCAACTTCTGCACTTCCTCCCTGGGACAGTACTCGCTCTTCAGTAGCCGAACAAAATCCGCCCAAAGCATAGCATGAGCTTCCCCCAAGCCCATGTTCTGCGTAGTAGCATTCCACCATGACAAAGCAGGACCCTCAAATGTCGCAGCGGCATACTTGACCCGGTCCTCAACAGGACAATTACACATCAAGAAAACAGATTCAACCTTCTCCAACCATCGGAGCAGTCCCACTGCCCCTTCAGTTCCAGCAAGATCAATACCAAACTCAACCTGACGATGGGGAGGAAGACCAGGCAAATCATCAGGAAACACATCAGAAAAGTCACGAACCACCGGAATATCCTCAATCTTCTTCTCATCGTCAGTAGAAACGTTAACAAGTGCCAGAATGGCCGAACAGCCCTTTCGAAGATACTTACGGGCTTTCATGCAGGAAATGATACTCAGCGGAGCACCGCTTTTCTCGCCGTGAACCGAAAGAATCTCTCCATCGGGGAGAGGGATCCGAATAACCTTGTCAATGCAAACAATCTCTGCGCGATACAACGATAACCAATCCATGCCCACAACGACATCGAAACTACCCAGAGGTACAGGCATAAGGTCAATGGGGAATGACAGACCCGACAGTTCCAAGTGACACTCCCTAAGGATATGAGTCGCCTCGATGTTCTTACCGTTAGCCAATTCTATCAAATACTTAGCCTCTAAAGGTGTGGGTATTATATCTAGCAACTGACTAACATCCACAGATACGAAGCTCTTATCGGCACCAGAATCAAATAAAACAGAAACATAGCGATTGTTGAGAAGGAACGTACCGGTAACTGTGTCTAGATCCTGCCTAGCCTTCGCAGACCCAATGACGAAAGCACGCGCAGTCCTGCCTCCGCCGCCATTCCCGTTACCGTTACCGTTTCCGCCCCTCCCATTATCGCCCTGCTTCAGCTTGGGACAATCACGCTTGAAATGTCCCGTGTCACCACAGTTGTAACACCCCTGTCTCCCCTGAGTCCCCTGAGCAGCAGGAGCAGGAGTAGCCGCAGGAGTCTGAGTTGGGGTGAGCGCCACCTTGCAATCCTTAGCATGGTGCCCCAACTGATGGCACCGATGACAACGAGCCCGATCACAATTCCCGGAATGGTGAAAGCCACACTTGTTACACTTGGGATGCTTCCCAACGTATCCACCTGTCTTCTGCACTGAAGACGACCCAGATCCATCAAACTTCTTGGCCGGTTGAGACGGCGCCGGCACTGCACTCTTACCCACGTTCTCCCATTTCCTCTTGTTGCCTTCAGAACCCTTCACAGTCGAACCCTTGGGAGGTAAAACACCCTCCAAAATCTTCATGTTGGTCATCTTGTGTGCAGAACGGACGACCTCAGCCAGTGTAGGAAGGTTCCCAGCAGCCACTAACCCAGCAATCTCCGGCACCAACCCAGAGATGTAGTGCTCAATCCTACGGTACTCAGGTGTGTGCATGTCAGGACACAACACCGCCAGCTCATTGCGTCGCACGGTATACTCCTCAATCTTGGACCCCACCATCTTGTAGTTCCAGACTTCATGCTCCAACTTCTGCACTTCCTCCCTGGGACAGTACTCGCTCTTCAGTAGCCGAACAAAATCCGCCCAAAGCATAGCATGAGCTTCCCCCAAGCCCATGTTCTGCGTAGTAGCATTCCACCATGACAAAGCAGGACCCTCAAATGTCGCAGCGGCATACTTGACCCGGTCCTCAACAGGACAATTACACATCAAGAAAACAGATTCAACCTTCTCCAACCATCGGAGCAGTCCCACTGCCCCTTCAGTTCCAGCGAAGTTGTGGGGCTGACAGTCCCTAAACTTCTTGTAAGAACACTGAGGTGGAGGCGGGTTGACAGCAGCACCTGAAACACGACACAAAGATAAACCACAAAGGAAACATGACACCCAAGAACGAAACAAGGCAGGTAAGAACCAACTTACCACCCATAGCATTGTGCCCGGCCTGGAAAGCAGCCAAGGCTATGTTCACTTGCTGTTGAAGCAAGTTGTTCAGCTCTGCCTGGGTCATGTTGATGTTACCACGACCGCCACCACGGCCACCGCCGCCACGGCCACCACCACGACGTCCACCACCACGTGCGCCCGACATGATCTGACAATTCAAAAATCGAGAGATTCAGATCCACTGCTAGTGTCAACCACTAGTAGCTAGAAAAGTTATGCCTAGACCCAATCCGGGACTATGCATCCAAGTTCAGAGTCCACTTGAATTCTCATGCATTTCAGTTTATGATTTCGTGTGCACCCGAAATGATAAACTGCTCTACATGGTCCTCCAAGCTTTCCCTCAGCTTGAACTCAAGTCGCCGAATGTCGGCATCTAGCATCATGCTATCACAAGCATAAGTGCACAGGATAATGTGTGAGCAAGTGCGTCTATTGGGGTACGAAAGGGAGATGTCCGAATCCTGGACAGACCTCGAGAGTATGCAAGACTACCCCAATACACGACACTGCCGTGCAAAACCAACGAGTCAACTCCTTCTCCTTCAAACCCCGAAGAAGAACATAAGAGTGTATAAAGCCAAGAGTGAGGACGGATGATGTAACAGAGAAGTGCGATGATGATGTAAAGACACCCCGACAAAGTTAGTACATGTTCCAAACCGACTCAAGTATGTGACCGTCTAGTGTGTGCGACTCGGCTATAGACTAGACTCTAAATGCAGTCCTAGTTCACTATAACCATTGGCTCTGATACCAATCTGTCACACCCTCAAATTCCACTTGCGGGGTTTTACCGCGAGGCGCATGACAAACCAGGATTCAAGTCAACTGTCATAATAAACAACACTATATGCATAACATAAAACCCAAAAGATATAATTATAAAAGCATAAACTGTAGCGGAAGCTTTAAATGTTTACAACCCAAAAGACATAGTTCAAATGTTTAATGAAGACCATGCTCTAAACCCTAGACGCCCGTGCCGACTCGTGCGCCTAGATCCAGTTGTTGCTACCTTAGCGACCTGAGAAAAACATGCCAAAAGACGTCAACATATAATGCTGGTGAGTTCACAGGTTTGTTCAAAAATGTTATCCAAATGTTACCATGTCCATACTATATCAATGCTACCAAGTACGCTAGCTAGGCGTATGTTTTATTACTACTACGATTGGAAACCATTACTGGACACGTTTAGCAATGTTTAGCATGTTTAGCAGCCCGTAATGTTCAGCACGATAATGTTCCTGTTCGAGACAATATGCACCCGCCCGGCCCTCCAAGCCGACGAGTGGGGCAGGTCACGCCCAATAGATCTATCCACATTTCCCCCGTTGTGCAAACCCGCACATTCATGGTTTCCCCCGGGACTTTCCAAAAGATCGTATAGCAATATAAAGTTAAAACCATAGTATGACATATGTTACCAAAACTGTTTAGCGCATGTTTTCTCCCCCAAAAGTTAAAGCAGTAAAAGTGGGGCCGTGAACTCACCTTAGATAGCGTTCCTCAAATATATGTAAAGATGTTTAGCCCTTGATAATCCCTCTACCGGAGATCTATCAAAATGTTCACATAAGTGTTCCGACTAATAACCATAAGGTTATCTAGTCCCCGATTGTCCAGATCACAACCAAGTATGTTTTAAAACGTGTTTAAATGTTTAACCGACACACTAGACCGACCCGACATCCCGTTGGTGACCCATTACCCTAACTAATCAAGTACACATAGATTACATGCAAGGTTCAAGCATAAAACACTTAGTTTGTATCAAAAATCTCATTTCTGCTAACATAGGGTCGAATGTGGCTTTGGGGTGGTCGAAGGTGGCCTTAACTGGTCGAATGTGGCTTTGAACCTCCACCTTCGCCCCTTTTCCTCCCACCTTCGCCCATTTTAGTTCGTTCGCCCCTTTTTAATTCCAGGTTCGACCCTCCTGTGTTGTTTACTCAAAAACGCGTCCAAAAACATCCGAAAACATCACGAAACATCATGAGTTACAGCAGTCAAGCATCATTAATATATTCCTACGAAACCCTACCAATTTTACCCCAAAATCTATCCGTTTTACAAGTTTCCTAAAATAGTAAATTATGGAGATGTCACATCATCATGCATGAAAATATTACCCAATTAGGAAACTTTCTGAAATCAATCAATAATCAGCTCATCATACTCGATTCATCATGAACAAGAAACCCTTATCATAACCTTATCATAACTATCCAAAAACAAGCCCTAAATCTAACTAAAAACCCCTTTAATTGTCAAAACACCATCAACAATCAAAGGTAACATGTTTCAATCATAACCCATCATTAATAACAGCCCTAGGTTGTTGTCATATCATCTATACAACAAGTAATCATCAAACAATGCATAATATCATATTAACACATGTTTAGTTTGCATAAAAACTCATTGTTTATGAATAGGTTTTATTTAGAAAGATATTAGGAAGGTTTTTACCCATAAAACATGTTGATATCAGATCTGGACCCTTGGGGTTTAGATTAAAACAAGTCAAAATTGTTTAAAAAGGATTTGTAATGAAGAACACACCTTAGATCTTCACTTGTAATGATTTAGAGAGTTAGGTTATGAAAAACAAGCTCAAAAACTCCTTCCCCAATGATAATAGCTGATAGAGAGTGTTTGGAGGCGTTTAGGGTTTGTGAAATGGTGAAAAATGGCTAAGGATGGTATTTATACCAGGTCCAGGTTCGCCCATTTTATGTGGTCGAATGTGGAACTTTTCCACATTCGCCCCTTTTTAATGGTCGAATGTGGAATCTTTCCACATTCGCCCACTTTGTTTCTACATTCGCCCATTTCTCAAGTTCCATTTCCACATTCGCCCACTATTTCCACATTCAGGTCATCAGCACTTTTTAACACATGTTAACAGCACTCTTTAACACATGTTAACCTTTTTCCAGTTTGTCGTGTTTAACGCATTCTAACACATCTTAACACGTAAGCATGCATTCATAGTCTATACTTAGCATGTTTAGGCACGTATAATCATTTGTACATCGTTTAAGCAAGTATAAGTATACAATCCACCACACGACCCATAATCTACACATATACTTAATTAGTTCATGTAATGTCACCAACAACGGAACCCGGTACTAATGTATTCCCAAAACGACTCCCAATGATCCTCCAGATCATTGAACCCTGGACAATCCTAATTTGACCCGACTCAACTAACCCAGTTAAGTTTCTTTAAAAACGTTTCTCGCTAAGGCAGACTTAGATGTTACTATTATGTTTAAGCCGAACATGCCGGGTGTCACAATAAATCATATTAAATACTATATTAGACTATGGAATGTGGAATATGCATAATATAATAAATAATAATAAAATCCATGTATCTTCAAATTAAAATTTGATTTAAGTTTTTAATAACTTTTTAAACTAAACAATGTATACTATATCTATATAACTCATACACACATCACATTCTTAATAGTTTCTTATTAAGAGGAACTGTGCTAATGATTTGTTAATTGTTTGGTCTATTTTATATTATGTTTTTACGTTTATTATTCAATAAGAATACTCAAGTTTTGAGGTGTTTTGATTTTGTTAGTGATGTCTACTGTCTTCGATTTTTTCCCTTCGAATCAATTATAGATAATGATGTTTTCGAAAATTACTCACTAGGTACGTTTACATATAGTGTTTACATTTAGGATTTAAATAATTTTTTGTTTAATTTATTTTATGTATATACATATTTAACAATACAAATTTTTTGTTATGTTGGATGTTATCGGTTATGTTAAAGAGATAACAATACTTGAGGACCTGTCGTGTGTACACACGGTTCACTAAAGAAATTTAGAAGTTGAAAATCTATATTAAAAATGATTTTATTATAGTAGAATGTAGATGTAGATAATGGCTAAATAATATTACATATTGCTTATAATTCAAATATATACTATCATCATTATATTTGGTTAAATTATATTTATTAAAACAAAAATACGTATAATATTATATATACAATTAGACAATTATTAGTGTTATTATAATTTCATATTTTTTATTAATATATTTATAAAGTTTAAAATCTACATTAATTTTTATTAATCTGTTTTTTTTATATAATTTATAAATAAACGTGTAAATATTTATTTTTGTAAACATATTTGGTTAAACAATTTTTTAATTATTAACATTTCATTCAATTTAATATTAATTTTCTATTTCCAAAATAATTTATATTTATGACTATAAGTACATACTATGAATAAAAACGATATTATATTTAATTGTTAATACATACTATAATTAACGTAGATTTCTTCTCCTATAAGAATTGAACAAACCAATATTCATTTTAACTACATTCTTAAGTTTTCTCCTTCCAGGCATTTGAGTTAACAGGTTCTATATTATAGATTTTTATTTTTATTTTTATATTTTTCAATTTTTTTTGTTATTAACTTTTATTAATTAAGACGAATTATTTGTTTCACATTTCTTTTTTCTATTAGTTTATTATACAAAACAATATTTAATATGTTTTTATATTTTTCAATTTGTGTAGTTCATCGTTTTTTTATTTTTTTTGCGTTAGTAAAATACCAAAGTTAATAGAATAATAATATTAGATATATAGATTTTTTATGTTTGTAAAACATTTAATTTATATTTAAATTTGTTTTACAGGTTATTTACAAATGCTTATGGAGGGTGAAACGATAACATTGTTTGACCAACTTCGATATGGTCAAGAGGATATTATTATTAAGGCGAGAGTCTTAACAATTTGGCGTGAACAATCAAAGAATGATACTAATAAGGATTATTCCATTGAAATGGTGTTAATGGATGAAAACGTAATACTTATATATTCTATAGGCGACTTATAAATTGTCTTATACAGTTTACTTTCTTTAACTTTAACAATAACATATACCGTTTTTTTTTTTTTTTGCAGGGTGATAGAGTTCAAGCTCTTATTCGTAGTAAATTTGTTGACATGTTTGAAAGTTATTTACATGATAAGCATGCTTACATAATTAAATATGTTCGTGTAGATATGAGTCTTTCAAATATGAACATTAGCTCACATGGAAAGAAAATCTTTTTCACTCAGCTTACTCAACTTTTCACCTGTTTTGATTTTATTGGTGATGAATATGGTTTTCGATTTTTACCTTTTGATTCCATAATAGAAAAGGATTTGTTTACAAATTATTCGATAGGTGTTTTTTCTTTTTATATATGTATACATCAGATTAAATATTTATTTTTATAATTATACCTATGTATAGGACTAATAATATTAGTTTCAATAACTTTTTACTGATGTCATTGGTTACGTTAAGACTGTAAAGAATTACGATGAAAGTAAAATAAAGGGTTCTTTCAAACCAAAAAAATCGTATGCTTTTGGAGATTGAAGATTCAGAGTAAGTTGTAATTGTTATATCTTAATTCGGACTATAATTATTACGTTTTGGGCATAACTTATACATTTTGTTGTTAACTATATTTTTCATATGTAATTTTACATATATGTTTAGGGGACGTGTTATTTGTTTGAAATTATGGGATAAATTTGCCAGTCAGATGAGTACATATTTACATAACCATAGTAATTGTGAACCCTTGGTTGTGATTTTGCAATTTGGATTGGCGTCATATTTCAATTGTTAGTTATTACTACAAATTTATAACTTATTTTTTCGTTTTCAATCTACTTATATTAGATATTGAAATATTATATAAGTATGTATTTATTATAATGATATTTATATTCAAATGTTATTTATGTAGATACTCCCTATGTTTCAACCTATCTTGGGATTTCAAGGCTTTTTATTAATGAACCAACTGAATTCATCAATGTTTATAAAAGAAGGTTGCCTTTATTGTTTTTTTTCATTTCAAATAATACTTTAAAATTTATTTTTTTAAACATTGTATTTAACTAGCTGCTGTTAAAAAAGTGTAAGGTTGATTTAATGTCCTACCTATGATACACTATCAAGTGCATCCTTTGCTGGTCTTCAAGTTTTTTCTGTTACAGAGAATGGTTTTTTGGTTAACAATCCTTACTGTAACATAGGTGATATCTGGGAGATTTTAGAGGTAATAAACATAAAGTTCTCATAAACTTTCATAATTTTATTATATGTATAGATAATAACAACTTACTAATGTTTATTTAATCTATGCAGGTTAAACATCTCATTATTTTAGGAACTGTTATTGAAATACACAAGAATTTTGGGTGGTTTTATATGGCTTGTCCAAAGTGTGATGATAAGGTAAATATAGAATATGTTTTGTATGAGTCAAATGGTATGGGTGGAGGTTTTGAAGAACGAGAAATTTGTACCTGTATAAATGAAATTTGTAGTGAAAAGGATGTCACACCTGTTCCAAGGTAATACTTATACAATTACTTCTACTCAATTTATTAAATATTATATCATGTAAATAAAAAAAATAAATTATTACGAAGTTTTATTTAAAAATATTAATTATTTAAATGTATATAGGTTTCGCATTCAAATTACAGTTAAAGATATTACTGGAGATGTAAAACTCAATTTGTTTCATAATGAGGCATCAAAAATGATTCCAATATCTGCTGAGACTTTGCTTTTAGAAAACAAGGTATTCCTATTCTTATTCCTGCATCAATCATGTTTTACTAATGATGTTGTCTAATTTTTATCTATTACGTTTTTTTAACAAAACTAAAGATCCAATATATTTTTTTTACAGAGTGCCTACACTGTTAAGTTTCTAGATGAGCTAATGTATCTACGTGATAGAGAGTTTGCATTTAAGATATCTGTAACAAAAGACAATTTGCAAACACTCGATGAAGTTTACCCGATATCTAATGTTACTGATGATAATTTTATTATGTCGGAGATTAAGCTAAAGTTTCAATCAGTTGATGAGGTAATTTATTACATTTATTGATTTGTTTTGTATACTAATTTATCGTTTTTTAGAGTAAACATTTTTAAATACGGATTAATAAATGTCTTAATTTTATGACACAGGTCAATGAAGGACAATGTTCTGCTTCTCCTACTGGCGCAAGTTTAATGACATACGTAAAGTATAAAAGTACCCGTAAACTGGTTCCTGTGTACCAGCTGAATGGCAAGGAAAAATCAAGTTAGACAACTTATGGCGACTTCAACTCAACTACAGTTGTTCTACATTTATAAGAGTTTTTGGAATTACAAATAAATTTTACATAATTTCCAATTATGTTTTTCTGAAGTTTAACTGATTGACACATTATATTATTTCCCTTGCTTATAAAGTATTAGTTGAATGTTGTTATTAACTATCCCTTGCTTATATTATATGGAAACACAAATATTCAAAATTAACGGATTAGTTAAAGCATTTATCTATAGATCGGTGATAAACATTTGAAAAATCAAGTAACTTTAAAATTTTGTTTCAAATTTACATTATCCATTACAATATTAGTAGTTAATCAACAATTATATAAACATTCACTATATAGGTAAAAAAACGTCAATAATATTTCAAATCAAAACAATGCAAAATTCTAATACATAACAAACTTAATAAGGTTCCTCATCCTCATCGATTTCAGAGTCGTATGAGTCTTCCACTTCCACCATTGCCGCCTCTTCCATAAACCACATGATTTTCATTTTTAGTGTAATGTGCTTGGTGAAATATGTTTATGTTCAGTACAATTGTCATTTATCTTTATTACAATTATGATATTCGATTATTTTCGGTTTAAATGCAAAGGAATACATATTCGTTAATTAAGTTTGTATAAACTCATAAAATTTAAAAATGTTATTTTATTACTTAACTCTATATTAATATTTTAGTAAAATATATTGTACAAATCAACTCCTAATTTACATTATCCATTTTACATATTCTTTCTATCAATACACATAATTTTAAAATTCCATTAATAACACTTTAATTAACAGATCTTTATCATTCTACTAAAAAATTATGTAAACATTCACTATATAGGTATAAAAGAAGCTTTATCAAAATTCAAATCAAAACAATGCAAAATACTAATCTAATAACTAAACAAATAGATCACCAACAATTATTCATTATAGTTATGAACTTCATAATATAAGAAAATTACAACTGTTACTAAAGTTGTTAGTAAATTGCATTAACATAATATATTCAAAACATATGAAACAAAATATGTTAGAAAATACTTATAAAACATACTTAGCATAACATAATAAACTTAATAAGTTTCCTCATCCTCATCCATCTCAGAATCCGTTGACTCTTCCACTTCCACCGTTGCTGCCTCCTCCCTCAACTGCATAATTCTGAGACGGATCATTTGTTCCAAATTCACCATCGCTGTGCTTCTTTTTTCGTTGACCATTCTTATTTGATTGGGTATCTCCAGTAACTGTATGTCATTGGAGTTCTCAATTTCATATCGTGTCAACAACCGATATGAACCGTCGTTAAACTGCACACTTGCAATATTCAACTTTTCAACAAAAATCCAACTATTCACATGAAACTCCTCCATTACTTCGTCAAACTCATCTACTCCAAACTTTTTATCCAACATATTTATAAGTCTACTTTCTTCATAGCATGGCAAACCGATTGTTCTTCCAAACTCATATATTTGTCTTTGGAAATCTTCACCCATTTGCATGATTGCGTTTCTTGAATCAAAAAATATACGTGTGTTGTCGCTCATGATGACGAAATATTTTTTATTGAACCTGCAGAAACGCCAATACACAACCATTTTCATCTTTAATCTCTTTTTCCTTATAGAACTTGTGTGTGTTTGTTTTGGTGTTTATTTGATTTGTGATTTATTTTTTTGTGATTATGATTATATATATATATATATACATATATAATCAAACCGCGTATCTAGATCTGAATTGAAAAAACCGTGTATCAAGGCTAATAATCATTAATATTCTGTTTGAATATTAATTGCTTGATCAGATGAAAAGTCGTGTATTTTCATGCAGTTTACAAAGTGACGGTTAAATTTTTTTATGTTAATATTGATACTTTTAATTATAAACTAACAATGTTAATTTTTAAAATTTTTACATAGAAGTGTGCTAGCCCTAGCCATAGCCGAAGCCCAAATAAGTTTTAGCAAGAGTTTTGGGTGTCCATGTTTTACAGCCTATAATGTGTATTTGGGTTGTAATTGTATATGTATGTTTTATTGAAACAAACAAATAACTCATTTATACTTAAGTTAATTAAGTTTCATACATACATTATTGTGTTGATTTTATAAATCTTACGCTATATAGAAAAAATATTTAGCCAACACATCAAAAGACATAATCATGTGTATTTTTAATTTGTTATAAAATTAAAATAAATTTATAGAAGAAATAATGAATTGTAGTCTAATTGCGTAGTGAATTAGTGAATTTGAAACTTTGATGCATGATCAAAATCGTGTATCATTTTGTTTAGATGTATATTTCATTAAAATATTTGTTTCTAATTATATAATTTATGTTTTCTTTTAGTAACGTATATGTGAACAAAGATATACATATAGATTGTGTGATGTGTATGTGTATTTTTGTTTAAATGAAGGTCGTGAATCATCACATATGAATATGTATATGATTACATATATATACATAAGGTTTTTTAAAATCTATTATGTTTATATCTATGAAAGTCGATGTGTTTTGCAATGACAATAAACAAGAGCCAAGGACAGTCTCTATCCAAAGTTGGTTTGTACTTGAAAGATCCCGTTTTTTTCGCATGGACAGCTGTATGTTGCACTGTCAAGGGTAACGAGTAGAGATGGTCTGAAAATACTAATACTTGATAAAGAAGGTAATGTTAAGAACGAACACTTCAAATGTTGTATACCAAGAAGTATTTGCAAATTTATGAATGAGTATTATGTATTCAATCAATATATTCTCTTTTTTTGTGTAATGTAGTTTGTGAAATATGTTTATGTTCCTTACAATTGTCATTTATCTTTTATTGGAGGTGAATACATATTCGTTAATTAAGTATATGCATATTTTAAACAGTTATAAGAAACGTTCATATGTGATTATATTATAATAATTTATAGTGTTTGCAAAACAATATATAAACAGATACTTTACACATTAAAGCTACTAAATCTTATACGTTTGTTTGTCATGTTAGAGATTTAAGTACTATGATACAACACATGCATGTATGTATTTTATAAATTCTCACATAATATCATCTTATATTCATTTTCATTTTACTCGGGTATTTGCCACGTGTTAACGCGGGTACAAACCTTGAATGTGTGAAGATGTTTAATCGAGTGAAAGATTCTAAATAAATGAAATCTTTGAACACCAACATAAAACCACCCATTTTGTCATTTGACTTGGGTATACACCGTGTGTACACGTGTGACTATAACCTAGCTTTTTATAAACTTTTAAAATTTAAGAATCTAATAACAATTAATCAAATCAATATTGATATTTTACTTTTGTATTGTACATATCACATCCTCTATTCACAACATTCACTATGAACTTAAAATCTATTCACAACTTTTCTAAATTCTATTCTTACCACTTTAATCAAAGCATCTTTATCATTATAATCAGCAATTATTGGAACACTCTATTTATAACCTAAAGCCAAGTTCAAATCAAAGTAATGAAAAATATTAATCTAATAACAAAACCAATAGATTACTAACCATAACTGATTAAGGTTGTTATACTCAATATACATCAAAATTTCAACTTTTACTAAAGTTGTTAATAAACTGCGTCATAACATATTCAATACATATCAAACAAAAATTATTTTAAGTTCATATAAAACATACTATACTTAATAAGCTTCTTCATCATCATCCATTTCAGAATCGGATGACTCCTCTGCTTCCACCATTGCCGCTTCCTCCTTCAGATTCATGATTTTTAGGCGAATCATTTGTTCCAGGTTCAGCATCGCTGTGCTTCTACTGCTGTTACACATGCGTACCTTATCGAGTTCCACCAGCAAGTCATAGTCATTGCAGTTTTCAATTTCATCTCTTGACATCAACCGATATTCACCATCGGTAAACTGCACACTTGCAATATTAAGCTTTTCAACAAAAAACCAACTGTTGACATGAAATACCTCCATAACATCATCAAACTCATCCACTCCAAAGATTTCTTCCAACTTGCCAATTAGTCTGCTTTCTTCAATGCTTGGCAACTCGATGTTTCTTCCAAACTCATACATTTGTCTTTGAAACTCTTCTCCCATTTGCATAATCGCCTTTCTTGAACCAAAAACTAAACATGTATTGTCACTCATGTTTACCAAATATCTACGCTTGATTCTGCAGAACCTCCCATTCACAACCATTTCCATTGTTTAATATCTTTTTTTTAGAACTTGTGTATGTTTATTTTGAAGAAAGTAGATTTGGGATTATGATTATATACATTTAGATAAAACGTGTATAAAGATCTGAAGTGACAACATCGATTTTCAACACTAATAATAATTAATATTTGATACCCTATTAATTGTTTGATCAGATGAAAAGACTGGTTTTTGCATGCAGTTTACAAAGTGGTGGTTGTTAATTTCTGAATTTAATATTTCGAATATTAATTATAAACTATCAAAGTTAATGGTTATTGTTATTTACAATACGTGTACTAACAATTGTTAGTGTTATTAACAATAAGTATACTAGCCCAAGCCCAATTAAGTTTAGGCAAGTCTGTTGGGTTAAGAAATTTTTTAGTCCATAATGTGTTTTTGGGTTGTATTTGTATATGTATTTTTTTATTAAAACATACATGTAAGTCATTTATACATAAGTTTATTCAGTTTCATACATAATTATGTGTGTTTATTTTTTAAATCTTATGATACACAGAATACATATTTAGCTAACACATAAAAAGACATAAACATATGTATATGTTTTTTAATACAAAAAGAAATAAATCTTTTTGAAACCATCTTTCTCAAACTCATGCATATTTTGGTTTTTCTTTAATCCTATGTTTTCGTACTGATTTATTTGAGGAAGATTCGTATTTTTGTGTATTAGTCATAAATATGTTACCTAAATTGGGTTTAAAGTTTATAAAAACTACTTTCAAATAGCATGAGCTTCTCTGTTTTTTTTTAATTATGTCAACTTTCTATTAATTTATTAATCTATTTTTGTACGAATGTTAATGCTAACCAATCAGAATTAATACTATTAAATTCGATTTACGAAATTTATTTTTATTGCGTAATAAGTTTCATTTTAATAATCATTTTATAAAATACAATTTATTGAATAAATAATTTAAAATTTTAATACATTCTAAAAATATATTTCAATACTCCTATAAATTTTCAATAAACCATTAATCATTTTAACTAGGTTTCAATACTCCTATAAATTTTCAATAAACCTTTGATCAGTTGCTGCATCTGAATACTCAAGCTATTGACCTCATTTAGTATGCTAAGTCGTAATATAAATCAGTTGGTTTTGCAGCCATGAAAATCTCTATTATACGGCAGTTTTGAAATATCCATTATGAGGTTTCGTCGTGTTTTTATGAAGTTCACATTTGATAGTTGTTTCACTTAGGTTTCCAACTTGTAAGCTAAATTTGACTTATAACAAGTCAAATAGTAAATATATTCATATCATATGCTTATATGTAAGTTATTTATTTAAATCTTTATCGAAGGTAGTTTTTAATCACCGTGTAATTTGATCTAAAATTAAAATAAATGTTTTGCTTACCTAATGAATTTTAGCATAATTGCGTAGTGGATTAGTGAATGTTGAACTTTAATGCATGGTCTATACAATTATTGTGTATATGCATATTTTAAACAGTTATAAGAAACGTTCGTATGTGATTATATTATAATAATTTATAGTGTTTGCAAAACAATATATAAACAGATACTTTACACATTAAAGCTACTAAATCTTATATGTTTGTTTGTCATGTTAGAGATTTTAAGTACTATTATACAACACATCCATGTATGTATTTTATAAATTCTCACTTAATATCATCTTATATTAATTTTCATTTTACTCGAGTATTTGCCGCGTGTTAACGCGGGGCTCTAACCTAGTATGAAATATATCACGGTAATCATTTATAGCTTCGTGCTTTTTTTTTTATTTACACTCATCTTTTACTATTTGCACGGTTGCACCAAGGTAGATGGAACGAATAATAAATCATGATTGTAGATTTTTCATTTTAAAGACATGTTTTAAGTATTGTTACATAATTCATTTTAGACACGCTTTAGTTCTTCACGAAGATAGTCAAAGAGAACACAATCCCCTTACTAATAAATAAAATGTTTTTATGATGTCATTTTATACTTTTATAGTATTGCTATTATGTTTTAGTTTTAGTTTTAAAAATTTGTTGTTTTACGTGATTAACAATATCTAATGGTGAGCAATAATTGAAAACAGACGAAACCAAACCAAATCAATTGAAAACTAGATTAACCTAAAAACCAATATTAACTTAAAATTGGTTATTGGGTTTTTTGTACCCCAGTTGACAGAAATTAACAAAATAGAAACCGAACAATTCATATATTCTTAACTTTTATATCTCCATTTCATGTATATATACCCTCATTTCATGTACTTCTAAGCAAAACTTTTAGTTAAAGTTTCATCATCATCAGCTTACCTAGTTAGTCCCACAAATAGCAAAGCTAAGGTAGGGAGGGTCCTAGGAGAGTAAGATCTAGACAGCCTTACCTCTACCCCGTGAGAATAGAGAGGTTGTTTCCAGTGAAACCTCCGACTCGGTAGTGGTTATGCATCAAGCCTTGGACAAAAGGCACATAACACTTAGTAATCGGGACAAGCCCGATTTGTGCATGTACCCCCTTGTCTTTTGTCTATCAACACTACCACATGATATATGATTAGCTGTCCGTCGTTTTAATGTTATTTTCACGAAATTAGTAAAATAAAGTTAAAATTAGTGCAATTTTACTTTCGCCCCCTGAGGGCCACATATATGTACATTATATGCGAACACTGCAAGCGAGGCTTAAAGTTTGATTTTGATTATAAAAAAAATTAACTGAATCAAAATCAAAACTGTTAATCTTACAAAATAAACTAAACCAGTTAACTAATTAGTTAAAAAGATAGATTAATCAATGACTTTGGTTTCGGTCGAGACTAATAACCAAACCATGCACACCTTTAGAAATGTGTCTATGTTCACCGTTGTATCATATAGACACCCTCCTAGTATTATTTATTAATTTGAGAGATTACTGAATCAATTTTCTCCCCGACTCCAACAGTGTCCTTTTCCAATTTGATTGTATGTAATAATGTGTCTAACTCATTGTAATGGTACGTCCATATTTCCAGATTGATTCATAATTGTAGTGAGTTTTGTTGCATACGCATATGATACGCATATGATTTGTTTTTAATGAGTTTTGATGTACAAGTATATAGGCATGTGTAATCCATTACATTTGTGTATTCAACTTCGTAGGTTTATATATAAAACAAAGAAAATAAAAGGGCAATAGAACGAAAAATAGTAAGGAATGGTCTTTAATTGTCACAATGATTGATACGCACGTGTGAAGTACTACATGACAAAGAAAGAAAAGAATATGGTAGCACTACACGCGTTTCTAAAAAGAAATATATTAGAAAGACTACCTCCGCCATTAGTTTCTCTATGGGCGACCGAAGACCGGCGGTTAACCGACTACCAGGGAAACAATTGGAAGGGATCCATGATTCAGATAATCAAGACAACGCAGGAGAGATCAGGTTCTATATCACAAACTTACCGGATGGTTATAGTGGTAATGACCTTGAGAGATTGATGAAGGACTTTGGAGAGATTTCAAAAATATACATTGCTCGAAAGCGAGATAAAGTGGGTCGACGTTTTGGTTTTATAGCTTTTCAGAAGATCAAAGACATAGAAGAATTGAAAGAGAGAATGAAGAATATTTGGTTGGGATCTTATAAGCTTCGGGCTAATATTGCTTTATTCACAGGTTTGGAGGAACAACGTCATGTTAAACCTGTTATGAAAGAAATTACTGTTCCATTGGTAGAACAAAGGCCTATTGATGTTCGTAAGTTCTCAAACGTTGCGGAGTCTAGTTCCTTTAATGAAATGCTTACTGGCATTAAAGACGAACGAAAAGAAGAAGCATTGGTTGTTATTCCGGACGTCACTAACGAATATAGTGAGGGTCATGGCAAGGCTTTGGTGGCTACAGTTTATGATGTTGATGCGTTGAAGAAAGTTTCGTCTATTGTCAAAGATCTTTCTCATGAAAGGGGAGTGATGCAATTCTTGGGGGTCTCTCAGTTTTTTTATCTTTCCGATTAGAAGAAGAAGCAGTGGAATTCAGGACTAAAGCTCTAGGTTGGACCGATGTATTCAAAGATATTGAAATATGGAGAGGTCAATCCTTTGCTTTTGAAAGGGTAGCTTGGTTGAAGATTCAAGGGGTCCCTTTGAATGTGAGGTGTAATGAAACGATTGATGCGATCGGATCAAAGTTTGGGAAGATCATTCACAAGGCCAACGTTAGTTATTATGATAACGATTTATCGTTTGAGTATGTCGGAGTTTTGGTTGGAGAAGGACGCCGGATCATGGATGAAGTTGTTCTACAGTGGAGGCGTCGCAGATTCCGAGTGTGGGTAATGGAGGAAATCGGTGATTGGATTCCGGACTTCCTTTTCAAAAAAGCCGATGAAATTCCGGCCAACAGTAGTAATAAATGCCAATCTCCGGTGAATAATCATTTTATGGAAACTAATGATGGCATTGATGAGGCGTTGAACATTCCAATTTTGAGGAGAGTGTTTCGAATCCTAACCATAATGATAATAATATTTCCTTACAAACCAATAATGATAATAATATTCCTTTTCAAAAATTAAATGAGGAGAATGTCTCGATTCCTACCCATAATGATAATAATATTTCCTTAAAAACCAATAATGATAATAATATACCTATTCAAAACATTAATGATAATCTCACCCAATAATTACTCAATAATGATGGGTTGACTAGGATTCAAAATGAATTTCCAACCTGGGATGAGTTTGTTAATAGGTCAAAGGGAGATAAGTCTTTGGTGAAGGCCCACATGGAACCGCTAGAAAGCAACTTGGACCAGATTATTAAAAAGAAAGACAATCCCAAACCCAAGAAGACTAGGCCCAATTTTTATAAAGCTAAAATGTGTTCTGTTGATGAAAGGCCCAGTAGTTCCAAAAGGCCTAGACTAGATTTTGATCCGGCCGGTTCGGATCCGTTTGGACTTAATGTTCTTTTGGGTATTACTAATTCTAAGGCACAGGACAATTTTGTGAACAGGACTGAAAATTCCCAGGGTAGTGTTTCGATGGAGGCAGAGGTGACACAAAACAAAGTGCATGTTCGAGATCTCTGACAATAGTTTAAAGCAAGTCGAAAACAAAGCTGTGGATGAAGAAATCAGTAGTACCGTGGAACTTGGAGGCAAATTAGGGGCTGATTTAAATGGTTTCGATAACTTGGTTCGTGAGGCGGTTGTGGAAGAAGGTTCACAACGAGGTAATTTATGAATTTTTTGTCGATAAATGTTAAGGGGATTGGGGCGGAAGGGAAGGTTGATTGGGTTAACCGAATGAAGTGTAGGCACGAGGTTTCGTTCTTGGTTATGCAAGAGACGCAGATGTCTTCTTCTGCTTCTTTTGATTTTAGCCGAATTTGGGGAGGTGGAAATTTCGGGTATGACTATGTTGATGCGGTAGGGCGTTCGGGTGGTTTGTTTAGTATTTGGGATGAGAAAGTTTTTTCTAAGACTTTTTCCATTGCAAATCCGAATTTTATTATTACTGGTGGTCTCTTAATTTCGGATAATACTCCCCTAAATATTATTAATATTTACGGGCCTCAAAACGTTGTCCAGAAAAGGAGATTATGGGAGCAAATTTCAGTTATTATTCTAGAATATTCTGGTCTTTGGATGTTGATTGGGGATTTCAATGCTGTCCGGTTCCCTGAAGATCGGAAAAATTCTCTTTTTAATCCGGTTAGTGCGGGGGATCTTAATAACTTTATCGATTTTTTTGGGCCTTAAAGAGTATAAATTGCGTGGGAACAAGTACACCTTCATGGTTGGTAATGATAAGGGCTATAAATTCAGCAAAATCGATCGGATTCTCGTTTGTCAAAGTTTTCTTGATAAATGGCCTCAAGCTACTGGTTGTGAAGATATTATTGTTAATTCTTTAGACAGGGACGACTATGTGGGAAGACCCGATGATATTATTTCTGCTAAATTCAAGGCTGTTCGTGAAGCATTGAAAGTGTGGCGTATTGAAAACCATGAGAAGGAAGGACAACAGTTACAAGAAATGCAAGAAGAGATTAATAAGTATGAATCTTTAATGGAGGATCATGATTTGGAAGAAGCGGACTTGTGGATTTACGAGGAGCTTAAAAATTTTGTGGGGTTAATCGAACATTACAAAGCTCTTGACATAAAACAAAAATCGCGGGTTCAGTGGGCGATTAACGGGGATGAAAATTCGGGCTTTTTCCATTGTGTGGTTAATGGTCGAAAGGCCAAAAACCACATTCCGGGTCTTATGGTTAATGGGTCTTTGGTTTCAAAACCCTCTCTTGTTAAAAAACATATTTTCCAATTTTTTCGATCCCTCTTTGCTTCTAATCAGTCTTACAGGCCACATTTGGAGTGTAATAATTTAAAGAAGTTGTCCGAGGCTGATAAAATTGACTTAGTGGCTGAATTCTCAAGAGAAGAAATTAAACTAGCGGTTTTTTATTGTGGCAGCGATAAAGCGCCAGGTCCAGACGGTTTTAATTTCTTTTTTCTGAAACATTTTTGGACGTTCTTTGAAGATGACTTTGTTAATCTTATGGCCGATTTTCATAGCGCGGGTCACATTAATCATGGGTATAGCGCGGCTTTCATTACGCTTATCCCTAAAATTAAGTACCCGGTGGATCTTAAAGAGGCCCATTACGTTGATTGGCATCTTATCTAAAGTTATTTCCAAAATTTTGGCGAATCGAATCAAGAGGGTGATGCAGAGTATTATTTCAGAGAATCAGAGCGGTTTTCTCTCGAATAGATTCATTCTTGGCGGCCCGCTTATCATTAATGAGATGGTGTCTTGGCTAAAAAGAAAAGGTGAGAAAGCGTTATTATTTAAAATTGATTTTCAAAAGGCCTACGACAATGTTCATTAGGACTTTTTACTATAAATTTTAAAGCAAATGGGTTTTCCAAATAGATGGTGTATGTGGATTGAAGGGGTCTTAAAATCGGCGAGGTCGTCCATTCTAGTTAATGGGTCGCCTACTTATATGTTCCAGCGCGGAAAAGGCTTGAGGCAGGGCGACCCATTATCTCCTTTTCGGTTTTTAGTGGTCATGGAAGCTTTTACTTGCCTTATTAATAAAGCTTCGGATATTGGAGTTTATGAAGGTTTACGGTTTGGAAATGAGAAACTTAATATCTTACATCTTCTATATGCGGACGATTCCCTTATTGTGGGTAAATGGTCCACGAACAACTTTCATAATCTGATCCACATATTACGAGTATTTCACCTTTGCTCCGGGCTAAAGATCAATTTACATAAGTCTAGCCTTTATGGTATTAATTGTGTGGAGCAAGAGATAGTATCTTTGGCAGAGATGTGTGGTTGCAGGCACGGTAGTTTAACCTTTCGACTATCTCGGAATTAAGGTGGGTGGGAATATGAAACGTGTCAAGAGTTGGGACCTGGTGGTTAATAAATGCAAGTAACGGTTGAAACTTTGGAAGGAAGACTCTGTCTATTGGTGGCCGTCTTGTTTTAATCAAGTCGGTTCTTCCTAGTTTACCCAATTATTACTTTTCGCTTTATAAAGCCCCGGTGAAAGTGGTGGAAGAAATGGAAAAAATTATGAAGCGGTTTTTATGGGCCGGTGATGATAGTGTCAAGAAAATCCATTGGGTGGCTTGGGACTTAGTTACAACGCCTAAAAAGTATGGTGGCTTGGGGGTATCGAAGCTATCGGAAGTGAATTTCGCTCTCTTGACTAAATGGGCTTGGAGGTTTAAAAATGAAGATTCATCATTATGGCGGAAAGTGATCAATCATTGTCACGGGAAGAATAGGTCTTGGGATATCCTTCCTATGAGCCGAAACATTTCAGGACGGTGGAAATCTATGGTCAAGTGTTTGAACAAGTTAGTGATACAATCGTCTTCTTTAAACTCCTTTTTTTAGAGGAGTGGTTGGTAATGGTAAGGACGTCCGGTTCTGGTTAGATAAATGGCGAGGGGACGTCTCTTTTAAAAGAAAAATACCCTGATTTGTTTCGCCTATTTGTTAACAAACATGCTGCAATTTCCTCTTTCTGGGACGCGGACCAGCTTTCCTTCATTTTTGAATGGAGTAGAGCCTTAACAGTTGATGAAACAGTTTTGGCCCACAGTTGAAAAGTAATGTTACAGGACTGCTTCTTTCTCCTGCTAAAGACCGATGGACCTGGACTTCGAGTAAAGATGGTTCTTTTTCTGTAGCCGAGGTTAAAAATCTTTTTATAACAGATCATGTGCAGCAACAGCTCTTTTCTATGAAATGGATCACCTGGGTTCCTCCTAAAATTAAGATTTTTGTTTGGCGTCTTTGGCGGGTAAACCCGATGTACATGTTGTAGTTTTCCAGCCTCTGGTCCTTGTTTTGAGGACCGGTTGTGCGTTTTTTTAATGAAGTTCACCTTTCAAGAAAAAAACATGAAAAGAGTATGAGAATATATGTGTAAGATGGTAAAACTGATTGATCCTATTTCATTCAATAGGGTTATAATATACAGAGATAAACTAGGCCTGTGGGCTCGATACTAAACCCTAAATACTATATTCTAATACTCCCTCGCAGTCAGAGCGGTAGAGCATCGGACACTCAAACTGGAAAACAATAAGAACAAAAAAAAAACATAAAGGACATAACAATAAAAATAAAAAGACTTGTCTCGATCTCGATTCTTGACTTGTTGGTCCAAAATTATGTAATCTTCTTGACTTTGCCAAAAAATTATCCGTACTCTTCAATACTTGACTTTAGTTTGGTCCACGACTTCCCCCTATTTGGTTTTGTTTCTATAGTTCCCAATGATAAACATGATCCGCTAGATCCCTCTACTAATAAAGTGGCAGATCCATGTTTGTTGGCTATGACAATACAAAATATAAAGAAAAAAAAAGGCTTGTGGAAAGAAAGAGATAAGAAGTAATCAGGAAAGAAAAAGTTATAAGAAGCAAATAGACACCCGTCGACCCTGATCGTGTGGTGGTGTGTCAACACTGAGGAGATGGCGAAAGACGGTGACCGTGGTCAGACGACAATCGTCGAAAGAGAATTGAGATCCGTAGATCGAAGATAGATATCCGATCAAACCGTGGTTCGATCGACTAAGATAAGTGGAATAAGACCATGGTCCGACATGAAAAGACGACAAGAAACAAAATCAATGACGACAGAGAGAGAAGCATCATTGGAAGATGACATGATGTGACCGAACTAACACCCAAAACACTATAATTAACCAACAAATAGAATCAATTTTCTTTTTTTTTTTGTTCAGTGTGCACGTGGCAAGCAACAAGATTCAACACACAATAACTAATGTTTGGTTATTGATAATTTCACCAGCAACTTAAAAAAAAGGAATTGATCGACGACTTTGAACGATTGGCGAAACGGATAAGTGGCATGAGTCTTCAAGCTTTATTCAAAGGAACTAGAAAATAGAAAGAAAAAAAAAACTAAACCGGAAACAAAACGAAGATGGGACATGGCAGCGGCGGTAGCGATACACCGCCCTGTCTAGGGTTTGAACTTGGTGGAGACAGCTAGGGTTTTTATTTTTGTGATAGCGCGGTGAAGAAGAAGGTTTGGTATGAGGTAATGGAATGGAGGGGGAATGGAATGGACGAGGTAATGGAATGGACAAGGTAATGGAATGGATCATTACAAATCCATGTCTTGTTTGGTTGCCATATGGGAATGAAACAAAACATTACTTTGTGTTGTTAGATAGGTAGGAAAAGACGAAGGAATACAATCGGAGTTGAGTGGTCGTGGTGGGTGGTCGGTGGCGGTTATGGTGGGTGGTGATATGTGGCGATAGCAGCGGTGGTGGGTGGCAGCGGCGGTGGTAGCGACGGTGGTGGGTGGTGATGATGGTGGTGGTGGGTGGTGATGATGGTCGTGGTGGGGGTGGTGGTGGGTGGTAGGTTATGGTGTTGTTAGTAAAAGGAGAATGAGGGATGGAATGAAAAAAAAAACATGGGGGGTGGATGGCAACCGGCAAACCATTTTAACAGCCCTAATAACAACAAAAGTAGTGTAATTTTTAAAATGGAACCACTGAGGTTTCCCAAAAGTTGTCAGATCCATCCAAATGTCTAACCTGATTAAAAACTAACGTTAAAAGATGGGCATTTTGGTCATTTTCTTTATTTCTTTAGTTTTTATATTTATTTAACCAGCTTATATTTCCCCTATTGTGTTTATATATTTTGCATATATATCTATATCTATAACTATATATAAAGAAAAAGGTCTTCAATGGCATGACACTTATAGAGGTCATCCTCCCCTCTTGAGTGTGTGACATGGCATTCTCCCCCTTATTCCCTCCAAAAATCATTTTTCTCTCTCATGCTTCCCCTTACAATTTTTAAATGTTAATAACTTTTATATACGTGATTTTTTTTTTTAAATTACACCAAACTAACGAGCATTTTATGATCTTTCAAACGAGTAACATCATACAAGAAACAAAAAAAATAAACGACTTTTTTTTGGTAGGTTTTTGTTTATACAGGAAAAAACACAATACAACAACGTTACCCAGTAAATCCCACAATTAGCTAAAAAGCTTAGAGTAGGGTACGAGGAGGGTGAGATGTAGGCAAACCTTACCTCTATCCTTGCAGATAGAGAGGCTGCTTCCAAAGAGACCCCAGCTTGACAACACACACTAGACAAGTAAACAACACTAAGAAACTAATAAAGGGCTATTGAATTTAGAGAAACACTGGAAGTGTCACGTAGTAAAATAAAGGTATATATATGCCTTAAAAACAACATAACTCATAAACACCCAAATACAAGTCACCCTTATTGGCCTCTTACCAGTGGAAGAAAAAGTCTAAGCTCCTAGAACCACGCTACGATACAACTTAACCCTCCTTAATAATCCTTAACCATAATCTTGTGTCTCCACAAACCCCTATCCTCGACCATGTTCTTAGAGAGGTGCATCTCTACTAAATCATGCCTAATCCGCTCATCCCAAGTCAATTTGGGTCTTCCTTTACACCTATTTCCCTCTACAGTGAGGGTTTCCACTACTCTAACTGGGTCCGTCATTTGTCTCCTCTTCACATGGCCATACCATCTTAATCTCCCCTTCTTTATCTTGTCTGATATACTAGTTACCCCTAACCTTTTCCTAATAACCTCATTTCTTATTCGGTCTACCCTAGTGTGCCCGTACATCCACCTTAGCATCCTCATCTCTGCTATGTCCATCTTGCGAACTTGTGCCTTTTTGATGGCCCAACAATTTGTCCCACATAACATAGTAGGTCTCACTGCAACCCTATAGAATTTTCACTTTAATTTAGTTGGGAACCTTTTGTCACATAAAACCCCACTGTCAGCCCTCCACCTACACCAACCAGCTTGAATGCAATGTGTGACATCACTATCTAGTTTCCCATCCCTCTGAACAAATGATCCTAAGTACTTGAACTCAGTTGCCTTGACCTTCAATCGTGACTCGAGTATATTCATCGTAAGTTGCACCACTGAAACCACAATACGTGTACTCAGTCTTAGAACGACTAATCCTTAAAACCTCGCCCTCTAACGTTGCACGCCAACCCTCTAGCTTCTCGTTCAGACTATGTTTGGACTCTGCCACTAACACAATATCATCTGCAAAAAGCATGCACCACAACACTGTCTCCTGAATCGAATTGGATAACTCATCCAAGACAACTGCAAAAAGGAACGGACTCAACGCAGATCCTTAGTGAAGTCCCACCCCCACAGGGAAGGCATCAGTATCTCCTATAGGTGACCGGACACTAGTTTCAGTCCTACCGTACATATCCTTAATTAAGTCTATATACCTCTTAGGGACCCCTCTACTCTACAGGCTGAACCAAATCAGTTTACGTGGCACATTGTCATATGCCTTTTCAAGATCTATAAAGGCCATATGAAGATCCCGCTTTTTCTCCCTATACTTTTACATCAATATCCTTAGAATGTGAATTGCTTTCGTAGTTGACCGCCCTAGCATGAAACCAAATTGATTTACCGACACCTGAGTTTCTCTTCTAATTCTAGCCTCAATAATCCTTTGCCATAATTTCATAGTATGACATAACAAGTTAATACCTCTGTAATTCCCACAACACTGTGCATCACCTTTGTTCTTATACAAAGGCACTAAGACACTACTCCTCCACTGCTCTGGCATTTGTTTAGATTTGAAAATACAATTGAAAAAAGTAGTTAACCATTAGACTCCTTCCTTTCCAAGACACTTCCACACCTCAATCAATATGTTGTCTGGACTAACTGCCTTAGCCCTTCCATCTTCCTAAGGGCAGACCTCACTTCTCCCCGTGTAATATTTCGACAGTACCAGTTTTCAGTTGTCGCCTTTGGGTGATGGGGTTGTCATGATCTTGTTGGTAAGCTCTCCCGTCGTTGAAAAGGTTGCAAAAATATGCTTGCCATCTTAGCTTAATGTCGTGATCCTTTACCATAATACGCCCATCTTCCCCCTTTATAAACTTCACCGCCCCTAGATCCTGCCTCCTACGCTCCCTAGCTCTGGCAATCTTGAACATATCATGTCCCCCTCTTTACTTTCCAGTCATTCATACATCTTCTTATTGGCCATGTTCTTTGCCTCTGCCACTACCTTCTTTGCCTCCCTCTTGGCCTTTTTGTATATTTCCTTAAGTGTGGCACACTCCCGATCGTCTGTGCACCTCAAAAGATCTCTAAAACTATCATGCTTACCCCTAATTTTGGTCTGCACCTACTCAGTCCACCACTAAGACTCCTTATGCCCACTTGACTTTCCTGATGTGACTCTTAAAGTCTCAGTCGCCACCTGATTTAGGATAGTTGCCATATCCTCCCACATCCGGTCCACGCCTCCACTCAGTTCAGTCGTTGCCTTAGAGATGACCTTATCTTTGAACTCTGTCATTTTTTTCTCCCTTCAAGTTTCCCCTTGTAATCCTAGGTCGGATATTTCTCTTTCCTACCACCAACTTCTCTCCTAGACCTATATCTGCCACCAACAGATGATGTTGAGTCACCGTAGTCTCTCCGAGTATAACCTTACAGTCCTTCCACCAACGACGATCTTCTCTTCTTATTAATAGATAGTCGATTTGTGTACTCCCCCTGCTAAACGTAACCAAATCCGATTCCCTCTTCTTAAAGAACGAGTTCATAATACCCAAGTCGTGAGCCACCGCAAACTCTAGAAGATCCCTACCGGGCTCGTTTACTAAAAACATACCAAAATGGGTCCAGGTTGATCTACACCATTTTCAACTAGAAAAAGTTTATAGCAACTATATCTAATATTATTTTGTTCCCCTTTGGAAATAAGTAAATGAGGATTTTGGTCACTGGGTAGAACACACCAGTGTTCCCTTTTCGAACAGTTGACCCGAGCATCGAAACTAGATTCAGTAGAAATATCTTGATAACTCGGTTCAAGAACAAAAAACCAGCAATGTTGACCAAGACTAGCTGATAGGGCCATCATAATAACTAGATTGGTAGAAATATCTTGCCGACTCTAACTCAACTAAAATCACATTTTAAGGTAATATACAAACTTATTTTTTTTTAAATTTAATCCTTTTGTCTTTGGTCGAATGGAATTACACATGCTACGGTATAGTTTGTTGGAGCTTCCTGTCTCAGCAACTGGCTTGTATCCCATCGGTATCAAGCTTATAAAGTACGGAGTACCTAAGATTTCTTCAATTTTTACGAATCCAATATATAGTCACGGGTATAAATGAGTTGAGTCATACATAACCTACTCAAGATCAACTCCTTAAAAGCTCAAATCCAATCAAACTTAACTAAGCTTGAGCCTATATTAGAGCGCACTTAAAAAACGAGCTCAAGCCCAAACTTCACATACCAGACTTGGCTTAACCAGGCTTACAAAACTAAATGAGAATATTTATACAAATATAATAATTTAACTTTGATGATAAACATATAATTTCATAATAAATATTATGTATATAAGAAAATTCTGAACACAATTTGACCCATACCCGTCTTGACTTGTTACTGGACCCACTGTGCTAGCTCTACAAAGCTTTAATTCAACATCAACAGTTGAACACAATTGCTTCTGGTACACAGAAGATGTTGGCGCACAAGGGCCATCTTATAACCTGTATATGTAAGGCTCCATCACCTACTCCTAGAGATTCGCAGCCGCCTACTTTCCACAGACAAGGGGAGATGTAACTGGTCATGTGAAACAATGGAGCACTAAATGTGCAAAACTTAAGATGCACCTATGTAGGGCCATGTGGGGTGGGGCTGCTTTGACCCTTGCCCATAGAGTTCAGGGAGATATGGCTATGGAATTTATAAAAGGTATTCCAAAATCATTTACAAAATAAAAAAGATGTAATAATGTAAGCCAACGAAAACACATGGGTCAGATCAGGTTACGGATCAAACTGGGTCATGTCAAAAGAGATAGTTTCAAAAAGTATAAAACAAACGACTGGATAGGCAACTCTTAAAAACCCAGAACAAAATTAAACGAGGAAATAATCGGTTAATTTACACAGATTGGAAAAGGGGGTGAGTTAAGGTGGGTAATTTGATTCATTAAATTTTGCAGCCCTATGGACCTATAGGCAGACTTTAGTCACCAAAACAAAAACCTTCTTCAAAGTGATATGGACCCTATGTCGTTATAGTAAATGTGGGAACAGGGCCTTGCGAAACGACTACCTAAAGATACAACTTGCAACTTGGGAAAGGCAAAACCTGTTACCACTTGGTACCCTGTCTTGATTCAGCAAAAGGCCAAGCCCAAGTCCTCTAATATTACCATCTTAACTATATATATAGAGCTACGGATTCTTTACATATGTTTTCCTATCAACTGCATGCCAAAAAGGTAAAATAAAAGACAAGATATAAGACTACGAGATAACCACCGGATTTCAATGAAGTTAAGCATTCTTAAAGAATTATGGCTCCGGATCTAAGAAGACCACTTTTGCTTTCGTTGAGGCTCGTGGGAACAGCATAACATCCTTTGCAATGTTACACCTTTTCTCAGCATCAACTGTTGCACTTGGTCGGATAATCATTTTTTCAAGATGTGGAGAATGGTCGAGCAGAAGCTTTATAAACAGCAACTCTGGTCTTGATCCTTCCAGAGATGTAATTTCTACCGTTTTCAACATGGACAATGCACACTCAGGGGATTCTAAATGATTAGATGCTGATTCCAAATCAGCCTCAGGTTCCTACGAAAGTGAAATTATGTCTTACCATCCAACTGTTTACTATATAAGACAAAAAAAAAAGATACTAACAAACATTTAGCCCTCTTTACCATCGGCATATGTGTGACACGAAGCACTTTCAGATTAGTTGAGTTCCGAAGCATACACAAAGCACTTTGAAGTTGATCCAAATCATCGACACTTAAACTTTGGAACCTCAATCGCTGTAAGCGTTTTATGGCTTGTGAAAGCGAGTCTGGAAACTTTTCTGCTGCCTGCAGTGAAAGTAAGACTGCAGTGAAACATAGAAATCGTTTTTGCAGCCTCTAGTTTATGACAAACATAGAACAAAAGTTAAACATTTTGATTTGAATGTTGGTATCATACCTTAAGAAAATAACCATCAATGGTAAATGTAAGAAGCTTGGGCAACTTGCTTAACATCCTCACCAAATTAAATCTTTCGACTTGTAGAAAATCTTGCATGGGTTTCGCCAACATATATAAACCGCATGAAGGCGTTCACTATGAAATAACCGAAGCAAGATGGCATCAGGGCAACTGATGACCCGCAAACACTGCAGATTTTCTGCTTTGATGTTGAAATTGTTGACACTGACACAGGTTTTCAGGGCCAACGTCTTAAGTTGTGGTAAATTGATCATAGTTTGACGTACACTATCCCCAAAAGTAACATTCTTGAGAAACATGCCTTGCAGATTCGGAAACCCCTGAAACTCAAGCAGTGGCTTGAAAATACAGTTATACAACTTCAAATTTCTCAATTCAAGACAAGAGAATACGGAGGATGGGACTTGAGAAATCCGACTAAAATTAATAATGAAAAGTTCCTTAACACTGTTTCTGGATAAGATTAACATCCATAGATCAACATCTTGGAAGCTATCAAGAACTATCTGTCTTGGTATATGGAGAACAAATTTGAAAATGGGACCCTGGTGATGGATCATAATCTTGTTTATTACCCTTATAAACCCATTATGACTGAGAACTCCATTTTGTGATAACTTTATACAGAATCGTTGATCTAAATTCAGCGTCCTCATAGTGGTCCATCTATACCTCCAGTTTTTAGAGAGAACACATGTTCTTACAGCATCTTTGATCGGGAGCCGCTCTAGAATCGGGTCTATCAAATCCTCCGACAAGTTACTGATTATGTCCTGTTCAGCAGCAGAGGAGGAGGTTAGAAACCTCCTCTTACGAGTCTCTGTTATTATATTCAACAAAACCATAGACTCAATCATTGAAAAATCCAAATACAATGTTTATTATGATTGTCTGTCATTACATTCAACAAAATCATGAATCAATCTGTGGCAGCAAAAAGAGGATAGTTCAAAAAGAATGAGATACATGCAAGTTTGGGAGCAACCTTATAAAATTAAAGATTTCTTCAAACATATAAAAGAATCAGATACAGTTCACTAAATGTAAAAAACATTATAAAGAATTCTTGAAACATATAAAAGAATCAGATACAATGAACAATATTATACAGATTTCTTGAAAGATATAAAAGAAAGAGATAGATGTAATTAAGTTTGCCAAGTGTAACTTACCCATGTAAACCCGAAAGTTGAACAACGGGAATTTAGGGATCCGAAAATAAAACTGCTTCACCCATCCTTCTCTCGGAAATAATTTTTTTTGGAATAAGAATTTCATTCACACAAAGCGCCAAAAAACGGACTTCAAAAAGAAGACCGCCGGCTCACAAAAACAATTACAACATATACAATGGAAAATGACACCAATCCCTCCACATAATCCCATTACATTTGAATCTACTTTTAGCCCATAAAAACGTTATAGACTTAACACTCGCTACAATATTTCCCACATTCGGCCGCTTCCCATTAAACGGAGAGTCGTTCCTCGCTTTCCAAAGCGACCACATAGTAACGATAACAATCCCGTGTACTATCTTTTTACCCTTCTTGTCACCGCTCGTCGTCTTGTACACTTGTAGAAGATCCTTGATCTCGAAAGCATAAATCAGAGCTAAACGACACCATCTACCAATACCCTCCCAAACATTTGCAGCGATAGAACAATCTGATAACATATGTATGGCCGTTTCTTCATAACAGTTACACCAAGGACAATTCTTATCCGTAATACCAATGTTTCGCTTGACTAACGCCACTTTTGTAGGTAATCTATCCATCTCGGCTCTCCATGCCATAATCAAACACTTTGCAGGAACCCACGACACCCACTTTATAACAAAACATTGATCATAATTGTTCCGTTTCATTAACATCTTCGAAGCCTCCTTCGTGGAAAAAACAGCTTCCGAGTTCCCAGCCCAGAACCAAGCATCCTGCCCCGCTTGAACACCTTCATTTGCTACAGCTTCACACAAGTGTAACCACTGCAGAAACTCGTCTGTTTCCTGCAGAAAATCGATCCAGTCAGCCACAATCACTCGCTGATTGTTAACCACAACTGTACGCTCCGCTACCCTGCAATCATTTCTGCCTTCCAAGCGATAAAGAAGAGGGAATTTCGTCTTTAACGTGCACTCACCTATCCATATATCCAGCCAAAACCTCACTCGAGTTCCATCCCGAACAATTGGTTTAATAAACGAACACATCGGCACTGCATCTGACTTTAATCCAACCACCACTTTAACAATTGCTTTCCAATTTCCGGCCGCGTACTTGTTGATCGGAAGAAAATCCCACATATTATTACTCTTATGACACGTTTCAACCACCTTTTTCCATAGCAAATCTTTGGTTGCGCGGTATCTCCAAGCCCATTTAAAAAGAACAGCGTCGTTAACATCCTCTAATTGTTTTATACCCAAACCACCTAACTTCTTTGGTGTAGTAACACGAGCCCAATTAACCCAATGTATCTTACTACCTTCATTCGTACCCGACCACAAAAACTTCTTCATAATCTTTTCCAAAGTATCGACCACTTTTTTTCGGCGCCTTATATAAAGAAAAGTAATAAATCGGTAGACTTTCAAGCACCGCTTTAATAAGCGTTACTCGCCCACCAATAGAGAGTAATCTAGCCTTCCAAATCGCTAATCTAGCCTCAAAAATGTCAATCACTTTCTTCCAACTAGCGACTCTATTCATGTTTGCCCCTACTCTTATGCCCAAATAATCACAAGGCAACTCTTCCCTTTTGCATCCCAATTTTAAAGCCATAGCGTCCGCCTCCACTAACGTAGACCCTACCCCATAAAAGCTTGACTTTGCAAAGATGGTATGCTTCTTCTTTTTGGGCTGGTTGTTGGTTCGATGTCGAGTTGTTATGGTCATGTTACGGCTACTTGTGTTTGGTAGTTTCTTTATTTTAGACCATGTTTGCTCTCCATTTCATTTTCTTTTCACCATCAAAATCTCCTTTTTCCCATAAGTCACAAATTGTGACTTATCACTTTTTCTTCATTTCTCTTTTTCAAAGGCTAAAATCTTTCAAAAGCTCATTTTTTAAACAATTACTCGAACACTTTTTTTAACTTTTGACTTCTTCAATAAGTTATAGGGTTGGGTTATTCTACAAAAGCTACAAAAAATGAGAAGGGTGAGAAGCCACTAGAAAATGACATGTGTCTAAAGGATTAACAAGTGGAAGGGGTAATTTTGTCAAAAACATATGCACATGCAAGTCACATGCTATTTCCACCTTCATTTTTAAATGCCCGTAACTTTTTTATAGGTCATCCTTTTTAAAAAAAAATTATACCATAAAATTGAGCGTCTTTTTATCTTTAATATGAGTACTATATTGTTATACTTTTTGAAGGGAGTGGGTACTGACTAAGCCATTCCGCACATCCAATCCGGACGCAATGCTACTGCGCAGATAAGAACTACGCGCAAAACACAGTCAAAGCTCATTAATGACTAGACAAATAAGGCAATGATTGGTCAACACCCGGTCAAGGCGAATATCATGCATGGTCAATAGCCATGCATGAATCACGTAACCACACCATTATAGGCGGTACACAGTTCCACTATTCCCATGAATTTAGATTTCCTTATTTCATCACACTAACACGACTAAGGGTGATGGAGACAACCTAACCACGGTTAGGACTTGGGTAATGGTGGCATACGGACTCTCCTATAAAAGGGATCACATCCCCAATAGGAGAGAACACTTTCGACTGACCTGGAGAGCTATCATACTAGATAGTATCCCCATTCACCCCGTTTTTGTTATAAACAACTACCTCGTGTAGTCGTCTCCACACCCACACATACATTCTCTTTTGCAGGTCCTTTGTTCCATAGCTGCTAGTGAAGGATCAACTCTGTGGATACTAGTAATCTTATCATCCCTAACAGGTGGTAAGACTATTTGTTTCTTCATTGGCGCCATCCCTTACGGTTACAACCAATCTTTCAAACTAGCAAAATGGCTTTCTCAAAGGATGGAAACAACAACACCGATGTCGAGGCCACAGTCAACGAAGAAATCCAAGACGTTACACCAAACACAATTACCAAGAATGTGGCTCAGAAACAACAAGCCTCAACATTCCAAGTCCACCCAATAAGAGGAGGAATAAATGGAGGAAAAAAGGCACAGGACAACCTTTCTTCGGTTGACCCGGACGAATGGTTAGCCCAACAAAACTCAAAGACGATTGCTGAGTACCAGAAGATGGTAATGAAATGTAACGCCCCAAATATTTAAATAACGCAAATATTTGGTAGTAGGTGAACATGTTGTATAAAATAAAGATTCATATCTTATTAAAGACAACTTGGTCTCCAAGTTTTCGGTCAAACAAGGATGGCTAGTAGTGACATAAGTTATAACCTGAAATAACAAGTAAACAAAAGGGGTGGGGCTTAAGTTGAATAAAACCTAATTCATGGGTTAATAAGGGGAGGACTCAAAACAAAAGAACTCCATGAAGAGGAGTTCACGTTTTTTGGAGAGGAGAAGACCACCCCCAACCCCAAACTCACTAATCAGCCCCAAATCCATGCTAAAATCGATTATTGGACCTGCATGTTGGAAGATTCCTAGTCATCTAGTGTTAACAAACATGAGGTAAGTGGTAGAATTTCATGGATGATGAAATACTAGGGTTCATACATAATTATGTGTGAATTCATGTGGAGACTAGTGGCAAATTGTGATTGAAACTTGTATGCATGCTAATTTTGTGGAAATTTTGTAAATTGAAGAGGTTTCATGGAGTTTGGAAGTGGATGTTGATCTTTGGGTGTAACCCATGAACATTCTTGGTTAAGTTGATATGTAAATTGAAATAATTTGATGTTTTGCTATATTTGATGTCTATTGAATGAATGGTATGTAATGTAGGGAAGAAATATGATGATTTATGTTATGAGCTATGAAAGTAGGCATAAAATGCTTGTACATTGTGTTTTAAATGTTGTATGCACACCAAGTGTTTGATGAAATGTCTAGATTAGTCTAACTTGTGAAATTGTAGGCAAGATTGGACAAGTATGAAAGTAGTATGATAATTGATGCAATTGATAGTAGGTTAACAAGAGGGTTGCGTCTTAGAGAGTATTCGTGTGGGAATTTATTGAATTATATAAATTGGTAAGAAGTATGCATTAGTAGTGTGTACACTATGCTTAAATAGTATGATGCACACCATGTGATGGTTGATTGGTATGATGAATGATCTTGTATGCTAGTGAGATATGAATATGATGTTTATGGTGAAATTCATATGACCTAGTATGTTAATATAGACATATGTTTGTAAAAAGAAAGTTTGTATTGTTGAAAGTTGACTTTTTGGAAAGTCAACTGACGTGGGAATAATGTGGTATGTTTTCTAGCATGATTGTGAGATTTAGGATTTCGTGGGAGACACGTTAGCTTGGTTATGTGACACATACGTTGTTGAGTTTAATTGCTTGAAATGACGAATCAAAAAGAGTGGGAAGCTATGTTGTATGCATGTTAGAAATTGACCTATGCAAGTCAATGTGGTATATGAGTTGGATATGATTGGTTTATAAATGAACATGTATGCTAACAATGATGTGAACATGATGCCATGAAAGGATAGGAATGATGGACTCAAGCATGGGAAGCTAATGGGTCAAGATGAGGCAAGTAAACAAGCATGAACTTGGAGGACTTAAGGTAAGTGATTCCCGAACTTAACTTGCATTATGATATCGAATTTATATGTTAATGTAGCATGGGAATCTTGAAAGAAACAAATAATTAATGGTGGTGCCAAGGTAAGAAACTTGGTGATGGGTCAACCATAGATTGACCCATGTTTGGTTTCATATAAAGGAGATAACGGGTCATCAAGGAAATGTTACGCCATTATCGATGATACCACGTAATCCAAGTAGTTTAACGCCTAGGAAAATCATGGGGAATGATCTTAGAACCTTGTGAGGTTTGGGTTTTAAGATATGCCATTAAAGCATGAAAAATGCATAGTGGGCGCAACCTCACATCAGGTCCGGGCGCAAGGTGACCTGAACGGGCGCAACCTGACTCTGATGTACAAGTTGGGCTGATCTACGCCCTATGGGGGCGCAACCTCCCCCTCTAGGGGCGCAAGCTTGCGCCCCACACTGGTTATTTGCCTGTTTTTGTCGTATTTTGATGTTTCGCTTATATGCGCAACCCGTATTCGCGTTTAACGCATCGAATAACATCGTTGGACTTCGTGAATGCTAGGTATGGGTGTAGCAAGTAATAGGAATGTCGGATTTGCAAATATGACTCAAGTACGGAATGATGCGTGTGCATGTAATTAAATTGATATGTGTGTATACAAAGTAACATATACGGTAAGTAGATTTGTTATGCTTTTGTAAGTTGATAATGTGAGGTATGTATGGGTACTTATACTCGGGTTTGAGTGAGAGTTTTATGTATGTAAAGGTTGGTCATTATGTGTAGATTGAGTATAGGATTGGAAACGTCATATTGGTCCTAGAAAATACATGAAAGAAGAGTAATATGACGGGTCAAGGTAAGTTGTGTATAGGAATTGTACGCTTGTATGTATTGTAAGGTTATTAAACTTTTATTATGAGAATGGAAATGAAGATGCAGGTATGTAAGTATGAATGCATGGGACTTGGAGGTTCGGATCGGGGTATCACACCCGAACTTGCAAGAAGGCATTTGAACAGGATCACGGAGTATTGTTGGATGTTATTTCCGCATCGTGAGTAATTTACATGAAGTCACCTATTGGACTAACGAAACGGTTATGTGGTGATTGCAGGTTATCTTGTCGACCTAATGAAGTAAGGAGATGATAAAGATCGAGCGAGGGAGCGGATTGTACGTGGTCACGGTCTCATTACTTAATAAATATGAGTCATGTTGAATGTAATAAGAAACAATAAAATATGTAACAATAAAAGATGTAACACCAAAATATCTCTTAGATATGTTTTCCAAACCTTTGAAAAGGTTCTATTAAGCAAGAAATTTTCTAGTCCGTATTTTCTGCTGCATATTTTCTGAAAGATGGTTTAGGGTGTTACATGAAACAAGCAAAACTCAAGACTTAGAAGGCGTTAAGTTTCGACAAGCAAAACAGTGGTCGTCACGCAAAGGGACATCGTCAGGCGGTACGTGGTGGAGGCCGTGGTAGAAATACTCACGGCCAGGACCCCGTCAATCTGAACGGTGAACCAGACGGCTACGAATCTGAAGACGAAGTATATCACGATACAAGTAAGAAGCAACATTCCAAAACTGTTGCCAGCAGCCTGGCTCCTAAAGATGATGATCTGTACAAGCCATACAGACAAAAGACCTTCGCAGACGTTCGAAGTTCTGCGCACGGATTGCAGAAGCACCAATGCCACAAGAATGCAAGTTACCGAGCACCATCGGAAGATATGACGGCTTGCGCGATCCTGATGATCACTTGCACGCATTTGATTGCGCAGGCAGCTCCAAATTGTGGCCGGTGCAAGCTTGGTGTCACCTATTTGTACAAACACTAACAGGAGCAGCTAGAGTTTGGTACGAGAGTTTGCCGGTGGGAAGTCTCGTTGACTTCGACGATTTAATTAGAAAATTCAAAAACCATTTCTCTCACTTGCGCAAACACAAGAAGGATAAGGCTCTCATTCTCTTGTGTTCGCGCAACGATAATGAGTCTTTGGAAGACTACATCGTCAGATACAACAAAGAAGCACTCCAGCTAGGATGCGGAGAAGAACTTACCCGCACAGCCTTTATACACGGGGTAAGAAACGATGATCTGATGAAATGCTTAACCGGCAAAGACGGCGTGTCACAAGCTTGGGATGAAGTAATCGAAGCTGCCAAAGTTTACGCATCTTCGGAACGCTCCTTCCATCGCAACAAAAACATACAACAAGGTAGCAGTCATCACGGACCCTCAAACAACAGAGGAAAAGGTAAACAGTCCGTTTTGTCAAGAATCTCAGGCACGGCGGAGGAAGGAAAATATTCCTCCTCGCAAGATGCAAGAAACATGCTGAGCTCAAGAGGGTCCCGCGACCATAAGGAACATTCAAAAAAGAACTACGATTGGACACCATTGTCCAAAACACCATCCGAGGTGCTAAAGACAGAGCAGATCCAATTTCCAAAGCCACAAGAGCTCCGTGGTGACAGGAAAAACGTGGATAGATCAAAGTACTGTGCATACCACGAGGACCATGGTCACATGACGGACAATTGCTACAGCCTGAAGATGGAAATTGAAAACGCCATCAAATCAGGGCAACTGACACATCTTGTAAAAAACATGAGAAGAAAACAGAGGGACAACACATGTCACACCCTCAAAATCCACTTGCGGAGTTTTACCGCGAGGCGCATGACAAACCAGGATCCAAACCAACGATCACAATAAACAAGTCTAAATTAACATATGCAATTTCAAAAACATAGTTTAAATCTCCAGTTACAGCGGAAGCTAATTATTAAACATAATCCAAACGTAAACCAATTTGTTCAATGTTTGAAAACCATGCAATCCTAACTAGACGCCGTGCAGACGCGTGCGCCCTAGTCCATTGTGCTACCTTAGCGACCTGAGAAAACATGTAAAAGTTTACGTCAGCACAAAATGCTGGTGAGTTTACAGGTTTTGAAATCACAGTACCAAGTTCAACCTGTCCATACTATAACAAATCGAAAACCAAAGTACGCTAGCTAGGCGTATGTTTTGTTACTACTACGATTGGAAAACCATTACTAACTCGCAAACCAGATGTCGTGCCCGAATAGTAAACCTGTTGTTCCTGTTTGAGACAATATGCACTCGCCCGGCCCTCCAAGCCGACGAGCGGGGTTGGTCACTCCCAATAGCGCTGTTCACATTTCCCCATTGTGCTAACCCGCACATTCATGGTTCCCCCCAGGACTTCCAAAGATCGTATAGTAAACCATAGAAACCCATAGTATGACAGTAGTTACCAAACATAAGTTTTAACACATGTTTTCTCCCCCGAAAAGTGAAACCAGTTAAAAGAGGGGCCGTAAACTCACCTTAGGTTGCGTTACATCGTAATACGAATAAACTCAGCAAGCTATGCTAGTCCCGTAAAGCGGCGACCTAACATATGACAGTTACAAGTACTTAGACTAATAACCCATAGGTTAGTTAGTCCCTAGATGTCCGGACCATAACCAAGTTCGTTTGAAAACACCGTGACTGTTAAATTAACCCAAAGTACAAGACTCGACATCCCATTGGTGACCCGAGACTCCCCGTGTTATACTTGTACTCGCAAACATACAATCATGCAATATACACTTAACATACGTTAAAGTCCAACAAGTTACAGCACGTAGTTCAAGTATCACGTAAATAAGTCCGATCACATGTTACCAAGTTATTAGGTATGTTACGAGGTTCCTAGCATGTTCCTAGGTGTCAAATCGGGTCTCGGAATGCTAATTTACACCTACAGCAGCAGTACACGCGATTAGGAAAAGTCAACTAGCATTTAGGTTGGTCAACAGGCATTTAGGAAGGCTAATCGCCTATACTATAGGCGATTAGGGCTATCTCATATGTAATTTTTGAGTTTATAGGCGATTACATCGTAAAGCATGCAATTCAGGACTTAACTAGCATTTAGGATCGTAAATGCATGAAGTAAAGGGGAATAGGATCCTATTCGCCTATACTATAGGCGATTAGGGCTCCCCTTCAGGCGAATGGGCTCCTAATCGCCTATAGTATAGGGGATTAGGATTCCTATTCGCCTATAGCACGTCTGTTCCGGTTTTTCGCGCGTTTAACATTTCAAATCCGATCCAGAACGTGTGTAAACATCAAATATCAATCAAATAACTATATCAAACATATATCAATCAAAATCCTTCGTTTAACCTTGTTCTATCAGCCCTGCATGCAATCATGTATCCCAAAAACAACACATATAGCATGAATCATCATATTAACATGCATAACCCTAACCCTAATGAACAATTACTCAGATTTCATCATCATGCCATCATTATTAATCTGAATCTAACTTAATAACATGTAAATCATCCATCTTGAATCATAAAAACCCTAGCTTTTCATTGAAAACCCACATACCTCATGCATGCTATTTAAAATCCCATTAACAATACTTATTAACGATTTTCAGAAAGCTTATTCGTTTTAAAACAGGTCTGGACCGTTAGGGATTTAATAAAAACGTTAGTAAAGATTGCATGGATGAAAATCACACCTTAGATTGTGATAGATTGATGAAATAAGGTTGAAACCTTGTGTTTTGATCCAAAATCACGTTCCAGAGGTTGTGTGTGTGTTGGGGCGGGTTATGGGACGACTAGGGTTGATATTATGAAGTTTAGGAGGTCAAGCATTGTATTTATAGGCGTTTTTAGTCGTCCAGCACGTTATAGGCGATTACGCAGCATTATCAGGCGAATAGGGATCCTATTCGCCCCCCTATAGGCGATTAGGACCCCCTATTCGCCTATAGGGGTTGGTTCCGTGTATTTTGCGCGTTAAACCCTGTTTTAACATATGTTAACACATTTTCACATACCGACAAGTCACATAATGATTGTAAACACATAACACTTGCAAACAAACACATTCACACTCGTTCACCAATTCCCGGGACTCGAGACATGTATGTTCCCTATGCTCTGACGATTCTACGAATCGTCACCACTTGTACACTTGGTTAAGGACCGACATCTAATGAACCTCTAGACTAACATCTAATGATTCTCTATACCAAACTAACAGTTCCCGAACTGTAACACGACTCAACTATCCCAGTTAAGTATAATATACGCGTGACTCGCTAAGGTAGACTTTCATCTAGACAACGTTGTTAACCAGAATTTGCCGGATGTCACATCATCCCCACGTTAAAAGAATTTTCGTCCCGAAAATTGCACAAGTACCAAAAGGAATAACAAAGAACAGATAAAAGATAGAAACCAAAAGAAAATTTTAGAAACCAAAAGAAAATTTACCCGAGTTGTCACATCATCCCCACGTTAAAAGGAATCTCGCCCCGAGATTCATTCAGCAGCAGTGGTAACATATCTCGATTCGAACGCTTCCTTAGGAAAGAGATGAGGATACTTAGACTTCATCTGATCCTCCCGTTCCCAAGTGTACTCTGGTCCTCGGTTCGAGTTCCAGCGAACCTTACCAATGCGAATCTTGCTATGACGTAGGCTACGAATCTTGTAATCAAGAATCTCAACAGGTTCCTCCACAATCCGAAGACGATCATCCACCTTGATCTCTTCCAGTGGAACAATAAGAGACTCGTCAGCCAGACACTTCTTTAAGTTGGACACATGGAAGACGTTATGTACGTTGCCGACCTCCGTCGGTAAATCAAGACGATACGCCACCGGTCCAATCCGTTCCAGGATCGTAAATGGACCGACATACCGAGGGTTGAGTTTGCCACGCTTCCCAAAGCGTATGACGCCCTTCCACGGTGAAACTTTCAGAAGTACCTTGTCATCAACTTGGAATTCCAATGGCTTGCGACGTTGATCAGCATAACTCTTTTGCCGATCCCGTGCCGCTGCCAACCGGTTACGAATCTGTACGATCTTTTCCGAAGTTTCGTACACTAGCTCAGGCCCAGTGAGTTGACTCTCACCCACTTCAGCCCAACAAAGAGGAGACCGGCATTTCCGCCCGTACAGTGCCTCGAACGGAGCTGCCTTGATGTTCGTGTGGTAACTGTTGTTGTACGAGAATTCTGCTAATGGTAAATGAGCTTCCCAACCTTTGCCAAAATCGATCACACATGCCCGCAGCATGTCTTCTAAAGTTTGAATCGTGCGTTCACTCTGACCGTCAGTCTGTGGGTGATAAGCTGTACTCATGTCCAGCTGGGTACCCAAAGCCTTGTGTAAAGATTTCCAGAAGTGAGAAGTAAAATGAGAATCACGATCCGAAATAATAGAAACCGGCACCCCGTGCTTAGAAACAACATCTTTCAGATAAAGACGAGCCAAACGGTCCATGGTGTCGGTCTCTTTAATAGCGAGAAAATGGGCTGATTTCGTCAATCGGTCAACAATCACCCATATCTTATCATTCCCGCTCGGTGACTTAGGAAGTTGCGTGACAAAATCCATTGTAATCCGTTCCCATTTCCACTCCGGAATTTCAGGTTGTTGCAAGAGACCCGACGGTTTCTGGTATTCCACCTTGACCTTAGCACAGGTCAAGCATTTGCTCACGTATGAGGCTATATCTGACCTCATGTTTGGCCACCAGTAAAGCACCATCAGATCTTGGTACATCTTATCCGAACCAGGATGAATAGAATACCGGGACTTGTGAGCCTCATCTAAAACAAGCTCCCGAAGTCCCCCGAATAAAGGAACCCATATGCGTTCTGCGAAGTAGTGCAGGCCATCAGGCCTTCGCTCGAGGTGCTTGTCGGCACCGTGCATAGTCTCAGCTTTAAGGTTTTCCTCCTTCAAAGCTTCTAACTGGGCAGAACGGAGTTGGTCAGGTAGCGAGGAATGAATGGTGAGTTGCAACGCCCGAACGCGACGAGGTTTAATTGTTTCCTTCCTGCTCAAGGCGTCTGCTACTACATTCGCCTTGCCAGGATGGTACTTAATAGCGTAATCATAGTCGTTCAGAAGTTCAATCCAACGACGTTGTCGTATGTTCAAATGTTGTTGGTCGAAAATATGTTGAAGACTCTTGTGATCGGTGTAGATGGTGCATTTGGTACCGTACAAGTAATGTATCCAAAGTTTCAACGCGAAAACCACTGCATCCAATTCCAAGTCATGGGTGGTGTAGTTCTTCTCGTGCACCTTGAGTTGACGAGAAGCATACGCAATCACTTTCTCGCGTTGCATCAACACGCAACCGAGACCATGAATGGAAGCATCACAGTAAACAACGAAATCATCAGGGCCTTCAGGTAAGGACAAAATAGGAGCAGAACACAGTTTAGACTTCAGTTCTTGAAATACCGACTCTTGTGGTTCACCCCAGTCGAATTTTCTATCCTTCTGAGTAAGAGTGGTCAGGGGTTGAGCGATCTTCGAAAACCCCATAATGAAACGACGATAGTAGCCCGCAAGGCCTAAAAATTGCCGCACCTCAGTTGGCGTCTTTGGTGCTCCCCAGTCCTTGATCGCTTCGATCTTAGCTGGATCGACATGAATTCCTAGTTCATTAACCACATGTCCTAGGAACTGAACTTCGCGTAACCAAAAGTCACACTTTGAGAACTTAGCGTAAAGCTGTTCCCGTCGCAAAAGTTCCAAAACCAAACGCAGGTGTTCCTCGTGTTCGGTCTTGTTCTTGGAGTAAATCAGGATGTCATCAATAAACACAATGACGAACTTGTCAAGATATGGTTTGCAAACGCGGTTCATCAAATCCATGAAAACCGCCGGTGCATTCGTGAGACCGAAAGGCATGACCAAGAATTCGAAATGGCCATAACGTGTACGAAAGGCAGTCTTTGCAACGTCAGCTTCCCTTACGCGCAACTGGTGATAACCGGACCTCAAATCAATCTTAGATTAGTAGCTAGAACCCTGGAGTTGGTCGAATAGATCATCAATACGTGGAAGAGGATAACGGTTCTTGACGGTCAATTTGTTCAATTCTCTGTAATCCACACACAATCGAAAACTTCCATCCTTCTTCTTAACGAACAAAATCGGGGCTCCCCAAGGGGAAGAACTTGGTCTGATGAAACCCTTGTCCAAGAGTTCCTGTAACTGACTGGACAATTCCTGCATCTCGGGAGGTGCAAGACGGTAGGGGGCCCGAGCAATAGGAGCAGCCCCTGGTACAAGATCAATACCGAACTCAACCTGACGATGGGGAGGAAGACCAGATAAATCATCAGGAAATACATCAGGAAACTCGCGTACAACAGGAATATCGTCGATCTTCTTCTCATCGCTAGAGGAAACAGATAAAAGTGCCAAAACGGCCGAATAACCCTTTCGAAGACACTTAAGGGCTTTCATGCTAGAGATGATATTTAGCGGAACACCGCCGTTGATACCGTACACAGAAAGGAATTCTCCATCAGGGAGAGGAATCCGAATAATCTTGTCGTAACAAACGATCTCCGCGCGATACAAAGACAACCAATCCATGCCTACCACAACGTCAAAACTACCCAAAGGTACCGGCATAAGGTCGATGGGGAACGACAAACCCAACAACTCTAGTTGGCACTCCCGAAGGATACAAGTAGCTTCAATCTTTTTACCGTCAGCCAACTCAATTATATACTTAGCCTCTAATGGTACGGGTACTACATCTAGCAGTCGACTAACTTCCATGTATATAAAACTTTTATCGGCACCGGAATCAAATAAAACACTAACAGAGCGATTATTGAGAAGGAACGTACCGGTAACTGTGTCAGGATCCTGCCTAGCCTCTGCGGCTCCAATGACGAAGGCACGTGCATTCCTGCCTCCGCCCCCGTTGTTCCCGTTACCGTTGTTCCCGCCCTGCTTCAGTTTCGGGCAATCCTTCTTGTAATGCCCAGTCTCACCACAGTTGTAACATCCTTGTCTTCCCGTAGTTCCTTGAGCAGTAGGAGCTGAGTTAGTAGTTGGGGCCTGGGTCGATGGAAGTGTCACCCGACAGTCTTTAGCAAAATGCCCAAATCGCTGACAGCGATGGCAACGATTACGGTCACAATCCCCCTGATGATGACGCCCACACTTGTTGCATTTAGGTAACTTCCCCGCATAGCCACCCTGTTTGTTACCAGTAGAAGAAGAACCCCCGCTATCAAATCTCTTACCCTGCTGTGCTGGCACAGATCCTTTCCCCTCATTTTCCCACTTACGCTTGTTACTTTCCGGGGCCTTGACAGTCGAACCCTTAGCAGGCAAAATACCCTCATTCACCTTCAAGTTTGTCATCCTGTGAGCCGATCGGTGTAACATTTCGCCTTAAATAACTGTACGTTACGATAAAAACGACAAGTTTTATTACTACTTACATTTAATTATTTCGTGGCATTTTGAAACCTAATACAATGATAATTATTTATATATATATATATGTATATAATAATAATAAAAATATTTTAGTTTAAAAAAAAAAAGGAAAGTGTTTTCCACAAGCCCAAACACCCTAACATACTACCCATACCCTCCTTTGATAATTTGCAGCCCAGATCTGAAGCCCAATCCCCGGCCCACTGGAACCCGGCCCAACCCCCTTACCCTTCCTTCACTTAAAAAAAAAAATAATATATGCCCCCGCTGAGGCTCGAACCGGAGACCTCCCACACACACGCACACGCACCAACCACCCGAGCCACACTTGTACTTTGTTTTTAAACCAGTTCTACTTATATAAATACACACATAGCCCTTCCTTTTTCCCTTCCCTTTTCCTCCTTCGCAAATCAGCAGCAGCAGACATTTTTTTTTTATTTTTTTCTTTTTTCTTCTCTTTTGACCAAATCAATTAGCTTGATTAAACGCAATTAACCATGGTTTTGACTCGGATTCGTTATTATCGGCCTATCACGAGTCTTATATCATCAATTCATACCAAATTAAGCTTAATCACGCGTAAACGTTTAATGCCGAGTCAAACATACTAATTCAGTGACCCAGACCTCAATAATATAAATTGATCCTTCCCAAGCAAGCACAACTCGCCATTATCTCTTTCTCCATCCACAATTCCACTTAAAATATTCTGTTTTGGTGATCTTAATCGCGGGTTGACTTTTAAAGTTGACCGACTAATTCGTATCACAATCGTGTTTGTAAGTTCGATTTTTGTTATGGGTTTTATTCATCGGCAGTCCAAGATCAATAGCCCCAATGATTCAGGGGCTATTGATCACTAATTGTATCGATTGCAAATCTAGGGCTCGAATGTGTTAAATTGGGGAAGAACACGATTTTCTTTAATGCAATATATGTTGATGCGTTTTGCGACTAAGGATTGGATATACAATAATTAACATATGTTAGTGATGGCCGAAGGTAAACAAGATCGGGCGAAGGTAGATCTGAAGTGGGCGAAGGAAGAATGGACCTGAACAAGAAGACACATTCGACCACTTAATGTGGGCGAATGTGGAAAAAGCTCACATTCGACCAGTTGTAAGGGGCGAATGTGCAGTGCCTATATATAGATTTTGTGTTTTTGATAATGTAAGAGAGTTGTCATTTGTGTCCAGGTTCAGTTAAGGTTTAGAGGTGTTTTTGAGAGATTATCAGTGTGTTCTAGATTAACATAAACTCATTGTAAATGCTTTTTGAATGAAAGTTAATCTATGAAATGTTATTGAAAATGATCTTGATTGTGTCGTGATTTGTGTTTTATCAATTTGTTCAGATCTAGGGTTTCCGCACCTAGTTTTGTGACTTGTATGATCGTATAATCCTGTTTTAGCTAAAATCCAACGCTCACAAAGTGGTATCAGAGCCTAGAGGATCATACAACAACAAATTTGATAAAATTAGAGCTGATTTGGACATGTTTTTGACATAAAATCATCTGTTTTTACATAAACATTGTTTCTAAGAGTTTTTGATCGATTTAAAGGTGAATTTGTGGTCGAATTCAAGTTTTCCAAGACTTAAAGTTGTTCCAAATCAATTCCGAAACATAACCTGATTGAGATCATTTAAATTCATGAACTTTTGAAAATCTGAGATCAGAATAACCGTTTTTCAAACAATAACCGTTTTTCAAAAATGAGATCTGCTAGTTTTGGGCGAACCTGGAACCTGGACTGAGTGTTGTGGTCGAACCTGATAAAAAGTGGGCGAACCTGAGGAAATAGTGGTCGAACCTGAAAATTTGTTTAGAATTTTTCACATTCGGGTATAAAATTCCACCTTCGTCCGGTTCATTTTTGGGCGAAAGTGAAAGAAGGACACTTTGTGTTTACATTCTGATCAAATTCACATTCGGGTGTTACTGTTTGGACGAAAGTAGAACCAGAAGGGACGAGAGTGTGACAGTTTGGACGAACCTAGGATTATTTGGACGAACCTACTGAATTTTGGGCGAACCTAGGATTTTTGCTGAAAATTTTTCTAAGTGTTGAGATTTTCAGATTGTGATCATGTGGCGTTTTCAAACTACTTCGGGATCAGCAACAACACAACCACAACAGCAGACAATGGACCCATGGACAGTGGCAGCGCAAAAGACGAACACACAGTCTTCACAGCCACATAACTACATGACAACAACGAGCACGATGCCTCAAAGTGTAGCACATCCGGCACTACAAACTGATTACTGGGGAGTAGCTGCAGCGGCGGTAAATACTCAAACCACTAATGCTATTTCTACTTTGATTAAGGATTTGTCTACAGGTAGTGGAACTCGGCCACCGAAGCTGATGGATATGCAAGAGTATAATCAGTGGCACACCATGTTCAAGATCCATTTGGAAGGCATGGGAGTTGAAGGAGCTGAGGCATGGAGCATGATTGTGAAAGGTTACACAGCACCAATTTTGGAGAATACCGGTGAGTTGATTCCTCTGGAAAGCTTAACTGAGGACGAGAAGAAGAAATATGTGGTGGAGAAGAAGGCGTTCTCTCAACTGACACAGGCAATCACAAGTGACCTGTTGCATCAGTTTGGGACATGTACTACGTCAAAGCAGCTTTGGGATAAGCTGAAGAGGAAGCATGATGGTAACGAGAAGACCAGGAGTCTGAGAATGGAGGAATTAGTCAAAGAGTTTGAGAATTTTTCTTTTATTAATAATGAAACTTTGAAAGAACTAACTCCGAGATATATGCATTTATTGTCTGAATTGTCTAGTTATGGTGTACAGATTCCAATGACTAAGCAGGTGGATAAGTTTGCAGATGCTTTACCACCACAATGGGATCAGCATGTGGAGGTACTCAGAGAGAAGGATGCTTATCAATTTTGGACCATTTCAGAGTTTATTGAAAAGCTGGAGAACAAAGAGTTGGAGGACAGGAGGAAAGCTAGAAGGTCACAGATTCCTCAGAATCCCAGTCTGTATTTTGGAGGTACTTCAGTTCCAGCTGGAAACTCGAGCTCTGGAAGCGTTGCACCACATGTTGCATGTATTTCCAATGTCATGGATTCATCAAAACCATCCACCAACTATACACCACCACAATACAATTCCTACTCACAACCATCATACACACCACCACAATATAGTTCCTACATTTCACCAATCTCTCCAATGCAACAAGCAAGTTTTTACACAGCTAACCAATCACAACAACCAGTAAACCAAGTTACTCAACATAAACAACAACCTGTGGTTTTGGATACATCTAACTTGGGAAATGTGACTGTGGAGGTTGCTCAGCAACACATTGCATTAGTCTCAGCAATGGTTTCATCCTACAATGGGTTGGTTGCTAGTCAGATTGGGAACAACAACTTAACCAACGAAGACTACGCACAGATAGACAAGGAAGAGATGGAACTCATTGACATTCAATGGGCTTTTGCGAGTATAATGAGAAGAGCAACGGAGTTCATCGAGAAAACTGGAAGGACTGATTTAGCAACTTCTCCCAACACAACCTATGGATTCAACAAGGAGAAGGTTACGTGTTTTAATTGTGGAGAAAAAGGACACTTCAAAAGGGAATGCACCCAGCCACCTAAACAAGGTAATCGGAACCCTTTCAATGCAAATTACCAGAACCGTCAACAAAACCAAGTTTCTTACCAAACCAACAACAACTACCAAAACCGAAACTTTAACAACCAAAACAGACAACCAAACACTCAAAACCAGATTCAAAACCAATCTCCTAATCACACAAACCGAACAGTTGTACCTATCACTACACCTAATGAGACTCAACAGAATGCGAGTCAGAACCAAGCTTTGGTGACTCAACAGGATGAGAGGTTTGACTGGTCGGGTATGCAAATAGGAGTTGAGGAAGTGACTACTGGTGGGAATGTGGCATGTGTTGCGTATCAGGTTGATATGGAAGAGTCGGTGGCAGTTGATGAGAAGAAAGAAACTGAGGAGAGTGAAAGTGATGATTCTGAGACTGAGATGGAAGTGGAGAGTGAACCTGTTGAGGTTAAGGCTGAGAAAAAGAGTTCTGGAATGGTGATTGATTCAGTTTCTGATGTTCCCGAAGAGTGTAGATCAGTTTATTCAGATTCTGAGAGCGAATCAGACACAGAGGCAAGTGTTGATTCTTTAGATGATGATATTGATCAGTTGCTGGCAGAAGCTGACTTTTTGATGACGAGGAAGTCGTGCATAGCTGATGATGCTTTCACCAAGATCGACTACTCCAAGTTTTTCACTGGAAAGGAAGCTCATTTTGCGTTGATGGCTATGACTGAACCGCCAAAACCTGTAAGTTCTGAATCTAGCACTGATGTTATGAGTGATAAATATTGTGGAACATGTGATAGATTGACAGAGGAGAATAAACAACTCCGAATTTCACAAGATAGTGCTATCTTGAACTGTCAATCTACTTGCAAAGAGTTGAATGCTTTCAACAAAGTATTAGATGGCTATAAAAAGGACATTTCCGACTTGAAAAACACTTTGTCATTGAAACAATTGGCCATAAACAACTATATCAATGAAATTGAAAACACCAAGTTGGAAATGGCAGCCATAAAATGCTTTGCTGAAAAGGTGAACAAAAAGCTGGAAAGTTATAAAAATGTTGCTTATGTCGTAGATCATATCATTGATGATAACATCACCAATTACAAGTCTGTACCATCTCCGGTTCTTTTTGAAAACCATAACTATCACCAAGTTATACCGGAGAGTTCGGTAAAATCAGACTCGTCATCGGAAAAGGAATCTAATACCTCGAGTATTGGTGATCCATATTCCGATGTGAGACCGATTTTGGGCTTGAACAATGAGGGTGTTTATGCTGAGAGTGATAGTTCAGACTCAGAAAATGATGATACTGGTAGTGATCAATCTGTTAATGAATGTGAGATTCCAAAAGAAAATCACATCATTACTACTGAACCAGTGTCACCATCTGATCATGTTCATCCGATGGCAAATGCTAATCGTGATAAAAAGTCTGAAAAGATTGAGGTTAAGAAAGATAATGGTGTTAAGAATGAGGTCAAAAAGAATGAGCTGAATGAACAAAGTGATAAACCGGTTAAAGTGTTTTATCGGATGGAAGGATCCGATAAAATCATTTCTGATGAGGAATTTCCGATCAAAAATGTTAACTATTCTAAACTTGATAAAATCTGGCAAGAAAGCACAATATGGTTTCCAAAACATGAGAGAACCAATGAAATTCCACCAGAAATCTTAAAGAAACTGTTTTCAGAAGTTCCTCAAGAACCAAAAATCCATGTCACTGAGTTCATTCGACCAAATGATAAAGCAAATGGTTTTCATGAACCTTCTTACTCGAAAGGACCACTTCCTGAGAGTTTAAGAAACCAACAGTATAATGATCAATTTCCTGTTAGATCATTTGCTTCACCAAATGCTCATTATGTGTTTGAGGAATATAGAAAATGCTTTAAATGTGGAGAACGCGGGCATTTACTTGCTCAGTGTCCATATGTAAGGCACAAAAGACATGAAGTTGAGGTTAAGAATTCCATGAGAAAGCCGATTGATCATTATGTCCCACCACATAGACGGGTTGTTCCTCAACAACAACATTTTTATAATCAAAACAATTTTCAAATGAGGAACAACCGTCCATTTCAATATGATCGGAGGAATCGGATTGCAATGGAACAATCTTGGAGAAAACCTGTGGTGAACACAACAGCTGATAGACAAAAGGTTCCACAAAAACCAATTGTCAAATCAAATGTTGGACCTAAGTCTGTTAATTCAGAAAAGGTTGCTAAGAAAGTTACTTTTAGTAACAATGTTCAGAAACCAGTTGAGAAACCAAAATCTCAAATTCGTATTCTCAAAAGGTCTGAACAATCTTGGACACCTAATGGTACTCCAGGAGCTTCTACTTCAAAGGTGAGTGAGAAAAATGAAAGTGTTTTGAAAAATCAGAAAACGATTGATTCAAAACAGAAAGTTGTTGAAAAAGTTGTTGAGGATGTTTCTTTGAAAGCCAAAGTTCAAAGGCCCAAGACTCAGGCTTGGGTTCCCCGAAAGATCTAAATGTTTACTTTTTGTGTGCAGGGAGCTTCAGCTGGCTCTATTAGCAGTCTCTGGATTGTTGATAGTGGAGCTTCAGGCCACATGACGGGGGATTTGGCGTTGCTGTTTGATGTGAAGAATATTAATGGAGGATATGTCGCGTTCGCGGGTAATAAAGGAGGATATATTACGATGGAAGGAAGCGTGAGTAACGGGATTGTGACTTTCGAGCGGATTTCATATGACAAGCAGATAGACTATAATCTGTTGAGCGTCAGTCAAATATGCGATAAACAATTTTCTGTGCATTTTGATGACAAATCCTGCTATATTCTCAAACCGGGCTTCAAGATTCCAAAGGAGTGGGTTATGTTGATGGCACCTCGAGTCAACAATCTTTATATTCTTGATATGTCCAAGGCAATGACATCACAGGGACAGATAACATGCTTTCTATCCAAGGCGACCGAAAAAGAATCGATAATGTGGCACCGCAGAATGGGGCACATTCATCTGAGGAAAATGAATCAGTTAGTGAGAAATGGACTTGTCGATGGAGTAAACGTGAAACATTTCCATCTGAACGACAAGTGTGTGAGCTGCATGAAAGGAAAACAACACAAACAGTCCCATAAAGTGAAGAAAGTTAACTCTGTTGAGATGCCGCTTGAGCGATTGCACATGGACCTTTTTGGACCGGTCAAACGCAAAAGTCATCTTGGAGAGCTTTATTGTTTAGTCGTCACTGATGACTATTCACGATTCTCATGGGTGATGTGTTTGAAGAACAAAAGCGACACTTTTACCAACCTACAAGTTCTGTTCACTCGACTGGAGAATATCTACAATTTGAAGATAAAAAGGATCAGGAGTGACAACGGGACGGAGTTCAAAAATGCAAAGATGGATGAACTTTGTGAAAGCAAAGGGATTCATCATGAATATTCGGCTCCGTATACCCCGCAACAGAACGGTGTTGCTGAAAGAAAGAATAGGACTCTGATTGAGGCTGCTAGAACAATGCTCGCTGACTCAAATCTTCCAGTAATGTTCTGGAATGAGGCGATTTATGCAGCAAACTACACTTTAAATCGGGTTTTGACAGTGAAGAAGTTTGGAAAAACATCTTATGAGCTGTTACACCGACGAAAGCCCAATTTAGAGTATCTAGAACCATTTGGGGCGCCATGCACGATGTTGAATCCAAGCGAGAAGTTTAGTCCTAAAGCTGAGGAGGGATATTTTGTTGGATATGCAACCCCGCTCAAACGGGTATTCAACAAGAGAACTCGTCAAGTGGAGGATTGGGCTAATGTGGAAGTTCAACGATACACACAAAATTTGCAAGGCACGGGCCCTGATTGGATGTTTGATTACAAAGATTTCTTTGAATCATTCAACCTAGATAGCTTGGTTGAAGAAGCTGTTATCAGATTACTTTACGAGTGTGAAAACGCGGCAACTTCACCGTTGATGCGTCCAATCACCGTAAACCCCCCACCAGCTTCTAATGATACCAGTGCTCCTACACAAGAAGAAGAGATGTTTCAAGAAGCTTCAACTTCATTAGACACTTCAGAATCTGAAGATGAACAATTTGAAGAAGCCGTTCTTGAACATGCAGAAGATTTAGAAGAGCAAACTGTGAACCCAACTCCAAATCCAGATGTTGCTTCATCATCTAACACGGGTCATGATCAGGATGCTGTAGAGAACTTGACTGCTCAGACGGGAGTGATTGTACCTGTTAATCCGGAATCTCGGATTCATCGTATTCACCCGCTGGAGCAAGTTATCGGTGATCCTGGTAGTGGAGTGATGACCAGAGGGCAGCTTAAAAGCGTTAATTCGCCAGAGAGTTTTGGTGCTTTAGCATTGTATGCCAAAATTCAGAAATCTGGAAGTCAAAATGATTGGTCGTTTGCATGTTATGTGTCGCAGGTAGAGCCAAGGACATACAAAGACGCTTTGAATGAAGATGCCTGGGTTGAGGCAATGCAGGAGGAGTTATTGCAATTCCAGAAATTGGGAGTTTGGACGCTCACAGATTTGCCGCCGGGAAGAAAGAAAATAGGCACTAAGTGGGTGTTTAAGTGCAAAAAGGATGATCGTGGAGTTATTGTAAGGAACAAAGCCAGATTGGTTGTGCAGGGTTTCCATCAAATCGAAGGAATTGATTACAACGAAATCTATGCACCAGTAGCAAGAATTGAAGCTATTCGGATGTTCCTTGCGTTTGCTTCGTATAAGAAATTCAAAGTCTATCAAATGGACGTCAAGAGCGCATTTTTGTACGGTAAAGTCAAGGAGGAGGTTTATGTCGGGCAGCCACCAGGCTTTGAGGACCCAATCCACCGGGACAAGGTCTACGTGCTGAACAAAGCTTTATATGGTCTGCACCAGGCTCCAAGACAGTGGTACGAGGAGCTAAGTACATACCTCATCTCCAAGGGATTCAAGCGCGGCCTCGTCGATTGCACCCTCTTTACGAAGAAGACGGGAGATGACTTGCTTCTAGTACAGATTTACGTTGATGATATTATATTTGGTTCAACTAACGAACTCTTGTGCAGGGAATTTGAAACTGTTATGCAGGAGAAGTTCGAAATGAGCGCTATGGGGGAAATGCAGTTTTTCCTCGGCTTACAGGTGGATCAAAGACCCGACGGGATCTTCATTCACCAGACGAAATACGTAGCCGACATCTTGAGCCGATTCCAGATGGAGGACTCTAAGCCGATGGATACCCCGATTCAACCCAATCACGGGATTGGAGTGGACGCTAAGGGGGAGCTGGCAGATCCATTTACATATAGAGCAATCATCGGATCTCTGATGTATTTGACAGCGTCTCGACCAGATATTATGTATGCAACGTGTCTCTGTGCTCGATATCAATCGAAGCCGAAACAAAGTCATCTGACGGCGGTCAAACGTATCCTTCGATATCTGAAGGGTTGTCTATCAAAAGGACTTTGGTACCCTAATGATGATGATTTTGATTTTATTGCTTTTAGTGATGCAGATTGGGGCGGCTGTGACAAAGACAGCAAATCAACAACAGCCGGTTGCCAGTTTTTAGGGAGCAGGTTAATTACCTGGCAATGCAAGAAACAGACTTCCGTCGCACTGTCTACATGTGAAGCCGAGTACATTTCAGCCTCGAGTTGCTGTTCGCAAGTGCTCTGGATCCAACAACAGATGGTCGATTACGGTTTGCAGTTTCTTAAAACCCCTATACACTGTGACAACGAAGCCGCAATTGCATTAACTAAAAATACTGAAAATCATTCTAAAGCGAAACATATCCGGATTAAATATCATTTTATCCGTGATTGTTACGCTAAGGAATTGATTGACATGGTCAAAATCCATACTGACTACCAACGTGCAGATTTGTTTACAAAAGCTTTTGACAGATCCCGCTTTGAATATCTTTTGAAAGTAAACAATATAAAGGAAAAACAGGACTAATCGGCTCCTCGGTTTATCATTTTTAATTTTTAGTTTTAGTTTTAAATTTTTGCTAATTGGGAATTTCTCTTTGCTAATTGGGAATTTCTCTTTACTATCATAATCCTCAAAGAAGTTGATGCTTTCGAAGGGGTTGTTTAATCCTCAAAGAAGTTGATGCTTTCAAGTGGATTGTTTCTTTCAAATTTTTTTGTTTTGTTTTTCAGAAAAAAAATTAAAAAACCAAAAAATATGTTCTTTATTTTAGGGGGAGTCATTTTATCAGAAAAACCAAAAACATTGAAAAATTTTCAAAATACCTAAAAATTAGAAAAACCCAAAATGATTTCCTGGATAAAAAGAGGAAATGATAGTACATCAGTGGGGATCTGACACAGGCTAAAGAATTGTATAGTTTTATGAGACGTATGTTGATTATGTGTGATATGCTGATAGGCTTCGTAGACTATATATTGCGTGCATTAGTGATACAAACATAACAAACTACGCGTTTGTGGATGAACACCTCATGGACATATGGTCTTAGTACCGTAATTTCGTTTGATAGGGTGTTTGTACAAAACTCGGAGGTTTAGGGTCGTTATGTTATTAGTTGTCTGGGGATAGCCTATCTGATCTTCTGCTGTAAGTCATTACGGACCTAGATCAGACAGGATGTCTTTATAAAAGAGCTTTATGCCAAATCCTAAAGTTACCGAATTGAGGAACTTTCCATGTTATATGATGATCAAAGATTATCTATAATATCGTATTGATCATTGATGCAAATCATGATTAATATCAGTCCTCAACCTGGTATGGTGCATATGTTACTTTGCTGCATTAATTTGCTGACATGTATACCTCTATGCATTATATCTTGTACAATTACAGACAACGAAAGCATAATCACGCTTTACAATGAGTCTTTGTGAAAATTACTTCTTGATACGGGAGTATGTCGTGTGTGTGGGAACCACAATGTGTTAGTCTAATACATCTAATTAGTATCATTTTAAAGCATTGCGTAATTGTCTGCATGTGAGCTTATGTGGACAACAATATCAGCAATTGCCGTGTCACATATTGTTTCTAATGATAATATTGAAACAGATCAACGCTGTGTTCAGATTTCTCAGAAAACTGATATGATCCTCTTACCGGAAATCACAAAATGTTTACTGTTTTCATTTACTTTGATGCATTTTATTTTGTCGCATTTTACTTTTATTGTCAAAAAGATACAAAATCCAAAAAGATTTTAGGTGTGTTTTGATAAAAATTTCAGAAAATCCAAAAAGATTTGCATTTCTGCTTTATTTTTGATAACCGGGGATGCTTGATGGTCAATTTCTGAGATTTGATAACACCATCCGGGCTTTGTATCATTCAAAATGTGACAATTTGAGTTTTGGAAGTTTAACGGATTGAAAAATGTTGAACGGGATTCGAATTCGTGATTTGGCGAAATTTTCAGATTTTTCCATTTCACATTCGCCCCTTAAATGGGTCGAATGTGGAAAAATCATACCTTCGACCGTATTGATTTTGGGCGAATGTGGATATTTCACTTCCGGGTGAAAATTCCACTTCCGGGTACAAATTCCACCTTCGGGTCTTTAAATAGGGGCGAAGGTGGAGCAGTTTCACACTCGTACCATTCGTTTGGGGCGAATGTGAACTTCTCCCACGTTCGTCCACCACAAACGGCCGAAGGTAGCTTCTTATAAATACCTTATTCCAGGTTCGAGCCTCTCATTCAAATATTTTTCAAAATTTCTTGATAACCAGACCTTGTTGCTCGTTTTTCTTCTAATCCACTGATTTGTTCCCTATACATTCCTGATCATTTTAAGACTCAAATTGCAGGTAATGGACGCGATTTCAGACCTGAATTGCAGTTTTTATAAACCGGACCTAGGGTTTCAATTCTAGGGGTTTTTGATGATTATTGTTGTTTGTTTTTCATTTCCGATCAGTTCTCATAGGTTTTAGGGGGAGAATATGGAAGGAATTAGGTTAATAACATATCTGAATATGATTTTGATCGATTAAACACAGATGAACCCTAATTCCACTTTAAAACCAATGAAAACTGATTAATTGTCAAAATTGCTTATAAACGAGTGTTAGTCGGCTTTATTAGGATACATGTAGATCAAAATTACAGGTTAAAATAAACAATGGCAAAATTTTAAATTTTGGGGGAAAACCTTTTCCACATTCGGTTGATAAAAACGGACGAAGGTGGAACGGGTTGGGCGAATGAACAACAAAAATGGACGAATGTGATTTTTAATCAGAAATTTTTCATATTCGACCAAAATTTTCACATTCGACCACAAAATCTCACATTCGACCAGTTTAAAACGGGCGAATGTGCAGATTAGTTTTGACCAAAATTTTATAATTTTGTCGTTTTTGTATTTAGACGTGTTTTATTGATTTTCATATGCAGATGGCTGATCAACCCGAGAACATTGAAGCACCAGCAGTCAATGTTGAAACTCCAGCTGAGATTACAGTTCAAGATCCAGTACCAGTAGCAGAAACATCTGTTCCGAGCAGTTGGCCTTTTGAACGATCGCACAACTGTTGCGCTTATCTAGGTGACGTTGAGAAGAACACGGAGTTTACAGGGATTATAGAGTTTCTGAAGAGGAGCAGGATTGTTCATGCCTTAGCCACACCAACCATCATATACAAAGACATAATTGAAGATTTTTACCAGAATGCTAAGTATGACTACTGGGAGAATCAGACGATCATCAAAAGCAAGATTCAGGAGATGGATATGTTCTTGACTGAAGCTGACATTCGGGAAGCTTTACAGATTAAGTTTGAAGATAGTGAAGATCCCAGGGAATTGTCATGGACAGAACAGAAGGCATGTTTCTTACGAATGAAATACAAAGGTCCAATCACTGACGGATCTATGTATAAGGGGAAACTGGGAGTACAGTACAAGTATTTTGCTCATGTTCTTATTCATGTCTTTGGATGTGTAAGTGGTGGTTATGACGTGATGAGAAGGAGTTTGAGTTCATTAATGGTTGCGTTGACACTCAACAAACCATTTAATGTTTCTGGGATGATTCTTGATCATATGTTGGAGATGCTAAAGGGAATGAAGAACAAGAAGTTTATGTTGTATCCGAGGTTTCTGATGATGATCTTTGACTACAAGTATCCTATGCTGAAAAAGGATCCGACTATGATCCTTGGTCAAGATCATATGAACATCAGAACTTTGATGAGGATGAAGGGTTACAAAGGTGTGCCTGATAGTGAGAAGCCACCTAACAGGAGATTATTTGGCGCTTTGGCTCGTCCGGATTACACTGATCCTGGCAAGAACAAAGCAAGGCATGATGATAGTGACTCGGATAACGATGATCCCTTAGTGTATGTTGATTCAAGCACTAAGCGGAAACGTCAAGTAGTCAATCCTGGAGCCAAAGGGAAGGGCAAGGGAAAGGCTGTGGAACAGGGAAGCACTAAGCAACAAGTGGCTAGAAAGAAATCGACGGCGAAGAAAGGATCGGGTTTGGTGGATGAAGAGTCTGTAGATTCAGAAGAGACTGAAGTTGATGAGCAGTGGGATTCTGATGATGAGAATGTGAGGACCACCAAACGTAAGGCCACTATGGTTGGTGAGTCTGAATCCTTGAACCAGTCGATAGAAGAAGCTGAGAGAAGAAAGAAATCGGTTGAAGATGAGAGTCTAGGTGTTGATCTAGCTGAATTGAGTGTTGGAGAAACTGTAGTGGTGAATTTGCCCAAAAAACTAAGAAACAAAAGACTATGGCAAAGAAATCAAGTGTAAAAGAACTGAGAGAGAAAGAGTTGGCTCAGTTGTTGAAGGGAAAGAGATTACCTGATGCTGGTACACCATCTAAGCTATCTTCACCAGTTGCCAAGAAACAGAAGAAAGCGAAAGAGGCAGAGACTTTACCAATCGATCAGTTCAATATCGATATGGATAAAGTGCTCGATATGTTTAGAAAGCCTCAGAAGGAGAAAGTTGTTGAAGTTGAGCCATCCAGATCTAAGTCAAAGAAAGTGACTGTGGATGACGATGTCATGAAACAAGTTAATAAGAAGATGGAGGACACGATGAAAATGTTGGTTGCTCAACAGGCTGAGATTGCTAAGTTCAAGCAGAATGAGGAGAAAATGCTCCAGATAGTGGTTGCTTCGAAATCTAATCAGGATGATATAAATGATAACATTAAGTTGATTGAAGCAAAGAATGAGAAGCTTGAAAGAAAATGTGAAAGAAACAAGAGCAAAATCAAACTAATTAAGGCTGATAACAAAGAATTAAAGAAGGAAAACAAACGCCTTTGTGGTTTGATTGAAGAGCTTTATAGCAGAGCACCCCAGTTGAAAGAGGGTGAAGAAGATGAAGAAGAAGATGAACAGAAAGTTGATTATGAGTATTCTGAATCTGAGAAAGAAGAAGATGATGATGAGGATGATGATGGATCGGATAAAAGCGATGATGACAATGATGATGATGATGACAATAATGATGATGATGATGATGCTGAAGGTACGGGGAAAAAGCAAGGTGATGAGTTTAGCAGTGGAAGTGATCATGATGGAGGAGATGATACTTCCAGATTTAGTTATGAGAAGAGAACACCACAGAAGAAGGATACTGGAGAATCAAGTTCCAAAAAGAAAGGTGAGAATGTTGATTCGGATGAAAGTATTTTCTGGAACGAGAAGGTGAGATCTCTGTCTGATGATGCTAAACAGATATATAAGAATATGTTGGAAAAGAGAGTGTGGACCATTGAGTTCACAGGATGCTTCGCTGAAATATTCCAGACTGATGATTTGAGATATGAGTTGGAATATGAAGATCCAGATCTTGAAGAAGGGGAATTACCTGCATCTGTGGCGAAAGAAATACTAGATGGTCTCGCACAGAGGGTAGGGAAAACGTTTGAGGAGTTTATGATGGATGAATCGATTCCTGATATTCCTGAAAAGGATATGGGAAGTCATTCAGATGATGTGCATACTCCAGAGAACAATGAAGTTGAAGTAGAAGATATAACTCATGAAGAGTTTCCCCAGTATTTCAGACAAGATGATGAGAATGAAGTATTTCCTGACTTCACTGAGATACCAAATAAGTCAGCGAAACAGAAAGCAAAGAAAAGAAGTGAAGAGTTTGTTGAGAAAGTATTCGGTACTGAAAAGAAAGATTCTTCTAACCAGTCTGATGAGTTGAAGAATTATATGAAGAAATTGAAGGAAATGGATGAGAACCGACCAAAGCCTGAAGCTCAAGGTAATTTCTATCGATTTCATAATGCCAAATTCAAAGGCAGAGCTCTCGGGTGGACTTACTTAGGCAGACTGAAGTGTATTGCTGCAAAATGGGAAACTGGAATTCTGTATTTCAACAGATTCTGTGATTTGCTTACTCTACCGTACTGGGCGGTGAGAGACTTATGCAGATTCCCAATGTCAGGTGCCGAGGTAAATGGATCACATGTCGGTTGGTGCGCAGACAAATTGGTTTGGGAAAGTCGTACGAGATGGAACAGGTTCAAGCCTCAATATCCCAAAAGAAAAGTGCATAGGGATATTGATCCACAAACCAATATGAAGCGTGTTACTTTGATTTATAAAGCACCTAATGAGATGAGAAAGATACCGTTGATGCCAATGCCACAGCATTTTAGTGCTGATTTCATCTTTTGGTATTACGATTGGAGAAAGGCAGAAGCGGTGATCGTGTTGAGAGATGGAAAGGATAAATACAAGCATGTTCATGTATTTGATCCTATGTGGCTGATTAATTGCACATTCGAAGACATCATCATGTTATTCTACAATCCGATTTACTATGAACCCAATGACTTTGCTCAAGCGAGAAAGTATATTCAAGTTGTTGGAGTGTGTTTTGCGTATGATATAAATGCAGGAAGCAACTTGGAGGGTAAACTTGGCAAGACTGTGAAGATGGCCAATGTGTCAAAGCCTGTGAAGAAAACATTTGAGCCGCCAATGACTACTGAGCAGAAGAAGCAGCTCAGAATCAAGTTGATGAACAAGACGATGGACTATCAGAGAAAACTATCCAATCAATAGTCGAGGGGGAGTTTGTTGATGCGTTTTGCGACTAAGGATTGGATATACAATAATTAACATATGTTAGTGATGGCCGAAGGTAAACAAGATCGGGCGAAGGTAGATCTGAAGTGGGCGAAGGAAGAATGGACCTGAACAAGAAGACACATTCGACCACTTAATGTGGGCGAATGTGGAAAAAGCTCACATTCGACCAGTTGTAAGGGGCGAATGTGCAGTGCCTATATATAGATTTTGTGTTTTTGATAATGTAAGAGAGTTGTCATTTGTGTCCAGGTTCAGTTAAGGTTTAGAGGTGTTTTTGAGAGATTATCAGTGTGTTCTAGATTAACATAAACTCATTGTAAATGCTTTTTGAATGAAAGTTAATCTATGAAATGTTATTGAAAATGATCTTGATTGTGTCGTGATTTGTGTTTTATCAATTTGTTCAGATCTAGGGTTTCCGCACCTAGTTTTGTGACTTGTATGATCGTATAATCCTGTTTTAGCTAAAATCCAACGCTCACAATATATATTAAACGAACCAAACACAAACACAACCACTGGTCTAGACCAAGTGGTTGTGTCTGTGCCTTGTAACCGGGACCACGCAGGTTCGAAACCTGGCAGCCACAACCCTTTTGTTTTTTTTTCTTCTTTATCAACTTTATATATATAAGTTATTTATATCTTATAAATTCATTTAAAAATACTAAAACATTTTTAAAAATTCTACAAAAATTATCTTGTATTGATCTGATGAAAAAGTTCAACTTACAATTTTTAGTTTTCAAAAATTTATTTATTTAATATATATAATAAATAAATCAAGATTATTCTATTTTATTTATAAAAATCTATAAAAATATCAAAACGATCTTATTAATTTCCACAAAAATTATCATGGGTTTTTATAACATTAAGCCTTTCAGAAATGATTTTTATTTCTGAAAAATCTTTTATTTAATATTTTTAATCAATTTTTGTTAGTTTTAATCATAATTAAATCATAATAAATTCAATTTTTTATATTTTTGCACCAGAATTTTATACAAATTATTTCTAATCATTTAGAACAGAAATATAATTTTTAAACTGATAATTGTTTAATTTTAGTAATTTTTAATTATTAAAGTTAAAGTTTGACAATTTGTAATAAATAGATTTAATAATCTATTTTAAAGAAAATAATTTTATAAAAATTATTTTTATACTTTAAACACATTCTTGTAACCATCTTAGATTTAAAATTCATAAAAAGATTTTTGGTTAATTATTTACTAATATTCTCTCAATTATCAAACATTTTTAATAATAATCAAACGAGCGTTTATCCCCAATTCGAAGCCCTAGAAACTTATACATTTGTAGACTTGATAGACTTAGACATATTTATTACCTCATTATAGGGTGATACTTGATACATTTGGGCAACACAATTATTCAAATTTCTCAACAGATATAACATTTTACCGAGGTGAGTTTTACATAGCCCCTTTTATTTATCACCATTTTTGGGGTGAAACATGTTATAACATCATTTATGCAATTCAATCATCAATGTGTCTATGTGTTTTCTATGTTGCATTATGTCTTGAGCATGATTAGAGTAAGCACCATTCTAGCATAATCATTAACTCCGTACAAGCCGACGGTATACATTGATAGATCTATTGGACTGACAATCCCACCCGGATACGTGCCTCCTACAAAGGTAGCGTGGGTGTTTGTTATCGTATAACATATTCAAGTGAACCATGAGCGTATGGGATGTATCATATTATAACAGTCATCAGGGTTGGTTATGCACTCGATTTATTTCTAGTATGTTCTCACATATGGACTAGATTGACATGACACATGAATTGCACAACATTTTTATTCAATTATCAAAAACCTATGTAATTCTCACCAACTTTTGTTGACCCAAAATATTTTCAAACTTAACATGTTTCAGGTTCTATTTGCTTGAAGATGTGAATTGATGCTTGAAGATATGTGTATAGTTTTTATTCAATTTGATGTACAAATTCTAGAACAATTGTATGTAATTCATTTAAATCATTTAATGGAATTTATTATTCACCATGAGCTACTGAACAATCATCAATACGTGACATCCCGATGTTTCCGCCATCGGTTGGGGTGTTACAGATTGGTATCAGAGCCATGGTTATAGGGAATTAGGTTATTAGAAAAATAATCTAGTCTATAACCATAGGATTTAACAAGTACTTGCTTCTTTTACTTGCTATTCTCTATCTTCCTCCTACTTCTTATCCCTACTTTCATCCCTACAAGAAGGTTGCTCTCCGTCAGTGGGTCTACTCTTAGACTAATAGGACAAATTCCTCAGGTTTAACCTGAACCCCCTTGAGATCTCGTCGAAGTTCTAAATTTTAATAACGAAGACGTGCAATCTGGAAGGGTGAACGCCTGTATTCTGAGTCTTCTGTCTAGGCTGGCATTGCGCATATATCCCAATCAGACGAGGGACCCGGATGCCTACCTGGGAATTCTCGGGATGAGTGTTCACTTATAGGCTAAAGCATGTCTTCATATGTTATTAGAATCTAGAATCTTTGATAAGTCAACGTTTTCGTTTATTCGTTTTAATTAATGAATAAATGATTACATTCCTTATATTACCTCATACACTTCATGCCCCATTAAAAACTTCATTGTGTCCCTTACAGATCATGTCTCCACGTCGCAGCACTCTCCTTAACAATGGTGACAATCAAGATGAAGTGAATAGCATTGACCACAACACTAACCACATTAATGGGAGTGATGCCCAACTAGCTGCGATTATTTCCCAACAATTGGCGCAACAAATCACAACTCTGGTTTCTAACTTGTTGACTCAAGACATCCAAATGGATGGGAATGGCATTGGAAATGGCGTTGGAAATCACGAAAGGAACAAGACCTTAGTTCGGAAAGGCAAGAAAACAAGTATCGTGGCCGCGGTAACTACCAAGAATCAGAAACGTAAGACCAGGGATCCTGACCTCACTACCCAAGTTTCTAACAAGAAGCCTTATACGAGAAACTTTCCATTGTGTAACACATGCAATCGACATCATCCCACTGTTTCAGCGTGTCGCTTGTGCACCAATTGTGGTAGGTATGGTCATCTGGTTAACACATGTCGCGAGACCCCAAACCCTAATCAACCCACCAACCCTGCTACTTTGGAGGAAGCAAAGCGGTTGGCTGCCACCTTAACAGACGATCATGTAAAGGCAGGAACCCTGACCCGGAAAAGGGAGAAGAAAACTGTTGCAAAAGATACTCCCCAACCTGCCGTTAAAATCAAAACTGAGGCCTCAACCAACGGAAAGCGCAAGGCCAGGAATTTTGCAAGAGACACCACTACCCCACCCAACAGGAAACAATACCGCGGGAAGCTACCTAAGTGTGACACCTGCCAGTATCACCATCCAACCCAAGTGCCCTGCCATCAGTGTTCCAATTGTCAAAGGTATGGACATCTTGCGGATGCTTGCCGAATTCCTGCGACAAACACCCTTGCTGCTCCAAATAACCCACTTGAAACCCTCCAGCTACATAACAGCAAACTCTACTATCTGAATGATGTCTATTTTTCTCTTTAAATTCCATGTATTGACATTTTATTTTCAAGTAATAAAATTCAAGTATTATCATAACATCTGTGTGCATGCTTGTCTGAATGAGAACTGATTGCTATATCTATGATCATACTTGCTTACTTGTACGGCAGTTAGTTGACTACCAAACAACCTACTTAACGATTGATAGAGGTCATCATGTCTTTCCAACAGTCGGGAGAGGCCCTACCACCTACTCAACGACTGGTGGAGACTATCAGACCTGCTCAACAATCGGTAAAGTCATAAAAGGACGCAAAACCCTAATGTAAGGTAAATTGGTAATTACGGTCCCGAACGTAATCATGAATTTACAGGTACGTTAAGGTAGTGTGAAATTTTATCAAGATTTTCGGTGGTCGACCAATTGTAAACCTGTGTCTTTCTTTAACTTCAGGACGAAGTTCCTAAAAGTAGGGGAGACTGTAACATTTCGCCTTAAATAACTGTACGTTACGATAAAAACGACAAGTTTTATTACTACTTACATTTAATTATTTCGTGGCATTTTGAAACCTAATACAATGATAATTATTTATATATATATATATATATATGTATATAATAATAATAAAAATATTTTAGTTTAAAAAAAAAAAAAGGAAAGTGTTTTCCACAAGCCCAAACACCCTAACATACTCCCCATACCCTCCTTTGATAATTTGCAGCCCAGATCTGAAGCCCAATCCCCGGCCCACTGGAACCCGGCCCAACCCCCTTACCCTTCCTTCACTTAAAAAAAAAAAAATAATATATGCCCCCGCTGAGGCTCGAACCGGAGACCTCCCACACACACGCACACGCACCAACCACCCGAGCCACACTTGTACTTTGTTTTTAAACCAGTTCTACTTATATAAATACACACATAGCCCTTCCTTTTTCCCTTCCCTTTTCCTCCTTCGCAAATCAGCAGCAGCAGACATTTTTTTTTATTTTTTTCTTTTTTCTTCTCTTTTGACCAAATCAATTAGCTTGATTAAACGCAATTAACCATGGTTTTGACTCGGATTCGTTATTATCGGCCTATCACGAGTCTTATATCATCAATTCATACCAAATTAAGCTTAATCACGCGTAAACGTTTAATGCCGAGTCAAACATACTAATTCAGTGACCCAGACCTCAATACTATAAATTGATCCTTCCCAAGCAAGCACAACTCGCCATTATCTCTTTCTCCATCCACAATTCCACTTAAAATCTTCTGTTTTGGTGATCTTAATCGCGGGTTGACTTTTAAAGTTGACCGACTAATTCGTATCACAATCGTGTTTGTAAGTTCGATTTTTGTTATGGGTTTTATTCATCGGCAGTCCAAGATCAATAGCCCCAATGATTCACGGGCTATTGATCACTAATTGTATCGATTGCAAATCTAGGGCTCGAATGTGTTAAATTGGGGAAGAACACGATTTTCTTTAATGCAATATATATTAAACGAACCAAACACAAACACAACCACTGGTCTAGACCAAGTTGTTGTGTCTGTGCCTTGTAACCGGGACCACGCAGGTTCGAAACCTGGCAGCCACAACCCTTTTGTTTTTTTTTCTTCTTTATCAACTTTATATATATAAGTTATTTATATCTTATAAATTCATTTAAAAATACTAAAACATTTTTAAAAATTCTACAAAAATTATCTTGTATTGATCTGATGAAAAAGTTCAACTTACAATTTTTAGTTTTCAAAAATTTATTTATTTAATATATATAATAAATAAATCAAGATTATTCTATTTTATTTATAAAAATCTATAAAAATATCAAAACGATCTTATTAATTTCCACAAAAATTATCATGGGTTTTTATAACATTAAGCCTTTCAGAAATGATTTTTATTTCTGAAAAATCTTTTATTTAATATTTTTAATCAATTTTTGTTAGTTTTAATCATAATTAAATCATAATAAATTCAATTTTTAATATTTTTGCACCAGAATTTTATACAAATTATTTCTAATCATTTAGAACAGAAATATAATTTTTAAACTGATAATTCTTTAATTTTAGTAATTTTTAATTATTAAAGTTAAAGTTTGACAATTTGTAATAAATAGATTTTATAATCTATTTTAAAGAAAATAATTTTATAAAAATTATTTTTATACTTTAAACACATTCTTGTAACCATCTTAGATTTAAAATTCATAAAAAGATTTTTGGTTAATTATTTACTAATATTCTCTCAATTATCAAACATTTTTAATAATAATCAAACGAGCGTTTATCCCCAATTCGAAGCCCTAGAAACTTATACATTTGTAGACTTGATAGACTTAGACATATTTATTACCTCATTATAGGGTGATACTTGATACATTTGGGCAACACAATTATTCAAATTTCTCAACAGATATAACATTTTACCGAGGTGAGTTTTACATAGCCCCTTTTATTTATCACCATTTTTGGGGTGAAACATGTTATAACATCATTTATGCAATTCAATCATCAATGTGTCTATGTGTTTTCTATGTTGCATTATGTCTTGAGCATGATTAGAGTAAGCACCATTCTAGCATAATCATTAACTCCGTACAAGCCGACGGTATACATTGATAGATCTATTGGACTGACAATCCCACCCGGATACGTGCCTCCTACAAAGGTAGCGTGGGTGTTTGTTATCGTATAACATATTCAAGTGAACCATGAGCGTATGGGATGTATCATATTATAACAGTCATCAGGGTTGGTTATGCACTCGATTTATTTCTAGTATGTTCTCACATATGGACTAGATTGACATGACACATGAATTGCACAACATTTTTATTCAATTATCAAAAACCTATGTAATTCTCACCAACTTTTATGACCCAAAATATTTTCAAACTTAACATGTTTCAGGTTCTATTTGCTTGAAGATGTGAATTGATGCTTGAAGATATGTGTATAGTTTTTATTCAATTTGATGTACAAATTCTAGAACAATTGTATGTAATTCATTTAAATCATTTAATGGAATTTATTATTCACCATGAGCTACTGAACAATCATCAATACGTGACATCCCGATGTTTCCGCCATCGGTTGGGGTGTTACAATCGGACCACCTCTGAGTATGTAGGATGATTTCCCGCAGCCACCAACCCTGCGATTTCTGGTACTAGCCCCGAGATATAGTGTTCGATCCTCCTGTACTCTGGCACATGCAGATCAGGACACAGCACTGCCAACTCATTACGCCTCTTCGTATACTTTTCAATTTCGGACCCAGTCATCTTGAGGTTCCACACCTCGTGCTCTAACTTCTGCACTTCTTATCTTGGACAGTACTCTCGCTTCAGCAGTTGCACAAAATTTTCCCAAGGCATATCATACGCCTCCCCTATACCCATATTTTGAGTGATGTTATTCCACCAGGTCAAAGCAACATCCTGGAATAACGCAGCAGCATACTTGACTCGATCCTCTGGGAGACAGTTACACATCAGAAACACTGACTCCACCTTTTCCAGCCACCTGAGCAAGCTCACCGCACCCTCAGTGCCAGAGAATTCCTGGGGCTTACAGTCCCGAAACATTTTGTAGGTGCACATGGGTGGGGGTGGGTTAACAGGACCACCTGAAATGAAACGCATGAGAAACCACGAAGAACGTAAACAAGGTTCACCAATGAGGCAAAAATGGATAATTCAACTTACCACCACCATTGTGCCCTAACTGAAAGGCAGCTTGCAGCAAGTTGTTCAGGTCTTCCTGTGATAGGTTTACACCTCCACGACCACCACCACCACCGCGACCACCACCACGTCCACCATTGCGACCACCTCCACGTCCTCCTCGTACTCCAGACATGATTTCTGACAGAAAGAACGAGAAAATTTAGTTTCACAGCTAATGATAACCATTAGCGTTCACAAGATCAAAGCTAGATCCAACTCAGGACTATCCATTCAAACCCAGAACTCACTAGGGCTTTCATGCATTTCGGTTTATGATTTCGTGTGCACCCAAAATGATAAACCGCTCTACATGGTCCTCCAAGTGTTCTCTTAGTTCGAAGTTCAAATCACCGAACATAGACTCTTAGCTATACACCGCAATACTACAGTAGTTTATGACAAGTATTTCTATTGGAGTATGAAAGGGAGATGTCCGAGCCTTGGACAAATCTCAAGAGTACACGATTTACTCCAATATACCGCACTGCCTAGAAAGCAAGTAACCCGACTAAGATAGAACGGATGATGTAACATAGGAAGGTCAGATGATTTAGAGACACCCCAACAAGCCCATACGTAATCCACCATAATGTTTAGTACTATGTGATCGTCTAGTGTGTGCGACTCGGCTATAGACTAGACTCTACATGCAGTCCTAGTTCACTATAACCTGGCTCTGATACCAATCTGTCACACCCTCAAAATCCACTTGCGGAGTTTTACCGCGAGGCGCATGACAAACCAGGATCCAAACCAACGATCACAATAAACAAGTCTAAATTAACATATGCAATTTCAAAAACATAGTTTAAATCTCCAGTTACAGCGGAAGCTTATTATTAAACATAATCCAAACGTAAACCAATTTGTTCAATGTTTGAAAACCATGCAATCCTAACTAGACGCCGTGCAGACGCGTGCGCCCTAGTCCATTGTGCTACCTTAGCGACCTGAGAAAACATGTAAAAGTTTACGTCAGCACAAAATGCTGGTGAGTTTACAGGTTTTGAAATCACAGTACCAAGTTCAACCTGTCCATACTATAACAAATCGAAAACCAAAGTACGCTAGCTAGGCGTATGTTTTGATACTACTACGATTGGAAAAACATTACTAACTCGCAAACCAGATGTCGTGCCCGAATAGTAAACCTGTTGTTCCTGTTTGAGACAATATGCACTCGCCCGGCCCTCCAAGCCGACGAGCGGGGTTGGTCACTCCCAATAGCGCTGTTCACATTTCCCCGTTGTGCTAACCCGCACATTCATGGTTCCCCCCGGGACTTCCAAAGATCGTATAGTAAACCATAGAAACCCATAGTATGACAGTAGTTACCAAACATAAGTTTTAACACATGTTTTCTCCCCCGAAAAGTGAAACCAGTTAAAAGAGGGGCCGTAAACTCACCTTAGGTTGCCTTACTTTGTAATACGAATAAACTCAGCAAGCTATGCTAGTCCCGTAAAGCGGCGACCTAACATATGACAGTTACAAGTACTTAGACTAATAACCCGTAGGTTAGTTAGTCCCTAGATGTCCAGAACATAACCAAGTTCGTTTGAAAACACCGTGACTGTTAAATTTACCCAAAGTACAAGACTCGACATCCCATTGGTGACCCGAGACTCCCCGTGTTATACTTGTACTCGCAAACATACAATCATGCAATATACACTTAACATACGTTAAAGTCCAACAAGTTACAGCACGTAGTTCAAGTATCACGTAAATAAGTCTGATCACATGTTACCAAGTTATTAGGTATGTTACGGGGTTCCTAGCATGTTCCTAGGTGTCAAATCGGGTCTCGGAATGCTAATTTACACCTACAGCAGCAGTACACGCGATTTGGAAAAGTCAACTAGCATTTAGGTTGGTCAACAGGCATTTAGGAAGGCTAATCGCCTATACTATAGGCGATTAGGGCTATCTCATATGTAATTTTTGAGTTTATAGGCGATTACGTCGTAAAGCATGCAATTCAGGACTTAACTAGCATTTAGGATCGTAAATGCATGAAGTAAAGGGGAATAGGATCCTATTCGCCTATACTATAGGCGATTAGGGCTCCCCTTCAGGCGAATGGGCTCCTAATCGCCTATAGTATAGGGGATTAGGATTCCTATTCGCCTATGGCACGTCTGTTCCGGTTTTTCGCGCGTTTAACATTCCAAATCCGATCCAGAACGTGTGTAAACATCAAATATCAATCAAATAACTATATCAAACATATATCAATCAAAATCCTTCGTTTAACCTTGTTCTATCAGCCCTGCATGCAATCATGTATCCCAAAAACAACACATATAGCATGAATCATCATATTAACATGCATAACCCTAACCCTAATGAACAATTACTCAGATTTCATCATCATGCCATCATTATTAATCTGAATCTAACTTAATAACATGTAAATCATCCATCTTGAATCATAAAAACCCTAGCTTTTCATTGAAAACCCACATACCTCATGCATGCTATTTAAAATCCCATTAACAATACTTATTAACGATTTTCAGAAAGCTTATTCATTTTAAAACAGGTCTGGACCGTTAGGGATTTAATAAAAACGTTAGTAAAGATTGCATGGATGAAAATCACACCTTAGATTGTGATAGATTGATGAAATAAGCTTGAAACCTTGTGTTTTGATCCAAAATCACGTTCCAGAGGTTGTGTGTGTGTTGGGGCGGGTTATGGGACGACTAGGGTTGATATTATGAAGTTTAGGAGGTCAAGCATTGTATTTATAGGCGTTTTTAGTCGTCCAGCACGTTATAGGCGATTACGCAGCATTATCAGGCAAATAGGGATCCTATTCGCCCCCCTATAGGCGATTAGGACCCCCTATTCGCCTATAGGGGTTGGTTCCGTGTATTTTGCGCGTTAAACCCCGTTTTAACATATGTTAACACATTTTCACATACCGACAAGTCACATAATGATTGTAAACACATAACACATGCAAACAAACACATTCACACTCGTTCACCAATTCCCGGGACTCGAGACTTGTATGTTCCCTATGCTCTGACGATTCTACGAATCGTCACCACTTGTACACTTGGTTAAGGACCGACATCTAATGAACCTCTAGACTAACATCTAATGATTCTCTATACCAAACTAACAGTTCCCGAACTGTAACACGACTCAACTATCCCAGTTAAGTATAATATACGCGTGACTCGCTAAGGTAGACTTTCATCTAGACAACGTTGTTAACCAGAATTTGCCGGGTGTCACAACACAGAAAGAGGAGAGCCCTCCCAGAAGAAGATACGCAATCTCAATGCGCATCACGTGTATAGCGCCTCTCGCAATACATGCAACATGATTCACAGGAACGCAAGTCACAAGTGTACCTTTATAGAGGCGAAGAACGATTCTTGGAAAGAAGAACAAGTGATCATGCCAAGGGTAAAGGGTGGAGCTTGCTCCACAGCTCCGTTAATCGTCACAGGGGTTGTTGGCCATTATCGAACACGATACATGTTCCTGGGTAATGGCAGCAGCACTGACATCATGTACCAGCAGTGTTTCGACCAGCTGGATGATGATGACAAGAAAAGAATAATACCAACAACGGAGCCAACTCCGGTTTCATCCATGAAACAATTTACCCATTGGGCACGCTCACTTTCCCGGTAACACTCTCAGACGGGAAACACTCACGCACCGAAACGTGCGACTTCACATTACTTCCCGTCAACTCTTCACATGATATCCTACTAGGACGAGAAGGATTGGCAAAATTCAATTGTAACGCTTCCACGCCACACCAGATAATGGGTTTTTCGACGCGAACAGGAGTCGCGTTTATCCGTGGAAACAAAACGTGTCATGCAACAGAAACATCAAGGCCTTCAAAGCAAGCAAAACCAACTGTTAGAACCGAACCGGAAAAATGGGTAATCATCTCTCTATTCCCGGAACAAACAGTTGTCATCAGCCATGCAATTTCCGACCCCATTCGCACTCACCTAAAACAGCTGCTGACAAAGAATATGGACATTTTCGCATTAAAACCATCAGACATGGTTGTATTTCCGCGACACATCGCGGAACACAGACTTAATGTCTATAAGAATGCGGAACCAGTCGTTCAAAAGAAACGAAGCATGGGGCCAGAAAAAACAAAGGCGATGAACGAGAAAGTGGAGGAACTCTTGAAGGCCGGTATATTGCGCAAAAGCAAATACCAAACATGGGTAGCAAACCCAGTCATGGTGGGGAAGTCCAATGGCACATGGCGCATGTGCGTCGATTATAAAGATCTAAACAAGGCGTGCCCAAAAGACTGTTACCCACTGCCTGAAATCGACCTAAAAGTCGACTCCTTGGCACCATACAGATTCAAATGCTTCCTCGATGCTTACAAAGGCTATCACCAGATACAAATGGCCAAAGAAGACGAGGACAAAACAGCCTTCCACACAGATATGGGTACTAAAATGCCATTTGGGCTAAAAAAACGCACGGGCAACATATCAAAGACTAATGGACACCGCGTTTGTCAAGCAAATCGGTGTAAACCTAGAAGTATATGTTGATGACCAGGTGATCAAAAGCAGAGAAGAAGATCAAATGTTACTCAACATACAGAAAACTTTTGATCAGCTGCGAAGTGTGCGGATGAAACTCAACCCGGGAAAATGTTCCTTCGGGATGGAGGAAGGAAAGTTTCTCGGAGTTGTCGTAATAAAAGATGGATTTCGCCCAAATCCAGAGAAAGTTCAAGCAATTGAGCGGATGCCATCCCCATCTTCAGTCAAGGAAGTACAAACACTAATGGGACGACTCGTAGCTTTGAACAGGTTCCTGTCAAACTACGCGTCCAAATCTTTCCCCTTCGTGGACACCCTGAAAAATTGTCTGAAGAAATCTAACTTCAACTGGACGGAGGAAGCAGAAACCGCGTTCCAAGACATGAAGAAATGTTTGGGCAACTTGCCAACACTCACGGCTCCGCTACCAAAAGAACCACTCACCTTATACCTGTCCATGACAGACAAGGCAATTGGGGCAGTTCTCATGGTTGATCGGAAAGGGGTACAAACCCCAATCTATTATGTCAGCCGCATGCTTCTAGACGCGGAAACACACTATTCAACAATGGAAAAGCTGGTTCTGGCATTAATTCACGCGTCGAGAAGGTTGCGGAGATACTTTCAAGGACACCCGATCAACGTCCTCACAGATTTCCGCATCAACGATATCTTGCGCAAACCAGAACTCTCCGGACGTTTGGCAAAGTGGGCAATAGAATTGGGTGAGCACTCAATTTCCTATAAAGCAAGACCCTCCTTCAAAGGACAAGTTCTTGCGGACTTCATAACAGAAGTCCCAGCAGACAAAGTTGAAGAGTGCACCAACGAAACTTCATCCAATTCGACCACGCCCGTTGAAACCCAGATATGGAAGTTATACACAGATGGAGCCTGCAATGATGAGGGGGCTGGCACAGGCCTACGCTTAATAACACCGGAGGGAAAAGAGTACACTTATGCAATTCGGCTCGATTTCCAAACAACAAACAATGAGGCAGAGTATGAAGCTCTGATTGCTGGCCTGCGGATTGCCAAAAAGATGGGCGCCCAATACATCGAAGCGCATGTCGATTCAATGCTGGTCGCCAATCATATTGACGGCACGTATGAAGCAAGAGAACCGACGATGGTCCTATACTTGCAACATACCAAAGAGCTAATGAATGATTTCTCTTACTGCAAAGTTAGTCATGTTCGCAGAAGCCAGAACAAGCAAGCAGGCGCTTTGAGCAAAATGGCATCAACTGCATTCGACCACATGGCAAAAGATATTCGAGTTGAGACACTAGCCAAACCATCTGTTCCGTCGAAACAGGTGAACGTGGTCCAAACAGGAAAAGAATCTTGGATCACCCCAATCATGGCCTTCCTAACCAAAGGCATTTTCCCATCAGACAAAGCGGAAGCAAGAAAGCTGCAACACAAATCCTTGCATTACGAAGTAAATAATGGCATCTTATATCGACGGTCCTATCTTGGACCATTACTCAGATGCGTGGATTCCGCAGAAGCCACATACCTGATTAAAGATATTCATGAAGGTACATGCGGACTGCATGCAGGACCTTGCATGGTCGTGGCTAAGCTTATGAATGCCGGATACTTTTGGCCCGGAATGCACCTTGACGCAGTTAAAGAATTGCGGAAGTGTGACGCATGCCAAAGACATGCACCAGGAACACTTAGGCCAAAGAACAACTTGGTACCGGTCACCGCAGCATGGCCATTTCAAAAATGGCCATCGATCACGTGGGACCTTTTCCCACAGCGCCAGGCAATGTCAAATACCTAGTAGTCGCCATTGACTATTTCACCAAATGGGTAGAAGCAAAGACATTAGCCACGATTGACGGGCGTAACATCAAAAAAATTCATATGGGAGTTCATCATTTGCAGATTCGGACTGCCCATGGAGATTGTAAGCGACAACGGAACGCAATTTGCGGACCAGCACTTACAAGAATGGCTTCACTCGATGAAAATCAAACAAATCTTCACTTCTGTGGCGCATCCCCATGGCAACGGCCAGGTTGAACGCGCAAACAGAAGTATTGTTAAAGGAATCAAAACACGCTTGGGAACAAAGCGCAGCGGCTGGTAGATGAATTACCACATGTCCTTTGGGCCCACCGTACACTTCCCAAAACAAGCAATGGGGAAACACCATTCAGTTTAACCTACGGAACTGAAGCGGTTATCCCAACGGAAGTTACAAACCCTTCCCCAAGAATTTTGCTTGCGCAAACAATTAACAACGACAAAGAGCTGCGGATGAATCTAGATTTTCTAGGCGAGCGGAGAGATTCGGCTTGTGTCCGAGAAGTCGCATATAAAAGACAGTTAGAGAAATATTACAATGCGCGGGTCAAAGAACACATTTTCCGCGTCGGTGACTTTGTCTTCCGCAACAATGAAGCTTCAAACGCGGAAAAACCAGGGAAACTGGCCCCAACTTGGGAAGGGCCTTACAAAATTCAGGAAGTATTGGGAAAGGGGGCGTATGCCTTAGAACGATTAGATGGTTCGCCAATACCACGCACCTGGAATGCAGCTCAGTTACGTATATGCTACATGTAACCTACTACAATAATTTTGTAATAAGGAATTGATGTCCAAGTTCATTTATATTACAAAAAGCATTTTTCATACATACTGTTGGTCAGCAAATACAGTCTACATACCAAAAGCGTAGACCACTACCACATATACCAAACAACCAAAAAAGCGGAATTACCAAACATACAACTTAAACCCCATAGACACAGTGACCCAACAGCTAACCAAAAGAAAACACTTTATACATAGAAAACCCCAACACATAGAAAGGAGAACCTAACCCCTAATCTTCCTGGTGGGTGTCTTTTTTACATCTCCCAACTCGGATAGCTTCTTCATCTTTAATGGCTTCCCATCAGAAGTGCCTTGATCATCCAAATGATCAGGACGCATGTCTTCTTGTGACAGCAAGAATGCACAGTGCTCCGCTAGACGATCAAGAGTATCAGTGGAAGAACGATCATGATCAGGATGACGAGACAACCTGATGATACCATGCATGGCTAAAACCTCCTGGGCACTCAAAGCATTGTTTGAAGAGTGGGACGCCATTTTTTCAGAGGAAATGGTAAAAAAAAAATTTCAAGTATATGGAAAAATGAAAGTGCACTTACTATATATAGAGGAGAGAGGTTGTAACCATTAATTACCATTAATGGCAACCACTCAATTACCCTAGTGACATCTGTCAAGTTACCCTGCCACCGCCGTCACAACCGTCACATCAGTGGCAGACTGACAATCATCTGCGTTAGGAAGAATAGAGGATGGCATCATCCAATGATTACCATGCATACGTGGAATATAAAAAAGCCACAGTGTTCACCATACACAGAAAATTAAAGTTCACAATGATAGATATCAAATAAAGCAAAGAAACAGGGCATCTCAACCAAGGTTCAGGTATTGGGAGATATCATCATTTCCAGCACCTTCCACGCGTTTCTCACCAGCAGCGGACGACGTTCCTGCTTCACCATCAGTAGAAACCATCTTGGCTTTCTCTTCCATCTGCGCTTTTTCAGCAAGCTCAGCTCCAAGACGGTCAGACTTGATGAAATAGCTGCGCAACTCTCCAGCAGGATCATCAGTCTTCGCGCAAGCTTCCAACAGGTCAAAGACTTCGAATTTCAGGTGCTCATAGTCGTCATAAGCCTTCATCAACTCTTCATCATACGACACATTCTCGTATGGACCAGCTTCCTTTTCTTTGCCTTCTGCGTGATGATGAAAACCTTCGGTAAAGCCAAGCTTTACCCCTTGCTTCACGGAAGAACTGGAAATGCGCGCAATCACTTCGGTCAGCGCAGGATCGTTCCAAACACGCTTGAAGATCTACACAATAGAAAACAATAAGACATCAACAAAGGAGTTAATCAGTAAAGGGGTAGATGGAAAAAGAATCTTATAACTTACCCCAGCAACTCCATCACTCATCAGCCAAGCAATCCTTTCATTTGCAGCAACAGCCATATCCGTGGACTGTTCAAACAATGCCTGCACCTTGTCCAACTCAACTTTTGCCTGTGTACATGATGACTCCGCCAAAGCCTTTTCCTCTTGACATTGGGAGTTTGCCAACGTCAACTCTTTTACTTTTGCTTCCACATCGGACAAGGAGGAAGTAGCAGTAAGGAGTTCCTCATGTTGAGCATTATATTTCTGCACAGTATCAGCAAGCTGAGTTTGAATTTCTTCATGTGCTTTCTTGCCTTGCTCTATTTCATGCTTTAAGCGGGCATTCTCGAGCTTCAGAGCCTCAGTCTCTTCATTAGTTCGCTTACATGCGGCGAACCAGGCCTTTGAAGCATCAGCTCTCTCCTTTTTCACCTTCTCCAGTTCCGCAACAGCATCGCGAGCAACCTTCTTGTGATGATCAATCTCTGATCGAATCTCATTGCGGGCATGTTGGAACTCTTCTTCACGCACAAGCAAGGCGGCCTCTGAGTCCTTCAAATTTTGGTAATCCCTTTGGAACTCATTCTCACGTCTAATAAGGGACCCAAGGCCGCTCACGCCAAGCGAAAGGTTCATTGCCATATCAATAAATAAAGAGCGTCGATCGACGCTATCCTGGTAATCACGCTCAGCAGGGGGAACGGACAACATCACAAACTCCTGCGCGTCAAGCGCATTAGAAAACCGAGTTGTGTCCATAATGTCCTAGCGTGGCTGATACGGCTTCGGCACGTCAGATGGGCGAGAAGAAAATAACCTCAATCGACGTCCAGAATGTCCAGGATTTTCGGGATTAGCAACAACATTTACAGGATGATCAGTCTGGCTAACAGTGGTTTCAACCGGTGTATGTTCAAAAGAGGGAAAATTCTCAACAATTACCTCATCATTCTTGTCCTTCTGCGGTGAACTCGGCGCACACCCGGAGGTGACAGGCATCTCAGCACTCAAGTTGGGCGTCTCAGTCTCATCTACCTTCTTCCCAACATCTCTCTCCACGCCAACCACCAACTCTTCTTGCGTGGGCTCAGCCTGTGGCAGCAGAGTTTCCGACACAACAGCTTCAGTAGCATCCGCGACAGCCTGGGTAGTCAAGTCTACAGATTGATCAGGCAAGGATGACTTCTCTGAAGCTGAGGGTGCCTGCTTTTTCTGTGTCTCCGCAAAAGGATGCTGACCTACAACAAAGGCTATCCGCAACAAGTCAATAGACTTGTTCAAAAAATCAAACACGTAAAACAAGTAATACAAAATATACACGTACCAGACAGATGCCTCAACGTCTTCATAGGCAGATTTGCGCGAACAGGCGGGGGCTTCACAGGTATCTCTAGTTTATCAGTCGTTAGCCACGACAAAGGCTTGAAAACGTTGACCAGAACCTCTGAAATAGGGTCCGGACGTGGAAAGTCACTCGAAGTTTCCGTAGAATCAGGAACCCGCACTTGCTATTGATTTAACTCGGCAACCATCTGTTGGAACAATTCTTCAGTAACACCCTCCGACTGATGAACAGGTGATGAGCGTCTGGCGCGTTTATGCTCCAACTCTGTATCAGATTCAGTCAATTCCTCATCTACTTCTTCAACCACAATGGGAATAACAGGCGGATTGGTCTTCTTGCTTGCTATGGCACGCTTCCTAGAAGTACCCGTGCCTGCCGCAGAAACCACATCTGTATAAATTGAAATCATATGTGAGTAACAAATTCCGGAATCACAAGAACTAACCCAATGATTTTTTGCGCTGTGAAGTAACTTCGTCAACATCAATTACGGCTTTCCCGCGGAGTTGTATACCCGCACCTAACACGAAGAATGCGCTACATCAGTACGCAGATCGCGTACTTGCTGCACTTTCTTCGCGCACAACAAGATAATCAATCACAAAAAAGATAAGGGAAAAATGAAAAACCTGTCCGAACATATTGCTTCGGAGGATCAACCAGGTTTGGAAATAAGAAATTCCCACTATTCCTTTCAGATAAGCGTGGCACACTAGGAACAGCGGGTGCGTATGACACCTTTGCTTCACCACGCTTGGCGAACAGTTCAAAAAGAGTAGCACCTGGGGAAGGATAAAAATACATGAACACCAACAAGAGATACATAAAATATAAGTCATGATGATAATCCCTTTTGGAGGATTGGGGTCTTGACCCTCAGGGCAGATAAGACTAATCCCTAGCAAATTTAAAACACTCTCTGGACACTCATCCATCATCAGGAGAGTGGCATGATCACAAAGAGTTTTATACCAGCCTTGATCTTTATAACCCTCCATGGGAGGGAACTCAGCTATCTTCTCCTTCAAACCCAACATCATCCATTGAAAGGGTGCAGGGATTACACCATGGTTAACATAAAAGAACTTATCTTTCCATTCGTACATAGACTTCACTTTCTCAGACACAAGCTGTTTAACTTTCCGTCGAACACCTAAGCTATACCAACCACTCCCACCACGGGCTGCTTCAAGAACGTAGAAGACGTTTAATCTTTCAAAGGTGGCCTCAATTTCCAAAGCTCGGCAAGTAGCCTCGAAATGTAATATCCGGCACCACCCATAAAGGGTCAATTGTGTGGGATGAACACCATACTTCAATAAAACATCCACCACAAATTTGGTAGCCGGCAGACGAAAACAACATTTGATAAATGTTGCAGCATACAAGACAATCTTACCAGGAGGAGCCTTCAAAGCAGTCTGTCCTTCAGCCGGAAGTTCAGGCTCCCACTCCGGCAAAATGTTATATTGATCCAGAAAATTCAAATAGGAGGCTTTATCCCACTTGATAGTGGTGACCTCTATACTCGTGGACGATTCTTTGCACAGATCTTTAACGGAATCTGATGTTTTACTAGACTCTTGCACATCTTGTGAATCTTGTGACATAATGAAGGATATGGTGGTTTCAGGAAAACAGAGACGTTGAAGAAAGAAATTCAAAACTTTGAAACAGTTGAAATGGAAAAGCAACATTCAAAATTTAATTTATAGGCTTTGCAATTAATATGTCTGACGTCATGGACAGGCTTTTCGGAGATGAGCCCAATGGGGTAATGACATGTGTACAATGGAAGACAAACAGACGTCACACGCGCCTCACGCGCCCACTCGCCTGACAACCGCCGCTTAAACGTCTCTGCACACGTCTCAACTGACAGAAGTCACGTCACTCCCACTCGCCATATGGACCACAAGTTTTCAAATTCAAGGGAGAAGTGACAACTGTCCACACATGCCAACTGACGTGTCTCACCTTTTTGCGGACAGTTGACGTAAAATTTTAACATCCGTTCTCCGCATAAGATTTACGCAGGCGAAGATCAAATAGCCAAACATACATACGCGAATTCAGTACGGATAAAAAAGACCATACGCAACAACCCACGCCTAATAAGTCCAGCATCCCTCACATCTCTTCATTACTTCTAGATACGAGACACACTGGACTGGGGGGACTTGAAGGGAGTGGGTACTGACTAAGCCATTCCGCACATCCAATCCGGACGCAATGCTACCGCGCGGATAAGAACTACGCGCAAAACACAGTCAAAGCTCATTAATGACTAGACAAATAAGGCAATGATTGGTCAACACCCGGTCAAGGCGAATATCATGCATGGTCAATAGCCATGCATGAATCACGTAACCACACCATTAAAGGCGGTACACGGTTCCACTATTCCCATGAATTTAGCTTTCCTTATTTCATCACACTAACACGACTAAGGGTGATGGAGACAACCTAACCACGGTTAGGACTTGGGTAATGGTGGCATACGAAATCTCCTATAAAAGGGATCACATCCCCAATAGGAGAGGACACTTTCGACTGACCTGGAGAGCTATCATACTAGATAGTATCCCCATTCACCCCGTATTTGTTATAAACAACTACCTCGTGTAGTCGTCTCCACACCCACACATACATTCTCTTTTGCAGATCCTTTGTTCCATAGCTGCTAGTGAAGGATCAACTCTGTGGATACTAGTAATCTTATCATCCCTAACAGGTGGTAAGACTATTTGTTTCTTCACTTTTTTTTTTGACTGAATATTTTTTTTTTGTTTAAACTCCTCATTAAAACAAAATACGAAAGTTACATCATAATAGCAGGTAGATGGGCAACAAGCTGCGCCGCCACCCCCTTTTTGAATTGCAAACCCTAGTCTACTAAAGACAAAACCTTGCCCCCCTGGGGATGAAACATTGTTGTGGATGACCCGTTGGACCCTGGTCAAGAAACGAATAGCTTCTGGCGCCAGGGAGCCAAAGGTGTCGAAGGCCAAAGGGATAAAGACATGTTGGTTATCTGCACAAGCTTTAGCGTGTTTATCTACTTTCTTTGATTCCGCCTTTCTTGATGCTTGCCCAGCTACGAACCCTGTTTTCCTTAACCTAACCAGCGGAGATACCCCGGTGAGGTCCACACAGGCATGTTTCCCCCTCTCCCAACCAAAGACAAGCAGATCTGCGGGTCGCAGGGTGGATCTCCCTTCCGTGGGGTCTGTGAGGAAGTTTACAGGGGACTCCTTTTTGGTAGAGATCCCAGCTCTTCTCAAGATATCCCACAAAACGTCCCTTACCCAGTCGTGCCGATATTTGAAACCAGGGAGCTCCTTGCAATGAATTGCATGCTCCCCGTATTTATCCATGCAGGTTTTACGCAGATGGGGCATGTTTCATCTTCCGGGTACATAGGGATCATCAATCGGTACTTGAGTATAGCCCTGTACTCTACTGCAGACATGCATTGACCCAAACCCTCAATCGGGATAACGGTCAAAATATCCTGAGCATGAGGGCCCTTTAGGCATTCAATCACCGCCTTCTGGCGAGTGGACAACTCAAAAACTTCTCCCAGGCTCTGAGCAGTTTTGCTAAAAAGAGCATTCGCCAAAGTTTTTTGTGGCTTTGGGGGGGGGGGGGCGGTGTCCTTGTTAGAAAAACCGCCAATATCAAAGTCCGGGAGATAGACATTTAAGCGTTCGAGCGCCTGTTGATAGTCTGGGTCTAGTCCAATGACCCCACTGTTTCGGAGGATATGATCCTGAAGTTCCCAAGACTGAGCTCTGGACGCCACAAAGGCATAGACCCTAACATCTCGAGCTGAAAGGAGGCCCAAACCACCTAAACGCATTGGCAAGGATGCCAAGCGCCACTGGAGGTCCCCGAAGAAGGGGCCTCCACACACAACTATATCTTCAATAGCGTCGCGGAGACCATCATCGAAAAGGGATACCGCATCCACCATGAAGTGGGGTTGGCAAGTTCGTAACCCAAAAAGTAACTTAGCGACCCCCATGCATGACCTGAGCAGCAGGAGTTCACTCTGGGGATCTCTAAGGCGGGGCAGTAGTTTCATGAGGGCAACCGCACTCGTAGCCTGCCGCCCTGCCAACTCCCCGATAAAGGTAGGATTTCGGCTAACAGCCCCACCAAGGAGCTTAACCCCTTTCTCAGGTCTACCAATCCCGGTCGGGAAAAGCCCTTCCTGACTTTTCAACCCGTCACACGCGGCCAAAAGACCTCTATTTTCTTAATATTGTGATGAAGCCCCAGAGATGGCCCATGCACATTGATAATGTCTAAAGCCTTAGCAACCTCCATTGCGTTGCCTATAATCGTCCCATCATCCAAATACCAGGCATGAAACGGTAGGTTACAGTGCTCCTGAATCCGCATGATAAGGGGATGTAAGGCAAGGGCAAAGAGAAGGGGCCCCAACGGATCTCCTTGCTGCACTCCGGTGGTAGCCCCAATACAATCATTGCCCACATACAGCCTAGCCGGCTGGGTATAAAGGAACTGGACCCACGGATAAATGGACGGGCATCGCTGGTGAACCTCTTGGAGAAAAACTGTACGGTCGACCATGTTGAAGGCATTGGAGAAGTCTACTGTAAGCATAGCCAGAGACCCATCCGTATGAAAAGAATTGAGGAACCTGTTGGCATTGTGAAGCACCGCCTCTGCCCCATTTGGTACTCCTACTCCAAATTGAAAGTCCCCCAGGTACTGGGCAATGTCTTTCCCAACCTGCTTCATTGCCATCTTAGAAACTAGCCTTCGCCAAATGCCCCCCACAGCAATAGGCCGAATTTCATTATCGGGCATCAATAAGGGGGTGAGGGGGGCCGATGCAATGAACTCGGCCAGCGTCTTAGGGCAGGCCCCCCTAAACCATAGGTTGACAACTTCAGTGATGGCCGTGAGCAACCCCGAGGCAGTCACTGAGCCTTCACCCCCAATAGCATCCAACAGGTGTTGGGCCCGTATCCCGTCCCTACCACAAGATGTCCCTTTAGGGAAAGATCGGATACATTTAAGCCCACAACCCTCATCTACTGATAGAGCGGGTTGGGCAATGGGGTTAGAAGGAAAGGATGGAGGCGGCACCATTGGGTGTTTATCAATGAGGGCCTTCATGGTCGATTCACATAGGGGGGCGACTCCACTAGAGCACAACACTTTTGAAAAAAAAAATTCAAAACCCACTTGCATAAGACACAATGGAGTGTAAAACACAATGAACACCAATTAAATATAAGGTATAAAACACAATCAAGAGTCTAGTAAAACACAATGGACGACATACTAAAGACACAATAAATATAAGACTAAAACTCAATGAATACTTTTGAAAAAAAAAAGTTGAAAACCCAGTTGCGTAAGACACAATGGATGACATACGAAAGACACAATGAACAGAAGAATAAAACACAATGAATACTTTTGAAAAAAAGTTAAAAACCCAATTGTGTAAAACACAATGGACGACATAATAAAGACACAATGAACAGAAGATTAAAACACAATGAATACTTTTGGAAAAAAAAAGTTGAAAACCCAGTTGCGTAAGACACAATGGAGATAACGTAAAACACAATGAGTACCAATTAAATATGCAATGAACAATAGGGTATTAAATACAATGAACAGTCTAATAAAACACAATGGACGACGTATCAAAGACACAATGAACAGAAGACTAAAACACAATGAATAATAGACTTAAACACAATGAACAACATAATAAAACACAATGTACACCAAAATACAAAACTCATTTGCATAAAACACAATGAAAAGCATACTAAAAACACAATGGACAAAGTTAAATCATGTGTAGACTAAAAAAAACATAAATAAGATATTTATAAAGCACACATGCATACTATAACACAATGGACGAGCAGAAAACACAACGGAGAAGAAAACCCATTTAAAACGATTTTTTTTTCAATTTTAATGTAGCAATGTGGTACTCATATTAAAGATAAAAAAACGCTCGTTAATATGGTGAAATTTTTTTGAAAAAAAAAGTGTCGTGTGAAAAAGTTATAGACGTTTTAAAATGATGGGGGGAATTGACATGTGCATTGCATGTGGAGAGAGAAAGTCAACAAAGGTGGTTTTCCTTTTATGCTCTTCCTCTAATTTATTATTTATTTTTTGTTCAAACAAACTAATCTCAACCCTTCAAATATATGATCAATGGATCACAATCCTTCTCACCCTTCCTAGAAAAATTGTCTTGTGTATTTGATCCTTACCCTAAGTTATAAGTCAAAAGTCGTGGAAAAAACGGAGAGCCAAACATACCCTTAGTTTTTGGGCGATATGCTTCAGAGCATTCACATCCCCTCCACCAAATCTTAGGGCTGTATAAAGGGTCAGGAACCGACCCGACCCGGACCCACTAGAACCGTATACCCTTTTATTGTTGAAATTAGGAACCACGAACCGAACCTTAAAAGGCTATGTGGTTCCAGGTCCTAAAGGTTTTCATGGGTCGGGTAAAGGGACTGACCCTCTAGTACCTTTTAATGAAAAAAGCTTTCAGTGTGTCACATATTCCTATTCTTTTACCATACTCGTAAAAAAGTTCCTCCATATGGTTCTAACAATAGCTCACGAGTTTCCTTTTTTTAATCATTTTTTGTTTCTTGACGTATGTTTTGGTAACAATTTTGTCATTCTCATCACTCGAAACATTATGTGAATATGTTATGTATACATCACAAATACACACACGCACATATCAAAGCGACATACATAAATATTTACTTCATTTTGGATATATACATATATGCATGCATATACACATCTATGCATATACATCAACCTGAAAAATATTTCAAGAAAAATACATTGTTATTTTTATAAATAATATTTTTTTTAATATTGTATTAATATTACGTGAAATCAATTACAATAATATGTAAAAAAGAATAATAAAAAGACTAAAAAAGAGTATTGTTTTATTTTTCCGTTAACAATACATATCTATTGGATCATTTTTATAAATTATTGTTTTTCATTCATTATCAATCTATTAATAAGTCGTTCTAATTAAGATACTAACGGTTCTTGTGGTTCTTATATTAGAACCGTGGGTTTGGAACCAACCCGACCCGGAACCGATAATTCATATAAATCTATAACCGCGAACCGACCCATATATTTAAAAAGGTTCGGGTCTAAGGTTCTCACGGGTCGGGTCTAAGGTTCTTGTGGGTCCGAACCACGAAATGCTCACCCCTACCAAATCCCATCCATCAAATTATATTAAAAATCACTACTTCACCTCTAAATTTTCTCTCTCCTAATTAAAATAATAATATTTTTTCATATTTTTATCATTACATTTTCTCTCTCCTCACTCAAAACTACTTACAAAAAAATTAAAATATATATAGGGGTGAACAGTAGCTTTTCATATTTAGGGTGGAACAATGTTTCCACCAAATATTCTCTCACTTTCACTCACAACCACTTTCACTCACCCCATATAATTTGGTGGACACACTCACGTATATTTGATGGATGGGATGTGAGTGCTCTCATGGCAATGGTTTAGCTTGGAAGAAGCTGTTATATTTTATGGGTCTCAGACGTTGGGGGTTTATCAATTTGTTTGGATCAACCTTTTGACATCTATAGATTTGTTATTGGGTGAAGCATGGTTTAGCTTTGTCTCAATTGCCTATTACGGCCTCAGTGGTCTGTTGGGATTTTTTTTATTTTAATTTTTAACTGATTGGAGAAGCTTCCTCAAGAAGCTTTGTCTCAATGGCCCATTTTGAATGTTTGAAATGTATTGAAAATATGTAAATGGAAGCCATATCATACGAAACATCCGGGTTAGGTTCCACTTTATGTCAACACCTTCAGAAGCACATTTTTTATTGTTATCACATTCCTCGAAGTCCTTAGCACCATTCCCGCTCGAATGGTAAGTCCCGTATGTGTACTGCGGGTAGCTTGGTAGCACGAAAAACGACTCCTCTTCCTCTACATATTCCTGGTTCAGATCGGGCGGTATATTCCCGTCATTACCACGAACCCCGGATTTAACCTCCTCGTCACCAAATTGAAGCTCGGGTCCGAAAACACTTTCAGAGACGTAGGACTCGTTCAGAGACAGGTCATCGGTTGAAAAACTATGTAAATATGACATCGTGAGACCGGGAAGTCGAGATGGGTCGAGAGAATAGTGGTGGTGATGTTTGAAATTTTTTTTTTTGAAACAAGGAAGAAGCTGCTCACGTATTGGTTAAATGCTAAAAAACGACAGGCCATTGAGGCCTCAATGGGCCGTGGGGAATCACCTTTTCAGTCTGAACCCCCTACTTTTACAGGGAGTTCAGACTGACACCTCGTACCTTGTACTACAATGGGTCGTTGAGGCCTCGATGGGGCCATCGTTTTCACCTTTTTATAAAAAGATGGGTCGTTGAGGCCCCAATGACCCGTCGTTTTTTCCAGATTTGGCCTCAATGGCCCATTGAGGCGTCAATGACCCGTCCTAGGGGTGTTTAGGGTTTTTTTGGGGATGTGGAAATAACATCACCCTTTTGTAATAGTAGTATCTAGAGTTTTTTTTTTTTTTCCCATAGTGGTGTTTAAGGGAAAACTATTTACCATTTTAGTGTTTCTTTAAAACTATTTATCAAATTGATGTTTTTATTTACTTTTTATTTTTTCTATTAACTCCTTTATCTATTAGAATAAAAAATATAGAAAAAAGGCATTCTCCCTTTTGACGATTCATAATCAAATCCTCATACTATCCAAACCCTTCCATGTTCTCTACCCTCATCAAAGACACAAAATAGCCATCCCTAAATTACAGGTCAACTTCAATCGCAAAACAGGTATCTAATCTCCATAATCGATACAAATATTTTATTAAAGCCAACTGAAACACCATTTTTTTATAATGTTTATTGAAGACGAATAAAAAGGGTTAGCCACTGTTGTCAGTTTAAAATTGGATTCTTTTTTCTATTGAATGTTTTTTTGTTTAATATTTTACAATACTGACACTTTGTTTGTGACTTTAAATCAAAGTTGAATTCTTTTTTTCTATTTCTATTTACTGTACATCTAGTAAATCTACATAATGAGTTTGACTTTGAAGTTTTTGTTTGTTTGTGACTTGACAAGTAGAATACCTTTATGTTTTACATAATGAATCACGTTAATGTAGTATCGCATATTATTCAAAATGAGGATTTCAACACAATATCTCAAATTGCTGTTGTGAACAATGCTGATGTGGATGAAACTGATGTGGATGATTTGATAGGAGAAGTTGAGACTGAAGATGAAGTTCAAGTAAATAGAGATCAAACATTACACAATAATGTTCAAGTCCCTCTAATTAACACCGATTTAGAAGAAACAAGTGTGACTGCTGATCAGAATTGGATGGTATCACATTCTCAGAGTAAAATTGATTTGACTCGTGAGTTAGGAAATGAATCTTTTGGTGACAAGGAAGAACTTATTAGAGCTATCAAGCTTTACAGTATCAAGGCACATAAGCATTTTAAGGTGGTTGAATCACGCCCAGGTACATGGTGTATAAGATGTACATTACATTCACAATCTGGTTGTAAATGGAAACTTCGTGTAAGTAAACAATCTAATGGATCTTTCGAAATAGTAAAGTATACGGGTCCGCATACTTGTTTACATTATCAAATTACCCAAGACCATCCAAATCTAGATGCAAGCTTGATTGCTCAAGAAATTCAACACCTAATAAAAGAGTAACCATCTATTCGTATTACTGCTTTGAGAACCGAAATAATTGATAAATTAGGCTATACTCCTTCGTACAAGAAGGTTTGGGTAGGAAAACAGAGGGCAATCGAAGAAATCTTTGGGAATTGGGAAGAATCTTATGCTCGTTTACCCAAGTTTCTATATGCATTGCAAATGTTTAATCCAGGGACATTGGTTGAATGGTGCATTTCGAGACAAACTAATGTAGATCAAGTGGAATTTAGACGTGTTTTTTGGGCATTTGCACCTTCTATCGAAGGATTTAAGCATTGTCGACCTGTTATTAGCATTGACGCCACACATTTGTATGGTAAGCATAAAGGCAAGATTGTGATACCCCGCAAATTCAGGTTCTCACTTTAACTAAACTCTAGTTACGTTCCTTGCATTATACTTAACTAGGGTTAGCTAGATAGGACACACGTTGCATTGTTGTGAGTTAATAACTGAATACATGATTAGTGAACCTCGGACGTTAGTGAATATTGAACTAATTTGGATTGATTGTGATTATGTGTCTCTGTGATATTCGGTGAAATTATGTGAAAACCATATGTGATTGAGTGAACCTAAACCAAATACGTTAATAAAAATCATTAAGGGTGGATCATTAGGTTGATTAGGGTCTTAACGCATGGGGTTGCACTTATTACGGTCCGAAATAACGAAAACGTCAAAAGGAAAACACGTCGGGAGACATAACGGGCCACCCGCGTGTAACATCGAGAATTTCCCCTAATTTTTTTTTTGATAAAAAGAATGTATTGTTTTAAACAATATATGTTTTAAATACCTTAAACTAATAATTATTTGTATCTCGACACTTTTGTACGTTTTAAAAATATTTCGAGTCACTTTCGGGCTTATATAATCATATTATGAATTTAGAATAATATAGTTTTAGGGAAATAATTGCCAAAAAAAAGATTTGTGTGGATCGGGACTCGAACCCGCGTCCACAGCCAACCAACACACAGTGACAACCAACTGAGCCAACTATCATCTTATGTAGTATTTCAGAAGAAAATAAACTTAACACATTCCTTAAATTGAACAGTCAAAGTCTTAGTCAAACAGTCAAAGTCTTAGTCAAATAGTCAATTCATCATAAAACCTTACTTTATGGTGTTGACCAATTTTAATGGCTAATTGACTCCAAAACTAGTATAAAAACCCACCTATGACCCATTATACTTTGCACCTCTAAATCGATTGTTTCAATCCGATTAAACTTTCCCTCATACCTTTCTTCTTTAGTCTATTACTTCTACAATTTAAGCTTTGATAAAAAGCTCTTGTAATTGGCGAATTGGAAGCTTGATATTCTTTCTTTTTCGTTTTCTTCAATTTGGACTAGCTACGTTGTTGAGTCTTTGGGATTCGCCTCGCATACATTCACAACACTTAGAGGATAACTCACCTTAGCCAAGGTGAGTTTACGTAACCATGTTTATGCAATTCTTCATACTTGCAACATTATACTTAAGCAATTCTACATGCATGTCTAGTTGTAAACTTTAATGCCTCATGATTTAGACAACAACAAAAGTTTCAACGAGTTTCAACATTACATAATCATTAGCTATGGCCAAGCCGGCGATACTCAATAATAGATCTATTGGATTGACAATCCCACCCGGATACGTGTACCTCCTACATAGGTAGCGTGGGTGATTGTTATCGTTCCAACATATTATTAAGGTGAACCGTGGATGACGGGATGGACCTAAACTAGTCGGAGGTTTGATTATGTCGATTCAACATTTCATGTTTATTCATGTAGACTTAAACTTACGATAGACATTTGAATTGCTAAACTTTTATTCTTAAACTTAATTGCTTGACATGGCTTATGTATTCTCACCAACTTCTAGTTGACCCCCCCATTTTTTACAACTCAACCGGAAATAATGATGCTTGAAGTCTAGAGCTATCATGAGAAGATATTTGAAGTTTTATGCTTTGTTTGATTTTTGGATGTACTAGATTTCATTCAAGACATTTAATGTAATTCAATATTGTATTAAAGGATTATGTAAACATATGTATTACCATGAGCTACTGAACAATCATTCATACATGACACCTCGATGTTTCCGCCATCGGTTGGGGTGTTACAGATTGGTATCAGAGCCATGGTTATAAGGAATTAGGTTATTAGAAAAATAATCTAATCTATAACCATAGGATTATAATCAGTACTTGTTCCTTTTACTTGCAACCCTACTTGTTTCTATTCTCTATCTCCCTCCTACTTCTTATCCCTACTTTAGTCCCGACAAGAAGATTGTTCTCCATCACAAGATCTACTCTTAGACTAATAGGACAAACCCTCAGGTTTAGCCTGAACCACCTTGAAGATCTCGTCGAAGTTCTAGATTTTAATAACGAACACGTGCAATCTGGAAGGGTGAACGCCTGTATTCTGAGTTTTCTGTCTAGGACTGACATTGCGCATAAATCCCAATCAGACGAGGGACCCGGATGCCTACCTGGGAATTCTCGGGATGAGTGTTCACTTATAGGCTAAAGCATGTCTTCACTATGTTATTAGAATCTAGAAGTTTTGATAAGTCAACGTTTTCGTTTATTCGTTTTAATTAATGAATAAATGATTACACTCACTTTCCTTAAACTAAGCTCTAAAATCTCAAAATTTTACAGCTTAAATCAATCTCATTTCATAACCATCTATGGATTTCACAATCACACTTCACCTTACCATCTTAGCCACTTTTTAAATATTCAACACCCTACCCAAATCATATTATTTCATTTCTCCACATGTTACTTATTTAAAAAAAAAAACTATAACCTCATACCTTAGCACAAACTAAAGATTTCTAAATCCTGTTGTATTATCATTACCTAGTAACTTTACAAAGTACATATTTTTATCAAAAGATGTCCTCGAACTTAAATTCAATTGTTTATTTATTGACGTAACAAACAATTTTCTATATAATGCTTTAAACTATTAAAAATCACTTAATAGAACCTTGATCTTCAAAACCTAATGTCATGTTTGAAATCTCCAACTAATGGGAATATTTTAATCAAAAGCCCACTTAGCTTGTACTATTTAACAACTTTTGCTTTATGTATAAACCCAATTTTGAAAATAAGATTTTTTTTAATCCATAGGAATAATATCTAGTCTCTAAATTCTCCATCGACACTCACTCATTTTCAACTTGTTCAAATTTTTACAATATTTGGCATATACCACAATCATGTTTTCTTATACACTTGATTATAACCTTTGATCCAAACCCCAAAATTTACACTGCTACATAATCTCCTTACTATAAAATAAACTCTTTATCAACTATCTTCACATTCACTATCTCTCACAACCTTGTTTCTGCTTCAAGATTTTTCATCATCCTCTCAAGAACTAAATTCATATCCTTCACCTTCTCAAACATGAACTAGTTACCCATGATAACCAAACTATTGAAACTTGGTTGTGTGTTGCATCAAACTTAATCCTTAGTTATACATGAGGATTCGATTATCTACCATATTTAAACATTTGATACTAGAAATCATGGAATATAAACTATTTGCTATAGACACACCTAGAGTCATTAACCTTGTCTAGGACAACACTATTACAACTTGCATGCTATGCTTGATACTTGATTGTTTATATGTACATATTATCAATTTGCAATTTATGTGTGAAATAATTGGTACACTTAATCAAACAACTGGTAGAGGATGAAGTACTTACTCAACAGTTAGTTGAGTACCAAATAACCTACTCAACGATTGGTAGAGGTCATCATGCCTGCTCAACAGTCGGTAGAGGCCCTACAACCTGCTCAACGACTGGTAGAGGCTATCGCACCTGCTCAACAATCGGTAGAGGTTCTTACTCACTGACTGGTAGAAGTCTTTTTCCTACTCAACAGTTGGACTCATTTTTGGATACATTGTAAACGATTCAATCACAAGGTTATTTTGCATTACTTACATGTGTGTTTAGAGCCATAGAAGGACACAAAACCCTAATGTAAGGTAAATTGGTGATTGCGGTCCGGAACGTAATCATGAATTTACATGTACGTTAAGGTAGTGTGAAATTCTAATAAGGTTTTAGTAGTTCATTTGGTTTTCATATAGCCAATCAGTTCATTCATTTCTTATAAGATTCCTAAAACATAAGTTTAGTATTTTGCTAGATTCTTATGCTTCTTGCTACTTCAGACGAACCTAATCCAATCCTTAAAACTCACATCTCAAACCTCTTATCCAAATTATTCGAAACAAATTATTATATTACCTATAAATTCATGTCGTGCCTTAACCCAAACCACACCTGCCTTAATTTCTACCTAATCAACCTCAAACCTGTGTTTTTAATAACTTCGGGACGAAGTTTCCAAAAGTAGGGGAGACTGTAACATCGCGAATTTCCCCTAATTTTTTTTTTTTGATAAAAAGAATGTATTGTTTTAAACAATATATGTTTTAAATACCTTAAACTAATAATTATTTGTATCTCGACACTTTTGTACGTTTTAAAAATATTTCGAGTCACTTTCGGGCTTATATAATCATATTATGAATTTAGAATAATATAGTTTTAGGGAAATAATTGCCAAAATAAAAGATTTTTGTGGACCGGGACTCGAACCCGTGTCCACAGCCAACCAACACACAGTGACAACCAACTGAGCCAACTATCATCTTGTGTAGTATTTCAGAAGAAAATAAACTTAACACATTCCTTAAATTGAACAGTCAAAGTCTTAGTCAAACAGTCAAAGTCTTAGTCAAATAGTCAATTCATCATAAAACCTTACTTTATGGTGTTGACCAATTTTAATGGCTAATTGACTCCAAAACTAGTATAAAAACCCACCTATGACCCATTATACTTTGCACCTCTAAATCGATTGTTTCAATCTGATTAAACTTTCCCTCATACCTTTCTTCTTTAGTCTATTACTTCTACAATTGAAGCTTTGATAAAAAGCTCTTGTAATTGGCGAATTGGAAGCTTGATATTCTTTCTTTTTCGTTTTCTTCAATTTGGACTAGCTACGTTGTTGAGTCTTTGGGATTCGCCTCGCATACATTCACAACACTTAGAGGATAATTCACCTTAGCCAAGGTGAGTTTACGTAACCATGTTTATGCAATTCTTCATACTTGCAACATTGTACTTAAGCAATTCTACATGCATGTCTAGTTGTAAACTTTAATGCCTCATGATTTAGACAACAACAAAAGTTTTAACGAGTTTCAACATTACATAATCATTAGCTATGGCCAAGCCGACGATACTCAATAATAGATCTATTGGATTGACAATCCCACCCGGATACGTGTACCTCCTACATAGGTAGCGTGGGTGATTGTTATCGTTCCAACATATTATTAAGGTGAACCGTGGATGACGGGATGGACCTAAACTAGTCGAAGGTTTGATTATGTCGATTCAACATTTCATGTTTATTCATGTAGACTTAAACTTACGATAGACATTTGAATTGCTAAACTTTTATTCTTAAACTTAATTGCTTGACATGGCTTATGTATTCTCACCAACTTCTAGTTGACCCCCCCATTTTTACAACTCAACAGGAAATAATGATGCTTGAAGTCTAGAGCTAGCATGAGAAGATATTTGAAGTTTTATGCTTTGTTTGATTTTTGGATGTACTAGATTTCATTCAAGACATTTAATGTAATTCAATATTGTATTAAAGGATTATGTAAACATATGTATTACCATGAGCTACTGAACAATCATTCATACGTGACACCTCGATGTTTCCGCCATCGGTTGGGGTGTTACACGGCGCGCGCCGAGGGCCTGTGAGCGGCCGCTCACAGAGCCCGAGCGGTCGCTCGCCGGGGTCTGATGTTTCTAAACCGCCTCAATCACCTATTTAAACACTCTTAAGCCCCATGCAACCTCTAAACTCAACCCTAATCGCCCCCTACTGCCCCCTTACGAATTATTAACCCCTAACAACCTGCAAAGGCTCAAGATCATCGATTGGGAAGCTCCTAAGGCGTTCGGTTGATTGTATCGAAGAGCTAGGGGTATAATCTTTAATCCTTTACGATTTAATCTTATTCTTATGTTATAAAAATCATATAACAAGGTTTGTCCAGGTCTGAAAGCTTTTGATAATTATTAAAATTTGAGGTTTTTGAAGATTAAACAAATTAAACATGATGATAGGCGATTAGTAATATCATAGGTTACTTGTTGCGCAAGTTGTTGAAGTTTTGATCACTAAAGTTGTAATCTTTGCATGTATAATGATAGAATCTGATCACAATAGGTATTAGGAATGTTTGGTAATGGTTATTGATGATTGTTGATTGTTTGCATGCACACGGTAGTCGTTTAAAGAAAGATTTAGGCGTAACTAAAATCTGGACAGAATGATTAGATGAACTTATAGGGGCTGTAACACGACTTTAACATGATGATTTTGGTATTTTCTTTGCATGGTTAAATCACACCTGGTCTTAGCTTTTCATAATGGGTAAAATCAAGTGATTTGGACGTCGGTTGAGTCGTTTTTGGAATTTTCATTGAAAATAGGTCATATCAGAATTTCGGGTAACAAACTGAGTCGACTTTGAGTCATCATAACTCGAATTTTATATGAAATTTTTACAGAAGGTTAACATAGGAGTAATTTGAGTTTTCCAGGTGGATTCATCCCGTTTGGATGAATACACGATTTTTGGGAATTTATCTACCAAACGGACCTGTTATTAAAGTTTTCTGAACATAGCTGTGTTGAACGAATTTTAATTATTTTGTGTTTGGATTTAAGACAAAGAAAAAATAGGGGTTGTTAAGTGAATCCCAAATAATATTCAGTAAAAATTTGGGAGGTTAACTCACTGATTTACTATTTTAAATAAATTAATTTTGATGACGCACAATCTGTCCTAAAAACACAGATTGTGTATTATGTGCCTATGTGGTTAATTGAACTCATAGGTGTTATGTAATTGATGTGTAACTGAACGGGCACTTGTATGAGACGCATATGGAGTGTGAAAACTAATTATAACCAATATATTCACCAACGAGTCCATAGGGTTTACTATTGCATGTAGAGTCACTAGGTGTCACCTACACACTTTTGAACGTTTAAACGCCTTGGACAAACGAGTTATATGGTGTAATGATATTACGCTTATACTTACTTAGTGACACTTATATTAGGGTGTCGGTAGCATACTTTACTTGCGGTTTGGATTTCTTTTGCTTGCACACTAAGGTGAGTTTCACTACTCTTTTTCTCAAAAGCATGCGTCTCGGGTCAGAGACAACTTTGGTAAACATTTTCTAGTCCAGTTTGGGACTACTCAGGTATTGACTCCTTGTGTGGGTCGGTTTTACGATTCCTTGTGTGGATCGGGTTTTTGATCAGTTTAAAACTTATTGGTCCTTTGTAAACTAAATACTCTATCATTGGAAAGTCCTTGCATATTATTGGGTTAATCGCTGGAAGCGAGCGGGGTATTAGTTGATAGCGCTATTAGGTTGTGCAGCAACCTCATGTCTGAGGTGCTTGAGGCACGGACATGAACTTCTGACCACATTTGAGAACTGGTGTTGATAGACACCAGTTATTGAGGCAAATTACTATTTTACTGAAGGTGTCCTAATAATCCTGTTTAGTTACATTGAGTGGGCTAGCTACCCCTGACACACTTAAACTGATAACTCTTGAACATTTTTAGGTCTGGAGGACCTACGTTATTAATTGGTTACGTGGTTTTGAAAACCAGCACATTTTTATACATGTTTGCTTTACTTCGTGAACTCACCAGCTTTATGTTGACACACTATAGCATGCTTTTGCAGGCAACTAGGAACGGAGCACAGTTAGAGCATGCATCATATCATGGGTCTCAAAAATTAAACTATTTTAAAACTTTTAACTACTTTCCTTTGGTTTTGGGCGCGGTGTTTTGCACAGATTTTTAAGTAACTGTTTTTCATTCGCTTCCGCTATACTTATATTTGGTTTGGTTAAACATTAAACTTGGTTTTGCAATAACGAACTAAATGGTTGGGCATTTAGAGTCGTTCATGTGACTTATGGCTATGGGATCCTGGTTTGTCATGCGCCTCGCGGTTTAAACCCTGCAGTTGAAATTGAGGGTGTGACAAAGATGATGATTGCAATGGGCGTTGATGGCAATAATCAAATATTGCCGCTTGCATTTGCTATTGTTGAAAATGAATCTTATCCTAGCTGGAATTGGTTTCTTTCTCATGTCAAGAAACATGTGGTGAAAGATCGTGAAGGGATATATCTAATATCCGATCGTCATATGGGAATGCTAAAGGCGGTCAAAGAGAAAGGATCTCCTTGGTTGGAGCCGCGTGGCTTTCATAGGTATTATTATTATTATTATTATTATTATTATTATTATTATTATTATTATATTTTTTTTTTTTTAGTAACCTTCATCATATTGATTTTGCTACTCACACTTTAAAGCTTTCATAGGTATTGCTTAAGGCATTTTATCAACAACTTTAATGATAAGTTTCACAACTCACAACTGAAAGCTTTAGCTTACCGTGGCGGAAGCCAGAATCAAATTCGAAAGTTCAACGCCATTATGGAAGAAATTGAGAAAATAAATCCACAAGCTCGTCGTTGGCTTGAAAGTCATGCACATGATAAGTGGACACTTGCACATGATGGTGGAAAGCGATATGGGTTGCTCACTACAAACTTGTCAGAGATTTTCAACAGTGCACATGATACTCCCCATGTTGCTGCAAAACAAGCAGCTTTGATGTCAAAAGCTAGTGCGCATTCTTTAAGATCTTTTAACCGAGAAAAAAGGAATATTTGAGGTGGTAACTCAAAAGGGGAAAAATGTCCAAGTAGTTGATTTGGCACAAAAAACTTGCACAAGTATCCGTGTTCTCATGTTTTGAGTGCATGTGCCAAACTTTCTTTAAACACTTGGCAATATGTTCATAAATGTTACTCGATCGTTGATTATTGTGCTACTTGGTCATATGAGTTCTCGCCACTTCCTCATGAAGCATATTGGCCACAACTACCATCTATTGCAAAATTGCTTCCCAATTCAGATTTGAAACAAGATAAAAGGGGGGCGTCCTCGATCAACAAGGCTATGACATGGAATGGATATTAAAGAGACGAAAAAGACTTTGCGTTGTGGAATTTGCAGGCAAACTGGCCATAATCGAGCAACATGTTCATCTAAGCCTAGAAGAATGAATAATGATCACTGAGCGGTTCGATTTTTTACATGCTTTCTTTTATTTTGTTTGATATTGAAATCATTAGTGACTCGACTTTATTTGACATTTTCATTTTCATTTATATTTGACGTTTTAATGTTTGATTGGGTTTGCTATCTTTGTTATTTCATTGTTAAAATTTATTTAAGATGAATAATAAAGTGTCTATTTGACATGGGTTGAGCGTAAAAAAAAAAAAAAAAAAAAAAGAATTATGATGAGTTGGTAACCTATAAAATAAAGAAAGAAAATGCTAAATTTGAGTCGATTGAAAAATAAAATAAAATAAAATACGGTGACATAGAATTAATTGGATAGAATGATAAAAAAAAGTTTATAATAAAACAAAATTATGAAGCAAACTGAAACGTAGGTTTACGTCCCTTTTTTTTCTATTTTTTTAAATGGATGAATCAATAAAAAAAACTAACAAAAAAAATAGATGAAAACACTAATCTATATATATATATATATATATATATATATATATATATATATATATATATATATATATATATATAGGGAATGGTTATAGAGAAAACCCTCCTTATTTGGTAAACTCTGGAAACTCTGACTTCCCAATATTTTTTTTTTTTTGAAAAAAATAGGGCAAGTAATATACATGATTTTAAGCATTTTGGGCCAAAAAAATTAAAAAAGCGCCGAGTACTTTTTTTTAAGAAAATAAAATAAAATTTTGACTAACACATGTTAAGCGCTAATAACAGGTGTTAACAATGTGTTAACTATATGTAAACAGTAGACGTTTTTTATTTTTTAAAAAAAAACCGTTCGGCGCTTTTTCGATTTTTTTGGCCCGAAATGCTTAAAAAAATGTATATTACATACCCTATTTTTTTCAAAAAAAAAAAAATGTTGGGAAGTCAGAGTTTCGAGAGTTTACCAAATAAGGAGGGTTTCCTCCATATACTTTACCTATATATATATATATATATATATATATATATATATATATATATATATATATATAGGGGAAAGTTATTTTGAGAACATCTATATTTCGTGTGAACCGTGAGAACGGCATCTAAAATCATTCAAATTCAAAATTTCTTTTTACACTTGGCCTTCGACACTTTCGGTTCCTTAGCACCGGAGGCGGTGCGGTTTTTGGCTCGGGTTCAACGAGTAGTGCACAACAACTTTTCCACCCCACAAGGGCGGGGTTTTGTTTTCAGCAGATTGGGATTTTCTATTAAAAAAGGGATGGCGGCGCAGCTTGTTGCCCGCCTACCTACCATCCTTATGTAATTTACCCTTTTTTATCAATGGAAACCGGTGAACTTTACACTTGTCTTTATTACTAAAATACAATCCCCAAAACACAATTTACGCGTAAAAATTCAAACGTATACGAAAATAATTTGTTTTTACACATGTGTAAATTTGCTGTTTATACATGTGTAAACTGTTTCATTTACACATGTGTAAAAAGTTAATTTGAAAGTGTTTTTGCAAGAAAAGATGGATTATTTGAAAAGAAAATTCATTTATTAATGTTGTATATTGATTATAATGGGATTTGTATTAAAAAAATTTGATTTTGATTGATTTTTGTACTTGTTCTCACGGTTCTCACAATATTTAGCGTTCTCAAGATAACCCTCCCCTATATATATATATATATTGTAAAGGGATTAATCCTATATGTCATACTCTTATGCAATCTCTCCTTTGAGAGATGCCACATAGGATGTGATGTGGCAAGTGTAAATCAATTAAAAAAAAGGAATAAATATGATTTAACCTAATCTATTTAATACCTAATCTACTAAATCTAAATATTAAAATATTACTATTTTTTCTCTCATGTTTCCTTTCATAACTTTTCAACGTTAATATCTTTTATATACGAGATTTTTTAAAGAAAAAAATTACACCAAATTAACGAGCGTTTTATTATCTTTCCAACGAGTACCATAGTGCTATATAAAAAACGGAGAAAAAAATGACTATTTTTTGTAACCCGACAGGTATTGTGTCGGGTTTGGGATTAGTTTAAAAAAAATTTGTGGGTTTGGGTCGGGTCTGGGATTAGGTGATACCCGACCCGATTACCCGAAACCACATACTCAAATACCCGAACTATATACCCGATCATATAACTATGAATTTTTTAACGCATCACATAACTCTTAGACTAATGCGACCCGATTACCCGAAACAACATACCCAAATACCCGAACTATATACCCATGAATTTTTTAACGCATCATATAACACTTAGATTAATGTGTTCGATATTTCAATAATTAACTTTTTTTTTCTTATTTCATATTAGTTTTTTTTTAGAATGATCGATTACAAACTTCCAAATTCATTTGTAATGACACTAGATTTATACCCCGGCGCAGAGATTCGTTTTTTTTTTATATTTGAATATATAACTTATGGCAGAGATTTGTTTAAAATAATAATAATAATAATATATTTTATTATATCATATTAGATATTTCAACCCGGGACGCTCCCAGGATAAAAACTAGTTTGGTAAATAATTTTAAAGGAACACCAAAATGGTATATAGTTTTCTCTTAAACACTACCATGGAAAAAACTCGTAGTATCTACGGGTGTTTCGGGTATATTACATTGTCTTAGTGTCTTGCTTTTACAATGTAATTAACATTTGGGGAATAAAAGTCTTTTGCGTTAAAATAACTAAAAAAATTAAAAAAAAAGCCGGAAGTTGAGAGGCTATTTCACTAGTTTATTGGAAATCAGGATACTAGTAATTTTGTAATGGAAATGAAGAGTGATTTTGTGATTGGTTGATGTGGGCGGTTTACACGCGTCATTTCCTTCTTCTTTGCACAATGATCAATGATCCACGTATGTATCTCCCAGCATTTCCTTTAATACTTGAAAACATTTTGCCAAGTCTTTAATTCCCCTTGTTCAACATTCCAGTGAGCAGCTAAAGAATAACCTCACCACTTAGAGGGTTTCCATGGGTAACTTCTGTTTACTTCACAAACATATTGCATTGTATCCTCTTCTCTCATATGTTTCAAACAATCTTTATAACGTTGTTTACCTTTTAATGAATTTCTTGTATTTTCTGTTTTGTTTGATGTATCAATAGTGAAATTTTTATCTTCTTGACAAATTTAATTGCATGTATCTCATTCTTTTATATGTTTCAAGAATCTATATAATGTTGTTTTACTTTTTAATGAATTTCTGTTTGTATTTTCTTTTATGTTAAATGTAATGACAGTGAATGTTTTATCTACCTGACAAACTTAATTGCATGTATCTCATTCTTTAATATGTTTCAAAAAATCTTTATAATGTTGTGTGTTTGTTAATGAGATTCTGTTGGAATTATCCTCTTAATGGAATTATTCAAGATTCCATTTTTTTTTTTAAAATATGCAAGGTTCCATTTAAATTAATAAAGTTTATATTTGGATTTTCAACGATCGCCACTGATCGAGTCATGGTTTTGTTGAATGTAATGACAGAAAAGCATCGTAAGCGGAGGAGGTTTGTAACCTCCTCTTCTGCTGAAGTGGACATAATCAGTAACTTGTCAGAGGATTTAATAAACCCAATCTTTGAGCGGCTCCCAGTCAAAGATGCTGTAAGAACAAGTGTTCTTTCAAAAAAGTGGAGGTACAGATGGACTACTATGAGGACACTTGATTTCAGTCGACAATTCGCTGAAAAATTATCAAAAAATGGAGCTTTCAGTCATAATGGGTTTGTAAGAGTAATAAACAAGATTATGATCCATCACCAAGGTCCCATTTTCAAGTTTTATCTCTATATACCATTCGGTTTACGTCTTGATAGCTTCCAGCAAGAAGTTGATCAATGGATGTTAATCTTATCCAGAAACTGTGTCAGGGAACTCCACATTATAAATTCATATCCGACGTATCGAATTCCATCCTCTGTATTCTCTTGTCTAGAATTGAGAGTGTTGCAGTTACATTTTTGTACTTTCAACCCACCACTTGAGTTTCAGGGATTCCCCAATCTTGAAGATATTTTTTTCAATAGTGTTGGCTTTTGGAGCAACCGTAAGGCTGTGATCAACTTACCACAACTTAAGAAACTAACACTGTGTGGTTGTTTTAATGTTCTTAAGGTTTGATACACACTTTTACGTTTGCTCAAAATATTTATAGGTTTGTTACTCTGATGCAGTTCTCATGCTACAATCTCACTTTTACTGCACAGTTATTTGCTGTAGAAAAGGTTCCGAAGTTGCTGCCACATCAAATCAAATGCTTAATGGAATTGGAGTTCCAGGGATTTAGTTTTGGTGATTTGGATAAACTTCAAGGTGCTCTGTGTGTGCTTCGAAACTCACCTAATTTGAAAGCACTTCGTGTGACACTTATGCAGATGGTAAACAGAGCTAAGAGTTTGTTATTATTATTGTTCTTTTGAATTTACCAATTGGACGGTAAGTCATAATTTTACTTTTATATCATTTTTGTAGGGACCTGAGGCTGATTTGGAATTAACGTCTAATTATTTAGAAACCCCCGACTGTCTGGATCAGACATTGTTCATGTTGCAAACTGTAGAAATGAAATCTCTGGAAGGATCAAGACCTGAGCTGCTGTTTATAAAGCTTCTACTCAATCATTCTCCACATCTTGAAAAAATGGTTATCCAACCAAGAGCTAAGGCTGATGTTCAGAAAATGTTCAACATTGCAAAGGACGTTATGTTGTTCCCGCGAGCTTCAACAAAAGCAAAAATAGTCTACATGGATCCAGAGCCATACTTGTAGAATGTTAAATGTGTCGAAGTCTAGTGGTTATGCCGTAGTCTTGTATCCTGTCTTCTATTTTTCCTTTTAGGTATGCAGTTGGCAGGACAATGCATGTAAAGAATGCATAGCTCTATATATTAATAGACTAGGACTTGGGCTTTTGCTGTATTTTACATGTGGATCAAAACAGGGGTACAAAGTGGTGACAGTTTGTCTTTTTCCAAGTTGCATCTTTAGGTAGCTCATTTCGCAAGGCATTGTTGTTTTTGGTTCGGTCGCTAGTGCACTAAAGTCTGGCTCTGCCGATCGGGGCTACAAATTCAAGTGAATCAAATCACCCACCCCTTCTTCAATCTGTGTAAATCAGCCAATTATTTCCTTGTTTCATTTTGCTCTGACCCGTCTGTTTTTCCAGGCTTACATTATTTTGTCCTTTTTTTAAATGATTTTGGAATACCTTCTGTAAATTCCAAACTATATAGGTGAGGGTCATAGCAGCCCCACCTCACATAGGTGCATCTTAAGTTTTGCACTGTTAATGCTCCATTGTTGCACATGATCAGTTGCATCTCTCTCCGTCTTAGGCAAGTAGAAAGTGTGGCGAGGGTATTTTTCAACTCCAATGAACCGCCCATAGCTGGTTCTCCTTCTTGTCTATGCTTGGTTTTGTATGATTTAGTACTAGATGATGCCAAGATCTCAATGAGTTGCCTTGGATAATGCATCTCTACTCTGTTCTCTGACACCTTATTATAGCAGATTTCATTATTAAATCGTATGAACCTGGACTGGAAGCCTGGTAAAGAATTGGTAATTTGTTTTCCAAAGGTCAAAAGATACTTCTAAGTGTCGATAATATCCGACAAGTATAGCTGCTAGTTTCTGAGTACATGGATGATAACTAGGAGTTTTCCCACTTAAGTAATAAGACAGCCCTTGTGTGTTAACTAACACATGCCCAATGCTAGCAGTGGTTGTGTTAAACTGTAAAACTTGAATGTAAGTTTGGTAGTAGAGCTAGTACAGTGGGTCTAGTAATCGGCCAAAGGGTTAAACTAGGTTCAGCTTAAAACGGGTCGCTTTGGTAAGTAAAAGTTTGGTTTGGGTCAAAGGCGGTGAGCGCGGTGGGGGCAGTGGATGAACGGTGCTCCTAACAACGGTTGTGCCGACTCTGATCAGTTGGTGGTGACCTTTTATTTAACCTTTTTGGTATGCAGTTGACTGGAACAATGTATGTGAACATTGCACAGTTCTGTATCTATTTAAAACGGGTTATTTAACTAGTCCTTTAAAAGATTGGCACCAGTTTATTTAGAACAAGTAAATAACTTGTGTTCCCTCTTTGAACTTTTTAACTTGATTGGCACGATTTAACCTCTCCTGATGTGAGGCTTCTGTCCGCAGCTTTTAGTTTTCCTAGAAAATAGGGTTCGTGAGGCGGTGTGTGCGTGATAGCTACTTCATTTGCCCTGTCAAAAACTCATCTTCTAGATATCTTTCCAAACATTGTTATGACAGGCTTGCAATATATCATCCTTGCCCTATGACTTTGGAATACCTTCTCTAAGTTTCTGCATATAGGCCAGTAGAGTAGTTTTGTATGATTTAATACTAGATGATACCAAGGTCGATCTTCATGAATTGCTTTATGTAATGCATCTGTTCTTTAACCCTTTTATATAGTGGATTTGATAATTAAATCCCATGAGCTTGGGCAACCATTTCTGCTTGTGAAGAAGTAGGTAATTAGTTTTCCGAAAGATATTTTAAGCTCTTGCTGATATCAGATAAGTATTGTTTCTTTTTAGTTTTATGTTTACTTTTATGTACTGACTAGGAGTTCTCTAACGTAAGTAGGCAGTTGCTAAATGTCTTGAAGGTTTAGCTTTACAAATAAAGCTTATTAGTGGTTGTTTTAAATGTAAAAGCTGAGTTGAAGCCTGCTTGGTAGATACCGTAACGTGTCAAAACATGTTCGGGTCGAGCTGGATTTGGGTCAATACGGGTTGTGTTAAAAGGTATCAGTTTAGGTTAGGTTCGGGTCAAAACAGGTTTTGTTCAATATGGCTTTCTCTGAAAGGTATCAAGATGGGTTCTCGCTATTAAGGCTGTTAAGATGGGCAGAGGCAGTGGAGGTGGTGGTGGAAGATGTGGTGTTGACGGTCTAGCTTGCGGCGGAAGTGCTCAAAGCGGTGGCTGCAGTGCTAGCAGTAGTTGTGTCAGTGGCGATCAATGGCATGTAGTCGCGGATGTTTTGGGCTTCTTATTTGCTGTAGGGACTAAAGATTAGAGGACTTAGGCCTCTTAATTCGGTGTAGACTAGATAGGGTCCCGTCCATAATACCTGAAAGATGTTTGGTCTGATCTCAAGTGCACTGAAGTGTGTCTGTAGGTCTATAAGACTACAACTACTATACCCTGCCATTGGTACCGCTTAAAGCATTCGTGTGGCCTAAATGTTTGTTTGAAACCTTATAAAACTGTTGGATATATAGGATGTCCGATGTAATTAAAAGTCGAGGTCAATGTAACCCAACCCGGTACGATCCGAAGAGTTACACGTTGGTACACGAATCAGATAAGTTCATGTGTTGGTGGATTATTATTTGTGAAATAATAATAGTTTTGTACTCGAGGGACTTAATAGTAAAGTTTACACTTTGACTAGTGAAATGGTCAAGTGTATGACTTTGACTAATTAATTGGTCAAGTCCTTAACTAGTCAAATGGTCAAGTGAATGACTTTGACTAATTAAGTGGTCAAGTGCCTTTTATCTTTATAAATATGTGTGATAGATCAAACTCTAATCACACATGTTTTTGAAAAGATAAAACAACATAACCCTTGTCTCCTCTTCAAGATTTGCGGCCACCCTTAGGAGCCACCGCCCCTTTGTCCGCCGCAAACCACCATCATCGCCGCCTCCGTCTTGCAAAGTGTTGCTTTTGGTTGGCCAGTGCTCAGGTGTGAACTTCCTACTAGCGAGGATTCGTCGTAACCCGCGTGTTACAATTCCGGTGTAGTCGTCAAAGGTTGATTACTAAACCCCCTATGGTTGTTCATTATTTATTTGTTTATACGCGTTTAACCGAGATCCTGATTGGGAATATTTTGTTAATTGGATTAATAAAATTAAACATATATTTTATATATATAAATCGGCTCATATTATATATTGTATATAATCGATTTTATTAATAAATAAAACTGCTTCCGCTGTGTATTTGATACCATGATTCCCAACAGTGGTATCAGAGCCACGGTTACGCGCGTATAGATGGTAAAGTTATAATTTTGATCTATGTTTTATTTGTCAAAAAAAAAAAATTATTTTTTTGACAAAAGATCAAAAGCTTTTTGTTGTTCATGGATTGTGATGTGAATCGAGCCTTAGGTATTTTGACCCTTATCATGGTTGTGTTTGTGATGTTTTTTTATTGATTTGTATTTTTTTTATTACGGATATTGGATCCGGTGTAATAGATAGGATTAGAATAGATTTGTTTTATTTGCATTTCAAATTTATTTGTAATCCTACAAGTACAAGATCAAGACGAAGATAAAAAGGCGAACAGGTTCCATGAAGATAGAGATCTCGGGTCAAGTGGGAGCTATATCAAAAGTAGTTTTGAAACCCTTTTGACTGGTTCGTTTCGTTTCTGGCTAAAACGAAACGGACAACCTATTAGGGGCTCGATTCGTTTAATTTTATTATTATGTTTTGTGGTTGTGGTTTATTTATTGTAAATAATTTAGATAACCCAAAATAAATAAAATTTTCACAATCATGGCAACGGTTTTATTAAAACAAGTTTTATAAAAACCGAAAAGCATTTTTAATAAAAAGAGTTTTATTAATATTAAAACAAGTTCATTCGCGATAATACGACCAACATAGTTTAAATAGGGTATTTAAAACTATACCGTGTCGAGTGTTGAAAGGAGTTTCAATTATCACGAACAATATAAAATTGGATTTTATAAACTATTGTGTGACTCACATCATGCTAACGAGTCATTCAAAATATTTATGGTAAATATTAAAATTAAATCTCAATTTTAAATTGATGTTTTATGCCACCCTTAACGAGTTAACACTTCGTTTTAAATCGAACCCAAATGTTAGTGCTGACCCTGCATCTGGGCGTTGATCATGAGTGAAGGTAATCATCGCGTTTCCTGTGTAACATAGGCCGGTGTTACAGTTAACAGTAAAGGACCAAACATCGCTTGTTTGACAAGTGGGCATAGTTCGGGTTAAACATACATCGCTCTTAGAGATAACCCCAAAAGGGAGAGTTGTGTAGTGGACACAATTAACAATCGTTGTTTACCTACCTAATCATGCCAGTGGACAGTGCTAATCCAGTTCATTGTGTATTGATGAATCGGGATCTCATCCTAATTAATTTTGCTTTTTGGGTCATAAAATAATTAGGATACTTAAAACATGAAATACTAATAAATTAGATTTTGAACTTTGTAGATGTCAACTGAAAACAATTCCGCCTCCCAATTCTCTTTCAAGTCCATCTTAGAAAGGACAAACTTAACCACTCCAACTTCATGGACTGGCACCGCAACTTGAAAATTGTTCTCAAGGCGGAGAACAAGTTGTATGTTCTAGAAACGCCAGTTAGCACTCGTGTGCTAAAAATGAAGGCATATCTTGATCACTTGGCTCGTCTGGAATACCCCTTGAGCGATGAGTTAGCGGGGGATATTATCCTAAACTCATTGCCCAAGTCATATGACCAGTTCATTATGAACTACAATATGAACGGGATGGAAAAGTCACTTGCAGAACTGCATCCACTGCTCAAAACTACTGAGGTGAACATACCTAGCAAGACTGCACCAGTGCTAGTGATCAAGGAGGGTCAAGTTAAGAAACCTAACACCAAGAAAATGGGCAATCAGGGCAAAGGGAAGGACAAAGGCAAATCTGTTGCCAATAAGAAACCTCGGAAAGATGCCAAGTGTTTTCATTATGATGAAACTGGGCACTGGAAGAGGAACTGTGCTAAGTATTTAGCTGAGATGAAGCAAGCTAAGGCTTCAGGAGGAGAGTCCTCAAGTATATATGTTATTGAAATCTTTGCTTTTCCTAGTAAAACATGGGTGTTTGACACAGGATGTGGTTTCCACATTTGTAGTGTTTTGCAAGGACTAAGAAAGATTAGAAAGCTGAAACAAGGCGACTTGGAGGTCCATGTTGGCAATGGAAAAAGAGTTGTTGTGAAGGCTATAGGAGAATGTATTCTCTTACTTCCTTCTGGTTTAGAACTTGTTTTGAACAAAGTTTATTACATTCCTAGTGTGACTAGAAATATTGTTTCAGTTTCGGCTTTGCGTGGACAAGGTTTTAATTATCGTTTAAATGGCGAATTTTTTTCTGCTTATTTTAACGATGTATTTTACTTTGATGCAAAACCTAACAATGGGATCTATGAGATAGAAATCCAAAACGATAGCATATTATGCAATATCTCCTATAAATGTAATAAGTTGGACTTTAATGATACGTATATGTGGCATTGTAGACTTGGTCACATAAGTGAGAATCGTGTTAAACAACTCAAAACCGCAGAAATCCTGGATTCCAAAGGTTCGGAGTCGTTTGGAAAATGCGAATCATGCTTAAGTGGAAAGTTAACAAAAGCACCTTTTTCAAATGTTGGAGAAAGAGCCAATGATCTGTTAGGACTTGTACATACAGATGTATGTGGTCCATTCAGAACAATGTCAAGACATGGAGAAAGATACTTTGTTACATTTACTGATGATTTCAGTAGATATGGTTATGTTTATCTTATGAAGCGTAAACATGAAACTCTTGAAAAGTTCAAGGAGTACCAAAACGAAGTAGAAAATCAGCTAAATAGAACTATTAAAATGCTTCGATCAGATCGAGGCGGTGAATATCTTAGTCAGGAATTCATCAACCATCTAAAGGATTGTGGAATAGTTTCACAACTCACTCCACCTGGAACACCGCAACATAATGGTGTGTCTGAGTGGAGAAATCGAACTCTATTAGATATGATTCGATCAATGATGTGTCGAACAAACCTTCCAAAATCCTTTTGGAGTTATGCTTTGGAAACTGCCGCAAGACTTGTGAATATAGCTCCAACGAAAAAGGTTGATAAAACGCCCTATGAGATATGGCATGGAAAGAAACCTCATGTATCCTACCTTAAAGTCTGGGGATGTAATGCTTATGTCACTCTAGAATCTTCGGATAAACTAGATCCCAAAGGCGAAAAGTGGTTTTCGTTGGATACGGTAAAAAGATCGGTTACCTGTTTTACCACCCCAACTGAAAATAAGATTTTCACCAAACGCAGAGGCACTTTCTTAGAGGAAGAGCTTCTGGCGCGAGGGATTGGAGATAACCATGTGGATCTTGAAGAAATTCGAGAATCACAAGTGACTGAACCAGCTGTTCAGACAGAACCAGATGTAACTGATCCAGTTGTTGAAATTGAGCCTGAGAAGACTTAAGAAACAACAGAAACACCAAGTGTTCGGAAAAGTATTAGGGATCGTCGTGCACCGGTAAAGTATGATGATATCTTCATGATTGATGAAGCTGAGCCTACTACTTACAAAGCTGCAATCTTGGATTCAGAATCCAAGAAATGGCAAGAAGCCATGAATGCAGAGATGCAATCCATGTATGATAATCAAGTCTGGGATTTGGTTGATCTTCCTACCGAATGTCGGACTGTGGGAAACAAATGGATCTTCAAGAAGAAGACTGACATGGATGGGAATGTGCAAACCTACAAAGCAAGGCTTGTAGCGAAAGGTTTTACTCAGACTCAAGGAATTGATTATGAGGAAACTTTCTCGCCAGTAGCCATGCTTAAGTCTATTAGAATTCTACTTGCCATTGCTACATATTATGACTATGAGATATGGCAGATGGATGTCAAAACCGCGTTCCTTAATGGACACTTACTGGAAGATGTCTGTATGGTTCAACCTGAAGGTTTTATCGATCCAAAGAATCCTAATAAGGTTTGCAAGCTGAATAAATCCATCTATGGATTAAAGCAAGCATCTCGCAGCTGGAATCTCCGTTTTGATCAGAAAATCAAAGAGTTTGGTTTTATCAAGAACAAAGATGAACCGTGTGTTTACAAGAAATCTAGTGGGAGCTATATCACTTTTTTATACTGTATGTAGATGACATACTAATCATTGGAAACAATATCCCTATGATTAAAGATGTTAAGACCTGGTTGGGTAAATGTTTCGCAATAAAAGATCTTGGTGAAGCCGCTTATATTCTGGGAATAAAGATTTATAGAGATAGATCAAAGAGGTTATTGGGTTTGAGTTAAAGTACATATATTGATAAGGTCTTACGACGCTTCTCAATGCAAGACTCAAAAAGGGGGCTCTTGCCCATGGCACATGAAACCATTCTTAATAACAAGCAGTGTGCAAACACTGAAGAGGAAAGGAAGAAAATGGAAAGAGTTCCATATGCTTCTGTTATTGGTTCCATCATGTATGCCATGTTGTGTACTAGACCTGATGTCTCGTATGCTCTTAGCATGACGAGTAGATATCAACAGAACCCAGGAGAGAGTCACTAGGATGCAGTGAAGAACATTCTTAAGTACTTGAGAAGGACTAATGACATGTTCTTAATATATGGAGGACAGGATGAGGAGCTGTCAGTTAAGTGTTATACTGATGCAAGCTTCCAGACTGATCGTGATGATTCAAGGTCACAAATGGGATATGTTTTCATTCTGAATGGTGGGGCTGTAACTTGGAACAGCTTTGAGCAAAGTGTGGTTGCCTAATCCACCTGTGAATCAGAATACAATGATGCATCGGATGCTGCAAAGGAGGCTGCCTAGATGAAGAAGTTCATTGGTGATCTCGATGTTATGCCTAGCATAAAGAAACCAATCGAGATACTGTGTGACAACACTGGTGCCATTGCTCTTGCAAAGGAACCAAGGTCACACCAGACCACAAGGCATATACTCAGGAAATTCCACTATATTAGAGAGATAGTAGAACGTGGAGACATCGTGATAAACAAAGTTCATACAGATCTAAATCTGGCTGACCCCTTTACTAAGCCTTTACCTCAAGCTAAACATGAGGAGCATGCTGGAAAGACAGGGCTTAGAGTTGCTAGACAGTGGGCATGATCTGTAATTAGTATTGGTGTTTTATTTTGAACTATAACAGTTACATTGAATATTTATTTGATTTAATGGGTTAAATGCAAATTTAAATATTTTGTGACCGTGTTCATTATTTGTATGTTTAAATCCTTGAATAAGAGTATTCTAAATATCCGTAGTCGATCAAATTACATGGGAATGAATTTGAATGTAAGACTATTGTGAATTGAGATGATTGTATTCATGAGATGAATAACTCAATGGTTTGAGAATCATAATTCACAGATATCATTAGGGAATGATATTGGATGTAACTCGCTTCAAAACGATCTCCATGGATCTGTGTCATGAGATGTTTTGATATTGATATGTTCAATCTGTCCTTTTTCCTAAGGCACATATTAAACTGCATTGATCAAGGACTATCTTTGATGTTATCTTACACTATCCTGAAACATGGGTAGCTATAAGGGTAGCGTTGGGAGAAATTCGAGATTAAGTGGGAGTTGTATGACGCTGATGGAATTCTGTACTTCTATGGGATTAGAAGCCTAGACATTCTGGCGCCCTCGTAAAACTCAAACTGGTATAAACACGTGGCCACGCTCGGACTAAGGTAGTTCGTTAGACCACTTTGAATTAGAGGCGAGAATAGAGAATAGTTGATCACTATATAAGAATGAATGATCCATGTCTTATGATCAACGGATGTCTATACAGAAGGGACTTATAGATAGAATTATCAGGGCTATAGTATTTGGTTAAGTAAAGTGTTACTTGAACTTAAAGAACTAGTTGACGACTGTAAAGTGTCATACTGTGTTGGGTGCAATGCGATGCAGCTAGGCGTCCAACTCTGGGCACGTTGACTCATTTAATTAAAATTGTCCAAGTGGGAGATTGTTGGATATATAGTATGTCCAATGTAATTAAAAGTCGATGTCACACCACGCCAATGGCGGAAACACGTGGCGCGACGGTTCAAGAGCATAAAGTCAAGGTTAACGCAAATCATAAGTAATTAAGAATATGGGTCATTTATTTAAGACGTCAAAAACCATGTTTGATGTTCAAACATAAACTAAAATTGTTTATAATACATTAAGGAGGCTTCTCAAATATATCCCAAATCCTTGGGAAATAAAGGTGAAACCCTTTCGAAACACCCGACGCCCAAATGAGAGATTCCCCCGACCCAGCTTGCCACGTTGTCCATCATCTATCAATTACCTGAAAGATATGTTTAAAAAGTCGTCAATATATAAATATTGGTGAGTTCACAGGTTTTAGTTTATCAAAACTTTATCTCTTGGGAATTTCCATGTTATGACAATTTATAGGAGTTCAAGTTCCTACAATTCTACTTGAGCCTATAACCAAACCAAGACAAATAATAATAATGCCCCGCTCCAAGTCGTTACTCGGTATCCTACGACTTGATTTCAGAATATGTGCACCCCAGGCATACGCCGATGCATAATCGACGCTATCGATTAGGGGTGGGCCTTGTCAGGCACCAATAGTACTATTCAAATATTCCTTCGGTTTCATTTCCCTGAATTAATGATTATAGTAGAGAGGTCTCAACCCCGAGTGGCGATCACAACTCAAGTACTTAACCCGTCAAACATTTCCCTAACATATCTTTCCCCTGAAAAACATAAAATAGTTTAAAATGGGGCCGTGAGACTCACCTGAAACTGTGCTTGGCTCAAAAAAGGAAGATAGCAAATTTGTGGTCTCGCACCTACAAACGTCCTAGGCGTATAAGTCACTACACCTATAGTGCATGTGCCTTGGCAAGTTGTACACCCAACTCCCCGACCACGTGTTGTTCCAATTCCCGTTTAATTAGACGCGTATCCTAGGTTCATTGGCGATGGATTACCCTTTTCTTACGAGTTATGTATTATTCTCGTTAATACTCTTTGTAACTCGTATACTATTATTCTCGACACGACTCTACCTAACGTATAATTATTTTCCCATTTAAATAATTATACTTAGGATCGTATCGTTCGATATAATGTATTCTTAATACCCGACCCGACTCACTTTGCCGCATATTTATTTTCCCATTTAAATAAATATGCTGAGGTCTTGTCGTTCGGTAGCATATTCTTAACGCCCGACTCGACTTACCATGCCGCACATTTATTTTCCCATTTAAATAAACATACTAGGATCTCGTCGGTGTACACATATATATAGGTATATTTTGCCTACTCGTCTCGGTTTTTCCTTCTCGCATATCTACTTTCCCATTCAAATAGATATACTAGAATTTCGTCGAGACGAGCATATATATATATACATATATAAACGTGTGAATTTTTCTTGTTAAGTCCATACGTTGTTTAACGTTTTTAATTCTTTACGTTATGCTTTCTCCCACGAATATTTTCTCTAACACTTAGGAAAGTGTTATATAATTTTCACCCATGTTATATATATTTTACTTCTTAAAATATATATATATATATATATTTTCACGTTTTGCCGCAATGGCATTTTTCTCTTGTTTGTCCGTTTATTCACTATAGTTAGTTTATGTAGTTAAGTCCGATAGTTAAATTTTCCCAAGTTTCTTCCAATATGCGTTCTATAGAAATATTATTTATACTTCCAATTTCCAAACACATATTACTTGGAAAGATATACTTTTGTATTTTTAGTCCAACTTGTTAACTTATATTCCAAAAATGTTTTCCGACACTTTTATATTCCCATTTATATAAATGTATCCATTTTTGTATAAGCTCTCTCAAGTTTCTACTTTTGTCCAATATTTTTATAAAAACCTTTATTTTTATAAAATCCTTATGTTAATATAACTCCATATTTTTATAAACTTCTATTTTTATAAAAATACACTTTTTATAAAATACACAAGTAGTTTACTAGTGTTTACCAAAACTATCCTTGGAAAAATCATTATTTATGCTTTTGACACCAAACTTTCCGTTAATGCATTTTTTGACCAAAGTTTCTAAAATATCTATTTTAGTCCATCAACTTTCAAAGTTACAACATTAGTCCCTTAACTTATAAATGTTGCATTTTCCATCCTAACTTCCAAAGTTAGTATTTTTCTTCCAACTTAGTGGACTTTAAAGAATCATCTTCTTCATGTTTGGTTATTTTTACATTATTTCACTTTTAATAGTCTTATATTTCATAAATAAGGCTACTAATATGTGTGTTTGGTGTATTTGTCCATCATATCCAAATTTCACTCATCTAAGCGAGTAGGCTTTAATTTTGTAACTTCTTCATTTATGATTTTCTAACATATTCCATCTTATATTATACTTTAGATGGTCATTTTATGATGATTAAAACTATCTTTTAACATATTCATGTTTCTTTCATAAATCATGCCTAAATCATTATCCTTCATAAGTGTATGTACATGTTTTTATAATTTTTTTTTTAGAAATAATACATTACTAGTATTAAATCCATGATCCATCTACATATTATTACTCTTCCATTTTACTCTTGTAAAACATATTTAGACTTATGTTTCAAAAACCACATTTTACCCATTCATGTACAACTTGCTCTTAAGAACACATAACATGAACATTAATAATCAAAGCAAGGTTAAAAACTTACTACTAGCTTAAGGCTAGGGAAGACAAAAACCTTGAATTTGAGTGGGGTTTAGTGTGTTCTTCCAAGTGATTAAGCTCCAAGCTCTTGAAACACACAATGGGGTTTTGAAAGATGAAGATTTAGAGGTGATTTGGAAGTGTTAAACTTGAAAAGAAAATGTATATGGAGGGGGTATAAGCTACGGCCAAGAGGAAGAAGAGGAAGGAGTTTTTTTTTTTTTTTTTGTTGGTTCAAGTATGCTTACAAGATTGCTTATAATATCTCCTCCAAATCCTTCAAAGATTACTTGAATCTTTAGTAGATTGTATGAGATCTTAATGAAGATTATGTGGGATATGGAAAAATCTTTGGGAGATTATTATGAGGGTGTTTGGGCCGTAAGTTTTAGAGAGAGAGGGGAGGTGATTAGGTGATTTTTACCCAATGCAAATCCATGCATTCCCATGATTAACCTTAATTATAATTGGATTAATAAAGAAATGGAAGGATTAATCATGTGGGGATGGCCCTAGGCCGGCCCCTTGGGGTGTTTGGGTGGGGTCCACTTCACTAAATATTACCCATTATTTGTTATGTTTAATTCCCTCTCGTTCGGGTGTCGTCCGGGTATTTTTCGGGTTTTTACCGTGTGTCATCCGGATATTAAAAATTCCTTTAATAACTCTTAAACATAGTCCAGTTTAAGCATTGATAAGTTATTTAGGCTTTTTCCGGGTGAAATTATAAGTTATGCGTGTATCGGGTGCGGTACGCGCACTTTATTCGTTACCGGGAGATTTGTATAACAAGCTCTCACTTATGGCTTTGGAGTTTCCAAAACCCATTATATTTTGTGAAATTACTCTTTATTTTATATCCCGGGTGTCCGGGATCCTTTTCGCTTATTCAATTTTTACCGGGTAATCGCCAGTGTCCATACCGGATAAATTTACTTGCACATGATCCTATCATGTTTTGTCGTTAAACATATGCATTCCTATGCATTATTTGGGAATTGCTATCTTTCTAAGGCCTCAGTTAAATAATCAACACATAATTGCATTTAATTACGTTAATCGCGTATAGTTAATTAGTACGGAATTACCTCATTTTTTGCCGGTTGTTACATTCTCCCCCCGTTAAGAGAATTCCGTCCCGGAATTCACTTCGAGTTCTCCGGTATAGGGGTCTTCTCGAATAGGGCGGGATATTTTTGCTTCATCCGGTCCAGCCTTTCCCACGTGAACTCCGGTCCACGCTTGGCATTCCAGCGCACTTTGACCAACCTGATCTTGCTGCGCCTTAAATTTTGGACCTTCCAATCAGTTACTTCGATTGGTTCTTCGAAAAAATGTAACTTGTCGTCAATGTGGATTTCGTCCGCAGGGATGATGAGAGTTTCGTCGGATAGGCACTTCTTCAAATTCGACACGTGGAACGTGTCATGTACATCGTTAAGCTCTTGTGGCAACTTGAGCTTGTATGCCACGGGGCCTACTCTGGACAAGATTTTGAACGGTCCAACATACCGTGGGTTCAGCTTTCTGCGCTTCCCAAAGCACGCGACACCTTTCCAAGGTGACACCTTTAGTAGGACCCTGTCTCCGACTTGAAATTCCAAAGGCTTTCGCCTCATATCAGCGTAGCTTTTCTGCCGGTCACGGGCCGCTTTGAGACGTTCTTTTATCAAGAAGACCTTGTCCGTCGTCTCTTGAACAATTTCGGGCCCGGTAAGTTGCTTTTCTCCAACTTCAGCCCAACATAGAGGAGATCTACACTTGCGTCCATATAGAGCTTCAAAAGGTGCAGCTTGAATGCTCGTGTGGTAACTGTTGTTATACGAAAATTCCACCAATGGCAAGTGTGTATCCCAATTACCGCTGAAATCGATTGCGCATGCCCGTAACATGTCTTCCAAGGTCTGGATGGTTCGTTCACTTTGGCCATCATTTTGGGGATGATATGCGGTACTCATGTCAAGGCGAGTACCGAGGGCTTCATTCAAACTTTCCCAAAATCTTGAGGTGAAACGACTATCTCGATCGGAGATGATGGAAATAGGTACACCACTTCCTTAATGTACAACCGGGTCAGTTTCTCCAACTTATCCATTTCACGAATTGGGAGGAAGTGTGCGGATTTCGTCAATCGATCAACAATTACCCAGATCATGTCATGGCCGCTTGTTGTCCTGGGTAACTTGGTGATGAAATCCATGGAAATCTGCTCCCATTTCCATTCAGGTATTTCCGGTTGTTGGAGCAAGTCGGACGGTCTCTGATGCCCGGCTTTGACCTTTGCGCAAGTTAAGCATCGTGCAACATAAGCTGCTATGTCCCTCTTGAAATTTGGCCACCAGTAAAGTTCTTTCAAATCGTGGAACATCTTGTCTGCACCAGGGTGAACCGAATATCGGGAACTGTGAGCTTCGGCCAATACTAGTTCACGCAATCCACCACACACTGGAACCCAAATTCTATTCATGAAATACAAGGCTCGGTCCGCCTTTGGCTCCAGTGAATCAACCATCTTCCGCAATCTTTCACCTTTGACATTCTCGGGCTTAAGAGCGTTGATTTGAGCTTCACGAATTCGGTCAGTCAGGTTCGTGTGGATAGTTAAACCCAAATCTCGGACACGCAATGGCTTAACCCGTTCCTTGCGACTTAGGGCGTCGGCCACAACGTTCGCCTTTCCAGGATGGTACTTTATCTCAAAATCGTAATCGTTTAATAATTCGACCCATCGCCGTTGTCGCATGTTCAAATCCTTCTGATCAAAGATGTGTTGCAAACTCTTGTGATCAGTGAAGATCGTGCACTTGGTTCCATATAAATAGTGTCTCCAAATCTTGAGGGCGAATACCACTGCTCCCAATTCCAAATCGTGTGTAGTGTGATTCTTCTCGTGGATCTTTAGTTGTCTGGAAGCATACGCTATCACTTTTTCTCGTTGCATCGATACGCAACCCAAGCCTTGATTAGAGGCGTCACAGTAAACTACAAAATCTTCCGTACCATCGGGGAGTGATAATATTGGAGCGCCACATAACTTCTCTTTTAGTATTTGAAATGCCACTTCTTGCTTTTCCGTCCACTCAAACTTCTTATCCTTTTGGGTTAGCATGGTCAAAGACTGTGCTATCTTAGAAAAGTTCTCGATGAACCTTCTGTAGTAACCCGCAAGGCCAAGAAATTGTCGTACTTCAGTAGGAGTTCTAGGGGCGTCCCAATTTTTAATTGCCTCGATCTTGGAGGGATCGACATGTATACCCTTTTCATTCACCACGTGGCCTAGGAAGTGGACTTCTTGAATCCAAAAGTCACATTTCGAGAACTTAGCATAGAGTTTCTCTTTACGTAGGACTTCAAGGATTAAACGAAGGTGATTTCCGTGGTCTTCTCTGGTGCGTGAATAGATCAAGATGTCATCAATAAAAACAATGACGAACTTATCCAAGTATGGCTTACACACGCGATTCATCAAGTCCATGAAAACAGCCGGTGCGTTAGTTAAGCCGAACGGCATTACCAAAAATTCATAGTGCCCATAACGAGTCCTGAACGCCGTTTTTGGTACATCCTCTTCTTGGATACGCAACTGGTGATAGCCGGACCTTAGATCAATCTTGGAATAGAAGCTGGATCCTTGGAGTTGATCAAATAAATCGTCGATCCTGGGGAGAGGATAGCGATTTTTAATGGTTAACTTGTTTAGTTCCCGATAGTCAATGCACATACGAAAGGTGCCATCTTTCTTTTTCACAAATAAGACGGGAGCTCCCCAAGGTGAGAAACTCGGTCTTATGAAACCCTTGTCCAGTAATTCTTGCAGTTGGCTGGATAGTTCCTGCATCTCAGATGGAGCTAGGCGATATGGCGATCGTGCTACGGGAGCAGCTCCAGGAACAAGGTCGATGCGGAACTCGACTTGTTGAGGTGGTGGCAACCCCGGCAAATCTTCTGGGAATACGTCAGGAAAATCTCTAGCTATCGGAATGTCTTCCAACTTTCGCTCGTCGGCCTCCTTATCTACAACGTGCGCTAAAATGCGATGAGACCTTTCCTTAGACACTTTCGGGCCTTCATGCACGTAATAATTCTTAATGGCATCCCACGCCTTTCCCCTTGGATCGATAGAGTTTCACCGCTCGCGAGGGGAACTTGAATTATTTTGTCGTTGCAAACAACGACGGCACGGTGTGCGGATAACCAATCCATGCCAATGACTATATCAAAACTACCCAGTACGACCGGTAATAGATCAATGCCAAACTCGTGACCATAGAGATCCAACTTACAATCTTCCGCTACTTCTCGTGTTTCTATAGTTTTACCGTTAGCCAGTTCTATAGAGTAAGGTGTATCTAGCTTACTAGTTTTTAGCCCAAGTAGTCTTTTAAACTCAACAGATACGAAGCTAAAATCGGCACCGGTATCAAATAACACAGAAGCATAATGACCATTAAGAGGGAACGTACCAGTGACCACGTTAGGGTCCTGTCGTGCATCACCAGCACCAATCACAAATGCCCGTCCACGTGCTTGGTTGTTGAGCTTAGGGCAATCCCTCTTCCAATGGTCAGGCGACCCGCATGCGAAGCAGGGCCTTGCTCCTCCAGTCTTCGGTGCTCCAGATCGGCACTCTTCAGTCTTGTGCCCAGAACGGCGGCACTTACCACAGATCACTTCGTTCTATCCTTGGTAACCCTGTTTTCCACTATTTCCACGTTCTGTGGCTACATACCCTTTCCCTTTCTTGTTCGAACTTCCTGATGATCCGTCCTTCTTCCCGTCATTACGCTTCCGTTTCCCAAACCTTGGCTTGTTTCCCTGATCACTAGACCCAACCACTGAGTTTGAACCCAAATTCTTACCTTCCACACTACTGGGCTCCGAAATTTTTAGTCCCGACACCTTCCGGATCAAGATGCCCATTCAAATGGCATACTCAGTGAGGCTTAGAGCGAGGTCGATGGCTTCGCGCATGGTCGTGGGTTTGGAAGAAGTGACCATGCTGCGGATTTGTGGCGCCAGTCCGAATAGGTACCTTTCAATCTTCTTGCTCTCTGGTGTGACCAAACGGGGAACCAGTCGTGATAGGTCGTGGAATCTGGACGTGTACCCCGCTACGTCTGCTCCTGTCATGGTGAGGTTCCAGAATTCAGTCTCCAATTTCTGCACTTCACTTGCCGGGCAGTATTCAGCAATCATGAGTTCCCTTAGTTCCAACCAGGTTAGGGAGTATGCAGCATTGTCTCCCAGTGACTGAACCTGACTGTTCCACCAAGTTAATGCTTGATCCAGGAACAAATTCGTGGAGTACATAACGGTCTGTCGGGGGGTACAGCTGCTGATACGGATTACCGCTTCAGTCTTTTCGAACCATTTGACTAGTCCAACGGATCCCTCAGTGCCACTGAAGTTGAGTGGCTTGCAGTCCAGGAAGGCTTTGAATGTGCAGCCACGCTCTCGCGAGGCAATTTCTGCAATAATAAGGTGGTATGTTATTATGGGATAGGAGCTTCAGGATAATCTCCTATTGCTTTTGCATTTATTCATAAACTTCTTACCAGTAGGGGAGTTCTCACGTTGATCACTCCCGGTCCTGTCCCGCGATCTCTCGGTGCGAGCGGCCTCGTGTTCCGCGATAGCTCGGGCTACACGCTCCGAGACCAATGTTTCAAGTTCAGCGGGTGTCGTGGGCAATACGTCGTTGCCACTGTTGCTTCTTGTGGTTGGTGCCATTTTACTTCAATAACAATTATTAAAGTTAATCTTTGACAGACATTCATACAAATATTGTCATACACAAGCATAAATAGCAACTCATCACATGAACATAATAGTTAACCAAAATCATCACCACACAATCGCACAAATCTCAATATGTAAAGTAAGTAATAACAATCACAGACAATCACAGTCATACAATCACACATTTTACCATCATAACAATAAGATTCTCATTAATTTCAATAATACGAGTACAACGCTTTGTTTATAATAACAAAATGGGGATAGCATCCCTCATACATCGTTTGAAATAAATAAAAACATAATGTCATATGCCGGCACACCCCGCACGGCTGGGCAAAAAAAATGCGAACTAGCGCTGTAATCCCTGCTACGCTAGCATGTTGCTACTACTACATATATATCGGGGATGTCTCCCCGTCTACTGCGGTGGTGGCGGTGGGTACTGGTACTGGGGGGCATACATACTGATGGACATGCTGATAGTTGTAACATTTCGCATTTAAACTTGTACGTTACATCACCATAATTAATAAAACGTCAAGTTCCGATATTCTTGTGTGTATTAATTATTTTGTCGCTTTTTAGAAACACTAATACTATATATATATTATAAAAATATATGATTAAAACCTTGAATAATTACAAAAAATAAACCGCTTGGGCCGGGAATCAAACCAGCGCCCAAGGCCGGCCCAAACCACACCCACACATAAACCATTTGGGCTGGCCAACATATATGTTCAAAACCCGGCGCGATATAATTGTATCCCTGACTTAAAACCTTCACAGTTGACTTGAAAAGTCAACTGTGGGACGCGAGTTGCCTTAATTGTAACATCGCAAAAATTTCCCCTAATTTTTTTACGTAAAAGCCTTATTTCTTACGCTATCCCTAACACAATTTATATATATGTATATATATATAGTAATAATAATAATAATAATAATAATATTAAAAAAAATAATAATAATTTCCAGACTTTATATATATATATACATTTAGTTTTATACAACAACCCAAAACCAAAACACTCTAAACCAAACCCAAAGCCCACCCCTCATTCCTTTTGTTTATTTGGAGCCCAGATACGTCCAGCCCAAACTGAAAGTGGCCCAACACTGGCCAACCCAAAAGCTGAAGCCCAAACCCCCCTTACCCTCCCTTCTTTATTTAAAAAAAAATGTGTGTTTATGCTAGGGTTCGAACCGGAACCAAGCAGGACACAACCCACCAACCAAACCATCTAGGCTAGACTTCACACTTGGATAAATCCTAATCCTAATTGTATAAATACACACATAATCTATTTTCCTTTTCCTTCCCTGATCATCGAACAGCAACAACAGCAGATGATTATTTTTTTTTTCTTTCTTTCTAATCAATCCACTCATTTTTAGTATAATTGAACCAATTAATTACCATTGACCTATTTTATTAATTATCTCCGCGTCCATTACACGTCGATTACGATTAATTCGATCCAATTCACGCGTCAAACATTAACATCAAGGTCAACCATTCCAATAATACAAACCAGATATGAGCATTATAAATTGAACCTCTGTGAACCTACTCAACTCGCCACTCGAACTTTCTCAATCCCCAATTCCTCTCATTGATCTCTGTTCTTGGTATTATAATCGCGAGTTGACTTTCGAGCTTGACCGAACGATTCAGTATCAAAACGTGATTGTATGTTTAATTATTGTTGTGGGTTTTGTTAATCGGCATCTGCACAATGTTTGCCCTATGGTTAATTAGATTAACATTGTGTGGATTGTCTGATTGTAGAAACTAGGGCTCGATTTCAAAATTTGGGGAAGAACACTAGGTTTTTACGTTATTAATATTTGATAAACAAGAAACAAACACAACCACCGGTCTAGACCAGGTGGTTGTGTCTGGTGCTCGTCTGCTGACCCACGCGGGTTCGAGTCCCGGGTTGGGCAAATCTTTTTTTTTTTGTTCTTCTTTTCAACTATATATATAATGCCTATAATCTTATAAATTCTTTTTAAAATACTAAAACTCTTTTAAAAATTCTACAAAAATTATCTTATATTAAACTGATGTAATAGTTCAACTTACAATTTTTAGTTTTCAAGAATTTATTTATTTATTATATATAATAAATAAATCAGGTTTATTCTATTTTATTTATAAAAATCTATAAAAATATCAAAACGATCTTATTAATTTCCACAAAAATTATCCTGAGTTTTCATAACATTAAGCTTTTCAGAAATGATTTTTATTTCTTAAAAATTATTTATTTAATATTTTTAATCAATTTTTGTTAGTTTTAATCATAATTAAATCATAATAAATCCAATTTTTAATATTTTTGCACCAAAATTTTATACAAATTATTGCTGAATATTTAGAACAGAAATATAAATTTTAAACTAACAATTCTTTAATTTTAAATATTTTTAAATATTAAAGTTAAATTTTGACAATTTGTTATAAATAGAATTAATATTCTATTTTAAAGAAAATAATTTTGTAAAAATTATTTATACACTTTAAACACATTATTGTGACCATCTTGAATTTAAATTTCATAAAAAGATTTTTGGTTATTTATTTACTAATATTCTCTCAATTATCAAACATTTTTTATATTAATCAAACGAGCATTTATCCCCAAATTCGAAGCCCTGGAAACTTATACATTTGTAGACTTGATAGACTTAGACATATTTATTACCTTATTATAGGGTGATACTTGATACATTTGGGCAACACCATTATTCAATTTTTCAACAGATATAACTTATTGCTAAGGTGAGTTTTACATAGCCTCTTTTCTGTTTATCACCATTTTTGGGGTGAAACATGTTACAACAATATTTATGCAATTCAATCATCAATGTGTCTATGTGTATTTCTATGTTGCATTATGTCTTGAACATGACTAGGGTAAGCACAATTCTAGCATAAACATTCATCAACCAAACGGTATACATTGATAGATCTATTGGACTGACAATCCCACCCGGATACGTGCCTCCTACAAAGGTTGCATGGGTGTTTGTTACTGCAATTTAAACGAGTGAACCATGAGCGTATGGGATGTACCACAATACAACAGTCACAAGGTTGATTATGCACTCGATTTACTTCTAGTATGTTTTCGCATATAGACTAGATTGCCATGACACATGAATTGCACAACAATTTTATTCTATTATCAAAACCTATGTAATTCTCACCAACTTTTGTTGACCAAAAATATTTTCAACTTAACATGTTTCAGGTTCTACTTGCTTGAGGATTTGAATTGATGCTTGAAGATGTTTTGCATAGTTTAATTCGATTTGATGTACAAACAATTGTATGTAACGTATTTAAATTATTTAATGAAATTTATTATTCACCATGAGCTACTGAACAATCATCAATACGTGACATCCCGATGTTTCCGCCATCGGTTGGGGTGTTACATTAATCATCCATCATAACTCGTGATTTGCACAATTTTGGTATCTTTACACGATTACCGGCCTTGTCTGACTAAGCAATACGATTATTATCAATCAATTGTCCATCAATTAACCACATTACGCGTTTGACATTGATTAGTGGTCAAACCTTACCATTTCTTCCATCCTGTGATCCACACTATAAATTGATCCTCTGCGAGTCTTCACAACTCGCCAATACTCCTTTCTCAACCACCAAACTTCTTAATTATACTCTGCTCATTCATCTTGATCGTGATTTTGACTTTTTGATTGACCATTCAATCGAACTCGATACAACGTTGTAAGTTTAATATTTTCTGTGGGTTTTGTTCATCGGCGTTCACTCATCAATAGCCCCATGATTAATTGGGCTATTGATGAGTGAATCAATCAATTGCAGAAACTAGGGTTCGTGAATATTGAATTGGGGATAAACTGATTTTTGCATCGCGTACTTATTTTTATTTAAACAGAGTTAATCACAACCACTGGCCTAGGCCTAGTGGTTGTGACTGATGGTATTTACCCAAGCCATCCGGGTACGAGTCCCGGCTATGGCGCCCCCTTTTTGCATTATTTTCATTTTTTTTAAACAAACCAATTATATATATATATATATATTACATTTAATCTTGTAAATTCGTTTTTAATTATTAAAACCTTTTTATAAATCCTAAAAAAATTATTTTTAACAAATCTGATGTAAAAGTTTTACCTACAATTTTTAGTTTTCTGAAATTCATTTATTTAATATTTATAATAATTAAATCAATTTTATGCTATTATATTTATAAAAATCCATTAAAATATCAAAACAATTTTATAAATTTCCACAAAAATTATCCTGAGTTTGTACAATGATAAACTTTACTGAAATGATTTTTAATTCTGAAAAATCATTTATTTTATATTTTTAATCAATTTTTGTTAGTTTTAATCATAATTAAATCTTAATAAATTCAATTTTTATTATTTTTGCACCAAAATTTTATACAATTTATTTCTGAATATTTAGAACAGAAATATAATTTTTAAAATAATAATTCTTTAATTTTAGTATTTTTAAATATTAAAGTTAAATTATGGTAATTTGTAATAAATAGATTTAATAATCTATTTTAAAGAAAATAATTTTATAAAAATTATTTTTATACTTCAAACACATTATTGTGAACATCCTAAATTCAAACTTTATAAAAAGACTTTCATTTATTTAATGGTCAAATTTCCCTTTATTTAATTAACATTTTATTATAAATTCAACAATTGGATATCCCCAAATCGAAACCCTAGAATGTACTTGTAGACTAGATAGACTTAGACTTATTTGTTGCCTTATACATAGGGTAATACTTGGCAATCTATTGGGCTACACTCATACTATTCCTCAATACCTAACACTATACTAAGGTGAGTTTACGTAACCATGTTTATGCGATGCTTTATACTTGCAACATTTTATTTAAGCAATTCAACATGTATGTCTAGTTGTAAACTTTATTGCCTCATGAATTAGTCTACAACAGTTTCAACGAGTTTCAACATTACATAATCATTAGCTATGGCCAAGCCGGCGATATTCAATAATAGATCTATTGGATTGACAACCCCACCCGGATACGCGTACCTCCTACATAGGTAGCGTGGGTGATTGTTATCGTTCCAACATATTACTAAGGTGAACCGTAGATGACGGGATGGACCTAAACTAGTCGGAGGTTTGATTATGTCGATTCAACATATTATGCTATTCATGTAGACTTAAACTTACGATTGACATATGAATTGCTAGACTTTTATACTTAAACTATTTGCTTAACATGGATTATGTATTCTCACCAACTTCTAGTTGACCCCCCCATTTTTACAACTCAACAGGAAATAATGATGCATGAAGACTAGAGTATTTCCATGAAGAATAATTTGAAGTCTATGCTTGCTTGGTCTTTTGTGATGTATTAGAATTCCACATTTAAAACTCTTATGTATTTCTATTTTTGGATATTTGCAATTTAAATTTATTTCAATTAAAATTTGAATTACCATGTGCTACTGTATACTCATTCTTACGTGACACCTCGATGTTTCCGCCATCGGTTGGGGTGTTACAATAGTCATAATGCGATCGTATAGGAACTGACGGTGCGCGAAGTGCGCGTCGCCTGTGATCCCACAGTGTGCGTCCATGCGCAGAAGTTCCTCTGCGTAGTGTGCCAGTGCATCCCTGGCGTCAATAATCCTGGCCCACATGAGTCGGGCCTGCTGATCCATCAGGCTTACGTTGCGCTGCACCGTGTCAGCGAGAGTCTGGAAGTCACTCTCCAATGAAATCACTGTGGACCAAGCCGGTCCGGATAGTGGGGCCATCCCATGGGGCTGTGACGGCCCGGGTAAGTCGCGGTACGTCGGCTGGGATGGGCCGACTATGGCTGGTACAGGTAGTGGTGTGAATGGCTGGGCGAAACCCAGTAGTCCATGGGTGAAGTGGGGTGGCATCAGGTACGGGTCTCCTGCACCCAGAGCATACGGTGCAGGCGGTGGCATCATGAAGGGGGCCCCTACACCCAAAGTGTAAGGTGCAGGTAGTGGTACAATAGGCATCTCTGGGAGGGGTGGCAGCATGGGTAAGGTAGGGATGGATAATGTCATGGGTGCTGGGGGGGGTGCTATCAGCTCGGCCAAGGGGGCCATGAGGGGCTGTGTGACGGTGGCCCACTCAGGGGTGGACACTGCGACGGTGGGGGTAGTGGGGCTCGCAGTGGCGAATGCCGTCATGCCCGCTCTGCGTAACTCAGAGCTGCGGGCTGAGCTGCCCTCTAGGATATGTCCCGCAGATGCTGGCCCATCCTGTGGTACGGGCTCAGGTAGGGCGAGAAGGGCTACTGGTGCAGTAGGGGCGGTCTCTAGTATCGGAGCAGCGGGCTCCTCCTGGTCAGCTGGGGGGATGGGTATGGCTACATGGTCCACAGACGCTACTGACTCATCGTCAGAGTCGTCTGATATCCAACCGTTCCATCCTCGAGCAAGAGGCACAAGCCTCATGCCCGGAAGGACGGGAATGCAAGGAATCTGTAATGGCTCACGATCGACGTCGGCGTGTCGGTCGTAGGGTGTCTCCACGGTCTCGGACCGGGCTGGGGCGGGTCTCGAAGGACCTGCGCAGTCCGCAGGGAAATCCCTGACGGCTCGAGTAGGGTAAGGTGGCAGTGGGGCTGCGGGTAATGGTACAAGAGGCAAATCGGCCTGTGGTGCCTCGGCCATCGGCATGTCTGCTACGGCTGCCGGGGGTACGGCCATGTCGTCTCCAGCGGGGCCCCACTCTGGGTCCTCGCTGGGGTCAGTCTCCTCTGAGCTGTCGCTGCCCGCGCCTCCAACGGCGGCGTCTATCTCCATGTCGTCATCCTCCGGGTCGAGTACTACTACCTCGACCGACGGAGCTGGTATGATCTGTATGCTACTATCGTAGCTCGGTGCTGCGCTCTCTGCGTCCGACATCCTTGGCAAAAGAACCATACTAATATTTATGAATTATTCATTAGAAAGTTAAGGCGTACATTCAAGGTATCCTTCCTAACTTCTAATACTAACGTAACACATATTAATACCCATGGCTAGCTTGGTCGAAATCTCCTCATGCCCAATGTTCTTTTTCTTTCGAAAAATTACTTTATTGCGTTTTGCATATATATGTATATATATACTTTGAAAACTTTATCTTTTGAACCAAATCCGGTTATAGTCTAGATTTAAAAAAAAAATACTAGTTCGCTATAACCTTGGCTCTGATACCACTTTCTGTCACACCACGCCAATGGCGGAAACACGTGGCGCGACGGTTCAAGAGCATAAAGTCAAGGTTAACGCAAATCATAAGTAATTAAGAATATGGGTCATTTATTTAAGACGTCAAAAACCATGTTTGATGTTCACACATAAACTAAAATTGTTTTTAATACATTAAGGAGGCTTCTCAAATATATCCCAAATCCTTGGGAAATAAAGGTGAAACCCTTTCGAAACACCCGACGCCCAAATGAGAGATTCCCCCGACCCAGCTTGCCACGTTGTCCATCATCTATCAATTACCTGAAAGATATGTTTAAAAAGTCGTCAATATATAAATATTGGTGAGTTCACAGGTTTTAGTTTATCAAAACTTTATCTCTTGGGAATTTCCATGTTATGACAATTTATAGGAGTTGCAAGTTCCTACAATTCTACTTGAGCCTATAACCAAACCAAGACAAATAATAATAATGCCCCGCTTCAAGTCGTTACTCGGTATCCTACGACTTGATTTCAGAATATGTGCACCCCAGGCATACGCCGATGCATAATCGACGCTATCGATTAGGGGTGGGCCTTGTCAGGCACCAATAGTACTATTCAAATATTCCTTCGGTTTCATTTCCCTGAATTAATGATTATAGTAGAGAGGTCTCAACCCCGAGTGGCGACCACAACTCAAGTACTTAACCCGTCAAACATTTCCCTAACATATCTTTCCCCTGAAAAACATAAAATAGTTTAAAATGGGGCCGTGAGACTCACCTGAAACTGTGCTTGGCTCAAAAAAGGAAGATAGCAAATTTGTGGTCTCGCACCTACAAACGTCCTAGGCGTATAAGTCACTACACCTATAGTGCATGTGCCTTGGCAAGTTGTACACCCAACTCCCCGACCACGTGTTGTTCCAATTCCCGTTTAATTAGACGCGTATCCTAGGTTCATTGGCGATGGATTACCCTTTTCTTACGAGTTATGTATTATTCTCGTTAATACTCTTTGTAACTCGTATACTATTATTCTCGACACGACTCTACCTAACGTATATTTATTTTCCCATTTAAATAATTATACTTAGGATCGTATCGTTCGATATAATGTATTCTTAATACCCGACCCGACTCACTTTGCCGCATATTTATTTTCCCATTTAAATAAATATGCTGAAGTCTTGTCGTTCGGTAGCATATTCTTAACGCTCGACTCGACTTACCATGCCGCACATTTATTTTCCCATTTAAATAAACATACTAGGATCTCGTCGGTGTACACATATATATAGGTATATTTTGCCTACTCGTCTCGGTTTTTCCTTCTCGCATATCTACTTTCCCATTCAAATAGATATACTAGAATTTCGTCGAGACGAGCATATATATATATATACATATATAAACGTGTGAATTTTTCTTGTTAAGTCCATACGTTGTTTAACGTTTTTAATTCTTTACGTTATGCTTTCTCCCACGAATATTTTCTCTAACACTTAGGAAAGTCTTATATAATTTTCACCCATGTTATATATATTTTACTTCTTAAAATATATATATATATATATATATTTTCACGTTTTGCCGCAATGGCATTTTTCTCTTGTTTGTCCGTTTATTCACTATAGTTAGTTTATGTAGTTAAGTCCGATAGTTAAATTTTCCCAAGTTTCTTCCAATATGCGTTCTATAGAAATATTATTTATACTTCCAATTTCCAAACACATATTACTTGGAAAGATATACTTTTGTATTTTTAGTCCAACTTGTTAACTTATATTCCAAAAATGTTTTCCGACACTTTTATATTCCCATTTATATAAAAGTATCCATTTTTGTATAAGCTCTCTCAAGTTTCTACTTTTGTCCAATATTTTTATAAAAACCTTTATTTTTATAAAATCCTTATGTTAATATAACTCCATATTTTTATAAACTTCTATTTTTATAAAAATACACTTTTTATAAAATACACAAGTAGTTTACTAGTGTTTACCAAAACTATCCTTGGAAAAATCATTATTTATGATTTTGACACCAAACTTTCCGTTAATGCATTTTTGGACCAAAGTTTCTAAAATATCTATTTTAGTCTATCAACATTCAAAGTTACAACATTAGTCCCTTAACTTATAAATGTTGCATTTTCCATCCTAACTTCCTAAGTTAGTATTTTTCTTCCAACTTAGTGGACTTTAAAGAATCATCTTCTTCATGTTTGGTTATTTTTACATTATTCCACTTTTAATAGTCTTATATTTCATAAATAAGGCTACTAATATGTGTGTTTGGTGTATTTGTCCATCATATCCAAATTTCACTCATCTAAGCGAGTAGGCTTAATTTTGTAACTTCTTCATTTATGATTTTCTAACATATTCCATCTTATATTATACTTTAGATGGTCATTTTATGATGATTAAAACTATCTTTTAACATATTCAAGTTTCTTTCATAAATCATGCCCAAATCATTATCCTTCATAAGTGTATGTACATGTTTTTATAATTTTTTTTTAGAAATACCACATTACTAGTATTGAATCCATGATCCATCTACATATTATTACTCTTCCATTTTACTCTTGTAAAACATATTAAGACATATGTTTCAAAAACCACATTTTACCCATTCATGTACAACTTGCTCTTAAGAACACATAACATGAACATTAATAATCAAAGCAAGGTTAAAAACTTACTACTAGCTCAAGGCTAGGGAAGACAAAAACCTTGAATTTGAGTGGGGTTTAGTGTGTTCTTCCAAGTGATTAAGCTCCAAGCTCTTGAAACACACAATGGGGTTTTGAAAGATGAAGATTTAGAGGTGATTTGGAAGTGTTAAACTTGAAAAGAAAATGTATATGGAGGGGGTATAAGCTACGGCCAAGAGGAAGAAGAGGAAGGAGTTTTTTTTTTTGTTGGTTCAAGTATGCTTACAAGATTGCTTATAATATCTCCTCCAAATCCTTCAAAGATTACTTGAATCTTTAGTAGATTGTATGAGATCTTAATGAAGATTATGTGGGATATGGAAAAATCTTTGGGAGATTATTATGAGGGTGTTTGGGCCGTAAGTTTTAGAGAGAGAGGGGAGGTGATTAGGTGATTTTTACCCAATGCAAATCCATGCATTCCCATGATTAGCCTTAATTATAATTGGATTAATAAAGAAATGGAAGGATTAATCATGTGGGGATGGCCCTAGGCCGGCCCCTTGGGGTGTTTGGGTGGGGTCAACTTCACTAAATATTACCCATTATTTGTTATGTTTAATTCTCTCTCGTTCGGGTGTCGTCCGGGTATTTTTCGGGTTTTTACCGTGTGTCATCCGGATATTAAAAATTCCTTTAATAACCCTTAAACATAGTCCAGTTTAAGCATTGATAAGTTATTTAGGCTTTTTCCGGGTGAAATTATAAGTTATGCGTGTATCGGGTGCGGTACGCGCACTTTATTCGTTACCGGGAGATTTGTATAACAAGCTCTCACTTATGGCTTTGGAGTTTCCAAAACCCATTATATTTTGTGAAATTACTCTTTATTTTATGTCACACCCTCAAAATCCACTTGCGGAGTTTTACCGCGAGGCGCATGACAAACCAGGATCCAAACCAACGATCACAATAAACAAGTCTAAAATGAACATAATGCAATTTCAAAACAATGTTTAAAATCCCCGTTTACAGCGGAAGCTTATTCAAAACAATATTCAATAGTAAACCAAATGTTCAACGTTTGTAAAACCATGCAACCCTAACTAGACGCCGTGCAGACGCGTGCGCCCTAGTCCAGTCATGCTACCTTAGCGACCTGAGAAAACATGTAAAAGTTTACGTCAGCACAAAAATGCTGGTGAGTTTACAGGTTTTGTAATCCAAGTACCAAGTCAACCTGTCCATACTATAACAAATCGAAAACCAGTGTACGCTAGCTAGGCGTATGTTTTGTTACTACCACGATTGGAAAACCATTACTAACTCGTAAACCAAATGTGTGCCCGATGTAGTAAACCTGTTGTTCCTGTTGTTCCTGTTTGAGACAATATGCACCCGCCGACCCTCCAAGTCGACGAGCGGGGTTGGTCACTCCCAATAGCGCTATTCACATTTCCCCGTTGTGCAAACCCGCACATTCATGGTTCCCCCCGGGACTTCCACAGATCGTGTAGTACAGAATAGAAACCCATAGTATGACAGTAGTTAGCAAATAATCGTTTTAACACATGTTTTCTCCCCCGAAAATGTGAAACCAGTTTAAAAGAGGGGCCGTAAACTCACCTTAAGTTGCGTTACTTCGTAATACGAATAACTCAGCAGCTATGCTAGTCCCGTAAAGCGGCGACCTAACATATGACAGTTACAAGCACTTAGACTAATAACCCGCAGGTTAGTTAGTCCCTAGATGTCCAGACCATAACCAAGTTCGTTTGAAAACACCGTGACTGTTTATCTGACCCAATGTACAAGACTCGACATCCCATTGGTGACCCGAGACTCCTCGTGTTATGTTTACGCTCTCAAACATACAATCATGCAATCACACTTAACATACGTTAACGCACAACAAGTTATAGCACATAGCTCACGTATCACATAATTACATCCAAACATATGTTACCAAGTTATTAGATATGTTACGGGGTTCCTAGCATGTTCCTACAGGTCAGATCGGGTCTCGGAATGCTAATTTACACTTACAGCAGCAGTACACGCGATTAGGAAAAGTCAACTAGCATTTAGGTTGGTCAACTGGCATTTAGGAAGGCTAATCGCATGTAATATAGGCATTTAGGGTCATAAGACATGTAAACCTTGACTTTATAGGCGATTAGGGCTATACCACATGTAATTACTAGCATTTAGGGCTATACCACATGTAACTACTAGCATTTAGGGCTATACCACATGTAACTACTAGCATTTAGGGCTATACCACATGTAACTACTAGCATTTAGCCCCTACTCGCATGAAACATAGGCGATTGGCCTCCTAATCGCCTCTAACATAGGCGATTAGGGTTGCTAATCGCCTGTAACCTTGCTGTTCCGGTTTTTCGCGCGTTTAACGCTCCAAATCAGATCCAGAATGTGTGTAACCATCCAATATCAACCCAACAACTATTCTAAACATGTTTAAACCAAAATCCTTCGTTTAGCCTCGTATTATCAGCCCTGCATGCAACCATGTAATCCAAACACCATACACATAGCATGAAACACCACATTAACATGCATAACTATAACCTTAATAATCAATTACTCAGATTTCATTAATCATGACATCAATATTATTCTGAACTAACCTAACAACATGTTAATCACTCATCTTTAATCATAAAAACCCTAGATATTAATCATAAACACACATAACACATGTATGATTGTTAGAATCCGATTAACAACACTTATTAACGATTTTCAGAAAGCTTTTTCGTTTTAGAACAGGTCTGGACCATTAGGGATTGAATAAAAATGTTTATAAAGATTGCATGGATGGAAACCAAACCTTAGATTTGTGAAAGAATGATGAATTAAGCTTGAAACCTTGTGTTTTGATCAAAAATCGCGTTCCAGAGGTTGTGTGTGTGTTGGGGCGGGTTATGGGACCACTAGGGTTTGTATTATGAAGTTTAGGAGGTCAAGTATGGTATTTATAGTCGTTTTTAGTCGTCCAGCCCGTAACTAGCGATTGTGCAGCATTTACACGCGATTAGGGGTCCTAATCGCATGTAACTTCATGCATTTGGGGCCTAATCGCATGAAACCTCATGCATTTGGCCCCCAATCGCCTATAAACCTGCCCAATCGCCCCTCCTATAGGCGATTAGCCACCCCTAATCGCCTATAGGGGCTGGTTCCTGGTATTTTGCGCGTTAAACCCCGTTTTAACATATGTTAACACATATTCACATACCGACAAGTCACATAATGATTGTAAACACATAACACTTGCAAATAGACATATTCACACTCGTTCACCAATTCCCGGGACTCGAGACTTGTATGTTCCGTATGACCTGATGATCCTACAAATCGTCACCATTTGTACACTTGGTTAAGGACTGACATCTAACGAACCTCTAAACCAACATCCAATGATCTTCTAGACTAAACCGATAGTTCCCGAACCATAACACGACTTACTAACCCAGTTAAGTGCAATATACGCGTGACTCGCTAAGGTAGACTTTCATCTAGACAACGTTGTTAACCAGAATTTGCCGGGTGTCACATCATCCCCACGTTAAAAGAATTTTCGTCCCGAAAATTGCACAAGTACCAAAAGGAATAACGAAGGAAACAACAAAAGATAGAAACCAAAAATAGAAACCAAAAAAAGAGAGATTTACCCGAGTTGTCACATCATCCCCACGTTAAAAGGAATCTCGCCCCGAGATTCATTCAGCTGCAGAAGAGACATATCTCGACTCGAATGCTTCCTTAGGAAAGAGATGAGGATACTTAGACTTCATCTGATCCTCCCGTTCCCACGTGTACTCTGGTCCCCGGTTCGAGTTCCGGCGAACCTTCACAATGCGAATCTTGCTATGACGTAGGCTACGAATCTTGTAATCCAGAATCTCCACAGGTTCTTCCACAATCCGAAGACGATCATCAACCTTGATCTCTTCCAGTGGAACAATGAGAGACTCGTCAGCCAGACACTTCTTCAAGTTGGACACATGGAAGACGTTATGTACGTTACCGAGCTCCGTCGGTAAATCAAGACGATATGCCACCGGCCCAATCCGTTCCAGGATCGTAAATGGGCCGACATACCGCGGATTGAGTTTGCCACGCTTCCCAAAGCGTATGACGCCCTTCCACGGTGAAACTTTCAGAAGTACTTTGTCATCAATTTGGAATTCCAATGGTTTGCGACGCTGATCGGCATAACTCTTTTGCTGATCCCGTGCCGCTGCCAACCGGTTACGAATGTGTACGATCTTTTCCGAAGTTTCGTACACTAGCTCAGGCCCAGTGAGTTGACTCTCACCCACTTCAGCCCAACAAAGAGGAGAACGGCATTTCCGTCCGTACAGTGCCTCGAACGGAGCTGCCTTGATGCTCGTGTGATAACTGTTGTTGTATGAGAATTCTACTAACGGTAGATGAGCTTCCCAACCTTTGCCGAAATCGATCACACATGCCCGCAGCATGTCTTCTAAAGTTTGAATCGTGCGCTCACTCTGACCGTCAGTCTGTGGATGATAAGCTGTACTCATGTCTAGTTGGGTACCCAAAGCCTTGTGCAAAGACTTCCAGAAGTGAGAAGTAAAATGGGAGTCACGATCCGAGATAATAGAAACTGGCACCCCGTGCTTAGAAACAACTTCCTTCAAATAAAGACGAGCCAAACGATCCATGGTGTTGGTCTCCTTAATAGCAAGAAAATGGGCTGATTTCGTCAACCGATCGACAATCACCCATATCTTGTCATTTCCGATCGGTGACTTAGGCAGTTGCGTGACAAAATCCATAGTAATCCGTTCCCATTTCCACTCCGGAATTTCAGGTTGTTGCAAGAGACCCGACGGTTTCTGGTATTCCACTTTGACCTTAGCACAGGTCAAGCATTTGCTCACGTATGAGGCTATATCTGACCTCATGTTTGGCCACCAGTAAAGCACCTTCAGATCTTGGTACATCTTATCCGAACAGGATGAATAGAATACCGGGACTTATGAGCCTCATCTAGGACAAGCTCCCGTAGTCCCCCAAATAAAGGAACCCATATGCGTTCTGCGAAGTAGTGCAGGCCATCAGGCCTTCGCTCGAGGTGCTTGTCGGCACCGTGCATAGTCTCAGCTTTAAGGTTTTCCTCCTTCAAAGCTTCTAACTGGGCAGAACGGAGTTGATCAGGTAGGGATGAATGAATGGTGAGCTGCAACGCCCGAACGCGACGAGGTTTAGTTGATTCCTTCCTGCTCAAGGCGTCTGCTACAACATTCGCCTTGCCAGGATGGTACTTAATGGCACAATCATAGTCGTTCAGGAGTTCAATCCAACGACGCTGCCGTATGTTCAAATGTTGTTGGTCGAAAATATGTTGGAGACTCTTGTGATCGGTGTAGATGGTGCATTTGGTACCGTACAAGTAATGTCTCCAAATTTTCAACGCGAATACCACGGCACCCAACTCCAAGTCATGGGTGGTGTAGTTCTTCTCGTGCACCTTGAGTTGACGAGAAGCATACGCAATCACTTTCTCGCGTTGCATCAACACGCAACCGAGACCATGAATAGAAGCATCACAGTAAACAACGAAATCATCAGGGCCTTCAGGTAAGGACAAAATAGGAGCGGAACACAGTTTAGACTTCGGTTCTTCAAACGCTGACTCTTGTGGTTCACCCCAGTCGAATTTTCTATCCTTCTGCGTAAGCGTGGTGAGGGGTTGAGCGATCTTCGAGAACCCCTGAATGAAACGACGATAGTAGCCCGCAAGGCCTAGGAATTGCCGCACCTCAGTTGGCGTCTTTGGTGCTCCCCAGTCCTTGATCGCTTCGACCTTAGCTGGATCGACATGAATTCCTAGTTCATTAACCACATGTCCTAGGAACTGAACTTCGCGTAACCAAAAGTCACACTTTGAGAACTTGGCGTAAAGTTGTTCCCGTCGCAAAAGTTCCAAAACTAACCGCAGATGTTCCTCGTGTTCGGTCTTGTTCTTAGAGTAAATCAGGATGTCGTCAATAAACACGATGACGAACTTGTCAAGATATGGTTTGCAAACGCGGTTCATCAAATCCATGAAAACCGCCGGTGCGTTCGTGAGACCGAAAGGCATGACCAAGAACTCGAAATGGCCATAACGTGTACGAAAGGCAGTCTTTGCAACGTCAGCTTCCCTTACGCGCAACTGGTGATAACCGGACCTCAAATCAATCTTGGAGTAGTAACTAGAACCCTGAAGTTGGTCGAATAGATCATCAATACGTGGAAGAGGATAGCGGTTCTTGACGGTCAATTTGTTCAGTTCTCTGTAGTCCACACACAATCGGAAACTTCCATCCTTCTTCTTAACGAACAGAATCGGGGCTCCCCAAGGAGAAGAACTCGGTCTAATGAAACCCTTGTCCAAGAGTTCCTGTAACTGACTAGACAATTCCTGCATCTCAGGAGGTGCAAGACGGTAGGGGGCCCGAGCAATAGGAGCAGCTCCCGGTACGAGGTCAATACCGAACTCAACCTGACGATGGGGAGGAAGACCAGATAAATCATCGGGAAAAACATCAGGAAACTCGCGTACAACTGGAATATCGTCGATCTTCTTCTCATCACCAGAGGAAACAGATAAAAGTGCCAAAACGGCCGGATAACCCTTTCGAAGACACTTAAGGGCTTTCATGCTAGAGATGATATTCAGCGGAACACCACCCTTGATACCGTACACAGAAAGGAATTCTCCATCAGGGAGAGGAATCCGAATAATCTTGTCGTAACAGACAATCTCCGCGCGATACAAAGACAACCAATCCATTCCTACCACCACGTCAAAACTACCCAAAGATACCGGCATAAGGTCGATGGGGAACGATAAACCCGACAACTCTAATTGACACTCCCGAAGGATACAAGTAGCTTCAATCTTTTTACCGTCAGCCAACTCAATAATATACTTAGTCTCTAATGGTACGGTTACTACATCTAGCAGTCGACTAGTGTCCATGGATACAAAACTCTTGTCGGCACCATAATCAAATAACACACTAACAGAACGGTTATTGAGAAGGAATGTACCGGTAACTGTGTCAGGATCCTATCTAGCCTCAGCGGCTCCAATGACGAAGGCACGTGCATTCCTGCCGCCGCCCCCGTTGTTTCCGTTACCGTTGTTCCCGCCCTGCTTCAGTTTCGGGCAATCCTTCTTGTAATGACCGGTCTCACCACAGTTGTAACATCCCTGTCTTCCTGTTGTTCCCTGAGCAGTAGGAGCTGAGTTAGTAGTCGGGGCCTGGGTCGATGGAAGTGTAACCCGACAATCTTTACCAAAATGCCCAATTCGCTGGCAGCGATGACAACGGTTACTGTCGCAGTTCCCTTGATGATGACGTCCACACTTGTTACATTTAGGCAGTTTCCCCGCATAACCACCCTGCTTGTTACCCGAAGAAGAAGAACCCCCATTATCAAACCTCTTACCCTGCTGTGCTGGCCCAGATCCTTTCCCCTCGTTTTCCCACTTACGCTTGTTGTTCTCTGGGGCCTTAACAGTCGAACCCTTAGCAGGCAAAATACCCTCATTCACCTTCAAGTTGGTCATCCTGTGAGCCGATCGGACCACCTCTAAGTATGTAGGATGATTTCCAGCAGCTACCAACCCTGCGATTTCTGGCACCAACCCCGAGATATAATGCTCAATCCTCCTGTATTCTGGCACATGCAGATCGGGACACAGCACTGCCAACTCGTTACGCCTCACAGTATACTTCTCAATTTCAGACCCAGTCATCTTGAGGTTCCACACCTCGTGCTCTAGCTTTTGCACCTCTTCCCTTGGACAGTACTCGCGCTTCAGCAGCTGCACAAAATTCTCCCAAGGCATAGCATACGCCTCCCCAATACCCATATTCTGGGTGATGTTATTCCACCAGGTCAAAGCAACATCCTGGAATAACGCAGCAGCATACTTAACTCGATCCTCTGGGAGACAGTTGCACATCAGAAACACTGACTCCACCTTCTCCAGCCACCTAAGCAAGCTCACCGCACCCTCAGTGCCAGAGAATTCCTGAGGCTTACAATCCCGAAACATCTTGTAGGTACACATGGGTGGGGGTGGGTTAACAGGACCACCTGAAATGAAACGCGTGAGAAACCACGAAGAATGTAAACAAAGTTCACCAATGAGGCAAAGAAAATGGATAAATCAACTTACCACCACCGTTGTGCCCTAACTGGAAGGCAGCTTGGAGCAAGTTGTTCAGATCATCCTGCGATAGGTTAATACCTCCACGACCACCAGCACCACCGCGACCACCACCACGTCCACCATTGCGACCACCTCCACGTCCTCCTCGTACTCCAGACATGATTCTGGCAGAAAGAACGAGAAAATTTAGTTTCGCAGATAAAGATAACCACTAATGTTTACAAGATCAAAGCTAGATCCAATCCAGGACTATCCCTTCAAACCCAGAGCTCACTAGGGCTTCCATGCATTTCGGTTTATGATTTTGTGTGCACCCAAAATGATAAACCGCTCTACATGGTCCTCCAAGTGTTCTCCTAGTTCAAAGTTCAAATCACCAGACATAGACTCGTAGCTATACACCTTAATACTACGGTAGTTTATGGCAAGTGTTTCTATTGGAGTACGAAAGGGAGAAGTCCGAGCCTTGGACAAATCTCAAGAGTACACGATTCACTCCAATATACTACACTGCCTAGAAAGTAAGTAACCCGACCTAAGATAGAACGGATGATGTAACGTAGAAAGACCAAATGATTTAGAGACACCCCGACAAGACCATACGTAAACCACCATAATGTTTAGTACCATGTGATCGTCTAGTGTGTGCGACTCGGCTATAGACTAGACTCTACATGCAGTCCTAGTTCACTATAACCATTGGCTCTGATACCAATCTGTCACACCCTCAAAATCCACTTGCGGAGTTTTACCGCGAGGCGCATGACAAACCAGGATCCAAACCAACGATCACAATAAACAAGTCTAAAATGAACATAATGCAATTTCAAAACAATGTTTAAAATCCCCGTTTACAGCGGAAGCTTATTCAAAACAATATTCAATAGTAAACCAAATGTTCAACGTTTGTAAAACCATGCAACCCTAACTAGACGCCGTGCAGACGCGTGCGCCCTAGTCCAGTCATGCTACCTTAGCGACCTGAGAAAACATGTAAAAGTTTACGTCAGCACAAAAATGCTGGTGAGTTTACAGGTTTTGTAATCCAAGTACCAAGTCAACCTGTCCATACTATAACAAATCGAAAACCAGTGTACGCTAGCTAGGCGTATGTTTTGTTACTACCACGATTGGAAAACCATTACTAACTCGTAAACCAAATGTGTGCCCGATGTAGTAACCCTGTTGTTCCTGTTGTTCCTGTTTGAGACAATATGCACCCGCCGACCCTCCAAGTCGACGAGCGGGGTTGGTCACTCCCAATAGCGCTATTCACATTTCCCCGTTGTGCAAACCCGCACATTCATGGTTCCCCCCGGGACTTCCACAGATTGTGTAGTACACAATAGAAACCCATAGTATGACAGTAGTTACCAAATAATCGTTTTAACACATGTTTTCTCCCCCGAAAATGTGAAACCAGTTTAAAAGAGGGGCCGTAAACTCACCTTAAGTTGCGTTACTTCGTAATACGAATAACTCAGCAGCTATGCTAGTCCCGTAAAGCGGCGACCTAACATATGACAGTTACAAGCACTTAGACTAATAACCCGCAGGTTAGTTAGTCCCTAGATGTCCAGACCATAACCAAGTTCGTTTGAAAACACCGTGACTGTTTAACTGACCCAATGTACAAGACTCGACATCCCATTGGTGACCCGAGACTCCCCGTGTTATGTTTACGCTCTCAAACATACAATCATGCAATCACACTTAACATACGTTAACGCACAACAAGTTATAGCACATAGCTCACGTATCACATAATTACATCCAAACATATGTTACCAAGTTATTAGATATGTTACGGGGTTCCTAGCATGTTCCTACAGGTCAGATCGGGTCTCGGAATGCTAATTTACACTTACAGCAGCAGTACACGCGATTAGGAAAAGTCAACTAGCCTTTAGGTTGGTCAACTGGCATTTAGGAAGGCTAATCGCATGTAATATAGGCATTTAGGGTCATAAGACATGTAAACCTTGACTTTATAGGCGATTAGGGCTATACCACATGTAATTACTAGCATTTAGGGCTATACCACATGTAACTACTAGCATTTAGAGCTATACCACATGTAACTACTAGCATTTAGGGCTATACCACATGTAACTACTAGCATTTAGGGCTATACCACATGTAACTACTAGCATTTAGCCCCTACTCGCATGAAACATAGGCGATTGGCCTCCTAATCGCCTCTAACATAGGCGATTAGGGTTGCTAATCGCCTGTAACCTTGCTGTTCCGGTTTTTCGCGCGTTTAACGCTCCAAATCAGATCCAGAACGTGTGTAACCATCCAATATCAACCCAACAACTATTCTAAACATGTTTAAACCAAAATCCTTCCTTTAGCCTCGTATTATCAGCCCTGCATGCAACCATGTAATCCAAACACCATACACATAGCATGAAACACCACATTAACATGCATAACTATAACCCTAATAATCAATTACTCAGATTTCATTAATCATGACATCAATATTATTCTGAACTAACCTAACAACATGTTAATCACTCATCTTTAATCATAAAAACCCTAGATATTAATCATAAACACACATAACACATGTATGATTGTTAGAATCCGATTAACAACACTTATTAACGATTTTCAGAAAGCTTTTCCGTTTTAGAACAGGTCTGGACCATTAGGGATTGAATAAAAACGTTTATAAAGATTGCATGGATGGAAACCAAACCTTAGATTTGTGAAAGAATGATGAATTAAGCTTGAAACCTTGTGTTTTGATCAAAAATCGCGTTCCAGAGGTTGTGTGTGTGTTGGGGCGGGTTATGGGACGACTAGGGTTTGTATTATGAAGTTTAGGAGGTCAAGTATGGTATTTATAGTCGTTTTTAGTCGTCCAGCCCGTAACTAGCGATTGTGCAGCATTTACACGCGATTAGGGGTCCTAATCGCATGTAACTTCATGCATTTGGGGCCTAATCGCATGAAACCTCATGCATTTGGCCCCCAATCGCCTATAAACCTGCCCAATCGCCCCTCCTATAGGCGATTAGCCACCCCTAATCGCCTATAGGGGCTGGTTCCTGGTATTTTGCGCGTTAAACCCCGTTTTAACATATGTTAACACATATTCACATACCGACAAGTCACATAATGATTGTAAACACATAACACTTGCAAATAGACATATTCACACTCGTTCACCAATTCCGGGACTCGAGACTTGTATGTTCCGTATGACCTGACGATCCTACAAATCGTCACCATTTGTACACTTGGTTAAGGACTGACATCTAACGAACCTCTAAACCAACATCCAATGATCTTCTAGACTAAACCAATAGTTCCCGAACCATAACACGGCTTACTAACCCAGTTAAGTGCAATATACGCGTGACTCGCTAATGTAGACTTTCATCTAGACAACGTTGTTAACCAGAATTTGCCGGGTGTCACATCATCCCCACGTTAAAAGAATTTTCGTCCCGAAAATTGCACAAGTACCAAAAGGAATAACGAAGGAAACAACAAAAGATAGAAACCAAAAATAGACACCAAAAAAAGAGAGATTTACCCGAGTTGTCATATTTTATATCCCGGGTGTCCGGGATCCTTTTCGCTTATTCAATTTTTACCGGGTAATCGCCAGTGTCCATACCGGATAAATTTACTTGCACATGATCCTATCATGTTTTGTCGTTAAACATATGCATTCCTATGCATTATTTGGTAATTGCTATCTTTCTAAGGCCTCAGTTAAATAATCAACACATACTTGCATTTAATTACGTTAATCGCGTATAGTTAATTAGTACGGAATTACCTCATTTTTTGCCGGTTGTTACAGTCGAGGTCAACGTAACCCGACCCGGTACGATCCGAAGAGTTACACGTTGGTACACGAATCAGATAAGTTCATGTGTTGGTGGATTATTATTTCTGAAATAATAATAGTTTTGAACTCGAGGGACTAAATAGTAAAGTTTACACTTTGACTAGTCAAATGGTCAAGTGTATGACTTTGACTAATTAAGTGGTCAAGTCTTTGACTAGTCAAATGGTCAAATGTATGACTTTGACTAATTAATTGGTCAAGTCCTTGACTAGTCAAATGGTCAAGTGCCTTTTATCTTTATAAATAGGTGTGATAGATCAAACTCTAATCACACATGTTTTTGAAAAGATAAAACAACATAACCCTTGTCTCCTCTTCAAGATTTGCGGCCACCCTTAGGAGCCACCGCCCCTTTGTCCGCCGCAAACCACCATCATCGCTGCCTCCGTCTTGCAAAGTGTTGCTTTCGGTTGGCCAGTGCTCGGGTGTGAACTTCCTACTAGCGAGGATTCGTTGTAACCCGCGTATTACAATTCCGGTGTAGTCGTCAAAGGTTGATTACTAAACCCCCTATGGTTGTTCATTATTTATTTGTTTATACGCGTTTAACCGAGATCCTGATTGGGAATATTTTGTTAATTGGATTAATAAAATTAAACATATATTTTATATATATAAATTGGCTCATATTATATATTGTATATAATCGATTTTATTAATAAATAAAACTGCTTCCGCTGTGTATTTGATACCATGATTCCCAATAAAAACGATTCGTAACTAAACCGTCCATTTTGCAAGCCTTACAATATATCATCATGGTCCTATGATTTTTGAACACATTGCCATATATCCCCAAACTCTATGGGCATGGGGCGTAGCAGCTCCACCGCACTTAGGCTGCATTGTCAGCTTTGCATATTTGGTGCTCCATTGTTAAACATGATCTGTGCATCTTTCCTCATCCTAAGCCAGCACAATTGCATGTTAGAGTTTATTTGATGGAACTATAGAGATGAGTTCAAGGTTTGAGACTTGAAATACCAAAAAAATTAGTTTGTTTCCTTTCCGATAAACCCGTTCCCAATCTTCCACCTTTTCTAAATAAAGATTCAAAAATCTACTTATATAGTTATATAAACATGATTTCGAAACTACTTAGTTTCACTTAGAGAGATTAATAAAAAAAAATCTTTGTAAGGCTTGGTGATATGTGCTCGCGCCCATCTTCAACTTCTCAAATAACGAGCAATAGTGCCCCCTCCTTCTTATTAATTGGGCGTTATTGGGGGGCACCATTTCCCTTCTCGAGAGCACAATAACGAGGAACAACGGCTACTTTTTTGTGAGGCCTCTTTATTTGAACTATTGGAAACACTGAAAAAAGATTATTTTTTTTTCAAATATTTATCCTGGAATGAATTAGTAATTTAAAAATATATATATATATAGGATTTGGTTCAAATGAGAACCTTTTCCCAAATTGAGAACTAGAGAACCATTCTGGGCCACACATTTCTCTAAGGCAAAATTTTTTTTTTTTTTTTTTTTTTTTTTTTTTTTTTTTTTTTGCAAAAATCGCTGCTTTATATGTAAGGAAAAAAATTTTTTTTATTTTTTTTGTATTTTTTTTTTCAGTATACACATGTGTATAATTGCATTATACACATATGTATAATGCTATATACACATATGTATAACTGAAATATACACATATGTATAGCTGAAAAATGCTATATACACATATGTATAATTGCTATATACACATATGTATAATTGTCATATACACATATGTATAAATGAAAAAAAAATTCAAAAAAAATAAAAAAAAATTTTTCCTTGCATAAAAATGTGCGATTAAAGCAAAAAAAAAAATAAAAAAAAAATAAAAATAAATTTTTTTTTTTTTTTTTTGCCTTTATATGAAATGTGTGGCTCAGAATGGTTCTCTCAGTTCTCAAATAGGGGTTGGTTCTCTTAGGATCTCTACCCTATATATATATATATATATATATATATATATATATATATATATATATATTTATATATTTTTCTCATTTCACCGTTCATTTTTAACACACCAAACTCAAACTATCTTCTCTCAACCAAAAAATATATCTCATTTCACAACCCACTCATCATGTTTCCACTTAACAACGACACAAACGCGATTGATCCGAACCACCCACGTTATGCAAACACTCAAGACAACCCGTAGGTGATCAATACCAATACCGGCCAAGGTGAATATCGATGGCACACACCATGCCCACAAACTCGACAAATCCCCCCGTTACAAATGCCCGTTTTTTTTCTATTATTCCTCACAACCCCATTTAGACTATATATGTCTCAAACCATACCTGAAACCCAACCCGCATCCGAAACACGGCCGGCATCATCACACGTAGACATCGTAAGAAGTAACCGGAAGAAAAATGTTCTCCAAAGACACGCGAGAAGTGATCAATTGAGGAGTTAACTTTGTCACAAGTGTGGCTTCAAATTTTTAAATGCCCCATTATTCTTATACTTTTTCCGTCAAGTAAAATTATTTAATATTTAAGTTTTTATTACCAATATAACAATGATAATGATGCATAAACATGCATTTTATCAAGACTACTTGATATTTAGTTTTTTTTTTTCTTACAAATTGATTTTTTTTACCAAATTGATTTTCTTTACCATTTTCGTTATTCTAATAATATAATGAAATGCTTTATAAAATTTTAAATATACCGTTACGATATGCTTATTTTTATCTAATTTTCGATAAATATTTGCTTGAAATTGAATGGGTCAAATTTTTATTCTTTACCATGACGAACACAAACCGGTACCATCCCCAACAACTTTAGATGCCGTACAATATTCGCTCTATGGTTTATGGTATAAATTGCTGAAAAAACAGAGTCGTATTCAAATATAGTATCTTCTTCATATCATACCGTAAGTAATAGTGGGTGTTGGTATTGTTCCGGTACATTGAAGAACCGAAGTACTGTTCCGGTACATTGAAGAACCGAACTAATACTATCCCAGCAAAATTGGTACCTTGTCATTCCTGACCAGAAAACATCGGTATCGGTATCAGTACTATCAGACCCATTACTGATATTCATTCTTTTGGTTTTCCATTCATGTAATCACATGTCTATATGTTTTTAAACATGTCACCATTTGATTTTTTTGGATATTATCTATAAGTTGCGATACCGTACCAACAACACCTTAATAATCTCAACTGAACCAATACGACTTATAGTCTTATACGACCGTACTTTACGCTTCAACTAAGCGAGGTTAGGGGTAGTCTAGAGGTTGCTAATTATTTACTCGGTCGTTTCACTTTTTATTTTCAAAACCCTAAAACTAAAACTATATATTACTTTACAAACTTGTTCTATATATCTTATCCTTTTATATTGTAGAAACCTTGATGCCGTTATATTCTTGTTGAATGTAATGACAGAAAGTGATAAGAGGATGTTTGTAACCTATGCCGACGATGACATAATCAGTAACTTGCTAGAGGATTTGATAGACCCGATTTTAGAGCGGCTCCCAATCGAAGATGCTGTACGGACAAGCGTTCTATCAAGAAAATGGAGATACAAATGGGCCACAATGACTGCACTGAATTTTGATCGTCAGTTCTGCACAATATTCTTACGAAATGGCGCTTTCGATCGCAATGGGTTTATAAGATTCATAAACAAGGTTATGATCAATCACAAGGGCCCCATTTTGAAATGTGTTATTTGTATACCAAACATATTTGTTGATAGTTTCCAAGAAGTTGATGAATGGATGTTAATATTATCAAGAAATGGTGTGAACACACTCGACTTTGCTTATTCAAATCGAGTTTATCCACTTCCAGCCTATGTGTTCTCTTGTGTAGAATTGAGAAAACTGCTAATACGTAATTGTATCTTCAAACCACCTGTTGGGTTTGAAGGATTTCCTAATCTTCAACGTATTAGTATGACGAAGATTAATTTTGGACCTAATTTAGGTGGAACTGTGATCAACTTACCACAACTTAAGGTATTGTCACTGAAGAAATGCGGCGATGTTAATTATTTTGACATCAAGGCTGTAAAGCTACGGACTTTGTGGCTCGTTAGTTGCCTTAATGCCATGTCGTTTCCATTATTGCGTAGCGAACGCCTTGATGTGGTTTGCATACGTTTGTTTAAGTCCGAAGAAGATTTTCCACGAGTTGAAAGATTCAATTTGGCGGTGATGTTAAGCAAGTTACCCAACATTGTGTCTTTTACAATCGATGGTCATTTTCTTAAGGTATGAGACGAACCTTTAAATAAAAAAATGTTTTACCTTTGTTCTTTGTAAGTTAAATCTCATTTTTATCCCACAGTTTTTGGCAGCAGAGAAGTTCACAATGTGGCTTCCAAATGAGCTAAAACGCTTAAAGCAATTGGAGTTTCGAAGTTATAATTTTGGTAATTTGGATCAACTTGAAGGTGCTCTATACATGCTACAGAACTCTCCTAATTTGAAAGTACTTCGTGTGACACATGTGCAAATGGTATAGAGTGCTAAATGTTTATATATCATGTATATATTGAAAAAAACTGGATGGTATGACATTATTTACGTTTATGTTTTTTTTTTTCTAGGGGTCTGATGCTGATTTAGATTTAACATCTAATTATTTGGAATCCGCTAAGTGCCTGGATCAGACATTGTCCAAGTTGAAAACTATAGAAATGACATCTTTAGAAGGATCAAGACCTGAGCTGCTGTTTATAAAGCTTCTACTCGATCATTCTCCACATCTTGAAAATATGATTATCCGACCAAGTGCAACGGTTGATTCTGAGAAAAGACACAACATTGCAAAGGATGTTATGTTGTTCCCACGAGCCTCAACAAAAGCAAAAGTGGTCTACTTTGATCCACAACCATAATTCTATAAAACTTTTAACTACATTAAAGTCTGATGGTTCTCTCATAGTTTTATTATCTTTTCTTTTATTTTACCTTTTTGATATGCGGTTGACTGGAACAACTTATGTGAACAATGTGTAGTTCTATTTCGTGTTTAAAATGGTTGATTTAACAAGTTTTTTCAAAGATTGTTACGGTCTTTAGTAGAACATGTAAATAACTCTAGTGTTCACTCTTTTGCTGAATGTTCATGCTCAGTAATTTTACTGCTTAATAAGAGAAACTAGAAAATTGGGACTCTTATTTGATGTAGACTATAGACTAGATGTTGGTGGACTTTGACTTGGGCCTTTTGTTTTGTCCATAGTACTTTCCGTGTGTGCTCGTTGTCCCTATTGATATCTACTACTATCCTCTTGTAAATAGTTTTACACAGACAGGGGCGGATTTATATACTATTCGGCGGGTTCCCGGGAACCCACTCGGTTTGTAATTTTTAGTTTAAATGTATACAGAAAAAAAAAAAAGGAACCCATAAGAAAATTATAAAAGGAACCCATTCCAAAAAATTGTAGGTGTCTTAATGGTAACACCCGCCATGAACATACAAACTATCCCAGGTTCTAATCCCGTCCAACACAAATATTTTTTTGTTTCCAGCTTTTTTTTTTTTAATTTAAAACTAACAAAACCTAGTCAACCCTTGACCTACTCCTCCTCCTTCCAAACAAACAACACAGACCTGAGACCCTCCTCATTCAGCCGATAGTTTCCAAACAAAAAAAAAACCCACTGCTGCTCTGCGCCTCTGCAACTAGTCTCTACCCTCCAACTCGTCCCTCCCTGGCTCCTCCACGTGACCACTCCTCGGCTCCTCCTTTTCCTCATGTGTTGTAAGTTTTCATTTCTTCTTTAATCTCTCTTTCTCTATCTCTTTCTCTAGTTTTATTAAAATGTGTGTGTGATGATAATAGTTTTATTTAAGTTTTCATAAGTAATAGAACATCAATTCTGTTTAATAATTGGTTAGTTTAGATCTCGGTAATTCATATAAACTTTATCATAGCAAATAGACTCCTATTTCCATTTAAAAAACTTAACTACATTTTGATTTTCAATTACTTTGTGTATATTACTAGCTGATTACCCCGGGAGGGTCCCGGGGTTGAAAAATCTAATTTTACGTGATAACCTATTGCAAATGGCTCAAGTTAACTAACCACAAAATCTCTCAATCATTGCATGTTCATAGTATTCTAATCAGTAATAACTCATATTCCCTAATCTAAAACCTAATCAGTAATCATCTAAAGAATCACTTATGTAAGCTGCAACTATTCAAAAACTTATCACATCTCTCTAATTTTTCACATTCTAATAGCTCTTATAATTCCTAACCTAATCAACTAAATAAACACTTACGTTGGAAGTTGTAACCATTGCATCTCATTATGCCACGTGGCATAATCAAGAGATGGTTGAGGCCACCATTGAACGTCACGCCAGCAACTATCAATTCTTCTCGGGAGCGTCCCGAGGTTGAAAAATATAACCATTGTAATAATACTAATACTAATAGTAATAATTATTACTCTTGTAATTAAATAAATAAAAAAATAACATTGCTATAAGCTAACACCATGTGTTGCAGTGTTGCGCGATTCTTTCTCCTAGCTTCTCTTGATGAAGTATACCTAGTAAAATTCCAATGATAACATGGCGATTGACTTGATTTTCAACATCGTAGATAAGAACCTGGTTTAAAAGAAAAAACATGATTAGTGAATAACATGAACACTTTGTGTGTTTTTTTTTTCCTTTATGAACGAAACCCCACAAAAAATAGTTGATTTTTTTTCCGTTTTTTATATAGCACTATGGTACTCATTGGAAAGATAATAAAACGCTCGTTAATTTGGTGTAATTTTTTCTTTAAAAAATCTCGTATATAAAAGATATAAACGTTTAAAAATTATGGGAGGAAATATGAGAGGGAAAATTTTAAATTTATTTTTAAATTCTTTTATCCTAAAATAACTCAATTTAATTAAAAAATGAAATAATTCAAAAACACTAAAATCTTTCAATTATGATGCCACGTGGCAGTTTCATGGAGAGGTTGATGGCACCATTGCACGCCACGTCAGCAATGTTTAATTCTTTTATATATATTAATTAATAGATAAACTTATATGTATATGACATAGTCAATGCTAATATTTAAACTATATTCTTAACAACTTTTTTTATGTTGATAAAATAAGTAGGGTAATTGTTAGTTATATATGTATTTTACCCTAGAGTTTCTTATTTATTTATATATTTGTGTGTGCGCAATAGTTATTAGTAGTATTAGTAACTGTGTTTTATAAATTTCTTTAATTTGTTTCATTCTAATTATATATGTTTTTACCCAAAAGTTATATATAAATATATATGTGTGTGTGTGTGTGTGTAAAAATTATTGTTGAGAAGGTTCATTTAATTAGAAGTTTACTAAATGATGTATTAATATGTCTTAAACTTTGAGGCAATTACAATAATGTCCTCATTAAATGAAGTAAAATGACATTGTTGCCCATCTAGAATACATTATATAGTAGTATAGATTAGCAAGCTTGATAAAACAGATGGGTCGACTCGGCTAGCCTAATGGTGGGTTTACTAGTTTGGGTCACAATTGAGAGATTGAAAAAGATTCAACTCAATTTGGATCAAAATTGGCTGGTTCAAAATGAGTTTGGATGCAATTAAAAATATATATCAAAATTGCATAAGTCTCTAGCATGAGGTGGGCTAGAAGGGGTTGGGCTAATGTACACACTCATCCTTACCCTACATTTAGGTTGCAGATATTATTAGCTGCACTTTGATTATATTGTTTCAAGATCTGACACATTTGAAATAAACCAGCATCAGGATTGTAGCATGAGAGCACGCACATTACAACGCATACCTACAATCACAATGACACAAGTCTCTTGCCATGGTAAACGACATAGTTGGACAGACAGTTAAAGGTATGTAAATACTTACAACCTCCTAAATTCTTATAGAATGATCGTATTAGTTATAACTTATAATTTTGGTTATTATCATATTAGTTGTTTTAGGGATGTTAAATTTAAACCTGTTGAAACCTAACCCGACCCGAACCCCTGAACCGACCCGAACCGTCAAACCGACCCTAACCTATGTACCGACCCGAATTTTTTATGTTCGGTCATATAAAATTAGAGCATCTAAAAAAGGAACCCACTGAAAAAAATTCCTGGATCCGCCACTGTCCACAGATGTGTTTCGATCTTTCTAAATATGACTTGTTTTAACTTGACTTGACCCGAATATTTTGCCAAACTTGCAATATGTTATCCTTGCCCTTAGATTTTGGAATACCTTTTGTAAATTCAATAGCCATATCTGCACTAAGAGTGATGGCTGTAGCAGCCCAACCCAACCCAACCCCACATAGGCTGCATTGTAAGTACGCATTTTGGTTCGAGTCAATACTAAGTTTTGTGGGTTCATCCACTATTATGTCTTTTATGGCGAAGGCGTGGGCGAGGCATGGGTGGAAGTGATGGCAGTGAAAGTTGAGGTTGTGACGGAGAGGCCAACAATGTAGGTCGTGGCGACAGTAAGTAGTGGAAAGCGAACATCTAATGTGAAGTATATTGTGATATGTATATATATGTTGCAAGCTGTAATGTAACGGAACATCCCTTGTGCATCAACACTTGCCCTATACTAGAAGCTATTGTGTTCAACAGTATCTTCGTAAAGCTAGCACAGTCGGAAGAAAGCATTTGGTTTGGTCTCAAGTGCATTGATGTCTGCCTATCAGCCAACTATTTCCTTGTTTCATTAAGTTCTTGGTTGTCAGAAAATAGCTTCCAAACATTTGTTTTAAACTTGTTACCCGACCCGTCTGTATTTTCTGGCTTACAATATATCATCCTTGCCCTACGCTTTTGGCATACCTTCTATTTTTGGTGCTCCATTGTTTCACATGAGCTGTCATCTGTTGCATCTTTTTTCGTCTTAGGTAAGTAGAATTGTGTGCTGAGGGTATTTTTCAACTCCAGTGAACTACCCATAGCTGGTTTGTCATCTCATCTAATCTAAGCTTGGTTTTGTGTGATTAGTACTAGATGATTAATGATACCAAGATCTCCATGAGTTGCCTTAGATAATGCACCTGCTTCTCTGTTTTCTAACACCTTATTATAGTGGACTTCATAATCAAACCTTATGAGCTTGGATAATCATTTCTGCTGAACGCTTGGAAAAGTAGGTAATTTGTTCATGCGAGGCTTCTATCCACACCTTATTTTGTTTCTTCCTAGAAAATAGGGCACAGGTAGGGGAGACTGTTTGCACTTGTTGGCATACCTGCATAGTCATAAGCTAGTACAATACTTTGATGGTCACCACTTGACGCCTTCGTGGGGCCTGTAAAAGCACATAGCCGTCTGTTTTGTCAGACTTAGTGTATCTGCTACTCTCGTCTGATCTCCTTTTACAATGGATCATCATCATCATCATACTCAGTTAATCCCACCTATAGCAAAGCTAAGGTAGGGTCTGAGGAGGGTAAGATGTAGACAACCTTACCTCTACCCCTAAGAATACAGAGGCTGCTTCCAGTGAGACCCCCAGCTCGATGTGGTTTGGTATCAAGCCTTGGACATTATGGACAGAACACTTAGCAATCGAGACAAATCCGATCGGTGCATATACCCCTTTGTCTTTTGGCTATCAACGTCACCACATGATGCATGATTAACCGTCCGTCGTTTTTAACGTTATTTTCACGAAATTAGTAAAATAACGTTAAAACTAGTGCAACTTTACCCCCCCCCCCCCTGAGGGCCACACATATATACATTATATGCGCACACCGTAAGTGGGACGTCTTTTTACACATATATACATTACAATGTATACATAATCAAATTCAATGAGCTTGGGGCCAACCATATTAGATAAGTGTAGTTGCTCTTTTCTAACTGCATGGGTAATAACTAGGAGTTATCTAGAGACTACAAATGTCTAGGAGATTTATCTTTACATATAAAGTTATAAGTGGTTGTTTGTATTAGGGGGACGGGGCGCCACCAGAATTGGTCACGGGTACCCCACTACTAGCACGGTAACACTGCCGCCACCCTTGCTGGTAGTGGTTCCATGAACCAAAATCTGGTTGTAGTTAACGGGCTGGTACCCGTGAGTTTCTCTATCCCCTTTTGTCTTTTTCTCTATTTTATTTCCAGTAGAGTGATGCCTCTAAAAACACTGTTGTGGTGAAGTGAATCAGTGATGTGGCAGTGCAGGATTGGTAGAAATCACTTCACTATTTAACTTTACTGAAACAGTTTTTTGAAGGCAACACTCTACTGGAAATAAAATAGAGAAAAGACAAAAGGGGGAGAGAGAAACTCACGGGTATCAGCTTGTTAACTACAACCAGATTTTGGTTCACGGGACCACTATCAGCATGGATGGCAGCGGTGTTACCGTGCTGGTAGTGGGGTACACATGACAAATTCTGGTGACGCCCCGTCCCCTCTTAGTATTATGTAAATAAAAATAACAACTTAGGGTTAATGTTTAACCAAACCCAAATTAAACCGAAACTAAATAACTTGAACCCAATTAAGATGGCACCCAAAATCAAAGTTAGTATTCGGCTCGGTAAGTAGGTTAAAAAACGTTAACCTAGTTAACTCGATTAAACCAAATTTACATAAAAAAAAAATGCCAGTTATACATATACATACATTATCAATAGACTAGTCAAGTTTTCGTCTCATATGTTTTTTTTTTGCACATGATCTTTTGTTTCGTTGTATGTATGCATGTGTTTGTGCCTGAGTGTGTATGCATGCTTATTATCTTATGAAAATGATGTTAAGTTAAAATGTAAAATATGCATTCTACTTTAAAACATGTATATAGATTAACCTGAACCGAATCAGCCAAGACCGATTAGCATAAATCTTGATTAATGATTATTAGTCTAATTAACGTTGAAAAACACGTTTGAGATATAAAAAATCGAACGAGCATTGTCAAAACATAATCTGAGCAAGCGATGGCGAGTGGCAATTGATTTGAACAAATCTACTAACAAGTAATTGAACTATAAGTTTTAAGCCCCCACCCTTGTGGTGGAGTGGCATCCGGGTGAAGAGCGAATACGGGTGGCGCCGGTTTGACTTGGATAGGAGGTGAGGTTTTACTGATTATTTCATTGTCGTGCCTCTAGGAGGGTGGAGGTTGGGTTTTCATGCATTTGGGAGAGCCAAGGGGCTGGCGGCAGTAGAGTAGTTAATCTTGATCACAGTGCCCGATGTCACAGTGGTTGATACATGATTCTCTTCGCTTAAAAAAATATACTTTTTTTAAAATGTAAAAATGATAATTCACTTACTAAAAGGCTGTCGCGTGGGACCTTTCTTTGCTTTTGCTGTGCTAGATATTCTAAACTTTGTAGATTCTCAGGCGCTCCCGAAGTCGAAAAAACTCATTCTGAGAGGCATTGTCTTTTCCACTTTCTGGAGTATTTGGATGGAGAGGAATGATCGTATTTTTAGAGACAAGTCTAGACGCCCGATTGAAGTGATGGAAAACATTAAGTCGACCTCGTATTTTTGGATCCGTCATAGAGCTAGATTAAAATGTACCGATTGGAAAAAGTGGTGTAATTTTCCATTGGATTTGATGTAATGTGGTTTGGTCGGGGGTCCTCGCTTTGTGGACCACCTTTGGGGTTTTTTGAATGATTTAAAAAAAAAAAAAAAAAAAAAAAAAAACCTTACTACTAAGACCATGCGTAGTGGGGGGCTTTATATATAAAGCCCCCCTTTCTGATTGGTTCACGTGGCAGCTGAGTCAGCATGGAGAGATAAAATGAAAAAAGGGTGTAGTGGTGGGGCTTTATTTATAAAGCCCCTATTAATATTTTATTATATCTTTTAAATTAAAAAAAATAATAAAAAATAAAAAAGAGAGAGAGAGTATTAGGTGGCACCATTGATTGGTCTCTCTTGAAAACATCCGGCGCTATATATATAAAGCCCAAACACATTTTTGCAATATAAAGCCCCCCCGTAACGATGTGAGAGGCTTTATTTTTAAAAACCACGCCTCAATGGAGCCCCACTACACTTGGTCTAAGGAAACATGATTTACTGTGACTGATTACAACTATTCTTCATTTCCCCTTTTACAGTTAACAAACTAGCTGATCGCTTGAGGGGATACATACGAATACGATGATGGGTAAGCTTCCATACTCCTCATTCTTTTATTATACTTTTCATTGATTATTGATATTCCAGTTGAATTAATTAATTAATTAATTAATAAACTTTGTTTTGTATTTGGATTTGGATTTTCAATCAACATGGTTTTGTTAATTAATTGTGATGACAGATAGGATGTTTGTATTTTCGGAACCCTAATTTTACAATCAATCTCCACCTATTGCTATTCCATGGGTAAGTTTCTCAAACTTATTAATTGCATCTCATCCTTCACCATTCATTCTGTTTAAGTTATGTTCTTTATGATTATGGCATCCTTCTTGATTTCAGTTGACTTCATCAACTCTGTTTTTGCTTTTCTTTAATCTAATCTAATGACAGATAATAATCAAGAGAGGGGGTCTGGTGACGACGACATTATCACTAATTTCTCAGAGGATTTAATTAACCCAATTTTCGATAAGCTCCCGTTCGAAGATGCAGTAAGAACAAGCGTTCTCTCTAAAAAGTGGAGGTACAGATGGACCACTATGAGGACACTATCACTGGATGAACAATTCTCCAAAAGGTTCTTAAAATACGGAGCTTACCACCGTCGTGGGTTTATCAGGACTATAAACAAGATTATGATCCGTCACCAAGCTCCTATTTTTAAATTCCTTCTTTGTATACCAGAGAAGATAAATATTGATACCTTCCGGGAAGTTGATCAATGGATGTTAATCTTATCAAGAAACAGTGTTAAGCAACTTGTCATAATTAATTTAAATCGGTCTTATCAACTTCCATCCTACGTCTTCTCTTGTCTAGAATTGAGGCAGTTGAAACTATATAAATGTATTTTCAAGCCACCACTCGAGTTTCAAGGGTTTCCCAATCTTGAAGATCTCTTTTTCTCAAGTGTTCAATTTGAGGGTAGGGGAACTGTGATCAACTTACCACAACTTAAGAAGTTGACGTTGTATGGTTGTACCCATGTTTACAACTTCAACATCAAGGCTGTAAGATTGCGGACTTTGACTGTTGTCAATTGGTGTCATGTCATGTCGCTTCCATTATTGCGTAGTGAACACCTTGATGTGGTTTGTATATGTTTGAAGAACTCCGTAAAAGATTTTCGACGAGTAAAAAGACTTAATTTGGAGATCATGTTAACCAAGTTGCCCAACCTTGCATATTTTACCCTTGATGGTTATTTTCTCAAGGTTTGATACACACTTTTAAGTTTGCTCAAAAGATTTCTAGGTTTGTGACACTGATGCAGTTCTCATGTTACAATCTCACTTTTGCTGCACAGTTTTTGGCTGCAGAAGAGGTTCCAAAGTGGCTTCCACATGCCGTAAATTGCTTAAAGCAATTGGAGCTCCAGAGAATTGGTTTTGGTGATTTGGATCAACTTCAAGGTGTTTTGTGTATGCTTCGGAACTCACCTAATTTGAAAGTACTTCGTGTGACACATGTGCATATGGTAAAGAGGGCTAAAAGTTTGTTAATATATTTTTGGCTTTTACTAATTGGGTGGTAACTGGTAAGACATTTTGTATTATCTTTGTAGGGACCTGAGGCTGATGTTGAAGTAACATCTAGTTATTTAGAATCCCCGGACTGTCTGGATCAGACATTGTTCATGTTGCAAACTATAGAAATGACATCTTTTGAAGCATCAAGACCAGAGCTGTTGTTTATAAAGCTTCTACTTGATCATTCTCCACATCTTGAAAATATAATTATCCGACCAAGAGCTACGACTGATGCTCATAAAATGGTCGACATTGCAAAGGACGTCATGCTGTTCCCAAGAGCCTCAACAAAAGCAAAAATGGTCTACTTGGATCCGAAGCCATAATTCTAGAATGTTTAACGGCAATGAAATCCGGTGGTTATCTCGTAATTTATATCTTGTCTTTTATTTTATCTTTTTGATATGCAGTTGACAGGACAATGTATGTAAAGAATGCGTATCTCTATATATATATCTAGTTAAGAGTCTTAAGACGCTGATATTAGTGGACTTGGGCCTTTGCTGGATTTTACATATGCATCATAAGTACCCTCACCAAATCGGATCAAAACAGGGGTACAGACAGTAACAGGTTCTACCTTTTCCCAAGTTGCAAGTTGTATGTTCAGATAGTTAGGATCCTTAACACTTAGAAGAAGATTTTGGCTTGGTCTCAAGTGCAGTGAAGTCTGCCTATAGGTCTGTAGGGCTGTAGCATCAAATGAACCCACCTTGACCCGCCTCCCTCCCTCCCTCCCATCTGTGCATAGCATTTCAAACATTTGTTTTAAACATTTTATAACGATCTGTTTCAACCTGGACCCAGTTTGACCCGTTACTTAATCTGACCCGTCCATTTTGCCTGGCTTACAATCTATTATCCTTGCTATATGATTTTGGAATACCTTTTATAAATTCCATAGCAATATCTCCCCTAACTCTATGGGTGAGGGTTGTAGCAGCCCACACAGACCCACACAGGGTGCATCTTAAGTTCTGTTGCATCTATCCTTGTCTTAGGCGACTAAAATGTGTGGTGAGGGTATTTTTCAACTCCAATGAACTACCCATTAGCTGGTTCTCCATCTCATCTATGCTTGGTTCTGTATGATTAGTATAAGAAGAAACCAAGATCTCCATGAGTTGCCTTAGATAATGCATCTGCTACTTTGTTCTCTGATACCTTTTTATAGTGGAATTCATAATTAAATCCTGTGATATTGGATAATCATTTCTGCTGAATGCCTGGAAAAAGGTAGGTAATTTGTTTTCCAAAATGCAAAAGCTAGTTCTTACTATTGATAATATCAGACAAGTGGGTGGATGATAACTAGTTCTCCCACTTAAGTAGACAGCTGCAAATATCTAGGATATTGAGCTTTACAAACACAGGTTACAAGATAGCCCTTGTGTGTCAACACTCACCCTATACTAGAAGCAGTTGTGTTTAACTGTGAAACTTAAATGGAAGTCTGGTAGAGCTAGCATAGTGGGTCCAACAAGCGGTCAAAGGTTTAAACTAGGTTCAGGTCAAAGCGGTTTATTTAGAAAGTATCAGTTTAGTTTGGGTCTAAATGAGTTCACACACCATTATGTTTTTATGGCGGCTAGTGACGGCTGCTGGCAAAGGTGGAGCTTGCACGGGTGCAGAAATGATGACAATGGCAGCGATGTTGGTGACACGGATGCACAAGTGATGACAATGGCGACGATGTTAGTGACACCGCTGACAATGGTGTAGATGGTGGATGTTTAGTACTAGATAATACCAAGATCTCCATGAGTTGCCTTAGATAATGCATCTGCTACTATGTGCTCTTGACGCCTTTTTATAGTTGATGTTTAAATTAATATTCAATACTGTGAGCTTTAACAATCATTTATGTTGGAAATGGGTAGGTAATTCACTAATTTGTTTTCCAAACGACATTTCAAACTCTCTTAATATCAGAAAAATATAGTTGCTACTTCCTAACTGCATCGATAATTAACTAGAAGTTCTCCCACATAAGTAGGCCGCTGCAAACGTAATGTCTAGGAGATTGATCTTTACAAATACAGACCATAAAATTGCATGTGTAACTCTAAAAGTTGAATTAAAGCTGGTAGAGCTAGCACAGCGGGTCCAGTAACGGGTTTGGTCAAACTAGGTCAGGTCAAAACATCGCTTTAAGAAGTATTAGTTTGGGTTGGGTCAGAACAAGTTACGATAAAAATGGACTCAGGTTTAAACGAATAGTTTAGGAGAAAAGTATCTAAATGAACGTGACCGAGGTGGATGTAGTGGAGCTATGGAGGTGCTGGCAATAACGGTGACGGCAATGGCGGCGTTGGTAGTGACGCCGGTGACAACGGCGTTGACAACGGTCGGTAGTGGCCTTGACGGACTACGGTTGTAGTGCAACAACTATGGTGATGACTGGTAGTCTGGTATAGGTAGCGAGTGTGGTTGTGTATGGTTTTCAGCCTCAAAGACAGTAGTAGTTTATTCAGTTCATGAAGATGAATCTTCCTTTTAAAAACTTTTGGTCAATAATCACCGAGTAACTCTTCAATCAAAGAAAAATATGAAATGTTTGTTGCTTAACCGACACAACAAAAGAAGCCAACGAGCTAAATAGTATAATTTCTTTAACATAAATAAGGCTTGATAAACTTATAGGATTAGAAGAATGAACGATCAAAAGATACCGTTTATCTTAACAACATATAAAGTACAAACTTTTACCCCGTCACTTATTGTTACCATGTTCGATTGTTATAAGCGCAATTGATCTTCACACACCTTCGGAACTCCTACACTTCTTTGGCTTACCAAACCAAGACATTTACTTGGTACTTATGAGGCACATGAGGATATTAGGAAGCGTACGGATTGATCCTAGGCTATGTAATATGATTATGTTGGATGGCTGATGTGTATGCCCATTATCTGTCGCACGATGTGTACATGGAGTCTGCAGCTCTGTGTGCCTATGGAGGGCCGTCTCTAAGAATTATAGAGCCATCGGCGACCCTATGTGTAGAGATGAACAAACGAACCGGTTGGGGACCGAAACTGGTAAAATCGATTTGAACCAAAACTGGTCAAACTGGTTTCACTTGAAACTGGTATAAAAAAATATTCCGAACCGAAACCCAACGTTAAAATCGTCCAAACGAACCGGACCGGAACTGCTAAAAGCCGTTTGGAACCAAAAAAAACGAATACCGGTTTAGGAAAAAAAATGATTTCGGCCATAAACACAAATACAATTATGTTTTAAGTAAAATTCAGTTTTCTTGTTTAAAAAATCTAAAGGTTAATAAAAGTTACATGATATGTAGTTTATATGATTTTATAAAGTGTGTATATGAACCGAAATGAAACCGAAATCACGTTAATAAAAGAGTTAAAAGTTTTTTTACCTTTTTTTTTTTCGTTTGTGCATTAGATGGTGGGTTGGCTTTCCAAAGTCCAGCTGAAATATGGAGGCAAGAGCAAATTAAACTAGTTGGGCCCAAACAAAAGAGGGGAAAAACCCAAAAATAATAATAATAATAATAATAATAATAATAATAATAATAATAATAATAATAATAATAATAATAATAATAATAATAATAATAATAATAAACGGTGTATTGGGAATCGAACAAAGAATCTCATGTTTATCCTTGAGCTAGAGAATCATTTTGGTAGTTATTCTTTAATCGAATGTTGAATTTTAATACTCTTAACTGTCACTTATTGACCGCCATCACTCTTAGATTCAAAAATCAATGTTGACGGTCTCGCCTTTTAACTTATTTTCTCTCATCGGTTCCATACTAAAAGTTAATCCAGATAGGTTTTTTTTTTTTTTTTTTTTTTTTTTTTTTGCTGAAGTGGACTGCTTATGTGGCAAAAATTCAAAGTTTTGATAACGTCGACTGCTTTTGTGGCAAATATTTGCAGACGTGGGTTATTTATGTGGCAAAGTTTTGCTAATGTGGACTGTCTATATGGTAGTCCACATTAACAAAAAAGTAATTGAGCTAACTTTTAGCTACTATGGAACCGCTAAAGAAAAATAGATTTAAAGTTGGGACCGCCAGCAGTAATTTTTAAAGTTGGGATTGATGGCAGTCAATAGCTTATAGTTAGATTATTTAAATCCAATATTTCTTCTTTAATATATAAGTTTAAACACTTTTGGGTCCCTGCATTATAGGTTGTGTGTGGCAACACTTCCTGCACAATGCACATGCTAGTGCCAGCCCTATGGCTATGTGTAGTACTTCTATTACTCAACTGTCTACGGAAATCTTTATGTATTTTTTTTTTTTTTATGTTCTTTGCTTCCTATCACTTAAGTTACTTTATTGTTATTGTTATTTGTGCCTTTATCCGTATTGGGCATTCGACTTATTCCATAAATCCTTATCCATAGAACGTTCACATGTTACTTTGGGCAGGGTGTGAGAAAAGAAGAATCCTCGTTCATATATCACGAGATATTTGATAAACCACCGAAAATGAGTACCACACTGTAAATTGTCGTCGCCACAATATCGCGCGGGTTTGCTACTAGTATAAATAATAACATTAATTACAAGATTAGTACATGTGGTTTATTGATTTTGCCATTTTCGTACATATTGTTTGAAATTTACATTATCAGTACCACCGTTTATATAAGTTGGTACCAATAGTGTAATTTTTAATAAATATGTATGAAAATGACAAAATGGGTAAACCGTATGTACAAACTGTGTGATGGTATCCTATTTGAAGATGAACTTGTTTTCCACTAGTTATGTAATTATAATATGTTATGATCTACAAATTTTATAAACTATGAAATTAAGGATTTCTATAAATCTTTTTGAGACGAGATGAGTTATATTGTTGAGATATCTCGTATATAATTCTTATTTTTAACCTAATAATAATGTTTAGTGTAGTTCTTGTACCGACTAGGCTACTAGTACAAAATGGTGTTCCATTCTATTTGTAAGCGCATTTTACAATATACATAACTTCCCTCTGGATTATAATCGCTCGTGTAGCTGAGATTTGACCTTTGTTTTTACAAATTCACAAATAAAAATAATTTGTATATGATCGCGAGTATAAACAATTTTGACCATAAATTAACTACTCAAGATCAGCTCGTTAAAAACTCACATCTAGCCGAATTTAAATGAGTTTGAGGCTGCCGTTCAAAAAAAAAAAAAAAAGAGTTTGAGCCTATATTAGACCTCAATTAATAACAAACATGTATCAAAACTCACATCTTACCGAACTTAAATGAGTTTGAGCCTATATTATACCTCATTCTATTGTACCCAAATTTCTATTTTTATAGCTAGATTATGACCCTTATATTACGGAGTTGTATAGTAAAAAAAGATAAAAAAGTACAATAATTTGTAAAAATTGTACATATAAATAATGTGTATAATAGAAATTGTATAATATGTGATGTTAAGATAGGAGATTTCAAATCTCAAAGGTTTATTTGTCCTAATAAAAGAAATCGTATGAATTATCGAAATTAATTTGAAATTTAATTAAATTCAAAAACTTCCATGTTGTGAAGTTTGTTATTGTATAAAGGAAACTTTAAAAATAATTATACATAGATGTGTTAAAGTTATCCTATAAAGGGTAAAATAAAAAAGAATGGTGAGAATGATATAAAAAACACAATGAATCACAAAATATATTACCGAGAAATATATCACATGCGAAGAAAAAAAAACACAATGAATCCAAAAAAAAAAAAAAACATAATGACGAAAAAAAAGACAAAATGCTAAATAAAATGACACTATGATATAATAAAAAGTCTAAAATCTACAATTTAAAAATCCAAAAGTGGAAATCTAAAATCTAAGATCGTATAGTTTAATAAGACGGTTCCAATGCCACTAGAATACGTTCAATCGAATTCCGCTTGATACCCTTACTACGAATTTATTTGTTAGGGGACCGTGTATTTAAACCTTTCGCATATATAGAATGGGTACAAATCACATAAATTATTTGGATTCAAAATTCGAACTTACATAAACGATGAAAACTGTAGAGGGACAATGTACGTGGTGTTGCCACGTGATATTATTTGAAATCATATCTTATTTTGAGTAATAAATGAATATTATATAATAAAGATTACTATACACTAAATTAAGATAACAATAATAATTAATTTATTTTTTATTACATATATAAAATTACAACTATAATTTATTTTATTACATATATAAAAGAGTTAATAGCCAAAATCGTTCCTGAGGTTTGGTGGTTTTTGCCACTTCTGCCCAAAAATGAAACGTGCTACAACTGGGTCCGTAGGCTTTTGTTTTTTTGCCAATTTCGTCCCTGACAGCAAACTCAGTTAATTTTAGACGTTAAGTCTAGGGGTAATTTTGTCTTTTTGAGTTCCACACTTTCAAAACCCCTTTAAATCAGACGAGTCATCTTCTTTATAACCCCATGAACCCTAATCAAACTCCAGCCCCTGTAATTATATCTAGTAAACCATAGTATTTAGCTTGTTAGCTTCTCATATCTAACTCAATTGAGTGAGTTACTTGGTGAGCAACGACCCAAACTTTTAAAAGAGGGAACCATCCTCAACAGACTGAATAAACTATTACTGCTTTGGAGGATGAAAACTCTACCGTCATCACAACCATTATTCCCATATGATTGTCACGGTCACCACCACAACTGTCGTTAGGACCACGGTTCATCCACTGCCTCCACCCCGTCGCGCTCACTGCCTTCGTTCGCACCCATCACTAGCTGCCAAATAAACATAACAGTGGGTGAACTCATTTAGATACTTTTTTTTTTTCCTAAAACGACTTGTTTCAACCTGTGTCCATTTTGGTTGGAACCTGTTTTGACCCAAACCAAACTGATACTTACTAAAGCGACCCATTTTAACCTGAACCTAGTTTAACCCTTTGGCCGGTTACTAGACGAACTCATTTAGATACTTTTTTTTTTTTTCCTAAAACGACTTGTTTCAACCTGTGTCCATTTTGGTTGAAACCTGTTTTGACCCAAACCAAACTGATACTTACTAAAGCGACCCATTTTAACCTGAACCTAGTTTAACCCTTTGGCCGGTTACTAGACCCACTGTACTAACTCTACTACCAAACTTAAATTAATGTTTTACAGTTTAACACAACTACTGCTAGCATTGGGCAAGTGTTAACACACAAGGGCTGTCTTATTACTTAAGTGGGAGAACTCCTAGTTATCATCCATGTACTCAGAAACTAGCAGCTATACTTGTCGGATATTATCGAGACTTAGAGGTATCTTTTGACCTTTGGAAAACAAATTACCTACCCTTTACCAGGCTTCCAACAGAACTGATAGTCCAGGTTCATATGATTTAATAAAGAAATCTACTATAATAAGATGTCAGAGAACAGAGTAACAGAGTAGCAGATGCATTATCTAAGGCAACTCATGGAGATTTTCATATCGTACTAAATCAAAGAAACCAAGCATAGATGTGATAAAGAATCAGCTATTGAATAATACCGTCAGCATCCAATCTACTCGCCTAAGGTGAGAAAACATTCAACTGAGTCATGTGAAACAATAGAGCACCATATATGCAAAACTTAAGATGCACATATGAGCGGGTGGTGGTGCTACAATCTCACCCATATGAGTTTGGGGAGATCTGGGTTTTAAAAAGCGCGCCTGAGGCGCGCCTAGGCGCAAGGCGCATCAAGGCGCAGCCTAGGGCGCCTCAGGGCTTTGCGCCTATCCTATTTCCCAAAGGCGCGCGCCTCAGGCGCTTTTTTATCAAATTTCAGGCGCTTTTTTATCAAATTTCAGGCGCTTTTCTGCCTGAGGCGCGCGCCTCACGTATTTTGGGTATTTTTTTATGCATAAAAATGTTGTACCTTGGTGTTTTTGGCTTGTACATGTAGGTAAAATCACATAAAAACCTTATTTATAGCTATATTTTGGGTAAATGAAGCTAAAAACTCATGGAATATATATGGGATATATAAAAAAATTTATATAATTAGTGTGCGCTTCGGGTACGAAAATCCCACGCTTTTTGCGCTTTGCGCTTCGCGCGATGCGCTTAGACCTCGTCGCTTTTGTGCGCCTAGCGCTTTTTAAAACCAAGGGGGAGATATGGCTATGGAATTTACACTGTGGCAAAAATCGGCCTAGGCAGCCGCCTAGGCGGTGAAGAAAATCGGAATTAGGCCCTAGTCGGAGATCTAGGCGTTTTGGCCATTAGGCGGGCCTAGGCTGTGATTTTTTTTATTTTTTTTTTATATTTTTTTTATTAAATTTCTAAGTATATTTTAGTATTATGTGTATATATCTAAGTATTTCTAAGTATTATACCTAAATTTGTGTGTGTATATATAAAATACGTATAAAATACCAAAGCGCCTAATTTTTGCCTAGTCCCACCTAGTCCCTAGGCTGAACCTCACCGCCTAGCGCCTTTTGCAACCTTGGGAATTTATAGAAGGTAAACCAAAATAATAGAGCAAGGATATGATTGTAGGCCAGGCAAAATCAAAAACTTTCTTCTAAGTGTTATGGACCCTATGCAGTTATAGCTTAGGTGAGGATAGTGCCTTATACCATTATGCTGAATGAAATACCTGACTTTTCATGTTTCCTTGCAGTTATAGCCCAAAGATGCAACTTACAACAAGGGACAAGGCAGAACCTTTTACTGTTTGGACTCCTGTTTTGATCCTCTTTAGAGAGGGATGGGTTATGAACATATGATGTATATGTAAGTTTCAACAAAGGCTAAATAGATAGATAGAGCTAAGCATTCTTTACATACATTGTCCATTCAGCTGCATACCAAACAGGCTAAATAAAAGACATGATACAAAATTAGGAGATACCGCCAGATTTCTATGTAGTTAAACATTCTTATAGAGTTATGGCATTGGATCCAAGTAGACCATCTCTGCTTTTGTTGAGGCTCGTGGGAACAACATAACCTTCTTTGCAATGTTGAGCATTTTCTGAGCATCAGCCGTAGCTGTTGGTTGGATTATCATCTTTTCAAAATGTGGAGAGCGATCGAGTAGAAGCTTTACAAAGAGCAGCTCTGGTCTTGATCCTTCAAAAGATGTCATTTCTACAGTTTTCAACATGAACACCATCTGATCCAGACGGTCAAGGGATTCTAAATAATTAGATGTTAGTCCCATATCAGCCTCGGGTACCTACAAATATATTACAAAAGTGAAATTGTGTCGTACTCATACCATTCAATTGTTTTTACTTTATAAGCCAGAAAAATGTTAACAAACTTTCATCCTTGTTTACCAGCGGCATATTTGTCACACGAAGTACTTTCAAACAAGGTGAGTTTCGAAGCATACACAAAGCACCTTGAAGTTGATCCAAATCACCGAAACTAAATCTTTGAAGGTACAAGTGCTGTATCCATTTTATCACTTGTGGAAGCCACTTTGAAAACCTTTCTGCTGCAAAATCTGTGCGGTAGAAATAAGATTTTAACTTACCAAAATAACACAAGAAATCTTTTGTGCAAACGCTAGTCTATGTCTAACAAAGAATAAAGTTTAAGCAAGCATTTTGGTACGAAAGTTTGTATCATACCTTGAGAAAAATGACCATCAATTGTAAAAGTAAAACTTAGAACGCGAGTAAGGTCAGTAAAGGATTCCGACAAACATATTTTAACAGCATAAAGGTGTTTACTAGGCAATAACTGGAGCAACATGGCTTCAGGACAACTGTCTACCAGCAAAACCCGCAACTTTTCAGCCTTGATGTTGAAATTGATAAGATTGGCACAATGATGCAGTGCTAAATAATTAAGTTGTGGTAGGTTGATTACAATCCCACCTAAATTACCGCCAAAATTAACTTCCTGGAGGATAACATGTTGAAGATTGGGAAATCCCTGAAACTCAAGTGGTGGCTTGAAAATACAGTTAGCTAATACCAAGACTCTCAATTCCAGACAAGAAAATACCGAGGATGGAACTGTATAAATCCGATTATAATTAGCAATGACAAGTTCCTTAACATTGTTTCTTGATAAGAGTAACATCCAGTGATCAACTTCTTGGAAGCTATCAAGATTGATCTCTTTCGGTATATAGAGATGAAATTTCAGAATGGGACCGTGGTGATAGGTCATAATGTGGCTTATAAACCCATTATGCTGATAAGCTCCAATTTCTAAAAACTGTTTAGAGAATTGTTTAGTGAAAGCCAGTGTCTTCATGGCGGTCCATCTATACCGCCACTTTTTAGAGAGAACACTTGTTCTTACTGCATCTTTGACTGGGAGCTTATCTAAAATTGGGATTATTAAATCCTCTGGAAAGTTAGTGATAATGTCGCCATCATCATCAGCAGCAGAGGAGGTTACAAACCTCCTTTTATGATCATTATCTGTCATTAGATTCAAGGCTCAATCAAGTGGATAATCTAGAACAAATTTATTTATGAAATCAAGTGGATAACTTACCCATGGAATCGATTGGAAAGTCAAACAACGGTAATTTAGGGTTTTCAAGATAAAAGGGGGAAGGAAATGACAGAGAGTGAATAGCAAGATCTTTTGATGTCTACTGAATCTAGAACAAGTTTCTTTTCCATGTTTTTTAATAAGGCTGTTGGCGGATAATACTTTCAAATTTCAATTTGATCAATAGCACTCCTAACTTTTAACTTATTTTCTTTCATCACCCTCAAACAAATGGAGGTCTAACCTGATTAGTCTTCGTGGCCAAAATATAAAAACCTAAACTTTGAGACATTTATGAAACTTTTTATTATTATTATTATTATTATTATTATTATTATTATTATTATTCTTATTATTATTATTATAATAAAAATTTTATAAATCCACCCCCCTCTTCCAAACACACCCCCTTTCCTCTCTCCAAATCACCAACAACCACCACACCTTCCACCACCGCACCAAACACCACCACTGCAACACCCACAGCTTCCACCACCGCACCAAACACCACCACTGCTGTGACACCCGGCAAACTCCGGTAACTAACTTTTTGAAAACTTAGTAAGTCTACCTTAGCGAGTCGCGCATACATTACACATGACAGGGTCAGTCGAGTCGAGTCGTACATCATTGAGGTTTTAACACACGCAAGTCTCGAGTCCCGGGAATTGGTGAACGAGTGTGAACGTGTTTATTTTCATGTATTATGTGTTTATAATCATTATATGACTTGTCGGTATGTGAAAACGTGTTAACATATGTTAAAACGGGGTTTAACGCGCAAAATACACAGAATCAGACCCTGCAGGCGATTAGGAAGCCCTAATCGCCTTCAGGGGGCGATTGGCAACACTTAAGGGGCGATTGGGCTTGACTAATGGGCGATTGGGGCTAATCGCATGGTAGTGAAGGCGATTAGCAGCCCTAATCGCCTGATAAGGCTGCACAATCGCCTGACGTGTCTTAAACGACTAGAAACGCCTATAAATACCACCCTTGACCTCCAAAACACCATTTGTGCAACCTTAGCCATCCCATAACCCATACCAACACACAAACACCCTCTGGAACTCGTTTTTACATCAAAACAACCATTTCCAAGCTCATTCCATCATTTCCTCTTAAATCCAAGGTGTGTTCTTCAAACCCAAACCTTTAAATGATTATATTTTGTTCCCTAAAAGTCCAAACCTGACTTATAAATGTTTTTGTCTTTGAAAATCCATTAAAAACCGTTTTTAAAAAAACCCAAACCTTTATGTGTGTTATATGTGTTATATGTGATTAAAGGTAGGATTTTTAGGATTGAAACATGATTGTCTTTGTGTTATTAAAGTGTTTATGGCTGTTACAAGTTAGTATGATGATGTTCTAGGAGTTTGAATGGTTTTGGTTGTATATTGTTGATGTTTGATGTTTTGACCCATTTGAATGATTTTGAATGATTAAGGATGCTATGAGGTGTGTTGTTGATTGTATGATGTTAGGGTTTGCTTTAGGATGATGCTAGAGCAGTAGGATGCTATTGGACAACGTGGTTATGTGATGAAATCTGGATATTTGCTATTTAGGGCAAGTTCTTGCATGTTGATGTGATGTTTACAGGTTAAGTTACTATTTTGGGAAAACGCTCGCATTCGGGACTGTTAGAATGATGAAAACTTAGGGGTTTTGCTCGAAATATGTTTGTTAATGTGTTAGGATTGATTTTGGGTGTTTACACATGTTTCGGATCTGATTTGGAGGGTTAAACGTGCGAAATTGCGTCGCGCAGCAGCTGCAGGCGATTAGCCTCCTTAGCAGGCGATTAGCTTTCCTAATCGCATGCTAATCGCATGCTAAGGTAGGCGATTAGCCTCACAATCACCTGTTGACCATCCCCAATCACATGTTGACTTTTCCTAATTGCATGCTAAGTTCCTAATCGCGTGTACTGCTGTTATAAGTGTATTTTGACATTCCGAAACCCGATTCGACACCTAGAAACATGCTAGGAACCCCGTGACATGCCTAGTAACATAGTAACACATGTATGGACTTGTTTGTGCGTTATTTGACCTATGTGTTAGACTCGTTGAACTTTAACACATGTTAAGTACTAAGTTGCATGATTTGTGTATGTTTGAGTATGAGATGAACACGTGGAATGTCGGGTCACCAATGGGATGTCGAGTCTTGTCTTACGTAGTCTGGTTGTCGGTCAAACACGCTTTTCGGACACATAATGGTCATGGACTGGACTTAGGGACTAATGAACCCGACGGGTTATTAGTCTAACTTGACACATATCTTATGATAGGTCGCCAATAGTTGGGACTATCATATCTTACAAACGGTTTACTCATACCACATAGACGGTTTACTCATAAACGGAATATGCAACCTAAGGTGAGTTCACGGCCCCACATTTTACGGTTTTTGCTTTCGGGGGAGAAACATGCTTAAAACTCTTTTATGACTTATGACTCTTTTTCACGTTATACTATGGCTTACTTATTATTACTATACGGTTCATCAAAAAGTCCCTTAGAAACCACTAACATGGGCGTATGGCGGGGAAATATGGATAGCGCTATTGGGAACTGACAAGCCCCACTTGACGGTTGGACCGGGCGGGTGCATATTGTCTCTAATAAAACAAGGTCTACCGGTGATGACGGTAGCCCATAGGAAACTAAGGGTCAGTAAATGGCATAGTCAGCAATGGTTTCACCCGTATGAGTATCTTATTCTGCGCCTAGCTAGCGTTCTCACAAGCATAGTAGTAACTGTGATGGTAACGGTTTTCGAAGGATCATTTTAAACGTTTAAATAAAACCTGTGAACTCACCAGCATTATATGTTGACTCTTTTAGCATGTTTTCTCAGGTCGCTAAGGTAGCAGCTGTCAGATAGGCGCACGGAGTCGCACTGGAGTCGTCTCGCGTCTAGGATCTCATTTGCATGTCTTGGAATTGTTAACTTTTGAACTTATGTTTTATTTCTACATGACTTTTGTAAACTCTGAATGCTTCCGCACTGTTGAATGTTGGTTTTAATCTTATGCATGGTTTTTGTTTACGTATGTTTTTACATTTAGACGTCGTTTATTGTGACCGTTGACTTGGATCCTGGTGTGTCACACGCCTCGCGGTAGAACTCCGCACGTGGGAATTTGAGGGTGTGACAACTGCACCACCCACCACCCCCTCTTTCTCTCTCTCTGTCTCTTTTTCTCTCTAAAACACCACCACCATCATCTTCAAATTACACATAATCGTCAACAGTAAAAAGCAACAAATTGAGAATAAACATTATTACCAAATGAATCTAATCTCACCTGAAAGAAATAATCTTCAAATTGCCACCATACACCACCACCGAATAAAGAGAGAGAGAGAGAGAGAGAGAGAGAGAGAGAGAGAGAGAGAGAGAGAGAGAGAGAGACTAAACCCAAACCTGTAACCAACTCCAGCCCCTTGTTTCTCTATCCCGACGATTCATCTCGAGCTCTAGCCCCCTGATATCCGCCACCGACGACTAAATAGGGGACCAAATCGAGGTAATGAAACTACCCACAAACTCTTCTTAACCCACCAAACTAAAGCCCTAACATATCTAGGTAACGAAACTGATGGAGGGGTTTAGAGAGAGAAAGAGACAGAGATAGAAAGGTGGTTGTTAGAGGACGGTGAAGGGTGGTGGTCGGTGAAAGGTGGCTATGGTTTAGAGAGAGAAAGTGACAGAAAGAGAAAATGGGGGGGGGGGGGGGAGGGGGGTCTGTCACAGAAGAGAGAGAGGGGGTTGGGATTTATAAAAAAGAAGTTTCAAAAATGCCCTTAAGTTTTGGTTTTTACACCTAAGCAATGCCATGTAAGCTTTAGTTAGCCACGTAGGATAAAAACTAACGTAGTTAAATCTGGGAGTGATGAAAGAAAATAAGTTGAAAGTTTGGAGTGCTATTGGGCAAAGTGAAAGTTTGGAGTATTATCCGCTAATAGGCTATACTTGGGAGTATTAAAATCCATTTTCCCTTTTTTTTTATTAATTTTGCTTGATTTTTTTTTTTTTTTTTTTTTTTTTTTTTTTTTTTTTGTAAACCTTGTATAGTTATAACTAGTTATTTAGAACCGGACTCCTACCTAACCCAACCCACACGGTATGTATAGGGTATAGATTTTGATGCCAAAAACCAAACCTGATTTGTACCCATATATACCTGGGACTTGTTTTAGAACCGGGGTTTTTTTCGGTAACCAATAAACCTGTTTATTGAAGAAAACTTGTTCCATTCCTGACCAGAAATCGGGTACACCGGGTATGGTTTTTAAGGCTACGAAATGGAACCGGAACTTGTTCTCCAATTACCCAAGCTAAAGTGTACCCTACAATATCCGAAATCGGGTACTGAAAATATTCGTTTTGTGCACCTCTAATTCTAGGTTTGATTCAATCCTATTATTAATCTTAACCAAAACTGAAGTCATCTATTCATTGGTCTTATTAACCAATTCGTTAATTAGTTCAATTTATTTTGTTGCATTGCAAGTTTTTAGTTCAGTTCAGTATAACCATAACCAAACTTTGGCTATATTTTTGCTTATAAGTACATGAAATGAGGATATAAATGCATGAAATAGAGATGTAAAAATTGAACATATATGAATGGTTCGGTTTTTGTTTGGTTAATTTTGGTTAGAGTTAATTACACAGACACAAAGGGTAAAAAATGTTAACCGACTTTAAGTTAATTAGATTTTTGGTTAATTCAATTTTCAACTGATTTTGGTTTGGTTTGGTTTCGTTTGTTTTTTGTTTCCTATGGATTAACGATTCAGTTATTGCTCACCTGTAGATATCGTTAATCATGTAACACATTAACTTTTTTAAACTAAAAGTTAATAGCAATATTATACACACTCAAACTAAAGAGAAATAAAATGCTCATTTTATGATTTAATTTTTATAAAAAGAGTATTGACCTATGAAAAAAAATTTGACGATTTAAAATTATGGGGTGTTGGCTTAAAAAAAAGTATTACTGTTATTTAAATAAGCAAAAGTTGGGGGAGTTTTAGTGTAATTAAGATGAAGGGATTAAGATGTAATTAGTGTTTCAAAGAGTAATTTACTTTTATTATAGGGTTGTACCTTATACATTAAAGAAAAAAAGTTCTTAACTTTTTAGTATCTTAAAACACCATTCTGAAATACATTATATATAGTATAGATATTGGGTTGAGTTATCCTATAAAGGCTACAAAAAATAGAAGTTTATGAAGCTACTAGAGAGTGACATGTATCTAAGGAAAAAACAAGTGGAAGTGGTAGTTTTGTCCAAAAGAAGAAAAAAGAATATGCACTTGCAAGTCATGTGTTATTTTCCTCTAATCTTTTAAACGTTCATAACTTTTTTACACGTCATCTTATAAAAAAATATACCATAAAATTGAGTGTCTTTTTATTTTTAATATAAGTACCATATTGTTATACTTTTATGGTCAGTTATGGGTTAAAGTATCAGTGAGTTGGTAACCAAAAGATTATAGGGTATAGTGATAGCAGTTAAAACTCTGTTAAAGATATTAGGCGGAGTATGACTGGACATGTATTTTATTTTGCGAATACAACAATTAGTTGGTGCTCTAAAAAACAATGACATTATCATCATGTGAAGCCGACTTTATGGCAGCCACATCTGCAGCTTGTCAAGCAATCTGGTTAAGAGGTCTATACCGCAAAATCACAGGAACGGAGGTGCAACCGGTGATGATTCGAGTTTATAATAAAGCTGCCATAGCACTTATAAAATCCAGCGTTTCATGGTCAAAGCAAGCACATCTGTTGCCCTAGACAATCAGATCAAACACAAATACGAGATATTAGGAAAACAAAATGCGACTCTTGCTTCAAGTCCAAAAGCAAACACATATACTTTTAATAGGCTTAGGAATATACTCACGCGACTTTCTGCCTTTTACACATCTTCCGACTCCAAGAAGCAATATGTAAATACCAGCAGGAACCAGCGCGTTGCGGCGGGGCTGCACCCATAAACTTTTATTACATATATAATAATTTTAAATTAAAAGTCATCATGTATTCTTGTGTGACAATTATTTTGATGGAAGTCCTTTGATATTGAAAGCACGAATAAAAAATAAAAATTGATGCGGAAGAATACTAAAAACTTGAATCAGAAGACAAGATTCCAGTCTCTGAAAAGAAAGTAGCTAAATAGTAAATACTCTAAATGAAGCCATAAAAAAAATAAAGAATGGCGTGTGGGATGGGTTTGCCATCCCGTAGTACTAACTGGTCGATTTTGTGGTATATTCCCAAATATGCTCCGAACGTATATATGACATTTCTCATGTTGGCAGTTGTTTCGTCTAATGAGACACCCATAGGTGTGAAGGATAAGTTTTTGTTGTATGCGCATCAAAGAAACCATGAGGTTGCTCTTGATTAACACAATAGCCATGATGTTGCTCTTGATTAACACAACATTTGTCTGATTGTAATTTTTAACCATAAACTTTTATTACATATACAATAACTTTTAAACTAAAAGTCATAATGTATTCTTGTTTGACAATTATTTTGGTTTTGCTAATGACCGAGTCAGTCACGAATAGGACGATGCCTATCTCTTTTATTTGAGTTTGAATATGTTAGGCAATTTTTTATGTATTATTTTTAGTATAAGTTAATAAGTTATTAAATTGTTGTACTTTTAAACTAAAAGTCATCATGTATTCTTGTTTGACAATGATTTTGGTTTTCCTAATGACCTAGTCAGTCACGAATGGGACGATGACTATTTCTTTTATTTGAGTTTGAATATGTTACTCAAATTTTTATGTATTATTATTAGTATAAGTTAATAAGTTATTTAATTGTTGTACTTTAAACTAAAAGTCATCATGTATTCTTGTTTGAAAATGATTTTGGTTTTCCTAATGACTTAGTCAGTCACGAATGGGACGATGCCTATTTCTTTTATTTGAGTTTGAATATGTTAGTCAATTTTTTATGTATTATTTTTAGTATAAGTTAATAAGTTTTTCACAAGCTTTTATAAAATATATAAGTTAATAAGTTTTTTACAAGCTTTTATAAAATACTATTGTATTATAAATATAAATGCTAGATGTAATAACACTACATTATTGTTTGTCATTTATTACACTACATTATTAAATGCTAAAATGTAGAGGGACAATATTGTAAATGAGAAATTATTTATGCATTAACACTGGTACTAAATGCAAAAACAATGTTTTTATGTATCTTGAAATTAAATGGAATTACTATCTTGTCCATCGAGAACCTATTATATAGTAGTATAGAAGTATAGATATATATATATATATAGATAGATATGTACACGAATGATAAATTGCATAATTTTTAATAGATAGTTTGTATAAGAAAAGTGCCCTCATCTTAGATGTGCTCATTTAAGTCTGCATGGCTCAATTATGTCATCAACAATTTTCATATTCTTATATTTTAAAAATAAAGCATCACCTTTATAATTTCCATACTAAATAATCATACTAAAAGAGCTTTAACTGAATTTAAATATCATATGTACACGAATGATAAATTGCATGATTTGTAACAGATAGTTTGTATAAGAAAAGTGCACTCATCTTAGATGTGCTCCATTAATAATTAAGTTAAATGAATATGCATATTCGTTTAATCATGTTTTCATTTATTTAATAAAACTAAACATAGCATTTTGATTTCATGATAAGGAGAGTATATATATTTATGATAATAATTAAGTAAAAATTGACAATCCAAAAGTAAAAATTTATGTTGCCATAAACAAAATTTTTTATAAACATAAAATATTGTTATAAACAGCTTGTTTGATAATTTTCTTGGAATTAACCCGAATGATTCATTTACATTATGCCTTTAATTAAATTGACATGTACAAGTGAGTTACAAATGGCATGACCATGAACTCATAATGCCCATTATGTGTTTTAAAAGTTGTCTTCCCTATGTCTTTAGGGTGCATTCTTATTTGATAATACCCAAATTTCAGATTCAGTTTGGAAAAGAACTGAGTACCATATAATTTATCCATCAAGTCTTCTACAAGTGGAATAGGGAATCTACCAGGAATAGTGGCTTCATTTAACTTTTTGTAGTCAATGCACATCCTCCAATTACCGTCCTTTTTTTACTAAAACCACAGGTGAGGCAAATGAGTTACTCTGCCTAATAACCCCTTAATCAAGTAACTCAGCAGTCATCTGTTTTATAACATCCTTCTGTAGCAAAGGATATCTATAAGGTCTTAGATTTATCCCTTGAGTTCCCTCTTTCAAAGGAATTCTATGATCAAATGCTCCTCTTGATGGTGGAAGTGTTTTGAGGTCACAAAAAAACATCTTCAAAGTCTGCAAGTAGGGGCTTCAGACCTTGTAGCTGTTGTATTGACCCCTCTTTTGCCAATACCACAGAAGTAGGAGTTTCATTACCCTCAATGGCACACAGCTGAATCATGGACAGTTCAACAGTTTGGGTATTAACCTTCTGCAAACTACCCTTGTCACACCCTCAAATTACCACTTGCGGAGTTTTACCGCGAGGCGCATGACAAACCAGGTGTGACATCCGTCACCCTCGTCTTTCATCTGAATTATAATAATAGTCCTTCAAAAAAAATTTCCATTATAGTCCCTGTAAGCTCGTCGTTTTCAAATTTAATTTTAGAGCGAAAAAAAAATTATCATTTATATTTATTATGGATCGGGTATAAGTTTTAATCAAATACGTATCTTGAAACGTCTACGCAATGGATTTTATAAAAATCCAAATTTTATAAAGTTGTGTCAACATAACTAAATTTTATCTTATGTTTAAATTAAATATTTTATGAATAAATTTAAAATACTATTACTTAAAAATAAAAATGAAATGAAACGGTCCTTTCTTTTGCCAAACAATATGAATGTTAGCAACTATAGAGTTTCAATAATTCAAGGATGTTTCAATATGGTTTTGAAGGATATTTAAAAACTCATTAAATTGGAGCATATGACCCACAAATTCAATTAAACCATTCATGATTTCATTGATTGCTTTTATTATATATAAATAAATAATGTAACACCCAAATGGAAGAGGTTCATCTTCAACCTCATCCTCTCCATGAACTTATGGTGCCAATCAAGGGAATTCTATGTTAAACCCATGGCAAACACTTACATGTTCTTGCTTTTCTGACCACTCCAACCGAAACGCCGATGCGCGATCGCTACCACCCGTTGCGTACCCTGCTTCGACCAACATGGAACGCGACATCGCTACAATCACCCTCGAATAGGTAACAACCCTAAGCTTACTTGTTTTTATCAATGCACAATAACGTAACCTTGATGCTCTTGGTCAAAGAAAAATAATATAATTTTGGTACAACAATTTCTAATCAACTAAACTACTGAACTACAAGATGGAACAATCCTTGTGGTTTAATTTATTTCAACATTATGGGTCATATGCATTATGCTTCTTTTAAATGCCTTACCAACGTCATACAATATATTACTCAAAACTTTACCCATCTTCGTTTTATATATGGACAACACTCTAACTGAAACTTTATAGATTTATTATTATTTTTTTTAGGCTACAAGGTATCTTCATTATAATAACAAACTTTTATAGTATTTCTTAATTATACCACAATTTTTTGGATGATACTTTGACAAAATATTGTTGACTTTGCTTCTTTTTTTTTTAGCCAAATTAAACCCTTAGAACAAATATCATTTTTTTTCTTGACTCTTATCTCTTAATTCATTTGCTTTGCCATGAACTCATAAGTCAGTAGTGGCTCATCCAAATCTAGGTTAAACCATTCTTTGAGCAAATTGTTTGACTCGTAAAATATCTTTCTTAAACTTATTAAAATATTTTGTTTCTCTAAATACTACAAATTTTGCAAATACATATGACATGTGGTTAGAAGTTAGGAAACTTATTTTGTTCTACAACTAGCTAACATAATTCATAGGTCTTGATAAAAAGGTGATTCATAATTGAGGTAAATCATTATAATAATTACGGTCCAACAGTTTAGACTTGCTTTTATATGTATCGTTCCTATCTTTATTAAATGGTAAACCCATGATTCAAATCAAAATTTTATTTATAAACAAATTCTTTATAGACTTACGTTGATGAGATTTTAGATAAAGTAAATTACTCATATATTATCAAAAACTATGTACATTGAAAGTTGGTAACTTATTCATTTTCAGTAAAGGACAAATTCATTAAACAGAATTACCATATATTGATTAAATCAAAGGTTATATATTATACACAAACTAGAACCCTAGATACTTTAGACTTTGTAGACTTTTCCTTATTCGTACTCTTATACATTATAGGTTGGGTTCTTCGGAATTCCCATTACTTAGCTCACGACCGCTTAAGTTGGATTTCGATCGCTTTCGCAAACTGTGAGTATATCTTTCCCCTTTTTACTGTTTTACTACTTTGGGGTGACTCATGTACCTATATATTAATCAAGTTTCAATTTCTTATACTTAATGCAATTCTCATGTGTGTTTGCTTTATGTTAATTGGTGTATCTGTCACACCCTCAAATTCCACTTGCGGGGTTTTACCGCGAGGCGCGTGACACACCAGGATCTCAGTCAACGATCACAATAAACATACAACAAACATGCATTCAAGATTATATTTAAAACCAAAATATAATGCTTTGAGCTGTAAACCAGCAGCGGAAGCATTCTTGTTTACAACCAAAAGACATATCATTGTTTACAAAGACATTGTTTAATATGTTTCCAAAATAATAGACGCCGTGCATGACTTCGTGCGCCTAGTCCGACAACCGCTACCTTAGCGACCTGAGAAAACATGCCAAAAATGTCAACATATAATGCTGGTGAGTTCACAGGTTTTCTTTCATAAAAGTGTTGTTATAAGTTCGGTAAGATCATTTCCCGTTACTACTATGTTATGAGAACGTTAGCTAGACGTTAAGTGTTGCTACTACTGCGGTTGGGAATCCATTACTAAACCGGTATAAGTGTTGAAGCCAGCCCAGACGGACGGGATTACCGATGCCTCGGTAACCCCCAAAGTATTAGAGACAATATGCACCCGCCCGGCTCCCAGCCGTCGGGTGGGGTTTGTAAGGCCCAATAGATCTATCCACATTTCCCCCGTTGTGCATCCCCGCACATTCATGGTTCCCCCTGGGACTTTCTGTAAAAGCCGCATAGTACGTGAAGTAACCATAGTATAACATGATCTATGATAAGTAATCAATTAAGTAGCATGTTTCTCCCCCGAAAGTAAAACGGTAAAAGTGGGGCTGTGACACTCACCTCGGTTTGCGTTACTTGAAAATAGTTAAGTAGTTATGTTACGATAGTCCCAAATAGCGGCGACCTATCATAAGATGTGTATAAGTATTGGACTAATAACCCGCAGGCTAACTAGTCCCCGTATGTCCAGACCGTGACCATAAACGTTTGAAAACACCTTTAACCGTTAGACCGACCGTACCAGACAAGACCCGACATCCCATTGGTGACCCGACATCCCACGTGTTAGATAAATGCAAGGTATCATGCAACATATGCAATTAAACACTTAGCACGCGCAACAATTCACCTAGTCTAGCATATTGTCCAATTAACGCATAAACAGGTCCGAACACGTCTTACTAAGTCATTGGGTGTATCCCGGGGTTCCTAACATGTTCCTAGGTGTCAAATCGTGTTCCGGGATGTCAAAACGCGTCCACGACAGCAGTACATGCGATTAGGAAAGTCACACGTGAGTAGGCAATAGCCTATAGGCGATTAGGGGGTCTAATCGCATGGAGTATGGGCGATTAGGGCCCTAATCGCCCCCAATGTCTGCATAATCGCCTATAGCTCAGGCGATTAGGATTCCTAATCGCCTGCAGCTGCTGTGTAACGGATTTTCGCGCGTTTAACCCTCCAAATCAGATCCGAAACATGTAACAACACCCAATATCAAACCTAAATCATTTACCAACCCATTTCAAGCAAAAACCCCCAACATATCACTGATCTAGCATGTTCTATGCAATTATTTCCTAAAATGGCAAAGTACTAGGTTTCTTCTACCAACCTTATCTTTCCTTAAATGGAAATAATCAGATTTCAAGCTCTACAACATGTAACTCATAACATCTCTGATCTAACATCTTCCTAGTGTGAATTCTAACCACATTGCACCAACAATCACACCACAATCATCCTAAATCTTTAAGAACATACAAATGGGTCAAAATATGCATTTTCTTCAAAACACCATAATAATGGCTAAGATTCTAAGACAACCTTCCTAATGGCCTCTACATGACAGAAGTACATTCATATCTTAGAAACATTCATGTTAAAATCACCAATAAGACCAACATTTGCATATAAACTTCACATATAACAAGCATTAAGGTGTATACTTGGTTTAAGACTCTCTTGAAAGGTTTTTAAAGACACATTTGGTAAAACAAGGTCTGGAACTTTAGGGGAACTCAAAATAACAACTTTACAAAGGTTAGGGGTGAAGAACACACCTTGGATTTTGCTAAAGAAAGGTGTATAAGCTTGAGGATGGTGATTTTTGTAGCAAAATGAGTTCCAGAGGTGTTCTAGGGTGTGTGGGCGACTTGGGAGCAGCTAGGGTTGTTCTAGAGGTGTTTGGGGAGTTAAGGGTTCTATTTATAGGTGTTTTGACCCGAGCCCTGCAGTACACGCGATTAGGGGCCCAGATCAGGCGAGTAGGGGCCTAATCGCCTATAAGCTCACGCGATTAGCCACCTACTCGCGAGTAGGGGGCCCTAATCGCTACTATTCATGCGATTGGCCACCTACTCGCCCCATTCCCTTGTACTCGTGCACTGTTCATGCGATTAGGAGTCCCCCCAGGCTCCTAATCGCCTATAAGGTCTGGAAATGGGTTTTTGGCGCGTTAAACACTATTTTAACATATTTAAACACGTATTCACATACCGATAAGTCACATAATGATTCCAAACATATAACGCATGATATCCAACACGTTTACATCCGTTCACCAATTCCCGGGACTCGAGACTCGTGTGTGCGTTAGACCCGGCGATTCCACGAATCGCCGATCCTTGTACCCATAGTTATGGACCGACTCCCGATGACCCCGCGGATCATCATAACGACTCCCGATAATTCCCCCGAATCATCGTACCGACTCGACTGACCTTGTTAAGGACGTAATATGCATGACTCGCTAAGGTAGACTTTACTAGTTTAGTCAACGTTACTAACCTGAGTTTGCCGGGTGTCACATCATCCCCCTGTTGAAAGAATTTTCGTCCCGAAAATTGCCCAAGGCCAAAAAGGAAGAGACGAAAGAGAAGAAAAATTTTCCGGTTGCCACATCATCCCCCTGTTGAAAGGAATCTCGACCCGAGATTCATTCAGCTTCAGCAGAGACATGTCTTGATTCGAACGCGCGCTTAGGAAATAAATGGGGATACTTAGCCTTCATTTGATCTTCCCGTTCCCACGTGAACTCCGGTCCACGATTAGAGTTCCAACGAACTTTAACAATGCGGATTTTACTCCGGCGAAGGCTACGGATTTTATAGTCAAGAATTTCAACCGGTTCCTCCACGATACGTAGACGATCATCCACCTTGATCTCTTCGAGAGGAACAACCAAAGATTCATCCGCCAAACACTTCTTCAGATTAGAAACATGGAAGACGTTATGAACATTACTGAGCTCAGCCGGCAGATCAAGCCTGTATGCTACCGGTCCAATCCGTTCCAGGATTGCGAACGGTCCCACATACCGAGGATTCAATTTGCCCCGTTTCCCAAAACGTATAACGCCCTTCCACGGAGATACCTTCAACAAAACCCTGTCGCCCACCTCGAACTCCAAAGGCTTGCGACGACGATCGGCATAGCTCTTTTGACGATCCCGAGCTGCTGCCATGCGGTTACGGATTTGTACGATCTTTTCGGAAGTCTCGTACACAAGTTCCGGGCCGGTGAGTTGACTCTCACCCACCTCGGCCCAACAAAGAGGAGACCGGCATTTCCGCCCGTAAAGAGCCTCGAACGGAGCTGCCTTGATGCTAGAATGGTAACTGTTGTTGTAGGAGAATTCCACCAACGGTAAATGACTCTCCCACCCTTTGCCAAAATCGATCGCACATGCCCGAAGCATGTCTTCTAGCGTTTGGATTGTCCGCTCACTTTGACCGTCAGTTTGCGGATGGTATGCTGTGCTCATGTCTAACTGAGTACCCAGAGCCTTATGCAAGGACTTCCAGAAGTTAGAGGCGAACCGAGGATCACGATCAGAAATAATAGAGACAGGCACCCCGTGCCGAGAGACCACTTCCTTGAGATATAACCGTGCCAAACGCTCGAGACCATCGGTCTCTTTGATAGCGAGGAAGTGCGCAGACTTTGTCAACCTATCGACAATTACCCAGATCATGTCGCAACCACTGGGCGATTTCGGTAGTTTGGTCACAAAGTCCATCGTAATCCGCTCCCACTTCCATTCGGGGATTTCAGGCTGTTGCAGGAGGCCGGACGGCTTTTGGTATTCGACCTTGACCTTAGCACAGGTCAAGCACTTGCTTACATACGAAGCCACGTCCGCCTTCATGTTCGGCCACCAATAAAGTATCCTTAGGTCTTGATACATCTTATCGGAGCCAGGGTGAATAGAGTACCGGGACTTGTGAGCTTCATCGAGAACGAGCTCCCGCAAGCCCCCAAATAAAGGAACCCAAATACGTTCAGCGAAATAGTGTAACCCATCGGATCTGAGTTCAAGGTGGCTATCAGCACCATGCATGGTTTCAGCCTTAAGGTTTTCCTCCTTCAAAGCTTCTTGCTGTGCTGAACGGATTCGATCAGGTAAGCCGGAATGGATAGTGAGCTGAAGAGCTCGAACACGACGAGGTTTAGCCGTTTCCTTCCTGCTCAAGGCGTCTGCGACCACATTCGCCTTGCCAGGATGGTATTTGATAGCGCACTCGTAATCATTAAGAAGCTCGACCCAACGACGCTGTCTTATATTCAACACCTTCTGATCAAAGATATGCTGGAGGCTCTTGTGATCGGTGTAAATAGTGCATTTGGTACCGTACAAGTAATGCCTCCAAATCTTCAAAGCAAAGACCACCGCACCCAACTCCAGATCATGGGTGGGGTAGTTTTTCTCATGAATCTTAAGCTGGCGAGAAGCATAGGCGATGACCTTCTCGCGCTGCATCAGTACACAACCAAGACCCCGGATAGAAGCGTCACAATAAACCACAAAATCGTCCATACCCTCAGGCAAGGACAAGATAGGAGCAGAACAGAGTTTAGCCTTTAACAACTGGAAGGCCGACTCCTGCGAATCACCCCAGTCGAACTTCCGGTCCTTCTGGGTAAGCGAGGTGAGGGGTTGAGCGATCTTCGAAAATCCCTCAATAAAACGACGGTAATAACCTGCAAGGCCTAGGAATTGCCGCACCTCAGATGGCGTCTTCGGTGCTTCCCAGTCTTTAATGGCTTCAATCTTTGCTGGGTCAACGTGAATTCCTTTCTCATTAACAACATGACCAAGGAATTGAACTTCACGCAACCAGAAGCTACACTTAGAAAACTTGGCGTACAACTGTTCCCGCCTCAGAAGTTCCAAAACAAGACGTAGGTGTTCCTGGTGGTCCACCTCGTTCTTAGAATAGACTAGAATATCATCGATGAAGACAATCACGAACTTGTCGAGATAAGGCTTGCAAACACGGTTCATCAGATCCATAAAAATGGCAGGTGCGTTGGTGAGACCAAAAGGCATGACCAGGAATTCAAAGTGGCCATAGCGAGTTCGAAAGGCGGTCTTCGGAATGTCAGCTTCTTGAACCCTTAACTGATGGTACCCCGACCTCAAATCGATCTTCGAATAGAAACTGGAACCCTGAAGCTGGTCAAATAAGTCATCGATGCGAGGAAGAGGATAGCGATTCTTGATGGTAACCTTATTCAACTCCCGGTAGTCGATGCACATCCGCAGGCTTCCGTCCTTCTTCTTGACAAACAAAATAGGGGCTCCCCACGGGGACGAACTAGGTCGAATGAAACCCTTCTCTAACAGCTCCTGCAACTGGTTCGATAATTCCTGCATCTCGGGAGGTGCAAGACGATAAGGGGCACGAGCAATAGGGGCCGCACCCGGAGCAAGTTCAATACCAAATTCGACCTGACGATAAGGAGGAAGACCAGGTAAGTCTTCAGGAAATACATCGGGAAAATCACGGACAACAGGAATATCTTCAATCTTCTTCTCTTCCTCAGACGAAACCGAAACAAGTGCCAGAATGGCAGAATACCCTTTCCGAAGATACTTATAGGCTTTCATACACGAAATGATACTCAATGGGACCCCGCTCTTCTCACCGTGCACCAACAGAATTTCTCCATCAGGGAGAGGAAGTCGAATGACTTTATCAAAACAAACGATCTCAGCATGATACAGGGACAACCAATCCATACCCACGACAACATCGAAACTACCCAACGACACCGGCATGAGATCAATAGGGAAGGAATAACCCGACAACTCAAGGTGACACTCCCTAAGGACGTGCGTCGCCTCAACTTTCTTACCATCAGCCAATTCTATCAAGTACTTAGCCTCTAAAGGTGTAGGTACCCTATCAAGCAATTGACTAAACCCAAGAGATACAAAACTCTTATCGGCGCCAGAGTCAAATAAAACCGTAGCATAGCGATTATCGAGGAGAAACGTACCAGTAACCGTGTCGGGATCCTGTCGAGCACCACTTGAACCAATCACGAAGGCGCGAGCATTCCTGCCTCCGCCCCCATTGTTTCCATTGCCCGACCCATTCTTCCCAGCTTCGCCCTGCTTCAACTTGGGGCAGTTACGCTTGTAGTGACCAAGCTCACCACAGTTATAGCACCCTTGTTTCCCCTGGTTTCCCTGAGGAGCAGCGACTTGAGGGGCTGGGGCTGGTGTGACCGATGGGTTTCGGTTCCCCAAAGGGTTGGACCTACAATCCTTGGCTTGGTGCCCAATCTTATGGCACCGACGGCAACGGTCCTTATCATCGCAAGAACCGGTGTGATGATAGTTGCACCGATCACACTTTGGCAACTTCCCAGCATAAACCCCCGGCTGTCGCTCAGACGACGATCCCCCAGTGTCAGTCTTCTTCACCTGTTGAGGCTGAGCCGAGCTCGAGCCCTTCCCCACAGTTTCCCACTTCCGCTTGTTACCCTCAGAAGCCTTCACGGTAGCGCCTCGAGGAGGCAAGACCCCTTCAGTCACCTTCATGTTGGTCAGCCTGTGAGCTGACCGAACTACCTCAGAATAAACAGTGAGATTACCCGCAACAACTAACCCAGCAATCTCCGGTACCAACCCAGCAACATAATGCTCAATTCTTCGGTATTCCGGTGTGTGCAAATCGGGGCACAACACCGCCAATTCATTGTGCCTAGCAGTATAAGCTTCAATCTCAGAACCCACCATCTTATGATTCCAGACTTCATGCTCAAGCTTCTGAATTTCATCCCTCGGGCAGTACTCATTCTTCAGTAACTGAATGAATTCTGTCCATGGCATAGCGTGGGCTTCCTCAATGCCCATAGTCTGGGTGGTGGAGTTCCACCAAGTCAAGGCTTGACCCTCCAGGGTCGCAGAAGCATACTTCACCCGGTCGCCTTCCGGGCAGCTGCACATCGAGAACACAGATTCGAGTTTCTCCAACTATCGGAGCAGTCCCACTGCCCCTTCAGTGCCGCTAAAGTTGTGGGGCTTACAGTCCATAAACTTTTTATAGGAACACTGGGATGGGGGAGGATGGACAGCACCACCTGGAACAGTCACACAGGTGAGTATCAAGAAAAGGTAAAGTACCCCAGAACGAGGTAGAATAGATGAGGATCGACGTACCACCCATAGCATTATGAGCGGCTTGGAATGCAGCTAAAGCAATATTCACGTGCTGCTGCGTCAGATTATCCAGCTCAGCTTGGGTCATATTAATGTTCCCGCGGCCACCGCCGCCACCACGGCCGCCACCACGACCGCCAGCACGGCCGCCCCTGCGACCTCCACGAGCTCCCGACATCTTCTGTCACAACATGAAACAAAAGATTTAGGCTTGCCCGTGGTATGACCCATTAGGAATTCCAAGAAAGTAGACCGAGCCCAGCTCGGGTCCATCCGTTCAAGCCCAAAGTCCGCCAGGGATTCCATGCATCACAGTTTATGATCTCGTGTGCACCCGACATGATAAACTGTTCCACATGGTCCTCCAGGCGCGCTTTAAGTTTGAAGTTCAAGTCACCGAACACTAGCGCCCAATCATGATATTATCATAAGTATAAGTACAATATAATATGCATAAGAACGGGCGTGTTCATTAGGGCATAGAGGGGAGATGTCCAAATCTCTGGACAGATCTCAAGAGTACGCCGAAGCTACCCCAATGCACACTGCCGTCAAGAGAGTGCAATAGTATATCGTTCGCCATCGGATCATAGTAAGGATGAGTCAAGAAATAGGATGATAAGAGGTAAATAGATGATGTAGCGTAGCAGATGATGACACCGACACCCCGACAAGTCATATTGTTACCCACTTGCTAAGACTCGACTAATTGTGACCGTCTAGTGTGTGCGACTCAGTTATAGACTAGACTCTACATGCAGTCTCAGTTCACTATAACCGTTGGCTCTGATACCAATCTGTCACACCCTCAAATTCCACTTGCGGGGTTTTACCGCGAGGCGCGTGACACACCAGGATCTCAGTCAACGATCACAATAAACATACAACAAACATGCATTCAAGATTATATTTAAAACCAAAATATAATGCTTTGAGCTGTAAACCAGCAGCGGAAGCATTCTTGTTTACAACCAAAAGACATATCATTGTTTACAAAGACATTGTTTAATATGTTTCCAAAATAATAGACGCCGTGCATGACTTCGTGCGCCTAGTCCGACAACCGCTACCTTAGCGACCTGAGAAAACATGCCAAAAATGTCAACATATAATGCTGGTGAGTTCACAGGTTTTCTTTCATAAAAGTGTTGTTATAAGTTCGGTAAGATCATTTCCCGTTACTACTATGTTATGAGAACGTTAGCTAGACGTTAAGTGTTGCTACTACTGCGGTTGGGAATCCATTACTAAACCGGTATAAGTGTTGAAGCCAGCCCAGACGGACGGGATTACCGATGCCTCGGTAACCCCCAAAGTATTAGAGACAATATGCACCCGCCCGGCTCCCAGCCGTCGGGTGGGGTTTGTAAGGCCCAATAGATCTATCCACATTTCCCCCGTTGTGCATCCCCGCACATTCATGGTTCCCCCTGGGACTTTCTGTAAAAGCCGCATAGTACGTGAAGTAACCATAGTATAACATGATCTATGATAAGTAATCAATTAAGTAGCATGTTTCTCCCCCGAAAGTAAAACGGTAAAAGTGGGGCTGTGACACTCACCTCGGTTTGCGTTACTTGAAAATAGTTAAGTAGTTATGTTACGATAGTCCCAAATAGCGGCGACCTATCATAAGATGTGTATAAGTATTGGACTAATAACCCGCAGGCTAACTAGTCCCCGTATGTCCAGACCGTGACCATAAACGTTTGAAAACACCTTTAACCGTTAGACCGACCGTACCAGACAAGACCCGACATCCCATTGGTGACCCGACATCCCACGTGTTAGATAAATGCAAGGTATCATGCAACATATGCAATTAAACACTTAGCACGCGCAACAATTCACCTAGTCTAGCATATTGTCCAATTAACGCATAAACAGGTCCGAACACGTCTTACTAAGTCATTGGGTGTATCCCGGGGTTCCTAACATGTTCCTAGGTGTCAAATCGTGTTCCGGGATGTCAAAACGCGTCCACGACAGCAGTACATGCGATTAGGAAAGTCACACGTGAGTAGGCAATAGCCTATAGGCGATTAGGGGGTCTAATCGCATGGAGTATGGGCGATTAGGGCCCTAATCGCCCCCAATGTCTGCATAATCGCCTATAGCTCAGGCGATTAGGATTCCTAATCGCCTGCAGCTGCTGTGTAACGGATTTTCGCGCGTTTAACCCTCCAAATCAGATCCGAAACATGTAACAACACCCAATATCAAACCTAAATCATTTACCAACCCATTTCAAGCAAAAACCCCCAACATATCACTGATCTAGCATGTTCTATGCAATTATTTCCTAAAATGGCAAAGTACTAGGTTTCTTCTACCAACCTTATCTTTCCTTAAATGGAAATAATCAGATTTCAAGCTCTACAACATGTAACTCATAACATCTCTGATCTAACATCTTCCTAGTGTGAATTCTAACCACATTGCACCAACAATCACACCACAATCATCCTAAATCTTCAAGAACATACAAATGGGTCAAAATATGCATTTTCTTCAAAACACCATAATAATGGCTAAGATTCTAAGACAACCTTCCTAATGGCCTCTACATGACAGAAGTACATTCATATCTTAGAAACATTCATGTTAAAATCACCAATAAGACCAACATTTGCATATAAACTTCACATATAACAAGCATTAAGGTGTATACTTGGTTTAAGACTCTCTTGAAAGGTTTTTAAAGACACATTTGGTAAAACAAGGTCTGGAACTTTAGGGGAACTCAAAATAACAACTTTACAAAGGTTAGGGGTGAAGAACACACCTTGGATTTTGCTAAAGAAAGGTGTATAAGCTTGAGGATGGTGATTTTTGTAGCAAAATGAGTTCCAGAGGTGTTCTAGGGTGTGTGGGCGACTTGGGAGCAGCTAGGGTTATTCTAGAGGTGTTTGGGGAGTTAAGGGTTCTATTTATAGGTGTTTTGACCCGAGCCCTGCAGTACACGCGATTAGGGGCCCAGATCAGGCGAGTAGGGGCCTAATCGCCTATAAGCTCACGCGATTAGCCACCTACTCGCGAGTAGGGGGCCCTAATCGCTACTATTCATGCGATTGGCCACCTACTCGCCCCATTCCCTTGTACTCGTGCACTGTTCATGCGATTAGGAGTCCCCCCAGGCTCCTAATCGCCTATAAGGTCTGGAAATGGGTTTTTGGCGCGTTAAACACTATTTTAACATATTTAAACACGTATTCACATACCGATAAGTCACATAATGATTCCAAACATATAACGCATGATATCCAACACGTTTACATCCGTTCACCAATTCCCGGGACTCGAGACTCGTGTGTGCGTTAGACCCGGCGATTCCACGAATCGCCGATCCTTGTACCCATAGTTATGGACCGACTCCCGATGACCCCGCGGATCATCATAACGACTCCCGATAATTCCCCCGAATCATCGTACCGACTCGACTGACCTTGTTAAGGACGTAATATGCATGACTCGCTAAGGTAGACTTTACTAGTTTAGTCAACGTTACTAACCTGAGTTTGCCGGGTGTCACAGTGTCTATGACTTGTCAAAATCATTAACCGCTGGGCGGCCTAGCTTTTCAATGAATAGTACTATGGTATACCCCCTTGAGACTCTGTTTAGAGAATCTTGGTCATTGTCTTGTTAATTCATTATTCAGTTGGTTAGTCATGTGTTAGTCATTATTCTCAGGTTTGGTTTTGAACGGATATTACTTATTACATAATTGCAAATGGTACCGCACATGAATTGCTAAACACTTTTCCTACTATATTTACTCAAACAGGGTATGCTCACCAATACAATTTTTGTATTGACCAAATTATTTTGTACATGTTTCAGGTTGTTTTGAGATGCACCCTTTAAGCTTTCGGATTTATATTTAGATTTTGATTCATTGTATTTCAATTTAGTTGGCCGTTAGAATCGTTGTATTTCATTTTAATGTAATAAATTATTAAATCATTGTATTCAAATTTACACTTTTAGTCCATGAGCTATTGAACAATCGTCACTACGTGACACCTCGATGTTTCCGCCATCGGTTGGGGTGTTACACCAGGATCCAAGTCAACGATCACAATAAACAACTCTATATGAAAAACGTAAAACCATAAACAACGATTTTTATAAGCGGAAGCATTTAAGAAGAATTTAATCAGCTACAAAAGTATTCCAAAGTATTCAAAACACTTTATTTCAAAACATGCAACTAAGCCTAGACGCCAATGCAGACCCGTGCGCCTAGATCCATTTGTTGCTACCTTAGCGACCTGAGAAAAACATGCCAAAAAGATGTCAACATATAATGCTGGTGAGTTCACAGGTTTGTTCAATATGTTACCAAAATGTTACCATGTCCATACTATATCAATGTTACCAAGTACACTAGCTAGGCGTATGTTTTATTACTACTACGATTGGAAACCATTACTAGACACGTTTAGCAATGTTTAGCCTGTTTAAGCAGCCCGAATGTTCAGCATGATACCAATGTTCCTGTTCGAGACAACATGCACCCGCCCGGCCCTCCAAGCCGACGAGTGGGGCAGGTCACGCCCAATAGATCTATCCACATTTCCCCCGTTGTGCATCCCCGCACATTCATGGTTTCCACCGGGACTTCCAAAGATCGTATAGCAATACAAAGTTAAAAACCATAGTATGACATATGTTACCAAAATAGTTTAGCACATGTTTTCTCCCCCAAAAGTTAAAGCAGTAAAAGTGAGGCCGTGAACTCACCTTAGATAGCGTTCTTCGGTTATAAGTAAAGATGTTAAGCCCTTGATAATCCCTCTATCGGAGATCTATCAAAATGTTCACATAAGTGTTCCGACTAATAACCATACGGTTATCTAGTCCCCGATTGTCCAGATCGTAACTAAGTATGTTTTAAAACGTGTTTGAATGTTTAACCGACACACTAGACCGACCCGACATCCCGTTGGTGACCCATTACCCTAACTAATCAAGTACACATAGATTACACACAAGGTTCAAGCATAAAACACTTAGTTTGTATCAAAAATCTCATTTCTGCATCAGAACGGTCAAACCAGTCAGTTTAAGTCTCCTTCGCCCGTTTTCAGTCTCCTTCGCCCGTTTTACATTTCGTTCGACCGTTTGATGCCTCCTTCGCCCGTTTTACCACGTTCGCCCAAACAAAACCCAAGTTCGACCCTGGATTCTCTCCTTCGCACCTTTGATCGGTCGAAGGAGTCCAGGTTCGCCCCTGTTGTGCAAATTTTCCTAAAAACGCTTCAAACACATTCAAAACGACTCGAAACATCATCAAACACAGCAGTCAAGCATGAATAACTTATCCCTACAAAACCCCACCGATTTCCCCCAATAATACGTCCATTTCAGCCCTTTCCCAAAATGGTAAAAATTATGGAAACGTCACTATCATGCATGGATTATTTACCCAATTTGGAAACTTTTGAAATCGATCCGTATTCAACTTAAAATGCTCAGTTTGTCGAGTGTTCGATCTTTCCCTATTAGTTCTATTGATCATAAATATCATGCATCAAGTCTAGATTCGTTAAAACCCCCAAATACCCATAATATCATCATTTATCCAATCCTAACCCTAAACAACAATAATCTAGCATCAATAACAATCCTATATCATGTTTCTATCATAAATACAGCAGCAAATCATTGAACAACACATAACACCACATAATACACAATTTACATATGTTTATCATCATGAAAACCTATGTCAAATGATAATGTTTTGATTTAGAAAGATGTTTAAAAGGTTTTTAATCATAAAAACACCCTTAGAACAGATCCGGACAATTAGGGTTAGATGAAAACGAATTAAAATGCTTTTAAAAAGGTTTAGGATTAAGAACACACCTTGGATTCTTGTTTAGATATTGTAGATAGGTTAGATTATGAAAAAGAAGAGCAAAAACTCCTTCCTTAGTGATTAAGATCGTTTGAGAGTGTTTTGGGACGGTTAGGGTTTGTGAAATGATGAAAAATGACAAAGTTTGATATTTATACTAATCCTCCTTCGCCCCATATCAATGGTCGAAGGTGGCCTCCTTCGACCCTTTCACAGGGTCGAATGAGCCCTGTCCTGGTCAAAAGGAATTCTTTCAATTCCACACCCCAGGTTCGCCCATTTACAAAGGGTCGAACCAAACAAATGTTCTCCTTCGACCACTCGAAGTGGTCGAACCAGAATTCATTTCTAACTAATTTTCCAGTTTGTCGTGTTTAACGCATTCTAACACCTCTTAACACATAAGCATGCATCCTTAGTCTATATTTAACATATTTAAGCATAGATAATCGTTTACACATCATTTAAACACATCTATGTATATAATCCACCACACGACCCATAATCTACACATATACTTAATTAGTTCATGTAATGTCACCAACAACGGAACCCGGTACTAGTGTATTACCAAAATGACTCCCAATGATCCTCCAGATCATTGCACCCTGGACATTCCTAACTTGACCTGACTCAACTAACCCAGTTAAGTCTGTTTATAAACGTTTCTCGCTAAGGTAGACTTAGATGTTACTAATATGTTTAAGCCGAACATGCCGGGTGTCACATCATCCCCACGTTGAAAGAATTTTCGTCCCGAAAATTGCGCAAAGCCCCAAAAAGAAAGAAACGAAAAGAACAGAATGAAAAGAAAATTACCGGATGTCACATCATCCCCACGTTGAAAGGAATCTCGACCCGAGATTCATTCCGCTTCAGCAGTAACATGTCTCGATTCAAACGCGCGTTTCGGAAAAAGATGAGGATATTTAGCTTTCATCTGATCCTTCCGTTCCCATGTGAACTCCGGTCCACGATTCGAGTTCCAACGGACTTTAACGATGCGGATTTTACTCCGACGAAGGCTACGAATCTTGTAGTCGAGAATCTCGACAGGTTCCTCCACAATGCGAAGACGATCATCAACCTTGATCTCCTCCAGTGGTACAATGAGGGATTCATCAGCCAAACACTTCTTCAAGTTAGACACATGGAAGACGTTGTGCACACTACCGAGCTCCGCCGGTAAGTCAAGTTTGTATGCCACCGGTCCAATCCGATCCAGGATTGCGAATGGTCCGACATAACGAAGGTTAAGCTTGCCACGCTTTCCAAAGCGTATGACGCCCTTCCATGGTGAAACTTTCAGAAGTACCCTGTCCCCAACCTGGAACTCCAAAGGTTTTCGACGGCGATCGGCATAGCTTTTCTGACGATCCCGAGCAGCAGCCAAACGCTGACGAATCTGTACGATTTTCTCCGAAGTTTCGTACACAAGTTCCGGACCAGTGAGCTGGCTCTCGCCCACTTCGGCCCAACAAAGTGGTGATCGACATTTCCGTCCGTAAAGAGCCTCGAACGGAGCTGCCTTGATACTAGAGTGATAGTTGTTGTTGTAGGAGAACTCCACTAATGGCAGGTGGATCTCCCAACTTTTGCCAAAATCGATAACACATGCCCGGAGCATGTCTTCCAAGGTTTGAATCGTCCACTCACTTTGTCCATAAGTTTGCGGATGATAAGCTGTACTCATATCCAACTGAGTACCCAAAGCCTTGTTCAGAGCCTTCCAGAAACGCGAAGCAAAACGAGAATCACGATCAGAGATAATAGAGACAGGCACCCCGTGCCGAGCAACCACCTCCTTAAGGTAAAGTCGAGCCAACCGCTCGAGTCCATCGGTTTCCTTAATAGGTATGAAACGTGCCGTTTTTGTCAACCGGTCAACAATCACCCAGATCATATCATAACCACTAGGTGACCTTGGCAGCTTGGTGACAAAATCCATCGTGATTCGCTCCCACTTCCATTCCGAAACCTCTGGTTGTTGCAGGAGACCAGACGGCCTCTGATACTCCACCTTGACTTTAGCACAAGTCAAACATGTGCTGACATAAGAAGCTATATCAGCTTTCATGTTTGGCCACCAATAAAGTATCTTCAAATCCTGATACATCTTATTGGATCCAGGGTGAATAGAATACCGGGATTTGTGAGCTTCATCCAAAACAAGCTCGCGCAATCCCCCGAAGAATGGGACCCAAACACGTCCCGCAAAATAGTGTAAGCCATCGGTTCTGAGCTCAAGATGCTTGTCAGCACTGTGCATAGTCTCAGCCTTAAGGTTCTCCTCCTTCAAGGCTTCCAACTGTGCAGAACGGATTCGGTCAGGCAACGACGAATGAATGGTGAGCTGTAAGGCTCGGACACGACGAGGATTCGCAGACTCCTTCCTGCTCAAGGCGTCCGCCACAACGTTCGCCTTGCCAGGATGGTATTTGATAGCACAGTCATAATCGTTCAGGAGTTCAACCCAGCGACGCTGCCGCATGTTCAACACCTTCTGGTCGAAAATATGCTGAAGACTCTTGTGATCGGTATATACTTCACACTTGGTACCGTACAAGTAATGTCTCCAGATTTTCAACGCGAAGAACACCGCACCCAGTTCTAAGTCATGAGTAGTGTAGTTCTTCTCATGAACTTTGAGTTGACGAGAAGCATAAGCAATAACCTTCCCGCGTTGCATCAACACGCAACTGAGACCACGAATAGAAGCGTCACAGTACACAACGAAGTCATCCGTACCCTCTGGTAAGGATAAGATAGGTGCAGAACAAAGTTTAAGCTTCAGCATCTGAAATGCTGATTCCTGCGGTTCACCCCAGTCGAACTTTCGGTCCTTCTGGGTAAGAGTAGTGAGGGGTTGAGCGATCTTCGAAAATCCCTCAATGAAACGACGATAATAACCCGCAAGACCTAGGAATTGCCGCACCTCAGATGGCGTCTTTGGTGCTTCCCAATCTTTAATAGCTTCGATCTTAGCCGGATCGACATGAATTCCCAGTTCATTCACCACATGTCCTAGGAATTGAACTTCACGTAACCAAAAATCACACTTTGAGAACTTAGCATACAACTGCTCCTGTCTCAAAAGTTCCAAGACCAACCGTAGATGTTCCTCATAATCCGCCTTGTTCTTGGAGTAAATCAGAATGTCGTCAATGAACACGATGACGAACTTATCAAGGTAAGGTTTGCAAACGCGGTTCATTAAATCCATGAACACCGCCGGTGCGTTAGTGTGACCAAAAGGCATGACCAAGAACTCAAAATGGCCATAACAAGTGCGAAAAGCAGTCTTCTGAATGTCAGCTTCCCTGACGCGCAACTAGTGATAACCGGACCGCAAATCAATCTTCGAATAGTAGCTGGAGCCCTGAAGCTGGTCAAAGAGATCATCAATGCGAGGAAGAGGATAACGATTCTTGATGGTCACTTTGTTCAGCTCACGATAATCAATACACATGCGAAGACTTCCATCCTTCTTCTTCACAAACAAAATAGGAGCTCCCCACAGGGAAGAACTCGGTCGGATGAAACCCTTTTCCAAGAGTTCCTGTAACTGGCTGGACAACTCTTGCATCTCTGGAGGTGCAAGACGATACGGAGCTCGGGCAATAGGAGCTGCGCCCGGAGTGAGATCAATACCAAACTCAACCTGACGATGGGGAGGAAGACCAGGTAAATCATCAGGAAACACATCAGGAAAGTCACGAACCACCGGAATATCCTCGATCTTCTTCTCATCGTCAGTAGAAACGTTAACAAGCGCCAGAATGGCCGAACAACCCTTCTGAAGGTACTTACGGGCTTTCATGCTAGAAATGATACTCAGCGGAGCACCGCTTTTCTCGCCACGAACTGAAAGAATCTCTCCATCAGGGAGAGGGATCCGAATAACCTTGTCGAAACAAACGATTTCCGCACGATACAACAATAACCAATCCATGCCGACCACGACATCAAAACTACCCAGGGGTACCGGCATAAGGTCAATGGGGAAGGACAAACCCGACAGTTCCAAGCGACATTCCCTAAGGGTGTGTGTCGCTTCGATTTTCTTACCATCAGCCAATTCTATTAAGTACTTAGCCTCTAAAGGTGTGGGTACTATATCTAGCAATCGACTAATGTCCAAAGATACGAAACTCTTATCGGCACCAGAATCAAACAAGACAAAAACATAGCGATCATTAAGAAGGAACGTACCGGTAACTGTGTCTGGATCCTGCCTAGCCTTCGCAGATCCAATGACGAAAGCACGTGCAGTCCTGCCTCCGCCGCCGTTGTTCCCGTTACCGTTCCCGCCCCTCCCATTATCGCCCTGCTTCAGTTTAGGACATTCACGCTTGAAGTGTCCTGCATCACCACAGTTATAACACCCCTGCCTCCCCTGAGTCCCCTGAGCAGCAGGAGCAGGAGCAAGAGTAGCCGCAGGAGTCTGAGTTGGGGTGAGTGCCACCCTGCAATCCTTAGCATGGTGCCCCAACTGATGGCACCGATGACAACGAGCCCTGTCATAACCCCTAGAATGGTGAAAACCACACTTGTTGCACTTGGGATGCTTCCCAACATACCCACCCGTCTTCTGCCCAGAAGAAGACCCAGATGAATCAAACTTCTTTGCCGGCTGAGCTGGCACAACACTCTTTCCCACATTATCCCACTTCCTCTTGTTCCTTTCAGTAACCTTCACAGCAGCACCCTTAGGAGGCAAAACACCTTCTGCCACCTTCAGGTTAGTCATCCGATGAGCTGATCGGAAAACTTCAGCAATAGTGGGAAGGTTCCCAGCAGCCACCAACCCAGCAATCTCCGGCACCAGTCCAGACACGTAGTGTTCGATCCTCCTGTACTCGGGTGTGTGCAAATCAGGGCACAACACCGCCAGCTCATTCCTCCTCACAGTGTACTCTTCAATCTCAGACCAACCATCTTGTAGCTCCAGACCTCATGCTCTAACTTCTGTATCTCCTCTCTCGGACAATACTCACCTCTCAACAGCTGCACAAACTCCGCCCAAGGCATAGCAATAGCCTCCCCCAATCCCATGTTCTGAGTAGTAGCATTCCACCACGACAGTGCAGGCCCCTCAAATGTCGCAGTAGCATACTTCACCCGGTCCCCAGCAGGACAGTTACACATGACGAACACAGATTCAACCTTCTCCAGCCATCGGAGCAGTCCCACCGCTCCCTCAGTTCCAGCGAAGTTATGGGGCTGACAGTCCCTAAACTTCTTATAAGAGCACTGAGGTGGGGGTGGATTGGCACCCATACCTGAAACACGGTACACGAGTTAAACACAAACGAAAGGACACGAAACCCAAAAATTGAGGCAAGGTCGACAGAAATCAACTCACCACCCATGGCATTAATCCCAGCCTGGAAATTAGCCATAGCCATGTTCACTTGCTGCTATAGCAAGTTGTTCAGTTCAGCTTGGGTCATGTTGATGTTTCCACGACCACCGCCTCCAGCACGACCACCGCCGCCAGCACGACCACCGCCGCCACCACGACGTCCACCACCGCGAGCACCAGACATGATCTAATAAATCAAGAAATCGAGGGATTCAGATTCATTTCCAGTGTCAACCACTAGAAATTTACAAGAGTTAACCTAGGGACAAATCCGGGACTATACATCCAAACTCGAAGTCCATCGGGATTTTCATGCATTCCAGTTTATTATTTCGTGTGCACCCGAAATGATAAACTGCTCCACATGGTCCTCCAGATGTACTCCTAATCCAGACCCCAGTCACCGAATATCGTTGCCTAGTAACGTGTGACGATAGGTGCAAGTGTAAGAAGGCATGTGTGTGCTAGAACCAACAAATCAACCCCTCCTCCTTCAATCCAGAAGAAGAAGACAAGAGTAGGTAAGAGCCCAAATAAAGCGAATGATGTAACGGAGAAGCATGATAATGATGTAAGGACACCCCGACAACGTTAGTACGTATCCCACTAATAGACTCAAAGTATGTGACCGTCTAGTGTGTGCGACTCGGCTATAGACCAGACTCTACATGCAGTCCTAGTTCACTATAACCATTGGCTCAGATACCAATCTGTCACACCCTCAAATTACCACTTGCGGAGTTTTACCGCGAGGCGCATGACAAACCAGGATCCAAGTCAACGATCACAATAAACAACTCTATATGAAAAACGTAAAACCATAAACAACGATTTTTATAAGCGGAAGCATTTAAGAAGAATTTAATCAGCTACAAAAGTATTCCAAAGTATTCAAAACACTTTATTTCAAAACATGCAACTAAGCCTAGACGCCAATGCAGACCCGTGCGCCTAGATCCATTTGTTGCTACCTTAGCGACCTGAGAAAAACATGCCAAAAAGATGTCAACATATAATGCTGGTGAGTTCACAGGTTTGTTCAATATGTTACCAAAATGTTACCATGTCCATACTATATCAATGTTACCAAGTACACTAGCTAGGCGTATGTTTTATTACTACTACGATTGGAAACCATTACTAGACACGTTTAGCAATGTTTAGCCTGTTTAAGCAGCCCGAATGTTCAGCATGATACCAATGTTCCTGTTCGAGACAACATGCACCCGCCCGGCCCTCCAAGCCGACGAGTGGGGCAGGTCACGCCCAATAGATCTATCCACATTTCCCCCGTTGTGCATCCCCGCACATTCATGGTTTCCACCGGGACTTCCAAAGATCGTATAGCAATACAAAGTTAAAAACCATAGTATGACATATGTTACCAAAATAGTTTAGCACATGTTTTCTCCCCCAAAAGTTAAAGCAGTAAAAGTGGGGCCGTGAACTCACCTTAGATAGCGTTCTTCGGTTATAAGTAAAGATGTTAAGCCCTTGATAATCCCTCTATCGGAGATCTATCAAAATGTTCACATAAGTGTTCCGACTAATAACCATAAGGTTATCTAGTCCCCGATTGTCCAGATCGTAACTAAGTATGTTTTAAAACGTGTTTGAATGTTTAACCGACACACTAGACCGACCCGACATCCCGTTGGTGACCCATTACCCTAACTAATCAAGTACACATAGATTACACATAAGGTTCAAGCATAAAACACTTAGTTTGTATCAAAAATCTCATTTCTGCATCAGAACGGTCAAACCAGTCAGTTTAAGTCTCCTTCGCCCGTTTTCAGTCTCCTTCGCCCGTTTTACATTTCGTTCGACCGTTTGATGCCTCCTTCGCCCGTTTTACCACGTTCGCCCAAACAAAACCCAAGTTCGACCCTGGATTCTCTCCTTCGCACCTTTGATCGGTCGAAGGAGTCCAGGTTCGCCCCTGTTGTGCAAATTTTCCTAAAAACGCTTCAAACACATTCAAAACGACTCGAAACATCATCAAACACAGCAGTCAAGCATGAATAACTTATCCCTACAAAACCCCACCGATTTCCCCCAATAATACGTCCATTTCAGCCCTTTCCCAAAATGGTAAAAATTATGGAAACGTCACTATCATGCATGGATTATTTACCCAATTTGGAAACTTTTGAAATCGATCCGTATTCAACTTAAAATGCTCAGTTTGTCGAGTGTTCGATCTTTCCCTATTAGTTCTATTGATCATAAATATCATGCATCAAGTCTAGATTCGTTAAAACCCCCAAATACCCATAATATCATCATTTATCCAATCCTAACCCTAAACAACAATAATCTAGCATCAATAACAATCCTATATCATGTTTCTATCATAAATACAGCAGCAAATCATTGAACAACACATAACACCACATAATACACAATTTACATATGTTTATCATCATGAAAACCTATGTCAAATGATAATGTTTTGATTTAGAAAGATGTTTAAAAGGTTTTTAATCATAAAAACACCCTTAGAACAGATCCGGACAATTAGGGTTAGATGAAAACGAATTAAAATGCTTTTAAAAAGGTTTAGGATTAAGAACACACCTTGGATTCTTGTTTAGATATTGTAGATAGGTTAGATTATGAAAAAGAAGAGCAAAAACTCCTTCCTTAGTGATTAAGATCGTTTGAGAGTGTTTTGGGACGGTTAGGGTTTGTGAAATGATGAAAAATGACAAAGTTTGATATTTATACTAATCCTCCTTCGCCCCATATCAATGGTCGAAGGTGGCCTCCTTCGACCCTTTCACAGGGTCGAATGAGCCCTGTCCTGGTCAAAAGGAATTCTTTCAATTCCACACCCCAGGTTCGCCCATTTACAAAGGGTCGAACCAAACAAATGTTCTCCTTCGACCACTCGAAGTGGTCGAACCAGAATTCATTTCTAACTAATTTTCCAGTTTGTCGTGTTTAACGCATTCTAACACCTCTTAACACATAAGCATGCATCCTTAGTCTATATTTAACATATTTAAGCATAGATAATCGTTTACACATCATTTAAACACATCTATGTATATAATCCACCACACGACCCATAATCTACACATATACTTAATTAGTTCATGTAATGTCACCAACAACGGAACCCGGTACTAGTGTACTACCAAAATGACTCCCAATGATCCTCCAGATCATTGCACCCTGGACAATCCTAACTTGACCCTACTCAACTAACCCAGTTAAGTTTGTTTATAAACGTTTCTCGCTAAGGTAGACTTAGATGTTACTAATATGTTTAAACCGAACATGCCGGGTGTCACAACCCTTCCCCATATTGACTAGCTTTTTTTTTTTTTTTTTTTTCAAAACTACCCCTCAACACCACTTTTTGTCCCTGATGTTTGAATTCCAATGTTTTTTCTTGGAAATTCATTTGAATGGTTCCCAGAGTGGAAAAACATTGAACACCAAGAACTAAGTCACAACTGTCCAAAGGAATCACATAAACATCAGTGGTAAACTCAATGCTTTGTGTAACCTTTCGTATTTTCCCTTTATTTTGTTATCTCCAATATCTAATAAAATTCCATGTATTTCGACATTTTATTGTATATTAAACTTTTCGTAGTCTTATTTATCAAATTTCGTTCAAAATAGTATATGATAATATAGTTTTTAATAGAAAAACGAGCTAAAAAAAATATTGCTTGGGCCGGGACTCGAACCCGCGCCCGAGCCCGGTTCACCACAACAAACACCACTAACCACTAGACCAACTTAGTTTTTGTGATTATATTTGAAACAAATAATACTTAAAACCTTTTGAAATTTCATGGTCAACACCTAGAAGTCAAAACACAAAGTCAAACTCTCCTAATTGAGCTTGAATTGGAAACTATAATCCAATTAATTCTTACAGCCATGACCGACATAAAGATTACTTCTGATTTACGCGTTCTAGCTGTCAATTTCGTGGAGTAGGCCGAGAATCATGGCTTGTTTTATGTTTAAACACGTTTTTATAACTCCTCAAAACCAAACATTTAAAATCGTTATTATAATTCGTATTTCTGCAATTAATCGCTCCCAAACTCTCTAAATCAGCCGACTAGAGGAAACCCCAAGTCATTCCCCACTTTCAATTGTTGCAGTTGTGACAACCGTCACCCTCATCTTTTAACATTCGTTTTCAAATTTAATAAGAGAAAGAACTCATCATTGGTATTTATTATAGACTGTATCTACGTTTTAAGATGTGTGCATATGTTGAACGATATTTGAATTTTATAAAATATGCGCTTTTAATGTTCGATAGATTTAAGCAAGTAAAGTTTATCAAAAGTTGTGGGAAACATCTAATTTTTATATTAAAGGTTTATAAACACCTTGTTGTTAACTAATTAAAATGTAATAAGTTTGGTTCATAAAAGTTTAAAAAAAAAACATTTAAGTTAGGCTTGGTTTTAGTTAGGTTAAGTTTTTATAAGAAAATCTAACCAAGATGATAATTAAACTAACCTAGTTAAAACATGAGGGGTCATTCCTGTCAATTTTCAAAAGTTCAAAAACTATCCTCCTTGTTTCCCTCTGTTCACGAGCCGGCAGAAAAGAACTCGCCGCTGGCGAGTTTTTCCGGCGAACACCTAGATGACGTTTCGAATCGTTTTAACATCAAACTGAATGTTTTACGTTACTCCAATCCGGTCCAACACATTACTGCCATTTAATCAATGATTTAACTGTTTTGATAAACCTTTAAGTGATTTCAAAGAGTGTAACCGACCGGAAACATAAAACACATTAAAACTAGAATATTACTCGCTTATTATATAAATTACTCTTTCCCATTCGTTTCTGCACTTTAACACAATCGAAACACACATTTAAACATCCCCAAAATCGTCCCGAAGCATCAGAAGTTACGGTTTTTGTTTCAGTTTTTGTAGCCCCATTTATGACTACTTTATGCTCTGTAAGTTTGTATTTTACGTGTCGTTTTACTCTCCATAACATTCCGAACACAAGCCCTATGATTTCTTGATCTCACCTTGTTGAATCGGGCAGATTAAGGTTTTAGGTTAGGGTTAGGGTTTGGCTTAGATAATTGGGGAAGAAGATGACATTTTCTATTATGAATAAATATTATCATTAATCAAATATTTCAACAAACTGGGGTTTAGTCTAGTGGTTGTGTGTGTTGTGGACAACAAAATGGTCCAAGTTCGATCCCTACTATCCACAGAACAATTCTTTTTGTATTTTTCCTTCTTTCTCCCTTTTCAGATTTTTTTTATATATTATTATTCAAATATATATATATATATATATATATATATATATATATATATATATAAATACCTTGTTCTTTAAATATTCATATTAAATTCATTTTTGATCCAAAAATTATAAAAATTTAGGTGTAGTATCTTGACACCATAAAGAAAATTACCACATTTTTATTTTTTTGGAAAAGGTATTATTTTTATATTTTTATTGAATTTATTTGTTTTAATCATATTTAATTGATTAAAAATTCATTTTTAATGATTTTAATCTCAAAATTTTTGGATAATTATTTCTAAGCATTCTAATCTGAAATAAAAATAGTTGGTTCAGAAAACATTTATTTTTATAAATTCTCCTATTTTTAATCATTTAAACATGATTTAATTTCATTAAATCAGTTTTAAATATAAATAAGTTTATAAAGATTATGGGAAAATTATTTTCATTGATTTACATCAGAAAGAATCTATTTTCTATAAAAATAACCTTTTTGGATCATGTCTTATATTTTTTAGTCTTATTTATGTTTAATTAGACATAATAAAACATTTATTTATTTATACAATTTAAACATCTATTTTATAATTATTTTTCTAATAAAATAGAAATACTCATCTGGTTTAATGTCTTTATTATCTTTTGTTGAATCATTGTGTAACTCAAAATTATTTATTTATATATTTATGATTATTGTATTTATTTTAATTTAGTTAAAGTAAATAACTAAATTATTTTGTCTTAATTATTCAACATATTTTTATCTAAATATTCAATAGGTAATAATTACATTATTCAAACCACATTTACAACCTTTCATATATTATTTGTGATATACAAACTTTAGTAGATTATTTTTTTTATATACAACTTTTATAGTAATTCGACTTATCATAAAAAAAACTCTAATTCCCCAAATCGACTTAGCAAACCCTAATGCCTTAGACCCTAGATACTGTAGACTCTTAGACTTTTCCTTATTAGTATTCTTACACATTATAGGTTGAATTCCTCGGAATTCCCATTACTTAGCTCACGACCGCTTAAGTGGATTTTGATCGCTTTCGCAAACTGTGAGTATATCTTTCCCCTTTTTACTGTTTTACTATTTTGGGGTGATTCATGTACTTACTATCAAGTTTCAATTTCTTATACTCAATGCAATTCTCATGTGTGTTTGCTTTATGTTAATTGGTGTGTCTATGGCTTGTCAAAATCATTAACCGCTGGGCGGCCTAGCTTTTCAATGAATAGTACTATGGTATACCCCCTTGAGACTCTGTTGAGAGAATCTTGGTCATTGTCTTGTTAATTCATTATTCAGTTGGTTAGTCATGTGTTAGTCAGTATTCTCAGGTTTGGTTTTGAACGGATATTACTTATTACATAATTGCAAATGGTACCGCACATGAATTGCTAACCACTTTTCTTACTATATATATATATATATATATTCTAACAGGGTATGCTCCCCAATACAATTTTTGTATTGACCAAATTATTTTGTACATGTTTCAGGTTGTTTGAGATGCATCCTTTAAGCTTACGGATTTATATTTAGATTTTGATTCATTGTATTTCAATTTAGTTGGCAGTTAGAATCGTTGTATTTCATTTTAATGTAATAAATTATTTAATCAATGTAATCAAATTTACACTTTAGTCCATGAGCTATTGAACAATCGTCACTACGTGACACCTCGATGTTTCCGCTATCGGTTGGGGTGTTACAGCAGCTATCAGATTCGTTGGCACCATTGAGTCGTTTTTGTCTTGGTTCGATTCGTACACTCGGGTTTAAGTAAGTTTGATTATTTTACATGGTTAGATTCGGAATTTTGTGTAGATTAATAGCCCTATACTTTTGTAGATTATCTGTGTTAAATTCGTAGTCAATTGAATGGATTAAGGTTAGGGTTTATAAGGATTATAAATTGGGGATTTTGTTGTTTTTAGGTATTATGTAAATAAGATTCGAATCTAAAATAACCAACAAACACCCACCCAGACCAGTTGGTCTAGGCGTGATCTTGCACACTGATTGTCCCAGGTCCGAGCCCCATCAGGGCCGGGTCTATGCGTTATTTTTCAGTTTTTTTTCTTTCCTATTATTCAATTAATATATAAATAAATCCTATTAATTACTAAAAATAGTAAACATAGTCCAAACTTTTTATAAAAATTATCCAAGCTTCTCAAGACCCTAAAATTTATGTTTATAATTTTATTTTCCTGAAAAATAATTATTAATTATTTTTAATGTATTTATCTTGTTTAAACCATAATTAATTCATAGAAAATTTATTTCTAATCATTTTAATACCAAATTTTTTGTGGAGTTATCTCTAACCATATAAAACTTTTTGATAATTTTATTTTTTGTAAAAATAATATTTTTACCTACTCTTATGATTTATTCCTATTTAATTGATTATATTCAATTAAATTCTGTTTTAAATGAAAATAATATGAAAAATCATTTAAATCACAGATTAAATACTGCTATAAAATGAAGATAACATTTTTGCACTTTATTTGTATTTATTTTCAAATTATGGCATTTTTATATTCATAAATCAATTTAAAATATTTAAGATATCAAAATTTTGATTCTATAAAATTCTAAAATTATTACTAATATCTTAGTATAAAAATGACTTATAATTCTTATATTTATCTGATTATATACTCTTTCCATTTATTTTCACTTTTATTTCATATTAACTACATAAAATCGTGTTATTTAAATTTAAGTCATTTCATTATTTGCGTTTTTAATTTATTTATCAAGTCTTAATAATTTGAAATAATTAAAAGATTTTGAATCTATAAATTTTCTTTAAATAATAAATTTATTGAAAACCAATTATAGTTTAATTCAAAAACTCTAGAATCCCCAAATTTAGTATACAAAACTCTAAGCGCCTAATCCTAGATAACTTAGACTTTAAGTTCATACCCTTGCAAATTATTATTTATTCATTTAGGTTAATCCTTTGGGATATTCTAATCCAAACCTTGCGGTTCGACACATTTCAAGTTATTATGCAAACGGTGAGTTTACATAGCCTCGTTTATGCAACTTTTTATGCTTGAAAATTTATGCTTTTATACTTGAGCAATTTTTCATACGTGTCTAGTTGTAAATCTTTGGTGCCACATGTCATAGACAAAAACTTGTTAGACTTAAACTTAAACTTACATAATCATTAGCTTGGGCCAAGCCGGCGATATACAATGATAGATCTATTGGATTGACAAACCCCACCTAGATTCGTTGACCATTTCTATGGGGAGCGCGGGTGATTGTTATCGTTCCGAACTTTATAAGGAGAACCGTGGATGCGGGATGGACCTAAACTTTATAAGGAGAACTGTGGATGCGGAATGGGCCTAAACTTTATAAGGAGAACCGTGGATGCGGGATGGAGCTAAACTTTGTCGGAGGATTGATTATGTGCATACTATCATTTGTGTTTTTGTTTCCACATGTAGACTTTGATATACAATAGACATATGAAATGCTAAACTTTTGAAACTTACAAACTTATTGCTATACTAGGTCTATGCATTCTCACCAACTTTTAGTTGACCCCCCCAATTTTTCCAAACTTAACAGTTTCAGGGAACAATGGTGCTTGAAGTCTCTTGCTATCCCAAGAGAAGATTATTTGAAGTTCTTTCTTATCATTACATGTAAAATTTCAGTTTGAAACAATTGGATGTATTTATTTTAAATTATATGTAATGGAATAAATGATTATTTAAACACATGTATTACCATGAGCTACCGAACAATCATCACTATGTGACACCTCGATGTTTCCACCATCGGTTGGGGTGTTACACTTTGCATTTTCCACTTAAACCCCACTACAACTTTATCACATGTTTCACATTGGCCACCTTAACTAATAGAGGTGCCCTCTGAGTAACCACACATCCCAATCTTTGAACTAAGGCTGCATCAATGAAATTGTGGGAGCGTCTACTATCCATCAAGATCTGTAACAGAAATCTTAGGAAATAGCCAGATACTCTCAAGGTTTGGTAACATGTGTTACCCTCAAGAGCATTAACAGAATTATGAGCCAATTCCATATCTGCAATATTTTCTATTTCCTCCTCATCATATTCTAGAATCTCTATTTCAATGTGGTATAATTGGGGGTTGTTCCCTACAATTGTGACCCCTTACAAACTTTTCATCACAAAAGTAACAAAGGCCTTTTGCTCTATTTTCCTCATATTCCTCGGTGGTCATTGTCTTTTTAGCCACAAATGGTTTATTTGTGATAAACTTCTGCTCATTAATAGGTTTAGGAGTAGGTAAAATACCTTTTGAATTATTACCCCACCCTACTTTATTGCCCCATTTAGATTTCTTGGCCTTTTGAGTGGTTTCTTGCAACTTAACCAACCCATAGGCTTCTTGAATGTTTCTTGGCCGATGCATTCTAACTTGCAGCTCTATCTCATCATTCAATCCAGCCAAGAAACAGCTTAATGCATAATCAGGAGGTAAGTTTAACCTACTGATTATAGTATCAAAAGCATCATGGTATTCTTTTGCATCACCAGCTTGTTTCAAATTTTTTAATTCAATCATTGGGTCATCAAACAAGTTCCCAAATCTGACTTCTAAAGCCTCTATTAATTCATGCCATCTAGGCATACTACCATTTTGTTTTACCATATTTTGAAACCATTTTAAAGCTCTATCTTCAAATGAATGGAAGCAATCTTACCTTCATGTCATCATTAACATTATCTAACAACAAAAATTGCTCAACCCTGTATAGCCATGCAGAAAGTCCGTCACTATTGAATCTGGGAAATTCAATCTTTGTTAATCTTGAAGAATAACCATGGCTTGATGTTGCTTCATCATGGGTTGTAGTTCGGTTTGTCATCCTGGTTGACAGGGCAGTAATGGCTTCTCTCAATGCATTCATTGACAATGCATGTTCTTTCTTCATTTTGTTCAGGGATTATTCTATCCGCCTTTGAAATTCTTGGTTTCCTTCACTGATATGAGAATTACTGTCATCAGAGGAACCCCATTAAGTTTCAAGGTATCAGTTTGTTTAATCATGATGACTTAGTGAGTGGTTATTATTATTATGAAGAAATTGATTAGGAGTGAACAAATCATGATTTGGTCGATTCACAGGATTGAATGATCACGAATTGATCAATTCAATGGTTTGGAATGATCACGATTGATCAAACCTCGGTTCAATGAAACAGAGTAATTGAAATGAAACAGAGAGTAGGAATTGAAAGAATGAATGGATTGAAGAAGATGATCGATGACAGTTGATTAAAACGTTTATGGTGGTTGTTAATGGTGGATTGACCGGTTAATCAAGCTTGCGGAGGATGGCATGCACTGATACCAATGATATGAGTAGTGTTTGAGATTAAAAAATAATGGATAAACACTAAGCTAGACCCAAAGATCAATGGAAGAACTTGAAGGTGTTAGCCATGGATGATTGAGAGAGATTAGAGAAGAAGAAGTTTAGGCGGGAAAGTTGGTTCATCTTATTAACTGCTTTAACTGTCACAAGCTCTTGACTTTTATAGTCAATATTACAATGATTAAAATGCCTATTATGCCCCTGTTAACCAACTAACTTTCTAACTACATTTCCCACCCATTTGACGCATATCATTTTATTTATATATAACCGATTGGGACTTAATTTAGTAGGGGTTTATATAAACAAGAAGTTACCAGTGCTAATTATTCGCAGACATTTTCAGTAACAGTTGATTTGGACATCCCTACGATCATGTAATGAGCTCCATGTTGTTTATCATTAATATCCAAGCAAAGATTAGCATAGAAAGGCTTATGTTGTTACCAACTGAAACCAAGTTAACATCATTTACCCAAAGGTTAAACAAGAATATAATGGTCTAGTTAACTCATGTAAAAATTAAAATAAAAAAGTAAATTCATTTTACTTGTTCACATTCAGCAAACTTATTAACATCACACTATCATACCCTTCGGCCTTTGTTTTTTTTTCCTTTCACACCATTAGCAGACTTATCAACATCCTAGTTCCATTTCACTTTAATTAAACACAAAATCTTGAAATTCCTAAAATCAAAACTAATTACAATACTTAAACCACTAAAAGAGCTCCCATAACACAAACACATAATGGCATTACCATAGTAGAAAAAGTAATTGAACATTTGAACCTGAAACATTTTGGAATGAGCATAAAAGAATTCAAACCTTAAGATGTTGGAATATAATAATACATTGAATGTCGATTAGCTTCGATTCATCGAGATTATAATTTAGCTTATGTGTTTCTCTGTTCGACTTTAACCAGACAATGTTAGAATCATTTAATCAAGAAATTAATAATCAAACTTATGTTAATTAGAAAGTAAAACCGAAAAGTCACACAAAAGGAAAAGGCGCCAAAAGTGAAAGGACGTGTCGGTTATGTTTTAGTTGTGTTGGTTAGTTTCTAGCGGTTAATTAACTGTCAAATATGTATGTATAAATAGCAACCTTGTGTATCATATTATGTGTGTGGATAATAATATTGTGTGACTCAAAAGTCCCACCCTCTGTTCTTATGCGAGTCCCTGCACACATCAGATTTGTGCATACTCAATCAACATATTATGTTTATCATATAAGCAAGTCATAGATGCGAAACAGTGCCGAATTCAAACATGGTATCAGAGCACCATGTTAAAAATCCTGGGAAGGAGAAGAAAGAAGCACGTGAAGATAAATCCGATTAAATCCCCTGTTTCGCAAAGCAATCGGAAATCTATCTAGAATAAGAAATCGAACATCAGTGAGTGGTTGTTTGATACATACTTGGTTATTATTATATTATGATCAGAAAAACACAGTCAAGCAGGCCATAACATTTTATAGAGTCAAAACGGATAGGAACCGTTTTCTGGCCAAAAGTTCCGGCGAAGTCCGAAACAAGTTTTAATCATGAAGAACCATTTAGAACACAAAAGAAGTGTTTATTTAAGGGTTTTTTTTAAAGACGTAGAGGCGATCAAACCCAAAGAAATTCGATAGAAGGCACAAGGCCCAAAAAGTCGAATTAAAGATGCATTTTTAGAAGATGGACGTGGTGCTTTCCATCTTTCCCTTATCATGCTTAGGACCAGGCGAGTCAAAGAAGCATAAGAAGATCATGTGGATCAAGAAGGGATTAGTCGTGAGAACTTATTATGCATCAAAGTTTAGAAGATATTGAAGAATGGTTCAAAATCAATCAAAAGAAAGAAGATAAGAAGGACTGCAAAACGAGGATGAACGAGAACAGAGTACATATCATAATTTCTTGATTAGGGGTGAGAATACTAGAATCATTTAATCAAGAAATTAATAATCAAACTTATGTTAATTAGAAAGTCAAACCCAAAAGTCAAACAAAAGGAAAAGGCGCCAAAAGTGAAAGGACATGTCGGTTATGTTTTAGTTGTGTTGGTTAGTTTCTAGCGGTTAATTAACTGTCAAATATGTATGTATAAATAACAACCTTGTGTATCATATTATGTGTGTGGATATTAATATTGTGTGATTCAAAAGTCCAACCCTCTGTTCTTATGCGAGTCCCTGCACACATCAGATTTGTGCATACTCGATCAACATATTATGTTTATCCTATAAGCAAGTCATAGATGCGAAACAGGGCCGAATTCAAACATGTTGATTTTTTGTAACTGTTTGATTGTTTGGATAGTATGCGAAATAAGATTGTGGATTGGAGGGAAAAATAGAGAGGGAACTAACTGTTTTGTAAACAGAAAAGTTTCAGACAATTACAAATGAAAACATATAAGCCTATTTATACTTACTGAAGAGGTGTGTCCTAATCGACAGAACCTTTCATTCTGCACTAACCGACTATAACTGCCTATAACTACCATGGGACACACCGGTTCCCTTTTCCTACTTTAGACTTTAGGATATACAATAATATTTACTTGTGACACTTATTTACAAACAATAAACTTCGGGTCTTGTAACTTAGTTTTGATGCAGGGATTATATTCAACATCCCCCCCTAATCTTTGCATTAAAACACTTGTGCAACCTTCACATTCTGGTTCGCTTCTTTGGTGGAAGATCATGATCTTCCGATCCTTTCTTCTTTTGATTCTTTGCTGCACTACTGCCTTCTCCTATTTCAATTGCGAGTTCTCTCCCTTTGTACTTCAAATGATACCATTCTAGCATCTCTAGATATCGGACATAAACTTCTCTTAAATCTATCACAATTGCGTCCCTTTTGGTGAGTCTTGTTTCTTCCTTCTCATAGCCCATGATCATAGCAACTGTGTGCCACTTAGACTCTTTGTAAACTTGATTGTATCCTCCAAACTTCCGAACAATCATGTACAAGTCTAGGGTATTGATCGGAAATCCTTGGTTGTCAATTAGTGGCATATCAACGTGTAACTTAACTTGTAGAAAGTCTTTAAGAAACCACTTGACAATACTTTTGAATTCAATCTGAAATTTGTCCTTGTGTTCTTCAACTTTGGTTGCAATATGGATCAAATCCATAAATACTATGCAATCAATAATCGAGGATTCTTCGGATGGATACATAACTTCTCCTCTTTCCATAAATTAATTCTTATCGTCTTCTTGTATGGCAAATGTGACATCCGTCACCCTCATCCTGTAGCAAGATGTCAATTATAGTCTTTCGTGTACTCAAATGTTTCTATTTTAGTCCCTGTAAGTTTTGTCGTTTTCAAATTTAATAAAAGAGCGAACTCAAAATATATCATTTTATTATGGACCTTGTCTACGTTTTAATCAAATGCGTGTGTTGAAACGTCATCCGAAATGGATTTTATAAAAATTTCAAGTTTTATGAAGTTTTAAAAACACTTTATGTTAAGATAGTTAACTTGGTTAATTTTTATTAAGGAAAAACTAGCTGAAAAACCTTAAAAACTAACCTAGTTATAATTGAGGGACCTAAAGTGTCAAAGCATGAAAGTTTTAAAATTAAAACCTTCCCTCTCTACTCTCACGGTTTTCCGGCCATTAATCCGGCCACCGGATTTTTATTCCGGCCAACTCAAAAATCCGACTTTTAGAACGTTATAACTCGTTTTAATGTTCACCAAACATTTCTTCACCATTAAACTTTGAATTGCATCATTTAAACGTACCAAATCATGAGTGTTAATGGGTTTTTAATTCAGGTTTATGGTGTGTAACCGCTGGACTTTAGGTTCGATTAATAGCCGTTTTTTTACCACATATATATAAACAAATCATGCCAATCAATTTCTGCATTCACCTTCGTTCCAATCCCATTCTGAAATAGTGCAGAACCATCGTGTAAAACAATCTATTTTTTGGTTTAAGTTCCAGACTTTAAACCTTCGTTTTCGATTGTGTTTAAACTTGTAAGTTCATTCTTTTTATACCATTTTGATCCTTAGTTTACCCTCTTTGAAAGCCCTATGCATTCGGGTTCGATTGTGTTCGAATTAAGGGTTATGGATTTTAGGGTTAGGGTTTTGTTATTTTGGGGAAGAGGATGAAGTTTTGTTATTATATAAATATAATTTTTATTTAAACTTATCAACAAACTTATCTTGTGGTGTAGTGGTTGTGCATGTTTGTTGTGTTCAAAAGGTGACATGGTTCGATCCTCAACCCAGACCCCCCTTTTTCATTTTTTATTTACTCTCTTATTTATTAAGATCCCACATCGGTTGTGTAAGGGAGAACAGAACTCCTTATAAGGGAGTGGCCACCCTCACTATCACAACGCGTTTTGGCCAGTCCTTTGGGGTGAGACCAATGCAAAACTGTGAGCTGCGGCAAAGAGGACAATATTGTGGTACGGGTTACCTTGGGCTGTTACAGATGGTGTCAGAGCCAGGGCCCGGATCGGTGTGCCAGTCGTGCCCGCGGGGACGCTAGGCTCCCTAAGAGGGGTGGGGGGTGTGGAATGTAAGATCCCACATCGGTTGTGTAAGGGAGAACAGAACTCCTTATAATGGAGTGGCCACCCTCACTATCACAACACGTTTTGGCTAGTCCTTCGGGGTGAGACCAATGCAAAACCGTGAGCTACGGCAAAGCGGACAATATTGTGGTACAGGTTACCTTGAGCTATTACAGCAAATGTCTCGAAATGCCTATACATGGATGACTTCTCAATGTCTTCATGTGTGAGGCCATCATAACGATCACTTCTGTCCCAAATGGGTTCCTTTCCCTTGTTTCCGTGCGCCTTAGACGCGCCTTCTGTAGTCTGGACATATTGCTTCTTTTTCTTGGGACATATAAAAGCGTAATGGTCCCTTTCATTACAAATCCAACATGTGATTTCTTTGTGTTTGATTTCTGCATGTGGATTGTTTGGTTAGGTGATGTGACAAACATGCCCTTCAAATTCTACTTCAAATCCTTGTTGGGTCAATTTTTCAACCCTTAAAATATTCTTTCTAAGGGTCGGAACATAATACACATATTTAATCTTGTGTATTTGTCCACCACTGAAGATCAAAACGGATCCTCGACCCCTGAAATACTCTCTAACATACCCTTGTGGACATCCTTCTACCCCAAATGATTTGTTAAACACCATAAACAAATCTTTATTACCACAACCATGTTCTTTACGGGTTAAACTTGCATACTATATGTCTTCCCACTCTTGCAAATCAGTGCCTTTTACAATAAATTATGTTTTACCGATTCTTTTGGGGAAATCCCTTCTATAGTGAAAGGGTTCTTGACAATAACTACAACACATCCCCTTCGGATAATCGGCAAAGGCCTTCTTCTTCTTGACTTGCCTATTAAATTCCTCTTGTGCTGCCCTTCTTTCTCTTCTCGGACAGGCCATGATCTTTCGATCACATATTGAAATTCTCAAACTTTATGTGTAACAAATCTTCTGTGGCCCTCTGATCACTGTGATATGCCACGGTTGCCCTTTCTTGACCCACACGGTCATTGAACAACGTGAGGAAACACTGGGGAATCATCACACCCATCTCTTGTTTCATGGTGATACACATCTTCAACCATAGGTCTTTGATCGAGGCTCTAATGTCATGTTGATTTTCTAGTAACTGTTTGATTTTTTGGATAGTATGCGAAATAAGATTGTGGATTGGCGGGAAAAAATAGAGAGGGAACTAACTTCTTTATAAATAAAAAAGTTTTAGACAATTACAAATGAAAACATATTAGCCTATTTATACTTACTGAAGAGGTGTGTCCTAATCGACACAACCTTTCATTCTGCACTAACCGTCTATAACTACCATGGGACACACCGGTTCCCTTTTCCTACTTTAGACTTTAGGATATACAATAATATTTACATGTGACACTTATTTACAAACAATAAACTTCGGGTCTTGTAACTTAGTTTTGATGCAGGGATTATATCCAACAGACAATCCCTTTCATTGTTTGATTTTTGAGAAAATTGTGTCGTTTCATATTTAGATAAACAAACGCTTCGATTTCACCCAAAGAGGCTTCAAATTTCCATAAGTTTTGCTCTTCATGTCACTATTACATGGTAATTTTAATATAAGACATGGTTCCAACAATTTAAATGTCATAAGCACATACTAAAAGATAGTTCAACAACCATACTCATTACATATTTATTTCTATATTACAAAAGCAACCAACATCATTGGGTCAATATATAAAGCACTTAAAAGAGTTAAACTAACCTGCTATGAACAAGGATCACGAATAAGCCAATTGCCCAAAACGTATAAAGGAAAAAGTAAAAATAACAACTAGCATAAGTGATATGATGTAAAATAGGTCAAAAATATCATACCATAAAGATATACGGTACATGTGTGAATCATATACATACCACACATAGGCACATAGAGATGTAGACTCCATGTAAAAATCATGCAATGGAGTGTAGGCGTACACATCAACTATCCACCATAATCGAACATGGTAACAAACAATAAGTGGATGAGTAAGAATCCACACCTTATAGTCTTATACGTTGTTAAGATAAAATGATAAACCATATCTTTTGATAGTTCTTTCGTCAAATCATATTAGACTAACGGGTTCGTTAAGAATTTATTGACATTACATGATTTTATAAAGTTTATTATGCCATATTTATTTAAAAAAAAAGGATCATATATCTAGCTAAAAGGCATAGTACTTAGCTCGTTACCTTCTTTTGTTGTGTTGGTTAAGCAAGTAGTATCTCACAGCAGGGCTAGTGTTGATGCACAAAGGCCATCTAATAACCTGATTTGTAAAGATCAATTTCCTAGATACAATGCATGCTTTCAAAAAGCTGCAACTATACCAATATGATATTATGAGGAGTTTGAAAGTATATTTTGGAAAACAAATTACATACACTTTTCCAACAGAAATGATTGTCCAAGCTCACAAGCGTTGATTATAAAATTAACCATTACTATAATAAGATGTCAACAGAACAGAGAAGCAGATGTATTATCTCGTAATATATCATACAAATCCATGCATAGATGTGATGAGTAATTCACTAGAGTTAAAAAATGCCCTAAGCAAATGATTCTACTCGCCTATGATGAGAAAGGACACAACCGATCATGTGAAACAATGGAGCACCAACAAATACGCAAACTTAAGATGCACCCTATCCCTATGTGGTGGATGTCTGGGGTGGGGTTGCTGCTGCAACCATCATCCGTAGAGTTTGGGAAGATATGGCGATGGAATTTATAGAAGGTATTCTAAAAATCATAGAGCAAGGATGACGGAGTGTAAGCCAGGCATAACAGACAGGTCGAATCAGTAACGGGTCAAACTTGGTCCAGGTCAAACGGGTCGTTTTAAAAAGTTAAAAACAAATAATTGGCTGATATGAATCAAGGTGGATGATTCAGTTCATTTGATGTTGCAGACTTCAATGCACTTGAGAAAAGGCACAACACTTTACCACTTTGTACCTTTGTTCTGATCCTCTTGAGAGAGAGGTTATGAATTTATGATGCACATGTAAAATCCAGCAAAGGCCAAAGTCCAAGTTCAATAATGTTGGACTAGAATCAATGTTGCAGCGGAAATCGAATAGCAAACACAATTATGATATGAAAATAAACAATAATAGTTGAGTATAATCTTGGAATATTGTTTGAAAACAGAAACTGTGAACAGGTTTGTTTGTATGGATTGCTTTTGGATACAATCTTGGTAACTAACATATCAAAGGACATGTTGATTGGTTATGTTGGTTGTTCCCACCGGTTCATTTTGGCGCCAAAAATAACTGTTTTTGGTCCAAGGGCATAACTGTCCTTTTCCATGTTGTTTTGACCCATTTAAATGCCCCTTCTGTTCTGTTCTGCACCTTCATCTTCTGATCAGTTATGTCGACCCATTTGCAGCCTTCATATCTTATCCATTTGACCCATTTGTATCCGAGTATCATATGATTAACTAATACATATGTTCATTGTTTACATATTTATAAATATATATAAAACAAGTTTGCATTTATATATTAACAAATAATATCATCGTCTATTCGTCTTAACTTGATATATAGAGCTATGTGTTCATTGCACCCTGTCAACTGCATACAAAAAAGGGTAAAATAAAAGAAAATATATAGAACTACGAGATAATAGCTGCACTTCATTTCAGTTAAACATTCTTATTATAAAATTATGGCTTTGGATCAACGTAGAACATTTTAGCTCTTCTTGAGGCTCGTGGGAACATCATCACATTTCTTGCAATGTTGCGCATATTCTGATCATCTGTCGTAGCTCTAGGTCGGATAATCATATAGTCAAGGTATGGAGAGCAATCGAGTAGAAGCTTTATAAAGAGCAGCTCTGGTCTTGTTCCTTCTAGAGATGTAATTTCTATAGTTTTCAATGTGAACAGTGTCTGATCCAAACACTTAAGGGATTCTAAATAATTTGATGTTAGGTCCAAATCAGCATCAGGCCCCTAGAAAAAAAAAAACATAAAAGTTATACAAAGTCAAATCATTCTATTATTTTACAAAAAAAAAAAAAAGAAGATACTAACATAAAGTTAGCCCTCTTTACCATCTGCATATGTGTGACATGAAGTGCTTTCAAATTAGTTGAGGTCCGAAGCATACACAGAGCACCTTGAAGTTGCTCCAAATCACCGAAACTAAAACTTTGCAAGTTCAACTGCTGTAAGCATTTTATGGCATGTGGAAGTGATTTTGGAAAGTTTTCTGCTGCAAAAAACTGTGTGGTGAAAGTGCCAAACTTACATTAGAATTTAATCAGAATTAAAAAAAAAAAACGTAAAAATCGTTTCTGAAAACTCTAGTTTATGTCAAACATAGAACAATTAAGGTTAAACATTTTGATTTGAATGTTGGTAATATACCTTGAGAAAATAACCATCAATGGTAAAAGTAACAAGCTGAGGCAACTTGCTTAACATCGTCACCATATTAAATCTTTCAACTTGCAGAAAATCTTGCATGGATTTGAACAAACATATAAAAACCTCAGTAATGTGTTCACTATGGAAAAACCGAAGCAAGATGGCATCAGGGCAACTGACAACCTTCAAAGTTCGCAAATTTACAGCCTTGATATTGAAATGGTTGACATGGACACATGTATCCAGGTTCAACGTCTTAAGACAGGGTAAACTGATCACAATCCCACCTAAATTACCGCCAAAATTAACACGATTGAGAACAATATGTTTAAGAGTGGGAAATCCCTGAAACTCAAGTGGTGGGTTGAAAATACATTTACGTAATGCCAACACTCTTAATTCTAGGCAAGAGAATACGGACGATGGAAGTTGATAAATCCGATTTGAATTCCAAACGTTGAGTAACCTGACATGGTTTCTGGATAAGATTAACATCCACTGATCAACTTCTTGGAAGCTATCAAGATTGATCTCTTTTGGTATACAGAGATAAAATTCCAATATGGGACCCTGGTGATGGATCATAATATGGTTAATGATCCTAATAAACCCATTATGATGGTAAGCTCCAATGTTTGTAAACTTTTCAGAGAAATGTGGACTGAAATTCAGTGCCCACATAGTGGTCCATCTATGCCTCCAATTTTTAGATAGAACACTTGTTCTTACAGCATCTTTAACCGGGAGCCGCTCTAAAATAGGGTTTATCAAATCCTCAGGCAAGTTACTAATTATGTCCTCGTCAGCAGATTTTCCAGACATCCTCTTATAATTATCTGTCATTAGTTTCAGTAAAACCAAAAACAGTCTAACTGAAATCAAGAAAGATGCATTAAGAACATAACTCAAACATATAATATGATTCAGAGGTAAACAACTTTATAAAGATTTCTTGAAACATATGAGAGAATGTAAGTATACCTATGGAATAGTCTTTAGCTGGAGATGAGAAATATGAAGAACGAGAATACACGGCTCCCATGATCAAAGGAGGAAACGAATGAATAGGTATTTCCAAAATCTTTTAATATCGGTAAAAAAGTAATAGATAAAGGTTAGATGGATGGTTATGGGCCAGGTATAATTTAAGTCTTATACGTAATTGTAAAATCTTATCTTATTATCTGTTGGGTATGTACCGAACGGGTATTACTAATACCCGATTGGTACATACCCAACAGATAATGTGACAAGTAAGGGTGCAAACAAGCCTAGCTGAGCCCGAGCTGGACTAGGCTCGCTCGAGCTCGAAAATCTTATCAGAGCTCAAGCTCGATCTTAGCTCGGTTGGAGTTTTGTTTGCAAAGCTTAAGCTCGGCTCGTTGGAAATTTTATAAGCTCGGGCTCAACTCGTTTACTATCTATTAGATAATATATTAAATATGAATAATAGGCTCGTGAGCTCGACAAATGAAGCTCGGCTCGAGCTTGTTTAGTAAACAAACTTAAATGAGGGGTATATATTATTAAATACTGATATTACTAATATTACACTAAGACTTGATTAATAAACGAGTTTTTTTTAGGCTCAAGCTCGGCTTAGGCTCGATAAGGCTCGCTTCGTTTTGAGCTTTTTACCGAGCCGAGCTCGCGAGTTGCTCAGCTTCTTTGCACCCCTAGGTATAGGCAAACTCAGGGGGTATTATCAGTGGCGGATCTAGGCACTTTTTCGAGTGGGTTCGTTGTTTTTAGATATGCCAATTGATAGGACCGGTCGTAAAAAAATTCAGGTCTCTTAGACAGCTCGGGTCAGATAAAGTTGACCCGTTAAACACTTTTTCGTCCAACATTTTAATTTATATTATGAATAATCAAAATGTTAATTAAGATGTAAAAAACAATTTTAGTACAATAAGAATTTAAATCTTTAAACAATGGTTAAGTGCATAAATAGCTAAGAATGACATTAAAATACACTTGTTATGAAGGCACCATGATTTTGAGGTTACACATGACAATAATATATTAGTTGTATAACATTCAATTAGTTAAAAAAAAACTGTCCTTGACAGAAGCCAAAACAAACATTTAATGATGTATTCCTTGCTATGAGCAGAGATGTCAATATTTTTTTTGAAAGTTAAATTTCATTTAAAAAACGCCCCAGACGGTCCTCAAAGCAAGGACCTCTGGGCTACAAACCAATTACAACGAAGTCAAAGGAGAATTACACCACACATTCCAATCTAAGTCTTTAAATCTAGATCTGTTTCGAATCCAAAAAAACGAAATTGTTTTTATGTGCTCAACGACTTCAATTGCCCTCCGTTTTTTCCCTTTGAAGATTCTATTGTTTCTTTCATTCCATAACGCCCATATTGTAGTAACCATAATTCCCCGTAAGATGTATCTATCTCCCGTCGTTGTAGCTAGATAGTCTGCCAAATTCAACAAATCAGTAACTTCAAAAGCGTAAATAGGCGATAAACGGCACCAAGCTGCAACCCGCGACCAAATCTCAGCATCATAAATACACCCGGTAAATAAATGGGACACTGACTCTACATAGGAGTTGCAAAAATCGCATAAATCACTCTGCAGAGGAACCCCACGTTTCAGTAGCTCAATTTTTGTTGGAAGGCGATTAATCGCTGCTCTCCAAGCCATAACTTTACACTTCAAAGGCGCCCACCCTTTCCATTTCATGTGCCATGTATTCGGCTGAAGACTGTCAGTTTGCATCAGATTTTTTGCCTTCTTTACAGAGAATATACCATCATTAGCTGCTGTCCATTTCCATCTATCGTATCCGCTTGTCCAAACATAATCGTGTATGTCCGATAACAAGGAAAATAGTTCTAAAATCTGTTCTGCAGTAGAAGGAACCACTCGCCAGTCCCATGTCAGAGTTTTAACACCATCAACAACCTGCATTCTTTCCGCAACAGTCGCCCACTTACATCTTTCGATCCTGAAAAGATTGGGGTAGCTAAAACGAAGGGGTTCATCATGTAACCATGAATCTGCCCAGAAATTAATCGAAGAGTCATCCCCCACAGTAGCAACAAAATAAGTATTAAGCATATTATCATTCCTCACTCTTTTTTCCCCAGTTCTGACAATCTGTTTCGAGTCTTGCCGAAGGCGAACATGGAAGCAAAGACCATGTCCTACTCGACCCATGACATCCCAAAACGACTCGCTTCCATAAACTTCGGCCTTCATTTTTAAAACGCCATGTCCATTTCAGGAGTAAGACGTCATTAACATGTTGCAATTTTGTGATTCCCAAACCTCCCATCTTCTTTGGGGTTGTAACCGTATCCCAAGCCACCCAATTAATCTTTTTATCAACACTTGACCCTGCCCATAAGAAACGCCTCAGTAGCATCTCCATGTTCTCTATAACCTCCCTAGGGGCTTTGTACAAAGAGAAGTAGTAAATAGATAAAAACATAGACATATCTTTTAGCATCTTAAATTACACTAAATCTATCTCGGTGAGGCTCGGAACTTTGACTTTAAGAAAAGCAACACCTTAACTCCAATACAGTTGTATGTTTTTGTTTAAAATCTACACAATATGTTAAACTATAATAAAAAAAACACACATATCATCATCTATATCTATACTACAATATAGTGAGTTCTAAATGGGCAAAATAGTAACTTCAAATTCATCAAGAGGGGCAAAATTGTAATTTAACTGATGTGGTAAGACAATTTTAATTTAACCATTTAAATACAAATAATTCATAACCTATGCCTCTTCAGTTGACCTCACCGAGTAATTCTTCTTTAAATCACAACCCATTCGCTTCAATTGCCTACCTTTTCACTGTTGTGTCACCATCACCGATACTTCTTCTTCACTCCTTAACCTGATGGTAGAACTGATTTTTTTTTCGAAAACATAACCAACTATTGTAAGCGACGGCAGTGGAATATGAGGATATTTTATCCATTGTTGTCTTAGCCTTTTACTATTTTAGGCCGTGAAAGAGACATTGCTCTAATCTTGAAGTAAGTTTTTTTTTTTTTGTTATTGTGTTGTTATATTTTATTTTTAGGTTAAATTGTTAATCTTTATAATTAGTAGTTTTGTGGGCATGTAATGTTGGTGATTATATTGCCTGACAAAATGCCTTCAACCGTGTAGATATCTACCGTTATGAGAAGTTTATGGTTCTATTTTCTTTAGGAAGGTTCGTTGGTTACTATTAATGAAATTTTCATTAGTTAAGAAAAATGTTTTTCATGAACTAAGCCATGAAAAAAATGTTTTTAATCATATAGTAATTTTTTCAAATCATTTATGCTTTAGGAAGGTTCGTTAGTTACTATTAATGAAATTTTAAACGTGATATATTGCCTGACAAAATGCCTTCAACCGTGTAGGCATCTACCGTTGAGATTGGTGGACAACAAGTGTACATTGAAGGAAAGAGAGCAAATAGAAACAATGCGCATCAAGGTGGAAGTATATTTCTAGAAGTATCTATTTATTTATTTTATTTTTTTACCAATTGACGGCCAACTTATAAGAAACTTTCATTCAATTGTCTACGGTATATCTTGTTGCTGGGGTTTGTTGTAATTTGACTATATATTAAACATCACTTTATTTGTTGGTGGAGTAAATGTATTCCTCTGAAAACTTGCATGGTATTATAGTTACCCAACTAATAACGTTAATATCAAATATACATGTACAAATCAATTTAATTTTCTACCCTCTTCGTCACTATAGAAAATTAAGCAAGTTTTTTTTTTTTACTCAGAATTCATGGATTCGTGAATTGTACTTAGAAGATGGTTCATGTATGCTTGCTTAAGTACAAAGGGAAAGAATGAGCCACACAACTCTAACACCACCTGCAGTCTATCCATTGGTGGTACTCAAGTAAACTTATGTACAAACAAGCAAGCTTAAAATACAACTGTGTTCACACCTACTGCGGCGGAGTTGACAAGACGAATTCATAACATAATTCAAACCTTGATGTGATAAAAAAAAAATCATATATAAGTTTACTTGTTTCACTTCTTTTCACGAGTTAGTGAGCGCCATCCATAATGAGGAATAGGTCAACCTTACTATTAGCAAGGTTTTCTATCATTTTAATATTTTAGTTAAAAGTCTTTCTTTACATAAACAATATCCAAATACAAAATTGGTTTTCTATGAATTGTATATTCTTCCTTAATAGTGGAAGCATCATGAGCTAGAATCGACTCTACTAAATGGCCATGAACACCAATGTTAAGAATCACGTCAAACACATGAACTTTTGAAGTCATCAAGGGATTGAAGTTAAAAAGGATACTTATTATTAGTATGCAAAAGATCTTTTGATTTGAACTTTGCTTTGCTTGTGGTATGGTTTAAGGCTAAAGTATGCATTCCACACCCTATTCATGGTTATTATACACTATATTCATGCGTGTGGTTGTGTTTACTATCGTTATGAATGAAGAACAATCTTCTATAGTTGAGATTTTCTTTCAATTGTGTACATCAGTACATGTAAAGCAACTAATGACAGTCAGTATCCATAACCAACTCACAACGTGAATAACGTTTGTGCTCTCAAATTGATGTTTGTTAGAGAGCATATTATGATTGTATCCAAAGCTTTTTCATGAACAAAACATGCTCCAATGCGAAAAACAGTTACCGCATCAACGTACGGGTTCCCCACTAGTCACCATAAAAATGTTTAGAAAAATAAATGTATTATAATATTAACCTCAAAAAATAATTTTGTATTTTGTAGCATATAGTATATATAGGGGAAGGATAAATTGAAAACCCTCTTGAGTTGAGAAAACCTTGGAAACCCATGTAAAAAATCATTTTTTTTTTTTTTGAAAAAAATACCCAATGTAAAATACATGTTTTTAAGCATTTTGGGCCAAAAAAAATATAAAAAGCGCCGAAGGGATTTTTTTAAAAAAATAAACAAAGTTGCGCTTTTTACATATATTTTCAGCTATTTGCTGTTGTAAAGCTGTTGTAAACATGTGTTTTCACAGCTTTGTTTATTTATTTTTTTTTAAATCCCTTCGGCGCTTTTTTTTATTTTTTTGGCCCAAAACACTTAAAAACATGTATTTTACATTTGTTATTTTTTTCAAAAAAATATTATGATATTTTACATGGGTTTCCAAGGTTTTCTCAACTCAAGAGGGTTTGCATTTTATAATGCCCTATATATATATATATATATATATATATATATATATATATATATTCCAAAAGAAAGTTTACTTGGCAAGTAATGAATCTAATAGAATGAAACATTACTAAATAGTAGTTAAGGGAAAATAAAAAGTAAAAGGTAAAAGTTTTCGGGTATAGGGTTTAGGTAAAGGTAAAGGGGTAAATAGTTTCGGATAATCAGGTGTGGTATGACCTTTTTCCATCTTTTAATAACTTTTCGAGAAACTGATAACAAGAGAGAGAGAGAGAGAGAGAGAGAGAGAGAGAGAGATAGAGATAGATAGAGAGAGAGAGAGAGTATCATACCTATACCTACACTTTTTTAGGTCATCTACAAAGAAATCCAGTTCCAACATAGTTTCCATCTCTGTTGTAAAACAAGGTCTTGAAGGCCGAGTACTCCCCGAGTAATGGCTACAAGGTAGGTTGCCGAAGACCGAGTATTCTACGCCTAGGCCGAGTACACCCTGAGTACTCTCCGACTAGGCCGAGAACTCCCCGAGTACTCCCGACTCCGACTAGGGAGCGCCTAACGACTTTTGCAACCATGGTTCCCATAGCCGAGATAATTCTAGTTTCATTAGTAAGATTTATACACCGGTAGTATTTTTTTCATCCTAAAATCCGTTTTAATGATCCATTGCTTTCTGCTTGTTTGAGTCTTTTGCGTTTATTTATTTCATTCTCAAATCCACATTTAAAATCCAATCTTGTTAAGTCTTAGTTAAGTCTAACTTTGTTTTCTAGTTGTGTCCTACAGGTTTGGACTTATTTTTACTGTTACTACATTAATAGGTATGCTTTCCTGTCGTGTGGTTTGAATTTAGAATGTCTGGAATTATTACTAGTGTATTTAGATACTTTAGTTTTTTGTAAACCGCTTTCAACACGATTTGAACAAACACGAATCTTGATGATAAACGTTTGTTCCAACTCGACTAACCCTAATATTTTCAAACAACGACAACCCACTCCTTCTTATTTCATTTTCCCCTACGGTTTAATATCAATAAATAAACTAGCATCATACAATAAATTTTAGTACATTTACACTGTGTTCCCGAGTTTCATTAAAGGATGGAAGAGAAAGGATCTCCCTCCTCTTCCCTTCTCTCCAATTCCTTCCAAATTGGAATGATTGAAATCATACTAAAATCCTCTTTATTATCCCTCTCATTCCCTCCCTTTCCCTCCTACAAAAAACTCTGGAACACATTTTTTTCCCACTTCCTTCCCAATCCTTTCTCTTCCATCCTTTAATGAAACTCTGGAACAGAGTGTTAGGACATGTAATTGCATACTCCTAGTAATATTAATGCCTATATCCACGACTCTACACACAAATGTATACATTTATTTAATTTGTTTAAAACTAATTATACCCAATAAACCTATCTACCAATGTTTTTTACATTTAAAACAAGAGTTAATTGCCAATTTAGTCCCTGAGGTTTGTCAAAAATTGCCACTTTCATCCAAATGTTTTTTTCTCATCTGTGTCCTTGTGGTTCCATTTTTTGTCATTTTAGTCAACTACCCTAACCCAGTTAACAAAACCCAGTTGGTAGAGCTCTGCTCTTGCAATTGGGTCGTTGCGATTATGGGTTGGATGTCTGGGGCATTTTTTTCCATACACATCAAACGTTTTTCTTTTGCTATTTTCATCTAAAACCCTTTTTAAATTTATTTTAATTTTCTTTTTAAATAATCTCTCACAACCTTCACACTGGACCAATGGCTTTTCGATCTTTGAATCCAAACAAACAAAACATGCATCATCTGGATGGTTATTATCAATAGCATCCCCACCTAGTAACTCCTATACAATCCAAAACTTTTCATTCTTACAGAGGACCGCTTCCCTTTTTAGCCTTGCAGCAACCGTACCAAGAATATCAATAGCAATGGAGTGAGCAGCGATGTCTTTTGATTTCAGCCCAGCATTTTGTAGCAGTAAGACACAAAGAACCTGAAGCAACTTTCATTAACAACAAAAACACACGAAAAGAGCCTGCAAGTTTTACAGATAAATAGATGATACCTCCAAAATATGAGTCGACGCAGGATCTTTAGGCAATCACCCCTCGCCACAGCCTCCATTCAATTAAACTAGTGATGAAACAAAAATGGGGAAATCGATTGGTGATGAAATATGACCTAATTCCCGTTTTTGTTCCAGGTTTGGGGTTGAAACCCTAGATATGATCCAGATTTAGGGGTGATGAAATATAACCCGGTTCCAGTTTGGTGGTGTCGTGTTGGTAGTGGGTGAGGAATGGTGGTGGGTGTAGCAGGTTGGTGTTAGGTTTAGGTGTTGATGCCGACAATTGGTGGAGGTGGTGGTGGGCTGGGTGACGACGGTGGCAACAGGGGCTCGATATTGGTATAGCTTCATCCCTGACTGTAAATTAGTTTATTTGAATTGTGTTTTATGCCCAATTAGTGTTTATGTTTGTTGTATAACGGGTTAAAGAAGATATAAATGAATAATTGGGTTAAGTGTAGTTGATGAAAGAAAGAATCATTTATCTATTGGTCTTTTGATGATTATGGGGAAAGAGCATTGATGTGTGTGTATGTGTATAATTTTTTGTTTATGTTTTTTATTATTTTTTTATTAATTAAATATTTTTTGGATTAAAATGACAAAAGAAAAACGTTTGGTGTGTATGGACAAAAATGCCCCTGAATTAACTGGGTTTCGTTAACTGAGTTAAGGCAGTTGACTAAAATGGCAAAAAATGAAAACCAAATGGACACAGATGAGAAAAAAACATTTGGATGAAAGTGACAATTTTTGACAAAACTCAGGGACTAAATTGGCAATTAACTCTTTAAAACAATAACTTAAGTATCCTACACCCAACCAAGACTAAGCCCGGTCCACAAGCCACCCCACCTTCACCATTAATTTCCATGTACTTCTTGTCAACTAGGATCCCCATTTGACTAAACAGCCTAGTACAATTAATCCACCAAACCTAAACCCCTAAGCCATCTTCTCATTCGGCTGAAAGACCCGAAACCTCAACTCACATGCTTAATTTATAAGTCAACTTTGCATACTACAATTTCCCGTGCACAATTGACACTACCACTTAAGAACCAACACCATAACTCTTATCACATCTCCCTTTTCTTTCCCTCCACTAACCAAGAACCCATGATGTTTCCCATGAAACTTTTTGTTTGTAACCAGTAACTATCAACTCACATCACTTAACCATTCCATTTACTTTACAAGATTTCTTAGCTATCTAACTACAATCACATGAGTTTTCTAATTCTTCAAACCACACCTAACCAAAACTCTATCTATCCGCAAACCCACATGCTCACTTGGTATGAACCTCCAAACCCCATGTTTTTATAGCTATTTTTGGTATGCACACTTGACACTACCATCTAAAAAAGCACCGGGTAGACATTGAAAATATTATGTAAATACACATGTTAACTTGAAAATTGTTTTACTGTCTTACTTATTGATGGGATTGGGTACTGAATACACCATCCCGCGTACCCAAACCCGGCACAACGTCACCACGCGAAAAAAAGCTACGCGCAAGACATGGTCAAGGCTCATTAATGATCGGTCAACAGTCAATGATTGGTCATAACCTGGTCAAGGCGAATATCATGCATGGTCAACAGCCATGCATAAATCACGTAACAAAGCATTAAAGGCGGTACACGATTCCACTATTCCCTTCAATTTAGCTTTCTTTACTTCATCACACTAACACAACTAAGGGTGATGGAGACAACCTAACCACGGTTAGGACTTGGGTAATGGTGGCATACGGACTCTCCTATAAAAGGGGTCACACCCCAAAAGGAGAGGACACTTTCTACTGACCTGGAGAGCTATCACACTTGATAGTATCCCCATTCACCCCGTTTTTGTTATAAACAACTACCTTGTGTAGTCGTCTCCACACCCATACTCTCACTCTTATTTGCAGGAATCTCCAAGCCGTAGCTGTTAGTGAAGGATCAACCCTGTAGTAACTTATAATCTTATCATCCCTAATCGGTGGTGAGACTATTTGTTTCTTCATTGGCGCCATCCCTTACGGTTCTAACAAATCTTTCAAACTAGCAACATGGCTTTTTCAAAAGATACAAACAACAACAATGCTGAGGTTGATGCCACAATCAACGATGAGATCCAAGATGTTACACCAAATACGATCACGAAGAATGTGGCTCAGAAGCAACCGGGTTCGACATTCCAGTTCCACCTAAGCAAGGGGGATCTGCTGGAAGCAAAAAAAAAGAAAACCAACCTATCTCCGGTTGACCCGGACGAGTGGTTGGCCCAGCAAAACTCAAAAACAATTGCTGAATATCAGAAAATGGTTATGAGTCAAGCTAAACTCAACGTCCAAAAGACGTTAAGTTTCGACACAAGTGAGGAGGACTCAGAATCTCCTCGAAAAAACAAAAGTGGCCGTCACGCTAAAGGTTCTCGTCAGGTGGTACGTGGTGGAGGCCGTGGTAAGAATACTCGCGGCCAGGACCCCGTCAACCTGAACGATGAACCAGACGGCTATGAATCAGAAGAAGAGGTGCATCACGATTCCAACAAAAAACAGAACACCAAGTCTGTTGCCAGCAGTCTGGCACTAAAAGATGACGACCTCTACAAACCATACAGACCAAAGACTTTTGCCGAAAGATCGAAATTTTGTGCTCGCATTGCATTGGCACCAATGCCTCAAGAATGCAAGTTACCAAGTACCATCGGGAAATACGATGGTTTGCGCGATCCGGATGATCACCTGCATGCTTTCGACTGCGCAGGAAGCTCTAAGTTATGGCCAGTCCAAGCCTGGTGTCACCTGTTTGTACAAACATTAACAGGGGCAGCCAGAGTGTGGTACGAAAGCCTGCCTGTGGGAAGCCTGGTGGATTTCGATGACCTTATAAGAAAATTCAAGAATCACTTCTCACATCTGCGCAAACACAAGAAAGACCAGGCACACATTCTCTTGTGTACGCGCCACGAGAACGAATCCCTAGAAGATTACATCATCAGGTACAACAAGGAAGCCCTCCAACTAGGCCGTGGAGAAGAACTTACCCGCGCAGCATTCATACACGGGGTAAGAAATGATGACCTGGTGAAATGTTTAACTGGTAAAGACGGCGTACCACAAGCTTGGGATGAAGTAATCGAAGCTGCTAAAGTTTATGCGTCCTCGGAACGCTCTTTCCATCACAACAAAAACACGCACCAGAGTAGCAGCCACCATCAATCATCACACAACAGAGGGAAAGGCAAACAGTCTGTATGGTCAAGAATCTCAGGCACAGCGGAGGAAGGAAAATATTCCTCCGCACAAGATGCAAGAAATATACTGAGTTCGAGAGGGTCCCGTGATCATAAAGGGCACTCAAAGAAGAACTACGAATGGACGCCACTGTCCAAAACGCCATCTGAGGTGCTGAAAACCGAACAGATTCAATTTCCAAAACTACAAAAGCTCCGTGGTGACAGGCAGAACGTAGACAGATCAAAATACTGTGAGTATCATGATGACCACGGTCACATGACAGACAATTGTTACAGCTTGAAGATGGAAATTGAAAACGCTATTAAGTCAGGGCAGTTGACGCACCTGGTGAAGAACATGAGAAGAAAACAGAGGGACAACGCGGATGCAGGAGAGCCATCTCAGAAAATGATACGCAATCTCAATGCGCATCACGTGTATAGCGTTTCCCGCAACACATGCAACATGACACACAGAAATGCAAGCCATAAGCGGACCTTTATGGAAAGAAGAGCAAGTGATAATGCCGAAGGTAAAAGGTGGGGCTTCCTCCACAGATCCATTAATCATCACAGGGGTTGTTGGCCATTATCGAACACGATACATGTTCTTGGATAATGGCAGCAGCACTGATATCATGTACCAGCAATGCTTCGACCAGCTGGACGAGGATGACAAAAGAAGAACAACACCAACCACAGAGCCAATCTCAGGTTTCATCCATGAAACAATCTACCCACTGGGTACGCTGACTTTCCTAGTAACACTCTCAGACGGGAAGCATTCGCGCACCGAAACATGCGACTTCACAGTGCTCCCCGTCAACTCTTCACATGATATCCTACTGGGACGAGAGGGGTTGGCGAAATTCAACTGCAATGCATCTACGCCACATCAGATGGCAGGTTTCCCGACGCAAACAGGTGTTGCGTTCATACGCGGAAACAAAACATGTCATGCCACAGAAGCGTCGAGGCCTTCAAAGCAAACAAAGCCAACTGTCATAACCGAACCGGAAAAATGGGTTATTAACCCTATATTCCCGGAACAGACAGTTGTCATCGGCCATTAAATCTCTGACCCCATTCGCACTCACTTGAAGCAGTTGTTAACGAAGAACATGGATATCTTCGCCTTCAAACCATCAGACATGGTTTGTGTCCCGCGACACATCGCGGAACACAAGCTCAACGTCTACAGAAACGCTGAGCCAATAGCCCAGAAAAAGCGCAGTATGGGGCCTGAGAAAACAAAGGCGATGAATGAACAAGTGACAGAACTTTTGAAGGCCGGCATTCTACGCAAAAGCAAATATCAAACCTGGGTGGCAAACCCAGTTATGGTGGGAAAATCCAATGGCACATGGCGCATGTGCGTCGATTATAAAGACTTAAACAAAGCCTGTCCAAAAGATTGTTACCCATTGCCCGAAATCGACCTAAAGGTGGATTCTTTGGCACCTTACAGGTTCAAATGTTTCTTGGATGCCTAAAAAGGCTATCATCAAATTCAAATGGCCAAAGAAGACGAAGACAACACAGCATTTCGCACAGACATGGGTACCTTCTGTTACACCAAGATGCCATTTGGGCTAAAGAACGCGGGGGCAACATATCAACGATTAATGGACACCGCGTTTGTAAAACAAATCGGTGTAAACTTAGAAGTGTACGTTGATGACTTAGTAATCAAAAGCAGAGAAGAAGACCAGATGTTACTTGACATCCAGAAGACTTTTGATCAGCTGTGCAGTGTGCGAATGAAACTTAATCCGGGGAAGTGTTCTTTCGGGATGGAAGAAGGGAAATTCCTCGAAGTCGTTGTCACCAAAGACGGTTTCCGTCCAAACCCAGATAAAGTTCAGGAAATCGAGCGGATGCCGTCCCCATCTTCAGTCAAGGAAGTACAAACTCTGATGGGACGACTTGTAGCTTTGAACAGGTTTCTGTCAAACTACGCGTCCAAATCTTTCCCCTTTGTGGACACATTGAAGAATTGTCTGAAGAAATCAAATTTCCACTGGACGGAAGAGGCAGAAGCCGGGTTTCAAGACATGAAGAAATGTTTGAGCAACCTGCCAACACTCACCGCTCCGCTACCGAAAAAGCCACTCACCCTCTACTTGTCCGTCACTGACAAGGCAGTAGGGGTAGTGCTCATGGTTGATCGAAAGGGGGTTCAAACCCCAATTTACTATGTAAGTCGCATGCTGCTTGATGCGGAAACCCGATACTCGACAATGGAAAAGCTGGTTCTCGCGTTAATCCACGCCTCAAGAAGACTGCGCAGATATTTTCAAGGACACCCGATCAATGTCCTCACAGATTTCCGGATCAACGACATCCTGCGCAAACCAGAACTCTCGGGACGCTTGGCAAAATGGGCAATAGAGCTGGGTGAACATTCAATCTCATATAAAGCAAGACCTTCCTTCAAAGGACAGATCCTTGTAGATTTTATAGCAGAGGTCCCAGCAGACAAAGTCGAAGAATGCGTAAATGAAACATCGTCAAATTCGACTACGCCCGATGAAACTCAAATATGGAAACTATTCACCGACGGTGCTTGCAATGACGAAGGGGCCGGCGCAGGCTTACGCTTGATAACCCCGGAAGGAAAAGAATACACTTATGCTATTCGGCTGGACTTTCAAACAACCAATAACGAGGCAGAATATGAAGCGTTGCTCGCAGGCCTACGTATAGCCAAGAGGATGGGTGCTCAACACATTGAAGCGCATGTAGATTCAATGTTGGTTGCCAATCACATTGATGGCACATACGAGGCCAGAGAGCCATCCATGATCCTATATTTGCAACATACCAAAGAGTTGATGAATAGTTTCTCCCACTGCAAAGTCACGCACGTCCACAGAAGCCAAAACAAGCCAGCGGACGCTTTAAGTAAAATGGCGTCCACCGCATTCGATCACATGGAGAAAGACATACGAGTCGAGGTACTAGCCACACCATCTGTTCCATCAAAACAAGTGAACGTGATTCAAACTGGAAAAGAATCCTGGATCACCCCGATCATGGCCTTTTTAACAAAAGGCATCCTCCCATCAAACAAAGCGGAAGCAAGGAAGTTACAACACAAAGCCTTGCACTACGAAGTCAATAATGGCACCTTATATCGGCGGTCTTATCTCGGACCATTACTCAGATGCGTAGATTCCGCGGAAGCCACATATCTAATAAAAGATATTCACGAGGGCACATGCGGATTACACGCAGGCCCAAGAATGGTCGTGGCCAAACTTATGAATGCGGGATACTTCTGGCGCGGAATGCACCTCGATGCGGTTAAAGAGCTGCGAAAATGTGACGCATGCCAGCGACATGCGCCCGGAACACTTAGACCGAAGAACAACTTGATACCAGTGACCACAGCATGGCCATTTCAAAAATGGGCCATAGATCTCGTGGGACCCTTTCCCACAGCGCCTGGCAATGTTAAGTACTTAGTCGTTGCCATTGACTACTTCACAAAATGGGTAGAGCCAAAGACATTGGCCACGATTGACGGACGGAACATCAAGAAATTCATTTGGGAGTTTATCATTTGCAGATTCGGTCTACCGATGGAGATTGTAAGCGACAACGGAACGCAGTTTGCAGACCAACACTTACAAGAATGGCTCCGCTCAATGAAAATCAAACAGATATTCACTTCAGTAGCGCATCCTCAAGGCAACGGCCAGGTCGAGCGCGCAAACAGAAGTATTGTTGAAGGAATTAAGACACGACTTGGAACAAGACGCAGCGGGTGGGTAGACGAATTTCCCCATGTCCTTTGGGCCCACCACACGCTTTCCAAAACAAGCACCAGGGAAACACCGTTCAGCCTAACATATGGAACTGAAGCGGTTATCCCAACAGAGGTTACAAACCCGTCACCAAGAATCTTACTCGCGCAAACAATTGACAATGACAAAGAACTGCGGATGAATCTAGACTTTTTAGATGAACGCAGAGATTTGGCCTATGTCCGAGAGGCCTCATACAAAAGACAACTAGAAAGATATTACAATGCGCGGGTCAAAGAACAAGCTTTCCGCGTTGGCGATTTTGTTTTCCGCAATAATGAAGCTTCGAATGCGGAAAAACTGGGGAAACTCGCTCCAACTTGGGAAGGACCCTACAAAGTCCAAAAGGTATTGGGAAAAGGAGCGTACGCCTTAGAACGGTTAGATGGTTCGCCAATACCACGTACTTGGAATGCAGCTCAACTACGTATATGCTACATGTAATCTACTATTTCATGATTTTGTAATAAGGACTTTATGTCCAACTGCATTTATATTACAAAGAGAGCATTTACCATACAAGCCATTGATCAACAAGTACATTCTACACGGCTAATACATGGATTACCGTTACATATACAAAAATGGGGATGACCAAAAAACAAAATACACCCCATATACATGTTGACTCAACAGCAAATTCAAAAAAGACGTTACCTATACACAACAAACTTCAACATACTGAAAAAAGACAACTCAACCCCTAGCCTTCTTGGTTTTAGTCTTCTTCACATCCCCTAGCTCAGACAATTTCTTCATCTTCAAGGGCTTCCCATCAGAAATACCCTGATCATCCAAGTTATCAGGACGCATGTCCTCTTGGGATAACAGATATGCACAGTACTCTGCTAGACGATCAAGAGCATCTGTGGAAGATTGATTGTGATTAAGAGATTGTGATAGCCTCATGATCCCTTGCATTGCCAAAGCCTCCTTAACACCAAGGTTGTTGTTAGAAGAGCTTGCCGCCATTTTTTGCAGAGAAGAAGATAAAAAAATTTTGAGTACAAAAGAAATAATAAGGAAGATGAAACACACACTTACTATATATAGAGGAGAGAGGTTATGGCCATTAATTACCATTAATGGTAACCACTCAATTACCCTAGAGAATCGTGACAGTCATCCTGACAAATGCCGGCATAACCATCACATCAATCATGAAGTAATCTGTCAGCTTTGGGTGATGGGAAGTAGGGATGACATCAGCAAATGATTAGATAAAAACACGTGGCAGCAAGTTCAAAAAAGTAAATTGTTCAACAGTACAAACAAACATGAAGAAAATAAAAAATTGTTCAACCAAGATTAAGATATTGCGATATATCTTCTGAATTCTTGTCACCAGCCGCAGAAGATGTTCCAGCCTGACCATCTGTCGCTCCTACTTTGGCTGTCTCTTCCATTTGCGCTTTCTCAGCAAGTTCCGCACCAAGACGGTCAGACTTGATAAAATAATTGCGCAACTCCCCCGCGGGATCATCAGTTTTCGCGCAAGCCTCCAGCAAATCAAAGACTTCAAACTTCAGATGCTCGTAATCATCGTAAGCCTTTAGCAACTCATCATCGTACGACTCATTCTCGTACGGACTAGATTCCTTCCCCTTGCCATCCGCATGGTGGCAAAAGCCTTCGGAAAAGCCGAGCTTGATCCCCTGCTTCATGGAAGAACTGGAAATACGAGCAATGACCTCTGTCAGCGCAGGATCGTTCAAAAAACGCTTGAATATCTGCGCAATAAAAGATAACACATCAACAAAATTGCATAAGTCAATAATCAAAACACAAAGGGAAGATCTTATAGCTTACCCTAGCAACTCCATCACTCATCAACCACGCGATCCTCTCATTCGCAGCAACAGCCATTTCAGTAGCTTGCCCAAACAACGCTTGCACCTTGTCCAACTCCATTTTTGCCTGCGTGCAAGAGGACTCCGCCAGGGCTTTTTCTTCTTGATATTGGGAGTTTTCCAAAGCTAACTCTTTTATTTTGGTCTCCGCATCAGACAAAGAAGAAGTCGCGTGAAGAAGTTCATCATGCTGAGCATTATACTTCTGAATAGCATCGGCAAGTTCCGCTTGCTTCTCATCATATGCTGTCTGACTTTGCTCTACCTCTTTCTTCAAATTAGCGTTTTTAAGTTTCAACTCCTTAATGGTGGATCGCAACAGTTCAGTTTCATGGTTGGTCCTCTTACAAGCAACGGACCAAGCCTGAGAAGCTTCGGCTTTCTCCTTCTTTATCTTCTCCATCTCCTCAACAGCATCACGGGCAACTTGTTGATGATTGTAACACCCCAACCGATGGCGGAAACATCGGGATGTCACGTATTGATGATTGTTCAGTAGCTCATGGTAAATAATAAGTTTCATTAATTAATTTAAATACATTACATACAATTGTTCTCCAAAATTTGTACATTAAAATGAATAAATACTAGCTACGCATCTTCAAGTATTAACTCTAATCTTCAAGCAAGTAGAACCTGAAACATGTTAAGTTGAAAATATTTTGGGTCAACAAAAGTTGGTGAGAATTACATAGGTTTTGATTATCGAAATAAAATTGTTGTGCAATTCATGTGTCATGGCAATCTAGTCCATATGTGAAAACATACTAGAAGTAAATCGAGTGCATAATCAACCATTGTGACTGTTGTATTGTGGTACTCCCATACGCTCATGGTTCACTCGTTTATATTGCAGTAACAAACACCCATGCTACCTTTGTAGGAGGTACGTATCCGGGTGGGATTGTCAGTCCAATAGATATCAATGTATACCGTTTGGCTGATGAATGTTTATGCTAGAATTGTGTTTACCCTAGTCATGTTCAAGACATAATGCAACATAGAAATACACATAGACACATTGATGATTGAATTGCATAATTAATGTTGTAACATGTTTCACCCCAAAAATGGTGATAAATAGAAAAGGGGCTATGTAAAACTCACCTTAGCAAAATGTTATCTCTTGAAAAATAGTGTGTTGCCCAAATGTGTCAAGTATCACCCTATAATAAGGCAATAAATATGTCTAAATCTATCTAGTCTACAAATGTATATGTTCTAGGGCTTCGAATTGGGGATAAATGCTTGTTTGATTAATATCAAAAATGTTTGATAATTGAGGGAATATTAATAAATAAATAACCAAAAATCTTTTTGGGAAAATTAAATTTAAGATGGTCACAATAATGTGTTTAAAGTGTAAAAATAATTTTTACAAAATTATTTTCTTTAAAATAGAATAGTAATTCTATTTATAACAAATTGTCAAAATTTAACTTTAATATTTAAAAATATTAAAATTAAAGAATTATAAGTTTAAAATTCATATTTCTATTCTAAATAATCAGAAATAATTTGTATAAAATTTTGGTGCAAAAATATTAAAAATTGGATTTATTATGATTTAATTATGATTAAAACTAACAAAAATTGATTAAAAATATTAAATAAATGATTTTTCAGAATTAAAAATCATTTCAGAAAAGTTTACCATTATATAAACTCAGAATAATTTTTGTGAGAATTTATAAAATTGTTTTGATATTTTAATGGAATTTTATAAATATAATAGAATAAAATTGATTTAATTATTAATTATATTAAATAGATGAATTTTTGAAAACTAAAAATTGTATGTTAAGCTTTTTCACTAGATTAACATAATATAATTTTTGTAAAAATTTTTAAAGGAGTTTTAATATTTTAAAATGAATTTATAAGATGTAAGTAATATATATATTTAGCTTTTGTTTGTTTTTAAAATAAAACACAAAAAAAGAAGAAAATCACCACAGCCGGGACTCGAACCCGCGTGGCTTAGGTGGGTGGCACCAGACACAACCACCTGGTCTAGACCAGTGGTTGTGTTTGGTAGCTGTTTATTTAAAATAAATACCACAAACGTGTTCTTCCCCAATATCCCATACGAGCCCTAGGATTTCTAATTGCACGATTCACACATCAATAACCCGATTAACCTTAGGGCTATTGATGTGTGGATGCCGAAGATTAAAACCCATCCAAACATTCATACTTACAATGTGGAATCGATTACGAACGAACGGTCAAACAACAAAGTCAACTAGAACAGAAAACTTCAAGAACAGAGATTTTTAGTAGAAATTAGAGGTTTAGAAAGAATGAATGGCGAATTGTAATGGTTCAGAAGTGCTCAATTTATAGGGTAGTGGCCTGGGGTGCTCGATTTGGTAATCGTTGACTCACCTTTGAATGTTTACGTGATTGCTTGACAATTATTGTAATGGATTGATGATAATTGTCCGTAACATACGCGTAATAGACTAACGAAACTAATCTACAAATTCCTTACCATGATTGATGGAATCAAAAATCAAGATGAACTCTTTCCTTGTTCGGGTGTCTGTGCAGCGAACCAAAAGGAAACAGACAAGAGCCCTGGGTTGTTTTAAATAACTAATAAGTTGGTTTAGAATCAAAAGGTTGGTGTGGCTCAGTTGGTTACGTGGGTGTGTTTGGTTTGGATAGCCTCCGGTTCGAGCCACAGTAGGGACATGTTTTTTTTTCTTTTAATCAGCGAAGGGGAGGGGTGGAAGACTAATGGGCCGGGTTTGGTTTCCATGGACTTGGGCTTGTTTGGGCGGCCCACTGTTTTGTTGGGTTGGGTTAAGACTATAATAACAAAATCAACTAATAATTTTTGTTGTTTCCACATTATTGTTATTATGTATTATTATTATTATTATTATTATTATTATTATTATTATTATTATTATTATTATAAACCTTTATATATATTTATATATATATATATACACATATATATAAGTGGTAGTAAAATAAAGACTTAGGCACATTATGAATAAAAATAAATAATATACGTATTAGAATTTGAAAATTTCGCGATGTTACAATGATGCTCAATCTCTGTCCGGATATCATGACGGGTGCGCTGGAACTCTTCTTCGCGCCCAGCAACGCGGCTTCCGAATCCTTCAAATTCTGGTAATCTCGTTGAAACTCATTTCCGCGCCTAATAAGAGACCCGAGACCGCTAACACCCAAAGAAAGGTTCATTGCCATATCAATGAACAAAGAACGCCGGTCGACACTGTCCTGGTAATCACGCTCCGCAGGAGGAACAGACATCATGACGAATTCTTACGCATCAAGCGCATTTGTAAATCGAGTTGTGTCAAAGATGTCCCAGCGCGGTTCATATGGTCTAGAGGAATCAGCTCGACGCGATGAGGGCATTCTCCGTCGATGACCGGAGTTACCACCAACACCAGCAGAAGCGTCAGTATAAACCACAGTAGAGTCCACTACCGTGCGCTTGAAGCCGGATGGATTCTCACCAATAATTTCATCCTTTTTCCCACTGTCAAGAACAGCTTCAAATCCTTGTGATGAACTCGGCTCATGCGCCTGCTTCGACAGTGAATCAAAACAACTTATACTCAGATTAGGGGTTTCAGACTCATCCACCCCCTTCCCAACATCCTTCTCCACATCAATCATCAACTCATCCTGGGCAGGCTCACCCCGTGGTGTGACGACCTTCTCCACATCAACAACCAAATCCTCCATGATTGGCTCAGCTTGTGATAGCAAATTTTCATCCACAACCGTTTCGGTTGTACCCATTGTTACCTGCGCGGCCACATCAGCATGCTGGCCAGACAAGGATACTTCCTTCAACACCAAAGATGGATGCTTCTTCCGAGATTCTGCAAAAGGATGTTGCCCTACATAAAATGTTGTTCACAGTATTTCAACGGATTTATCACAAATGACGTAAAGAAGGAAACAAGAATATAAGTACCAGATAGATGCCTCAGCGTCTTCATCGGCAGATTCTCGCGCACGGGCGGAGGTTTAACAGGGATTTCCAGCTTGTCCGTAGACGGCCATGTCAGTGGTTTAAAAATATTCACCGGAATTGCGGAAATAGGCTCCGGTCGGGTCGTCTCTAAATTTCCAACTGAAGACTGGGGAATTTGTACCTGTTTTTGATTCAGCTCGGTGATCCTTTGCTGATACAAATCCTCCGCAACATCATCTGACTGGCGGACAGGAGAAGAACGCCTAGCGCGTTTATGCTCTAATTCCGTGCCAGACTCTGTTAACTCTTCATCAACCTCTTCAATAATGATGGGGGCAGCAGGTGGTTTGGTTCTCTTGCTTGCCACAGCGCGCTTCCTTGATGTACTAGTTCCTGGCGCGGTAACCACATCTGTATAAAATTAAACTATGTGTGAGGAATGAATTCAGAAGTTATAAAGACTAACCAAAAGACTCCTTGCGCTCTGAAGTAACTTCCTCAACATCATTTTTGGCTTTCCTGTGGAGTTGTATACCCGCACCTACCACGAAGAATGCGCTAAATCAGTACGCAGGACGCGTACCTACTGCGCTTCCTTCGCGCACAAAAAGAAAACTAACCATAGTAAAAGAGATGGGTAGAGTTCACAACTTGTCCGGACATATTGCTTCGGAGGATCCACTAGATTGGGAAACAAAAAATTCCCACTCGTCCTCTCAGACAAACGTGGCGCACCTGCGACAACTGGAGCGTACAATACCTTCGCTTCACCACGCTTGGCAAACAATTGAAACAGGGTGACATCTGGATGTATAGGAAACACATGAGCAATAACACAACAAAGAATATAAAACAACAAAGCAAGTATGACTTCAATACCTTTTGGAGGATTTGGGTCCTGACCCTCAGGGCAGATAAGACTGATCCCCAGCAAATTCAAAACACTCTCCGGACATTCATCCATCATCAAGGGAGTAGCATGATCACAGAGTGTCTTGTACCAATCTTGGTCTTTAAACCCCACCATAGGGGGGAATTCAGCAATTTTCTCCTTCAAACCTAACACCATCCATTGAAAAGGTGCAGGAATGACACCATGGTTGACATAGAAAAACTTGTCTTTCCACTCATACATGGACTTCACCTTCTCCGACACAAGTTGTTTAACTTTCCGGCGAATGCCTAAACTGTACCAACCGCTACCACCACGTGCTGCTTCAAGAACATAAAATACGTTCAACCTCTCCCAGGTAGGTTCAATCTCCAATGCTCGGCAAGTGGCCTCAAAGTGCAATATCCGGCACCACCCATAAAGGGTCAACTGTGTAGGATGCACTCCATACTTCAACAACACATCCACCACAAACTTAGTGGCCGGCAGACGGAAACAACATTTGGTAAATGTGGCAGCGTACAATGCTATTTTACCAGGAGGGGCTTTCAAAGCAGTCTTCCCCTCGGCCAGAAGTTCTGGTTCCCACTCAGGCAAAATGCCATATTGGTCAAGGAAAGTCAAATACGAAGCCTTGTCCCACTTAATAGTGGTAGCCTCTATACTTTTTGAAGACTCTTTGCCCAGATCTTTGACGGAATTTGACGTCTTGCTAGACTCTTGAACATCTTGTGATTCTTGAGACATAGTTGGAGAAATACTGGCGTTGGGGAAACAGAGACGTTGAAGAAAGGATTTAAATTTTGAAATAGTTGGAAATGGGAAAAGCCACAATTCAAATCCAATATATAGGCTTTGTAATTAATATGCCTGACGTCATACTCAGAAGAATGGGCAGGCTTTTCGGGGATGAGCCTAATAGGGAGGCGACACGTGTACACCTGAAGACAAACAGACGCCACACGCGCCTCACGCGCCCACTCGCCTGACAACCGCCGCTCAACGTGCCTGCACACGTCTCAACTACAACAGGTCACGTCATACCCACTAGCCATATGGACCATAAGTTTTCAAATGCATGGGGGAACTGACACCTGTCCACAATAAAATAACTGACGTGTCATATCTCATACGGAAAGTTGACGTAAATTCTCATCACCCGTTCTCCGCATATGAACTCCGCAACACAGAGCAACTGGCCTAACTGCAAGACAAACAGCACAGGAAATAAAGCCACACATCTAGTAAGTCCAGCGCCCCTCACATCTCATCGTTACTTCTTAGATAAGAGACACACTGGACTGGGGGGACTTGATGGGATTGGGTACTGAATACACCATTCCGCGTACCCAAACCCGGCACAACATCACCACGCGGAAAAAAGCTACGCGCAAGACATGGTCAAGGCTCATTAATGATCAGTCAACAGTCAATGATTGGTCATAACCTGGTCAAGGCGAATATCATGCATGGTCAACAGCCATGCATGAATCACGTAACCAAAGCATTAAAGGCGGTACACGATTCCACTATTCCCTTCAATTTAGCTTTCTTTACTTCATCACACTAACACAACTAAGGGTGATGGAGACAACCTAACCACGGTTAGGACTTGGGTAATGGTGGCATACGGACTCTCCTATAAAAGGGGTCACACTCCCAAAAGGAGAGGACACTTTCTACTGACCTGGAGAGCTATCACACTTGATAGTATCTCCATTCACCCCGTTTTTGTTATAAACAACTACCTTGTGTAGTCGTGTCCACACCCATACTCTCACTCTTATTTGCAGGAATATCCAAGCCGTAGCTGTTAGTGAAGGATCAACCCTGTAGTAACTTATAATCTTATCATCCCTAATCGGTGGTGAGACTATTTGTTTCTTCACTTATTTTATGACACAATTACAAATCTAGACCTACGGTTTATGTTTCCCCAAAAGTTTTGACAAACACACTACCATCTAAAAAAGCACCAGGTAGACCTGCTATGTTATATGGGATAGATTGTTGGGCAATCAAAAATACACAAGGTTGCAAGATGGAGGTAGCAGAAATGAAGATGCTATGGTGGATGTGCGGCACACTAGGGTAGACCGAATAAGAAATGAGGTTATTAGGGAAAGATTAGGGGTAGCTAGTATATCAGACAAGATAAAGGAGTGAAGATTAAGATGGTATGGGCATGTGAAGAGGAGGCAAATGACGGCCCCGGTTAGGGTAGCGGAAACCCTCATGGTAAAGGGAAAGAGGTGTAGAGGAAGACCCAAATTAACTTGGGATGAGCGGATTAGGCACGATTTAGTAGAGATTTTTAGTAGAGATGCATCTCTCTGAGGACATGGTCGAGGATAGGGCTTCATGGAGGCACAACATCAAGGTTAAGGATTATTAGGGAGGGTTTGGTTGTATCGTAGCGTGGTTCTAGGAACTTAGATTTTGTCTTACACTAGGGGTGGTCCGTATGGGGGGACTTATATTTGAGTGTTTATGGGGCATGTTGTTTATATGGCATATATACCTTTGTTTTACTACGTGACGCTTTCATTGTTTTTATAAATTCAATATAGCTCTGTATCAGTTTTTTAATGTTGTTTGCTTTTGATGGCGTGTTGTCAAGCCGAGGGTCTCTCTGGAAGCAGCCTCTTTATCCGAAAGGATAGAGGTAAGGTTTGCCTACATCTCACCCTCCCAAGACCCTACTCCTAGCTTTGCTAATTGTGGGATTTACTGGGTAAGGTTGTTGTTGTTGTTATAAATCTACCATTTTGGTTTATTTTAACCCATATAGTGTTGGTTTATAAAAAAAATATATTAATTTTGACTATACAAACACAAACACACATACACGATACCATACACACATATATATACGTTGAAAAATTTATGTTTTAAAATGGGTAGCGTTGCAATTTGTTGTCCCTCTATTTGTCATTCTCATGTAATTTGTTACGGTTCCTCGTAAATGTAAACGTTAGATTACCTATATATTTAAAACTTCATATATAAAAGTGTACAATTTCATTCAAGTAAATATTTCGAATAAGATAGTTACTAGGAAGATTATTGGCAAAATATAAGTATGTTTAACTCTATTTTCTCGAATAGTTTCATAAAATATTTGTGTCCTTAAAAACCCAAAGGAAATTTTATTGGGAAAATGACCAAAATAGCCCGTTGACCGGGCGTTTTGCACCAATAGCCCTCTCCACCCTCTTTGGAGAGAGGGGTCACGGTTCCCAACATGCCTGAACCGTCTCCCGAGAGGCTTCCCATTTCAGCCAACAGAGGACCGCCACGTGTCGTTGTTGATCCCGAGACAGACCTTTCTCTCTCCTGAACCCCCTTTCTCTCTCCTGAACCCTCTTTATGTGTACATGGCCGTCGTCTTCACATATAAACCCTCTGAAAATATTTTAGCTGCATTTTCTTATCCTACACCCTCTTTATGATGAAGGAAAAAACACAAAATAAAATCTTCAAACCATTTATGATGAAAACAACAATAAAACCAATCGCATCTGCTCTGCACATTACATTATCATCACAAACTAAGAGTGAGAGGGAAGAATGAGGGCCGGCCATCGTCTCCAAGGTGGAGCTCCGGCCACCGGAACCAGCGAATCAACCCTAAACCCCCACCCTTTCTTCCCTAATAAACCAACACATCCACCATCACTTCATCCTCAAGAATCCGAGTTAGAGAGAGATCTGCGAGAGAGATGGTGAGACCAGAGAGTAGAGAGAGAAAGACGGACAGAGAGGGAGGAAGACGACGGCTAGTCATAGGCTTGCTGAGGGTTCGCCGGAAACAGAAGGGCCGGTCACCGGTCCGGTGACCCTGCTGGTGTGCTGATTCTTGTTTCTTCGTCTTCTCCGGTGAGTTCTCCGTCTTCTCCGACGAAGTTTACTGTTTTTTTCTTGTTCTTCGTCTTCACCGGAGACGTCTTCCGAGACGTCACCGGAAGCGTCTCTGAGACGTCACCGGAGGCGTCTCTGAGACGTCACCGGAGACGTCTCAGGTCTGTCTCACGTCTCAGGTCTGTCTCGGGATCAACAACGACACGTGGCGGTCCTCTGTTGGCTGAAATGGGAAGCCTCTCGGGAGATGGTTCAGGCATGTTGGGAACCGTGACCCCTCTCTCCAAAGAGGGTGGAGAGGGCTATTTGTGCAAAACGCCCGGTCAACGGGCTATTTTGGCCATTTTCCCAATTTTATTACAACATTTTCAACTCGTCGGGTCAACTTTATTAAGTTATGCATGATACTATCCTATAAATGATTTTAATAGATTATATTTACTCGTTGTTAACTTTTAAATCAAACTCAAACATTCAAGCACTACACATACATACACTTATGTAGAATTATATATTTTACACTTCATCAAAAAATATCACCAATGACTCGCCACTTTACTATATATACAAACATCATAACATACAACTTATCTTGTCTCATATATTTTAGTATCACCTCGAACTACAAACAAGGTGAGTATCATAGCCCCTGTTTTACTTGTTTTGTTTTGGAGGAAACATATGCTTCTTACATAATAAATGGTTTTATACATACATACATTCATAGTTACATAGAAGTCCTCTACATGAGTCTAGCCGTTAGCTAGGTAAGTCGTGGATATTGTGAATATTAATGAATCATTTACATAAATAGGGGTTTATTATTTTACAAATTACATTTGGGGGGTATTGGGGGAAAAACTGAAAATGGTGATGTATAGAACCCATTTGGCGGTATCAAAAAAAAATAAAGGTGATGCCGCCAACCCATTTGGCGGTATCAGTGGGTCTTTTGTCAGTGTGTTAATGCCGCCAATTGAAGTAGAGGAATCAACAAAAAATAGCTAGATGCCGCCAACCCAAATGGAGGGATCACCTCTTGATGCCGCCAATCCGGTTTAAGGTGTCATTGATGCCGCCAATTGAGTTGGTGTGTTCTTCAATATTGTCGTCATGATCCCGCCAATCCATTTTCATGCATTAAAACCAGCAAATGAAAATCAGTCTTCACCTGCAAACCATGCAGCCTATAAGACACACTCACAAGGTCTCTAGCATTGCATGCAATGGTCTTGTAAGTTGCAGATGATTTGATAGGCAAATAGTGTTCTTAGGAGTGTAAGAATTTAGGCTTTGAAGGTTATAAAATGGAGGTTGAGGTGAAGAAGGAGCACCACCCACATCCAAGAACACACCATCAACACTACAATCTCCATCTGAAACCTTTGAAATTTATAAAAAATCATACCAACCAAATTCCTCCCACCATGAATCAAAACATGAACTTACACCCTGGTCCCCTAAACGACGATGTGTTGTATCTGCGTGATCGACATCGTGCCTTTCACGTTTTCACAGACGAGGAAAACTTCAATAGAGTTATGATGGTAAAGCGTAGCGATAGAGCAATATGGAGGTTACTTCGTGACCACCCTGTTGTAGGACGGGTTCGTCACCTTATCGATGATGCAGGGTTTGGTGGCCTCATAGATTCTGGTTATCGATACGTTGACCACTCCTTGACAACAGCTTTGGTGGAACGATGGAGGCCCGAAACTCACACGTTCCACCTTCCATTTGGTGAAGCTACTGTCACCTTACAAGATGTTAACGTCTTGTGGGGCTTACCTATTGAGGGAGCTGTTGTGTCTGGGGTAGATGATAATTTGTCTACTGCCGACGCAATAGCCTTGTGCCGGCGATTCTTAGGTGTTACGCCTACAGAGGCCCAAATGTCCGGCAAGTCCGTTTTTGGTACTGTTATTCTTGATAAACTAAAGCAGGACTTTGTTGAAGCAGAGGCTACGGATGAAGAGTGCATTTTTCGTGCTCGTTTAATCCTTTTCTTTTTGATCGGTTCCATCTTACTCCCTGATAATAATAATAATAATAGAATAAATGTTTTTTACTTAAGATTTTTACGAGACCTGAACCGTACAGCATCTTATAGCTGGGGCAGTGCGGTTCTGGCTTGTTTATACAGGCGGCTTTGTGATGCCACCCATCCGGATAGGAAAGCCGTGACCGGACCCATGATGCTCCTTCAAGTATGGGCATGGGAGAGGATCCGGTGTCTCACGCCACGACCACCCTCAAACCGGTTTGATTATACTTGCCCGATAGCGGCTCGGTATATATCGCAAATCCCAGTTTGATTATACTTGCCTGCATGGCATCCCTTTGTATTTTTTTTTTCTGAACACGTTTTTTAACATGTTAATTTTGTAGGTGGCGAGACCGGCGGTTAAACTTCGTAGAGGTGGCCACACACTGCCTCAAGGCATACCGTTCACAGCTACAATCATTGGACGAGGAGATGGTATGTTAGTAATTATTTTTAGTTTTTTGTATGTATTAATCATGCATTTATTGTGTTTTGTTACTGACTTAAGTGTTTGTTTTTAGTTCAACTGGACTCCCTACAACTCGGTTTTGGACCGACTACCGGCAATGTGCACAAACGGGATGGAAAGCTGGAGGAGTTGCTGTCCCCTTATATGCTTCGAGATCGTTGAGCATCATTACCCTCAACGGGTTTTGAGGCAATTCGGCATGGTCCAGTACATACCTCCCCAGATAACCTTAGCCGTACCCACGGCTCGGCTTGAAACACTGCATGCTTTGGGGCGGCAAGGACACAACGGGGCGGACTGGATGAGTAGGCATGAAGCCTACGTCAATGCATGGAATAACCGTCGTAACACGGTTATCCGCTCTGAACTCATAAGGACAGCTTCAACCCAGCCCGGTTATATGCAATGGTATATGGGGCGTACCGTTGCATTTATTGGAAATCCGGGTGTAGCACCGGCCCCAGCTGGCGGTTTCCAAGACGACGGTGCTAGAATCCAGTTGATGGTAAAGCATTTTTACGTGCCTAATTCATACATTAATTATTTTCGCAATTTGGTGTTTCTAACTAAAAATTTTGTTTGCTGCAGAGGGATGCCATGGGTGATATTTACCGGTCATCTCAGGAGGCCTTTAATAATCCTCAGGCATTCGCCACGCAGCTTGAGCGCATACAAAACACGGCGTTTCACAGTATGATGATGTCACACAACGCCGGACACTTACAAAATCCGACGCATCTTACCATGGACGCCGTTGACTTGTCGGCACCTGCACGGCCTCAAAGGGTGCGCCGGCGACGCGCTCCCCGTCAGGTGCCGGAAAACGTGCCGGAAAATGAAGACCAAGCTGCTGGAAGTCACTATGACGCTGGGTTTCGTGCATCTGTTGCGGCCAGCAACAATCAGAACCAGACCGGGGGATATGTCCCGCAATTCATGGACAGTGGATTGGACCAGATGGGAACTCCATTTGGATTGGGTGGATCAATCGTACAGGGAACTGGTCATGTTGGTGGGTCCGGTGGCAGTCAACCGGGGGAGATGGGTCCGCTAGCTAACTTTCGTGCAGGCGGAATTGGCATCGGAGATAGTTGGGCGTTTCCTTCATCACCGGGTTACGTGACGCCTGTTGGACAGGGGTTGCCACGGTTTGATCACGACCTTTTTAGTGATTTTCATTACCATGCCCCGCATAATTCGTGTGATGAAGGACCTTCAAGCCAGCCAGGACCATCGACCACGCTGAATTTAAACCTCTTTCCTGATAACGAGTACGGTAATGAAGGAGCACCACCCGCCAACCAACCACCCAGGAGGCAATCTGAACGTCTTCAGAATCAGGGACCCTCGAACGATCTGGACTGGTTTAACTAGTAACATTGTCGAATTCAAGTGTGTTCATAATTACTTGTTGTAACATTTTTTATAACATTAATTATTGTTTTGCTTTATAAATATATGAACATATCAATCGTTTAGCCACCTGTGATTCGAACATTGATTTGCTTTATAAAATTAAAATCCAAATAAAAGCGTTAAACACTAAAACAAGATTACGTAATCATTTATCGGTGGCCCGAAAACGGCTCCGAGATGTTTTTCTCAAAACCCACACTATGTTGAAAACGGGCCAGGCTGCCCTCTTTGGGCCTCTGTGCAGCCTGGCTGGGCCTGCCGAACAGGTAACCTGACTGACGGACGCGTTGCCCTTGGGTAACACACGGGCGTCGCACGAAGTCCGGGCGGTTTTCGGGTCTCCGGGGCCTGATCCCGGTGGCCCGAAAACGGCTCGGAGGGATAGATTTATTTAAATCAAATAACACACAGACTTTCCATTTTTGGAATGTCTCAAACAAATAATACAAATATGATAGATTTATTTAAAACAAATATTACAAATTTATTTAACAACTGTTTTTCAAAACTAGTCACTCAAACTATACAATCTACGGATTTACAAGACACTATATTTTCCGAGATCACCTATTCCAATATTCTACCACCGTTTCTTGTTGCATAGTTCATTAAGTTTCTGTTTCGCACCTTCAATCACAATTGCTTTGTTGAAATCAACAATAGCTTGTGTTGTGCACCCAGAAACTTCTCTTTTCCAGTCAGCGGGAACTCAGGACCGCATTCAGATTCAAACCCATCTGAATTTGATCCAGGAGAACATGGTTCTACCCGTTGAATATGTGTACCAAATCTACAGGTACCCAATGTTCAAACCAGCCTGCCATACGAAAGTAGTACGGTGAAGAATCGCATCATCCGTTGCCGGACAAGTCGCTAATGACGTGATGTGATTCATCAACACCGGATGGCGTGGGTTTGCCTGGAAAGTAGACCCGCCTAAAGAGCCCGTTGGAATGTCCAGCGTTGGTAGACTAGAGGCCCAATACCCTCCAACGATCCATAACTCTCTAATATTTTAAACTAAACCCTCAATGTTGCATTCTACACGTGTTATACCACGTGTAGATGTATTGAGAGGTGTAGTTTAATGTGGATGTAACACCGATCCAAAGACACCGCTTTTTTGGACCCCAGAAAAGCGATGCCAAGCGGGGGATGAAACGGCAGACGATGCTGTTAAGCATGACTCATCCCCGCCGAAAACAGTTAAAACTCCATGTGAATGTAACATCGACCCAATATCAATAAAAATCCGTACCATCCAGAACAATTGCAGGAAAAGTATTATATCATATATTGGGGGGGTTTATTGTGGTTTGTAGTCTGAATGGTTTGGAGAGAATGGGCAGGGGGCTTATATAAGAAATGAAGCCTAGAACTCAATTGGCGGCATCAGTGTATATGAATGAAATGGCGGCATCAATGTATATGAATGAAATGGCGGCATCAACTTTATTTTCTTAGATGCCGCCAAATGGGTTCTATACATCACCATTTTCAGTTTTTTCCCCAATACCCCCCAAATGTAATTTGTAAAATGATAAACCCCCTATTTATGTAAATGATTCGAATATTAATATTTAGGTTAACAACCCTTCATGTTTGGTGGAGCTAACTTGACCAATAAGTCAAATGAATGCATGATATCCATGACGTTCAGTTTTTGTGACATACATCGATTTGGGGGCAAAATAAACGTCGGATTTGGTTATACGAATCATGGTAGCTAAATATTTTTATATGTATGCTACTCACACGTGTTTTCTTGTACTTTAAAACTTATGAACTCACCAGCCCGTTTGGTTGACACTTTTAAGCATATTTTTAAGGGAAGTAAAGTGCAAGACAAGTTGACAGCAAGTAGGATGCATTGTGAATCCCATGAATGCTACATTTTTCCATAGACATGGAAAATCATCCTTTAGTTGTAATAACTTAAGAGCGTTGTAAACAAGGCAACTACATTCGCTTGTGAGATTGAATGAGTAGTTTCTCACTAAACAATGTATGTGAACCATGTCCATTGCATCCCGTGTTGCCACTTTAGCGGGGTGTAACTATGCATGAATTAATAAGTGTTCGCTTAGTGAAGCAAATACTTTCATCTCAACTATCAATAGGGGGTTACCTTGTAATATTCAGCTTAGGTGTGTGCCTATGGTGAAACCACCAACCATAGATGTATGTATGTGTGTCATATGAATTCAACCGTGATGACTGTTTATCAATAAGATTCATACAATTCCTCATCTATCCCCTTGTTCTTGATTGTTCAATTTCAACACTCATCCCTCTCATATCTATGTTTGTTTCAAGGAGCAATTTGACACGTTCCCAGGACTTACAAATACATTAAACGTGCGATGGGAACAAAAAAAACCAAGGAAATTTGCAACCGCTCATCCCACAATCAAAAGAGAGTAAAAGAAGTAAGAGAAAGTATTGGGTATAAAATATCTTAACATAAAAAGGATATAAAGGATTTTAGACCTTTGATCTAAGGAATCATTGAATGAGATTGAGTGATAAAACTTGAGAGAATTAGAAGTGGGAAATGGTAAAATAGGTATAGCGTACAATTTTTCAACTTCCACCCCTATTTTTTAAACATCCATAACTTTTTCATACTACGTTATTTTTTTTTTAAAAAATATACACCATAAAAAAAATACCCATTGCTGTAGTTTTTTATTTATTTATTTATTTTGCTAGGTTGATAAATTGCATGATTATCAGGTATAGCTTGTGTGATTATCAGATAACTTGCATAACTATCAGGTATAACTTACGTAATTATCAACTTGTGTGATTATCAGATATAACTTGCATAATTATCAGGTATAACTTGCATCATTATAAGGTATAACTTGCGTAATTATTTGGTTTTAGTGGTCGACAAAAATACCATTTTGGCTAGTGTCATGTGCCATGCTCTGAGTCCTTCTTATCCTTTGTATCTTAAGGTCTTTTGTACATTACTAGTAGGAACCCGCGCGTTGTGGCGGGGCTGCACGATGTTTGGGTATACTTAATTGGTATCTATATGTATAATTGATAGATATGTTTAGCTTTAAGACTTGGACATGTAGCTTTAAGTCTTGTTTTATTGGCAAAAAGAGATAACCATAGGGGATATAGTTATATAGTGATGATAAATATATATTATTACTATTATTACTAAAATAGTGTTTGACTTATTATAACTTTATTACCTGTAACTTAAGCTCAAATACATGAATGATGTTGAATAGTTCCTAGTATCCAGACCAACAATATTCTAATTATTTAATAGGGAGTATTTTTTATTCTTTAGTTTGAATGAACTCTAAAAATAGTTAAACAAATAAAAATACGGTAACACAATTGATATGAGTTTGAAAAATATATATATTAGCTTTTAATAGTGTAATTGACATGATTAAAACAATTGTGTTTTCATGCATACAAACCTTCATTGGTTAAAGTTGAAAGAGTGCCACATATACTTGAGATACAATCTGTCGAGCCACTGGTATTTAAAATAGTTGATGTCCAATCTATGAAGGGATATGTAGCAACATTGTAAAGAGGGTATGATGGATCGTATAACCATTTAAGTTTAACATCATCAATGTTGCTAAAAAATAAACATGACAATAGTAAAGCTCCTTTGAAGTTACATTGGAACTTCGCAAATTAAAGGGAAAAGGAATTACTAAATGCATCTAATGATTTAAACTAATAACACAATCAAGAAAAATTGTATATTTGTTGCATCAGTAAGTAACCTTGCTCCACTAAATGGGATACTCTATAAAATGCCCAACGTCCAACCTAATTCCAAGTTTATAGTGTAATTTAATTTATTCTACAAGTTTCTAAATCTTTTTTTATATCTAATGATACTTTATATGGTTACAAATTACAATACAAGAATATGATGAAAGTGTCAGTTTGCATTAAAAACCTCCATTTCTTTGTTTGTCGAGTCCCCGAATGCATCCGTTAGAACAACATCCAAGGAGAAGTTCCTACGACATCATCAATAGTAAAGTTCATTTGAAATTACCTTGGACCTTCGCAAATTAAAGGGAAAAAGAATTACTAAATGCATCTAATGATTTAATCTAATAACACAATCAAGAAAAATTGTATATTTACAATCAAGAAAAATTGTATATCTGTGGCATCAGTAAGTAACCTTACTCCACTAAATGGGATACTCTATAAAATGCCCAACTTTCAACCTAATTCCAAGTTTATAGTGTAATTTAATTTATTCTACAAGTTTCTAATTCTTTTTTTATATCTACTGATACTTTATATGGTTACAAATTACAATACAAGAATATGATGAAAGTGTCGGTTTGCATTAAAAACCTCCATTTCTTTGTTTGCCGAGTCCCTGAATGCATCCGTTAGAACAACATCCAAGGAGAAGTTCCTACGACATGATGCCTGCATTTCATATGTAGTTAGTAACAACATTTTGAGATACTAATGAAAAGAAAGAACTTTGATTTAACAAAGCAAATATATGTAAAACCTAATAAGCTTTATGCACAACCTAAGAAGCTATATGTACAACCTAAAGAATCTATAAAAACATAAAAATCAGTAAGAAACAAATCAAAAGTGGGGAAAATAGAAAGATGAGAAAATGGGCTGGTAAACACCTAATAAAGCGAATAGTGTTTTTCCAAAAAAAGAAAAGGAAGCGCTACTCTAAATCGAAGGGGACTCTCAACATCTTAGCTCTAGAATATACTTGTTATTATGTAGAAGAAGAGGTTTTCATAGAGGAGCATTGAATTGGATTAAAAACCATTGGTAAGTAACCTATGCAAGCATTGAATTAGATGTTTCATTCACAAGGTTGTGTATTAGAGATATGTACTATTATCATTAAAAGTTGTACACGAGGGCATAAAGAGAATAAATGAGGTAAAAGTTAGATATTTGTAAAGAGACCTTTGGACTCCCATCTTAAAATAGAGGTGATTTTACCCTTTTACCCATCTGGAATGCATTAAATAGTAGTATAGATGTTTATCAAAGAAGTAATAAATACATAAATACAGTGGGTTAACAAAATGAGCTTGACCAAGACCGAGTTGGCTTGTTATACACACATTTTTCCGCATACCGTTTGCATCTAATCTATTAATGATATGTAAATGACTATTTTCTCCGTCTAATGATTTACAAAATTTCAAATTAAGGATTCTCCAATGATGCATTTTCTGAAATATATAATTTCGCAAACTTATGTATCTACCTATTAAAGTAATTACAACCCATATAAATATGAAACGTCAAAAATATTTGTTAGTATTTTGGATATAAGTGCATTCGCAAATGAAGAAATTATAGGCAACATTTCCAACATTTTAAAATATTTTCTCTTTTTTTTAAACCACTTTTTTTAACGGTTTAAAGTATAACACCAGACTGAACTACAAAATGAGGCAACATGTAGCTTAAAATCAAACATCAAAAGCGATGGCAGAGACGAACACCCAACTTATCATCCTTCATGTTTGTTTAGGCGTCTAATGATAATCACCCCACAGTAGAAGCGAGAGAGGAAACGGACACTCTTTTTTTTCTAACTTGGAACTATAGTTGGTAGGGGTGAGCATTTCGTGGTTCGGATCCACGAGAACCTTGGACCCAACCCGCGAGAACCTTGGACCCGAACCTTTTTAAATACATGGTCGGTTTCTGGTTCTAGATTTATATGAATTATCGGTTTTGGGTCGGGTCGGTTCCAAACCCACGATTCTAATATTAAGAACCATAAGAACCGTTTGTATTTTAACTCGAAAAAAAGGACTTATTAATTGATTGATAACGTATTAAAAAACTACAATTTATAAAAATGATCCAATAGATATGTGTTGTTAACGTAAAAAATAAAACAATACTTTTCTTTAGTCTTTTCACTTTTTTTACATGTTATTGTAATCGATTTCATGTAATGTTAATACAATACTAAAAAAGAATTTTATAACAATAACAATGTATTTTTCGTAAAATATTTTTTGGTTTGATTTATATGTATAGATACGATATAATCCAAATTTGAATTAAATATTTGTGTATGTTGCTCTGATGTGTGTATGCACGTGTATTTGTGATGTAAACATAACATATTCGCTTAATATACCGAGTGATGAGAACGACAAAATTATTACGAAAACATAAGTCGAGAAACAAAAAAGTGACTTAAAAAAGGAAACTCATGAGCTATTGTTAGAATCATATGGAGGAATTCTTTTACGAGCAATAGGAATATATAACCATCTAAAGGCCTATTACATTAAAAGGTTCTGGAGGGTCAGACCATTTACACGACGCATCAGAACCTTTAGGACTCGAAACCACATAGCCTTTTAAGGTTCGGTTCGTGGTTCCTAATTTCAACAATAAAAGGGTATACGGTTCTGATGGGTCCGGATCAGGTCGGTCGGTTCTGACCCTTTACACAGCCCTAATAGTTGGTACATAATGCAGTAATATGGCTTCTTAATTTTGAAAGGACAATTTGTCAATTTAATGAGGGAAAATATGCAACTTAATAGCATGTTTGGGATTGAGTTTAGAATTAACTTATTAATTTATTAACTTTTTGAAAAAGCCAATAAGTCAATAAGTCATTTTGAAAAGCCAGGATTTGGTGTTTTTCCAAATGACTTATTGACTTATTAGCTTTTACAAAAAGCTAATAAGTCAATAAGTCATTTTTCAACTCAATCCCAAACACCCCCTTAATTTTGGGTTAGATAAATATGCAATTGAAAAGGTTTCCAATGGGAAATACTCTCCCTATTTTTTTTACCATTGTATTTTCTAATGGGCTATATCTTTGTTAGACTAGACTAGCATCCTAGGGCCTAGTCCTCTTAGTCCATTACTATTAGACTATGGGGTATGGTCCCCTTCTCCCTTTCCTCTCCCTTATCTACATCAGCGTCACGTCATCTTCCCCCTTCCCCTCCCCAAACCAGGGAAATGGTTTCCCCTTTTTTCCCCTTCCCCTTTCCTTTATTTTAATACTTTTTTATAGGGGAAAAAGACAAAATAGAAGAAAAAACAAAAATAATAATATTATTATATAGATCGGGGAGAAGGGGAAGATTTCCCCGTTTACACCGAAGGGGGAAGGAGGGGGGCGGTGTTCCCCTTGGGGAAAGCCTCCATGTCACCTATCCCGATCTCCTTCCCCATCCACACCCCTTAGTCTTATCTCAGCCCAAACGATATACTCTGCCGGCCTGCCCATTGATAACTAACATAATTCCACAAAGATTACATATTCATATTAATAACCTTAATTAATCTATATAACTTGTAATAAAAGAATTGAAGATTGATGAGTCGTCATTCAATGAAGGCCTAAGAAAGCCATTTTAATGACATGGCATTCAAGGAGGCATTCTCCCTCTTGAGTGTGTCATGTGTCATGCCATGTGGCAAATAAAAAATATAATAATATAAAACCTAATCTTTTAAATTTAAATTGAGTTATTTTAGGAAAAAAAATTTAAAAACAAATTTAAATTTTTCTCTCTTATGTTTCCTCTCATAATTTTTAAACGTTAATATCTTTTATATACGAGATTTTTTAAAGAAAAAAATTACACCAAATTAACGAGCGTTTTATTATCTTTCCAACGAGTACCATAGTGCTATATAAAAAACGGAGAAAAAAACGACTATTTTTTGTGGGGTTTCGTTCATATAGGAAAAAAACACAAAGTGTTCAGGTTATTTATTAATAATGTTTTTTTATTTTAAACCAGGTTCTTATCTACGATGTTGAAATTCAACCCAATCGCCATGCTTTCATTGAAATTTTACTCTTTTAAAGATGCATAGGTATACTTCATCAAGAGAAGCTATGAGAAAGAATCGCGCAACACTGCAACACATGGTGTCACCTTATAGCAAGGTTATTTTTTTATTTAATTACAAGAGTAATAATTATTACTATTAGTATTAATATTATTAGAATTGTTATATTTTTCAACCCCGGGACGCTCCCGGGATAAAAGCTAGTTGTTATATATAATGAAAAATAGTAATATAGCCATATGAAAACAATTATTAGAATCTCATCTCCTTCTTCTAATAAAGGAGTAGCTAGGGGGACACTTGTCCCCATACTAAAGCTCCTCAATAATATTATACACATGTCAAGCAACCATCTTCTAACCCGGATTCGCGCCCCGACCCATTGACCCGTTTCAAAATGCATTAAAATATGCAATTAATGTCATTTACCACTAGATACAATTGCTCCACACTATTACCAGTTTTCATGTTTTGACTCTGACACCCATAACCGAGTTTTATGACCTTATACATAATTTCGCTGCATTTCAATATGGACAGTCGTAAATTAGGCCAATTCAAGACAAATTTTATGTTTTACATTAACACAACATTAATATAAATTATAATGTATTGCTCCATTCTAAAGTATAATACTTTATTTGATTATAAATTGTTTTAGAAAAGTATCAATCATTCACATGTTCTATATCAATAACAAATATCAAAGTAACTTCCATTTGCAATTATATGTATGAACTTATATGTAAGTTTCATTTTTTCAGCACTACAAGGACTGCCACAAGTTGTAATATACAAAAGTATCATCTTGTCTCCTTAGCTAAGCTTTCTAAAAGTGACATGCATGGATTTGTCATTTATAATACTCCATCCATCCAATGAAAATTGCAATGCTAAAGTCTGTCTTGATAGAAGGAAAGACAAAGTACAAAACAACCATCAAGTTTCAACATTCCAGGTTAATTTTCGCTTGCTATAAGTGGAAATTTCTACCCGTTTGCTAATGAATGGGTCGGCTTCTACCTCTAACAGGTGAAAACAAATAAACCAAATTAAAATGAATGATGTTAAAAGGATTTAAGTGTTTTTGTTTTTAATTCTCATAAGTTTCTAATATCACTTGCTTAAAATTTAGGATATAAATATGCTTTATTTATGATTTAGTATATAATAAGCAAATATTGTAAGGCGTTCTATTTTTTTTCTAAGCATCGCCGCAATAAAATCATGCACTTGATGTTGGATCTTTCTTCTACTACAAAACAACTTAAAAAAATAAGAACAAAGATTATATGGTATACGTTTTTTTTTTCAGTTTGGTTATATCATCTTAAACTACTTACATCTAATATTTATTTATCTATATAATTGTATCATGTCAATCGCTTTTTTGTTCACCATAAATGTTGAACACTATTTCTTCGTATCTAGGGACTATAAGTATCATTGGTGGACAGTTATTATTGAAGATGACGATAATGAGTTTTTTACATAACTGATGGCTGGGGTAATGTGAAACAAGACATGTCAATCAATGAAGGCCAATTTATTATCTTTGAAGTGCTCGATCAATTCACATGACTGATTTTACTCCGTATAACTTTTTGGTGCATCCTCCTCCACCCGTTCAATTTGATGGTGATCATATTATGGGCGCTAATCATGATGATACGAATTGAGAAGATGAAGGTGTGCTTCCGACGCTTAGAATTTGTGATAAAATTGTAGATTTTCTCACACTAAAATATATTATTTAAAATAAATATAAACTACTTTGTTAAGTTTATTATTAATCATCCTGATTTCATTGTAGCGATTGACTAAAGAATGGGCTAAAGATAATGGTTTGGACAAAAGTTAGATCTAAAATTAGGGATAAGGCTGGTGGCGAGTGGGATGTTTGTGTTGGTATTGAGTATTCGATGGGCTATGAAAGATATAATATTCAGAGAGGGAAGGAAGACCTTTGTTACAGAAAGAGGATTGGTTTTTGATGAGTAGTGTGAGTTCAATTGTTTCAAAGCAACATGTATGTTATTACTTACTGGAAATGTGCAATGTCTTTAGTATGGTTGTTTTTTAAACTTTTGTACATCGTCCGTATTGATAATTAGTTTGTAATATTGTTTGAATGTCTGTGTTTTACTTATCGTTTATTTCGTTCATAAACAATATTATGTGTTTTTTTTTTTTTTGCTTCATGTTATGTTTTAAAGAATTATTTAAATTTCAATAAAGTTATTTCGTATGTGTATATCTTTTATCAGTTTTCCATGTCAAGATGCTAGGAAGTTACCATGCTGCAATGGATCTTACGAACATATTCATAATTTTTTTTTGTACTTATTTTAATTTCTTTTGTCATTCACTATTATTATGTTTTGTCAACATTGTATGTTTAACTATGTTTTATTTTTTAAAGAATCCTATTATTTTGTTGGGTGTGAGAGTTTTTTTAATTATTAGGGGCTGTTTGGTTGATTAAGTGCTGAATCATTAAGAGGTCTTAATGGTTAAGAGGTCTGAATGGTTAAGCGCTGAATCATTAAGTTGGATCTCTTAATGGTTAGTTTTCTTATCCCACGTTGATAGGGGAGCCTCATTAAGGTTCAGCCTAGTTCAGCACTTAATAGTTCAGTGCTTAATGGTTCAGCAACATCCCAAATCTTAATGATTCAGACTTAACCATTCAATTCAGAGGCTGAAACAAACGCGCTGAATGCTGAATCATTCAGCACTGAATGGTTAAGAGCCTCATTAAGAGGCTACCAATGAACCCCTTAGATTTATTTGCATCAACTATTTTTCAAATTACATGTTTCACAACCACAACAAAATTACAATTGAAAACTTTAGGAAAAAAAATACTAATTTCTCATGTTGTTTTTCCTTTCATGTTATGTTTAAAACTTTTACCTTTTTATTTTTCTTTTCCTCTACATTAACCTTTAATTATTCAACTTTTTTTAATATATATTGTAGTTAATTATTACCGAAAATAAAAAAGTTAACAAAAAAAAAACATAAACCCTAATATCTATATAAACTATCGTAATAATCCATCCTTTGCCACAATATTCCGAAAATTCAAGACATTCACTCTGCAAAAAAGTTTCTGAATCGCAATTTTGTTTTTTTCTTTTTCTATAATATTACGATTGTTGTTGTCTTCGTTTATACAATTATGTCTATAATATTACAAGACAAGCTTTGAATGTTTTGTTTAGATTTATTATTATGTTACCAATAAAGTTTATGATTAATTTGTTTTATATGATTTCCAAATACTCATGAAACTTTGTTTTGTTTTTATAGGTTATCATGGATGTTAGATTCGCTCAGATGATTGCCAACGGTGCAGTTCTTGATCAAGTTAACTATTGTCAACTTTGTGACGTGCAATGTCTTGACAATGCTCAGTATGTGCAACATCTAAATGGAAAAAAAAACATCGTTCGAAGGTAATAGATGTAAATATCTATATATTTATATAAGTTATATATATATATATATATATATATATATATATATATATATATATATACTTATATGTACGTAAATTTAATTAACTTATTTCTCAATTTATTTTTTGTATAGGTTGCACATTTGACACGATATCTTCTATTGTGCTCTTTGCCATGTGCAATGTACCAGCCAAACTAACTTGAACGCACATGTGGATGGAAAAAGACACAAGAAGGCATCGGAGGCGGCTGGGTTTATTAATTTTATTTAATAATTAATACTTTTTTTCGTAATGTCGTATGTTTTTTTTTCCGGATTTTGTTTTTTGCTATTACATTTTTGTGTTTAACATTATGTTTGGTATTTTTTTTTCATAATAATCATAAGATTTGGTGATTTTTAATGGTGATTTCTTTGTTAATGACTTTCCATATTGTTGTTTTAATGATTTCGTTATTTTTAAATTATTTTTTTTTATGGTAGTTGATTGTTTGATTTGAAATTGCATGAAATAATTTGCAAAACCATAAACAATATAAAATGCCATATAAAATAAAAGGTAATTAGAATTTATTATAAAGTAAACGAACTTAACATCCAAGTGAAAATTAAATTAGGTTAGATGTATAGATATGTAGTCAGGTTCAAAACTTTATGTGAGTAACTGACTCATGATGTAAAATATTTAGACAAACCGGAAAATAATTTAAAAATTTAGACTTTAAGTTGAGTTTTGAAAGTTAAAAGTGGGCCTCTGCAGATTAAAAATAAAATTAAAGGCCTAAACAAATTGATACTTATTTAAAACTAGGCCCAAACACAAAACCATGATGATATTATGCATATCCACCCTTCACTTTCACTTTAGCTAGACGTATTAAAGAGTTAAACTTCAAAAGGTTCTTGTGGTTAATATCCCTATTCAGTTAAAATTTGGTCGGCCGGAGGGTCAGCTGACCCCCTGACGCTCCTGTAGTTCCGTCCCTGATCTTACATATATTCATTCTTTTATGCACACTCAACTTGAATAATAAAACTATTAGTTTAATATTACTTTTTAATTTTTAATTTACTTTGGTTTGCATCGTGGGTACCCACGGGTCGCTAACCTAGTACTTTAATAAATAAAAGACTTAGGGGCTGTTTGGTAGCCTTTTAATGAGGCTCTTAACCATTCAGTGCTGAATGATTTAGCATTCAGTGCGTTTGTTTCAATCTCTGAATGGAATGGTTAAGACTGAATCATTAAGACTTGGGATGTTGCTGAACCATTAAGCACTGAATCATTAAGCACTGAACTAGACTGAACCTTAATGAAACTATCATACCAATGTGGGACAAGAAAACTAACCATTAAGAGGTCCAACTTAATGATTCAGCACTTAACCATTCAGAACTCTTAACCATTCAGAGCTCTTAATGATTCAGCACTTAATCAACCAAATAGCCCCTTAATAAATTTAGAGTTCATTATTATTAAGAGTGAGCCGATCTCGGGTCAGACCGAAAATACCCGAAACCAACCGATATGATATATGCAAGTGAGTCCTTGGTTCCATAGCAACTGATTCTGATAAGCAGGTTCCTTTTGCAAACAATAACTATCAAACTCTAACAATCAAACAACAAAAATCTACATGAGTCACTGACATTTGATCAAACATGCAAAGGGTGTGCCTATGAACAAGTTGCAGGTTTCATGTTCAAATTCGTTTTATTATTCACATATTCAAGATGATTGAGGTAAGATTGATTATAGCTAAACAAGAAATAAAAACAAGTTAACATGAAAACCCACACTCGGGCTCTAGATTGATTGAAACCGATTAACCCATATGGAAAAAAAAAAAAAAAAAAAAAAAAAAAACCAATCCCTACATTCGCCATAAGGTTCGGTGTTTGATCCCTCGTTTTATTTAGAATCGGTCCTCAGGCTGGGTCCGTTATTTCACATTTCGGGCATGGTCAAGCACTTTGCTCACCCCTAATTATGACTTACAAAGAAATAATCGATGTTATAAGCTTTCTTAAAACGAAAATCAACTTAAATGACATTGAAGAAATATACTATTATGTAACTTGTTCCAAGCCAAGCCAAGCCAAACTATACATTTTTGAAGCAATCCATTTTAACGGACCCAATGGCCTAGCTCTACAAAGCATCGATTCAACTTTGATGCAATAACACATGCGGGTAAAGCTCAATCTCCTACACATGTGTAGCTTCCTAAGAACTGCTAGTTACAGTCCATTCACTAAAAAAGTAGCAACTATACTTAATCTGATATTATCAAGAGTTTAAAATATCTATTGAAAAACAAATTGCCACTATTTCCATCATAAATGATTGTCCAAGTTCACAAGATTTGATTATAAAATCCACCATAAAGAGGTGTCAAGAGAACAGTGTAGTAGCAGATCATAAAGAGGTGTCATGAGAACAGTGTAGTAGCAGATGCACTATTTAAGGCAACTCATGGAGACCTTGGTATCATCTACTATTAAATCATGGAGTAATGGAAATAAATAATCCCAACTATTGACGATTGGCCAATAACAGTCCCAACTACGAAAATAACCACTAGCGGTCCCAACTTTCGACATATTAGCCACCAACGGACCCAAACTAACTGAGGCTAACTCTGTTAGTGTGATGCTGATGTGGCATGCTTAGGTGGCAAAATGATCCTACGCGGCATCTTAGGTGGCAAAAATGATCCTACGTGGCATCAGCAACCTACTAACGACGTTAGTAATTAGACTAACTGGGACCATTGGTGGCCAATATGTCGAAAGTTGGGACTACTAATGGTTATTTTCATAGTTGGGACTGTTATTGGCCAATAGTCAATAGTTGGGATTATTTATTTCCATTACTCCTTAAATCATACATAACTAGATGGAATTATGAAGAGCATAGATGTGATCGATAACTAGCAATGGGTAGGTAGTTCACTAGAGTTGAGAAATCAGCTACGACCCTCACAAAAAAGAGTTTAGAGAGAGAGAGAGAGATGGATATAGAATTTATATAGCAGGTAACGGGTCAAATAGGTTGTAGTCAAAACAATTTGTTTTAAAAGGTTACAAAAATGTTTCAAAAGCCTCTCATAAAGTATGTGCTATGACAACCTAGAACAAAATTAAAGAAAGAAATAACTGTGGCTGATTTGCTAAGAGGATTTAAAGCAAATAATTAAGTTCATTTGATGTTAAAACCCTACAGACTGACCTATGGGCAGACTTCAGTGAGACCAAACCAAATACCCTCATGCAAGTGTAATAGACCCTATCTACTTAGGGCAAATATAGGAACAATGTCTTATACTATGCTAATATTCATCGATATTTCATATCTAGTTACCACTCTATACCTACTTTTGGGTTCATGCTAATAGAGAGGTTATGATACATGTGTAAAATCCAACAACTGCCCAAGTCGTCTACGCCAAATAAAATAGAACTACGCATTGTTCACATACATTGTCATGTCAGGTGCATATAAAAATGTAAACTAGAAGACAAGATAAAAAAAAGTTGCGAGATAACCACCGGATTTCAAAGTCGCTAACATTCTCGTAGAATTATGGCTCTGGATACAAGTAGACCATTCTTGCTTTTGTTGAGGCTCGTGGGTACATCATAACATGCTTTGCAATGTTGAGCATATTTTGAGCATTAGTCGTACTTCTAGGTTGGATAGTCATATTTCCAAGTTGCGAAGAATGATCGAGTAGAAACTTTATAAAGAGCAACTCTGGTTTTGATCCATTTAAAGATTTAATTTCTATAGTTTGCAACATGAACAATGTCTGATCTAGACACTCGGGGGATTTCAAATAATTAGATATTAATTCCAGATCATCATTAAGCCCCTAGAGAAAAAAAAAAACATAAAAGTTAAAGGTCTTACCAACCTATTGTTCTATTATATAAGCCAAAAAAAAGTTTAACTAACATTTAGCGCTTTTTACCGTTTGCAGATGTTTTACACGAAGTACTTCCAAATTAGGTGAGTTCCAAAGCATACATAAAGCACCTTGAACTTGATCCAAATCACCAAAACATAAACTTTCAAGCTCCAATTGCTTTAAGCATTTTACCTGAAGTGGAAGCCACTTTGGAAACTTTTCTATAGCCAAAAACTACTCGGCAAAAGTTAGATTGTAACTTACAAAAAGATAACATGAGAACTACGTTAGAATAGAAAAGTGGAAATCTTTTGTACAAACTAAAAAAGTTAGCATATACCTTAAGAAAGTAACCATCAATAGTAAGGGTTATTATGTTGGGCAAGTTGCTTAACATCATAGGTAAATTAAATCTTTTAACTCGTCGAAAATCTTGTATTGATTTCGTGAAACATATATGAACCACATCAAGGCTTTCACTATGCAATAACTGAAGCAACATAGCATCATGGCAATTAATGACCCTCAGTGTCCGCAACTTTTGAGCCTTAATGTTGAAATTGTTAACATTGCCACAACTATCCAGTGTCAATTTCTTAAGTTGTGGAAAGTGGATTACAATTCCACCTAAATTACCCCCAAAATTAACTCTCTTAAGAACAATATCTTCAAGATTCGGAAATCCATGAAACTCTAGTGGTGGCTTGAAGATGCATCTATGTAATGCCAACACTTTCAATTCTAGACATGAGAATACAGAGGACGGAATTTGATAAATCCGATTATAATTTACAATGTTGAGTTCCCTGACATTGTTCCTTGATAGAATTAACATCCATTCACCAACTTCTTGGAAGCTATCAAGTACTATTTGTTTTGGTATATAAAGATGAAATTTCGAAATTGGACCAATATGATGGATCATAATGTGGTTTATAATTCTAATTAACCCATTATGGTGATAAGCTCCAACTTTTAAAAACATTTTAGAGAACTCATAATTAAGAGCTAGTGTCCTCATTCTTGCCCATCTATACCTCCACTTTTTTGATAGAACGCTCGTTCTTACAGCATCTTTGATTGGGAGGCAATCTAGAATTGGGTCTATCAAATCTTCTGACAAGTTAGTAATTATGTTATCGTCAGCCGAAGTTACAAACCTCCTCCTTTGATTCTCTGTTATTAGATATGATTCAGTAAGTGGAAATCGTTTAAAAGCCCAAAACAGAGTTTACGAATATGGAACCATGAACCATGCTAAAAAGAGAATCGTTAAAATTGTTGGAAAATATGCACCAAACTAACACAAAAACAAGAGATGTATGTACTTGGTCGACACTTTTAAAATGAACCATAGCACACAAAATTACTTAAAACTATAAATAATTATGTTAGGAATGTGGAGGCTATTGCCCAAGGAGAGGTCAATCGACCCAAATTCAGGTGACATTTTTGGTGGGTTGTCACATACTGGTTAACTTGTTCCCAAAGTCTATAAGCCTCATCAATTTAGTATATACAGATACATGGATATAGATGGTACGGCCTTTATAATTTCATGTGAGCATTGAATAACATGAATACCTACAAGTTGCACTTATGAATGTAGGTCAGATTAGACTAAGCCACGATGAATAAATGTATCCCATCTTCTTATTTGATAGTATGCAAGTGGAAGTGTTAAAGAGTGAGTATCAGTTCCAACCTGCAGTTCCACCACATCCATGAATACCGTCTGTGACATTGTATGTTGTATGATAACCCATAGGTCCATAGTGGATTAGAAGCACACCGAAGGTCGGAAGATCTATCACAAAGTGGGACAAGTTCTAGATGTTAACCGTCCTCACCCAGAACAGCAGCGGCCGCTATTGTAGTATGCTAAATGTTAGTCGTTGTCACCTAGAGCAGCAACAGTCGTAGTGTTCTCGTGCAGCAGCCGCTGTAGCGTTCGGCACCGGTTCATCACCATGATACCCAATATGTTGTATTATAACCCATAGGTCCATAGTGGATCAGAAGAACACCGAAGGTCGGAAGAACTATGACAAAGTGGGACAAGATCTAGATGTTAATCGTAGTCACCTAGAACAGCAGCAGCCGCTGGAGTGTTCGGTTCCAGTTCATCACCATGATACCAAATGCGTAGTATTATAACCCATAAGTCCACAGTGGAACACAAGAACACTGAACTTCAGAAGATCTAGCACAAAGTGGGACGAGACCCGGTAAGGAAAGAGGGTCAAGAGATCAAGCAATAACCAGAGTATCTAAAGATGTATCAAAATCCTATTTTGTGAGTCTCGTGTGTAAAAGAGGGTTACCTATGCAACAAAGATACCCAGAGCTAGTTTACAAACTCAGAAAGAACACTACGAAAATATTAAGAAAATTCAGAAAGAAAGAAGTGAAAGTTTAGAAGGGTTTTTTTGCAACAATGGGAGCATAATGATGAGGAGTGTTTTAGTCAATCAAAAGAACTAGCAAGCCATCAGAGAAAGTCTCTTTTGTTAGTTAATTGCTTGTAATGCATTGTGTAGGCTCCATGTAAACTTCATATGTCATCATAATGACACACATGTTACAATTGTAAAAAGCAGGAACAAGGAAGAAAGGGTCACAGGAAGGAGAGGTCCTGACTGATGAGTTGAAGCTCGATATAACTTCAATTGGCCATCATGTTGACTCACGAGAAGGGCTTTTCAGTTGTCGTTTAGGAAATTTACATAAGGGTAAGACAAGACGAAGCACAATTTGAATACTGTCAAAGCCTCCAAACAAGAGATTTTTAGGAATGTGGAGGTCGCCTAGAAGAAAGCAACCAAAGTGGTATTTTTGGCATGTTAACTTGTTCCCAGGGTTTGTAACATATACATATATGTGTGTATATATATACACATACACACACATATATATGTGTGTGTGTAAATATATACACGTGTATGTATATATAATTTTGCTTGTACATTAAGTAATAGAAATACTCGCTGGTTACACCAGTGGAAGTAGGTTAAATCAAACCATACCACACAAATACTTGTGCTCCGTCTTTTTATCTGATTGTGTGCGAGTGGGAGTGTTTATTTGTGTGCATCAGGCCAGCTAGTAGTTCCAAACCCGCCACCACAGTTGTGTGTCGGCAACTTTGCGCCGACTTTTGACAGCCACCCAGAACATCAATCATCATTCCTAGTACACCGCACCCCGACCCTAGTACCGCATGTAACCTAGTATTCTCAATTTTAGTTCGTCGTCGTGATACTCCACAATTTATACTAAACTGGACTCTTGGAAAACTAGAAAACCTATTCTAGTATGGAAACCGCATTTTGCTATCTGACTTGATTTCCTCCATAATATCATACCAAAACTATTATAAATTACTAGCAATTCGTAATCTAAACAAAAAAAAAAAAACCGACTCTTCTTTTTCTTTGGGAATAAATAACACCAACGACCTTACCCTGAATCGGAACAGATTTAATAGCATAAGAAACTTCAATCCAAGTAATGATCAGGGAATCGAGGACCATTTTTCTTCCTTGTCAAGGATAAGAACAGTAAGACGGTGGTTAGTTCTTTAGCATAAGTGTTGTGGCAGGCAATGTGCGAAATTGAAAAACCAAGTGGCGGGGTTTTTGGTTAGCAGCTTGGAAATTAGAGCAACAGGTACACTAGTTTTTAGTTTAAAGGTAGGTAACATGTGCTTTAAACGACTTTGAAGCTAAGCAGTTAATGCGGAAAAATATCGGTTATCGGTCAAGGACCGATATTTGATATATCGTTTTTCGCGGTGAGATATCGGTATATGTATATATATCAAGTTTCATAAATAACTAGGATTACAAATGAAATATACAAATCTAGAGGGACTAAAATGGAGAAAGAAAACTTTATACATAACTCTTTCTTAAAAGTTAGTGCTAAAAGTCTAATATTGAAACCTAGAGGGTGTAAAGTGATACAAAGACAAACTTAATTAAAAACCCTAAATAAAAAGATAGGAGATCGCCGCTTTTATCATCTTCCTTTTTTTTTATGAAAAGTCCCTTATCATCTTCCTTGTCTTCAATAGCCAGACTAAATAACAGGTTATGTTCTCCGGTGAGGTATTCCAACTATAACAGAAGTTATCCGGCGAGGCATTCCGATTCGTAACTGCAAGGTATCTTCTTCATCCACATCTCTAGTCAACCATCTTCTTCTGAAACGTGTCTAGAACAAAGAACCAGATATTATCGGTGATATGACCGAGATTTCTGAAGTCAACATCGGCCGAAATATCGCCGATATTATCGGCACCGATATTATCACCGAGATTTGGGACCGAGATTACATATTAGGGCCGATAACCGAGATCTCGGACCGATATAACCGAGATCTCGCCAATATTAACTGCTTAGCTTTGAAGTAATTAGAGTAGTAGGGTTTGTGTTTGTGTTTGTGTCGGGGATTAAACTTGTTATTGATTGGTTCTTGCACACAATAAAAGCCCCCAGGCCCCATCACCGTCCCATTTTAGTGGCCCAATACGCTGCCACTCAGTGTTATTTAGCCATCGACGCGGCCCCGAAACACTTCCTGATCGAGAAAACAACCATTCTTGACCACTTGATTGAAGTACAATGTGCGGCCCACTGCGGATGCAATATTGCTATTGTTTCAACAGTTCCTACCATTGATATGTCTCCCTACATAGGCGTTCAAAGTAGACGTTGAGATTGTTAGCGACCCACTTCAACCTATTATTGTTGCTCCCTCATTTCTCCCTACGTCGGCTACAAAAGTAACATCCTTTTTTGGTTGTGTTTTACCCCAGTAAATTGCCATTTCTTCCCCTTATTTAGCCAATTTCCTTTCTACCATCACTTCCTTTCTTTTCTTTTTGATCCCGACTTTTTTTCTCTTTTCTACCTTAGTGATTTACTTATGACTTCCCTGCTCTTAAACCAAATGTTGAAAACTCATTCCCCAGAATGAACACAACACCAGGAGATGAACGAACTCGCTCAATTTAATTATGATAAACCAAAGCACACAATATTACATTGACCAATGACCCTATTTATACTAACCTCTTGGAAAACAAATAAACCTATTCTAGGGTAGAAACCAAGTTCCCTTATTTGAGTAGATTCGCTACTATCCAAAGTAAATACCATAACAATTATATAAAATGCTAAGATATTTCTACCTAAACAAAATAACTGATTCTTTTTCCTCTGCGCAGAATTAGCGCATTTCGCAGTGCATTGTATACTAATGTAATGTGTTTTTAACATTCTTTAATATCAGTACAGGAGGTGATGGGTGAAGACGCTGTTGACGAGCTAAATCTATGATCCAACTGCTGAAAGTAGAGGGCTTTAGTGTATATTTAAGAACTGATTTGGCATAAAAGTGACCTATTAGAGTCATAAGGGAACATAATTTTCTTCTCTGTCAGGAAATCCTAAATTTCGTTGTTAATGTTAATAAAGCTAGGGTTTCTAGAAATCAGCTTTAGCCTTGATTAATGTGTGTTTGTGTTTTAGTGATTTGATTCAAATAGTAAAGACACTTGCAAATCTAAGCAAGAGATTCATGTTTTTAGAAAGAAAACCTAAATAAAACGTGGAGTGATGATAACAATAATACTTACCCATGAAGTATCTCAAAAGCAATCAAACAGGCCAAGCAGCCACTCGAAGGGAAGGGGAGGACCTACACCATATTTTTTCTTTTCTTTGGCGAACAATACTAAAATGGAAGTAAAAATAGTAGTATTTATAAAGGAAGAGGGTACTGATGAAAGTATTTTGTGGTCGATGTGGGATGCAGTGTTATTTATAAGGTGGGGATGTCTTTGGTAACTTTGGTTGGGTCGATGTGGGATGCAACATATAGTTTTTAAGAGACGCAAACAAGATTCCATACTACACAATTTTTCGAATAAATCAGTTCACAGTTATTCTACGAAATGATATGGTCTGGTTCAGCCGGGTTTAGAGGATTTCTAGGCTCGACCAGTAATAAGGGAAACTAAACCGGACGGCCCAGACAAGACAGTTCGGTTTTAGCAGTTTGGGGCTTTTTGTTTTCCTTTTAAACACATGATTTGATCAGGTGATTAACGAGTCATATTACAAAGAGTTCATATATACATGATGAAATGATAAACAACAGAAACAATACACAATACACAAAACGCAAGGAATATGTTATAAACTTATAACAAAATTGTTGTCTTCAGTTTCCCCATCCTCCATTTAAATTCTTTAGGTTTTCACTCTTCATCAGTGGCGGAACTTGAATTTTTTTTCGAGGGGGCTGAAAGTCACAAGACCATTAAAATGATGGGGCCGGACACAGTACGTATAAAATTTTCAAATGAAAAACGCGAAAAATATACACTACTACGCAAAAAAAAACGGTGGGGACCAGGCATGGTTGCAAAAGTGGCTAGGAGGTGCCAGCTCGGTTGACTGGGGAGTTACAATTACTCGGCCATAGTCGGGGAGTGCTCGGATATGACTCGCCGAGTATTCATCCTAGGCGGGAAGTACGCGGGGATTACTCCTTGAGTAATCGGCGCCTAGGCGCAATTTTTACAACCATGATACTCCCCGCCCTTAATATCCTCCGCCCATGTTCTTCATAGCCTCCAAATTCCATTTGATGCTTGTGTTACTGTTGCACAAGTGATACTACTGTTGTGTGTTCCATACTATGCATACACAAATTCTTGACGCTACCTCTGCAGAATTTAAACTATTCTATAAAATGTGCAGATAAGAAAAGCAGTGCATAACAGATTTAAAAAGCTATGTAAAGCACACGATACTAATTTTAAAAACCATGCAAAAATAAATTAAATGTTAATTAAATTGTAAACCTATGCCAAGTATAGGTGAGTCAATGCATAAGTTGGTTTGATGGGTCGTACTTGTTGACAAGAAGTATCACACCAAGTGTTTCACGAAGCAATGCATATGTTCAAATCAAGTTGTGATTTGGAAAAGGTGACGGCATGGAGAGTCAAGACTAGTCACAAAACGTCACCAACTAGGAATGGTTGTTTATGCATATAAACTTAACCATTGTTTTAGTACCTCAAAACCAACAAAAACTGTTGGGGATTTACAGTAACAAACGAACAAACAACTGGATAACCGAAATCTTTGAAGGCACGTAATCGCTTTCAGATTGAATCAATTCGACAGTTCAATCGGATACAATCAGAGATTGAGAATTTTCTGTATGTTTATGATTGAGAGAAAAGAACCAGAGAGATTGACCAAGAAGAAGAAGAATTTGTAATGAATAATTGGCCCATTAACTGCCTTTTACGCAGCTCGACCCCAGCCAGGGGCTCTGCCGCCCCTTGGACCTTGCTCCCAGGGGAGCTGCCCCCGGACCTTCATCCCTTAGGGGCTTCGCCCCTAAGTTCATAATAAATTCAAATAGGCGTGCACTCCGCACCACCATACCTATATGATGTATTATGGGAAAATGGCCAAAATAGCCCGTTGACCGGGCGTTTTGCATAAATAGCCCTCTCCACCGTCTTTGGAGAGACGGGACACGGCTCCCAACGAGCCTGAACCGTCTCCGAGACCGTTTGGTTTTAGATCCAATGGCCAACCAACACGTGGCGTCTCTAATCCCGAGGCTGTACCGTCTCTCTCCAGACGGGTCAGAACTCTCTCCCAGATGGTTCACGTTTCCCATGCCGGCTGCCCCTTCGGTTCAACCGTCTCAAAAGACGGTTCACCTTTCCCCATGCCGGCTGCCCCTTCGGTTCAACCGTCTCAAAAGACGGGTCACATTTCCCCGTACCGGCTGGCCTTCGGTTCAACCGTCTCTCAAGACGGTTCACATTTCCCAAGTCCGGTGAGTCCCGATGATAGTCCGACGCTTCGGTTGTCCAGCTCAGCCCTATAAATACCGTTCTCCCGTCCCATTCCCGTCACCCCAACACCGTCTAACACTATCCACCACCCCACCACCACCGTCCAACACCGTCTAATTCATCCAAAAATGGCACCGCAAAGATAGACCGAAGAACAGGAAATTGCCCTGATTGCAGCATGGCGTCATGTTGAAGAAAGCACCCACCAAACCAACAAATGGTTCCGAATATTGCACGAATACAATCGGCTGGTTGGAGGGTCAGACCGAACAACGGAGTCCCTTAGCCGGAAGTTGACCGATTTGACCACGAAGTGTCAAATCTTCAACGGGTACCACAACCGGACAGTTCAGGAGGTACCCTCTAACTTTCCCGAAGACGTGGCAATTAGACACAGTCAAAGACAGTATAAAAACAGGGAGCGCAAAGAATTTAAACACGTGTCTGCTTGGCAAATGATGAGGGATCGTCTTAATTAATTTGTAGTTTATTAAACTTTTGTGGTAATCTAAGTATTTTTATTAATGCAATGAATGTTTAAATTTTGTTTTTTATATTAAAGTAAATATTTCATTAAACACACTATACTATTACAATCACAATAAACAAACTATATGATAACATAGGATGGGTAATAATTAAAATTAGACATCATAAAAGATAATTAGGAAGAGTAGCAATTTAGCCAAAACCGATCCGATCCAAATACATAACCGACCGAACAACCCTGGACGTACCGAACGGATAAAATAGACGAACCGTAGGACACGTTGAACGGACAGACCGAAGGAACGAATACTCAGAAACCGGACAATGACCATTGGACAAAACACGGACACTGGACATTAACCATCGGATCTGTTTTGGATAGGTATTAACCCTTGGACCAAGATTAGGCGGCCGACAACCATTGGTCCCTAATCACAACAGTAACTAACCAACGGGTAATACATTAAAATATTATTAAAGTCATATCTCATCAGGCTGAACAGTGACATCTGTCACTGTTCACGCCGAACAAGGCATGGCTCGCCATTAATGCGCCGTCCCCAATACTACTATAAATACCTGGTAGTTAGGCGTATTAAAGCCAACATTAACTCCCCTCGGCATCCGCTCTGCATCCGAATCAACACTAATCAGAATCATTCATACCAACATTTAACATTTGGCGCCCACCGTGGGGCAGAAGTATAAACCAACGAAGGATACCTTGTCCCCACACATGTCTACAGATCCACCACTCGATAACCTTACCCCACCCGTAAGTGAGAATACTCTCTCGGGTTCCACCGTAGAAACCGCTCCGGTTGTCTCCCCGGATCTAGTCCGATCCAACTTCCTCCAGATACGGCAGTTAATGAACGAGTATGTCAGAGAAGAGAGAGCCAAAGGATTGGCCCTTAGGCTATCATTTGATGAAGAACCCTCGTCAGGATGTTCTCAACCCTCACCATTCTCCACCCCAGTACTCACCTCGACGCCTTTAACCCCCGCTTCTTGGTTGACTGACAGCGTCCGAAGGAATTCTATAAACCCGAACACAGTTCACGTTGCCGTAACCGCCCCCACTACACACATCGCTGAACCGAATATACTTACCGCACCACTCCCCGGTACTCCAGAGGAGGACCTAGCCCGACCATACAGACCCTCTGAAGGGTCAAAATTCACTCCCCGGATAGCTAACTTTGTTCCCCCGGTTCGGATAAAGATGCCATCTAACGTCCGAATATATGACGGGACTGCTGATCCAGAAGATCACATTCTACTGTTTGATAGCGCGGCCCGGAATGAAGGATGGCCGATGCCCTCTTGGTGTCACATGTTTGTGCAAACTCTGTCGGGGATAGCCCGAGTCTGGTTCAACGGCCTCCCTCCCGCAAGCCTTGATAGTTTTCAGGATCTGAAGATCCGATTTCTGGACTACTTCAGGCAACAGCGAAGGCATATGAAGGATCCGGTAGAGCTACACAACATCAAGCAGAAGGAAGGGGAGAATCTGAAAGAATTTATCTCCCGGTTCAAGGACGAATCGTTGCAAGTGCGAGATGCGGACGAGAAAATGCGGATATCAGGTTTCCTACATGGGCTGAGAACCAAGCAGCTAGTCGAAGACCTCAATGCCAGGGTACCGGCTACCATGGAAGAAGCCATAGAAAGAACCGAAGCGTTTGTAAGAGGTAAAGAAGCGGCCCAAGCGATAGAATTCAAGAGAAAACCGGAGGAAAACAGTCGGAAAGGGGCCTATCATAATAACGGAAGAAGAGATTCATACTCGCATAAAAGGTACCGAGAAAACGACAATTCTCGGACCGGCAGGAAAGATCAGAACGAAGGAACGAAGGCCAATGAAAGAAAGGGTCTCATCTTTACGGAACTAGTCAAAACTCCCAAAGAGATCCTGGCCTCGGAAGCAGCCAACATCCAATTCAAACCACCGTTCCCCCTACAAAAGACGGCGAAGCAACAAAGCTCCCGAAAGTATTGTGAATTCCACGAAGATAAGGGGCATGATACCAATGAATGTTTCCAGTTGAAGAAACAAATCGAAGAGGCTGTACAGGCCGGACGGCTGGACCATTTAGTCAAGGATATACGAAACCGAAAACGGAAGAGTGATGATAAGAAGGGAAAGGAAGTACTCATGGTTCATCCGGCGATAGCGCTGAAGAGACCCCGAATAATGCTGGAAGTTAGCGGCGAGACAATGCATTGGAGCGAAATTCCTATTGGTTTCCCCTCCATCAAGACGGAAGATGAAAGAGAGGACCCTTTAATCATCCAAGCCAGCATCGGAGGACAGCTTGTCCATCGGGTATACATAGATGAAGGAGCAGCCTCAGATATAATCTACGAACATTGTTTCAACCAGTTACCCGATTATGTTCAGGAAGGGATCGTTCCAGTATCATATCCCTTGGTGGGGTTCTCCGGAGAGCAAGTTTCTCCCAAGGGGCAGATACAACTCTTTGTAAGCATTGGAGAAGAACCTCGGAGAAGGGTAGAAATGCTGAACTTCATAGTGGTCCCAGGCCGAACGCCCCACAATATGCTGATCGGAAGGCCCGGAATCCGGACCTTCGGAATGGTAACTTCCAGCAAACATGGCTTGATCAAGTTCCCTACGTTAGAAGGGATCGCTACCCTAAAGACGATGTGTCGGCACAAAAGAATCGGATACCTGGATGCCGATGAAGGTCAACCGGAACAATGGTACATCAACGAGTGCCATCCTGAGCAGCCCGTCATGGTGGGAAAAACGCTTAGCGAAGAATGCAAAGAATTCTTGTACGGCTATTTAAAAAGAAACATCGATGTGTTCGCATGGGAACCTAGTGACATGACAGGCATCCCTCGGTACATTATCGAGCATCGATTGAATGTAAACCCAAACCGATCACCGGTAGTGCAAAAGAAGCGGTCGTTGGCCCCTGAACGGAGCGCCATCGTGATCACGGAAGTAAAAGCCCTAGAAGAAGCCGGAATCATGAAACCGGTGCGCTATCCTTCTTGGGTATCGAACCCTGTGATGGTAGAAAAAGCCAATGGATCGTGGAGGATGTGTGTTGACTACCGAGACCTCAACGGAGCCTGTCCGAAAGACCATTACCCGCTACCTGAGATCGATTCCAAGGTAGAATCAGTGGCCAGTTTCCGATACAAGTGTTTTCTAGATGCGTACAAAGGGTACCATCAAATACAAATGGCCCGAGAAGACGAGGAGAAAACAGCATTCCATACAAATGAAGGCTTGTTCTGTTACCGAAAAATGCCCTTCGGCCTGAAGAATGCCGGGGCTACCTATCAGAGGCTGATCGATCAGGTGTTTAAAGAGCAAATCGGTAGGAACATGGAGGCGTACGTGGACGATCTGGTCATCAAAAGTCCGGACGAAGAGCAGCTCCTGCTCGACATTGCGGAAACCTTCCGTAACCTCCGAAGAGTGAACATGAAGTTGAACCCTGCGAAATGTTTTTTCGGCATGGAAGAAGGACGTTTCTTAGGACACATCGTTGCTAAGAAGGAGATTCGGGCCAATCCAGACAAGGTACATGCTATCCAAGAGATGCGCTCCCCAAGAACGATAAAAGAGCTACAAAGCTTGAACGGCAGGTTGGGAGCTCTTAACAGATTCCTTTCCAAGCTAGCCGAAAGATCACTACCTTTCTTCAAAGCATTGAAAGGATACACCAAGAGGTCCGACTTCAAGTGGACCGATGAAGCAGAAACAGCCTTTACACAAATGAAACAACACCTGTGCAGCTTACCATCTTTAGTAGTACCAGAGCCCGAAGAAATACTGTTCGTATACCTAGCCGCTGGAGCCGAAGCAATCAGCAGTGTACTGTGCGCCGGCCGACCTAAAGGATTCATGCCCATATTCTTCGTAAGCAGATGCCTTCGAGACGCAGAAATCCGTTATTCCCCGATAGAGAAGCTAGCATTAGCCCTGACTCACACGGCCCGGCGATTAAGAAGGTATTTCCAAGCTCACCGCATCGTAGTTTTGACGAACTCAGTCTTAAAGGAAGTATTGGGAAGACCGGATGTGGCCGGAAGGTTGACCAAATGGGCCGTAGAACTGGGAACGTTCGGAATTGAGTACAAGCCTCGTACGGCTATCAAGGGGCAGGTTCTAGCCGATTTCTTAGTTGAAAACACGTGTCATGCAGAACCAATGGCTATTGATTTGATTAATGATCAACCCGAAAGTTCCGGTACGTACGACGGATGGTGCTTATATACCGATGGAGCCTCCAGCCGTGAAGGGGCCGGTGCAGGGCTCATTCTGGTCGATCCACAGGGAATAGAAACTGCTTATGCTCTCCGATTCAATTTCAAGTGCACTAACAATATGGCTGAATATGAAGCTCTCCTAGCAGGGCTACGCATAGCCCGACAGATGAATATCGAGGAGATTCGAGTGTTCGTTGATTCTCAACTGGTGGCCAGTCAAGTAGCAAAAGACTTCGAAGCAAAAGATGAAAACATGAAGCTGTATGCGGAAGCGGTTCGGGAAGTCATGACCACATTCAAAACGTGCCAAATAATTAAGATCCCTCGAAGCAAAAACAAAGGGGCTGATGCAGTAAGCAAGATGGCCTCGGTGGCCTTTGCCCATTTAACAAAGATGGTACTAGTCGAACAAGTAAACAAAGCTTCCGTGGGAGTCGATAAGCCGGAAAGGATCCTTGAAGTAAGAACAGCAGACTGGAGAGAGCCGATAATAGAAGCCTTAGAGGCAAGTGAAAGTTCGGAAGAAAAAAGTGTGCAACGAAGCAGGTCTTACGAGCTCATCGATGGAGTGCTTTTCCGAAAAGGCTTTCTATCCCCTTCTTACCGATGTGTTTCCCAGTGTGAAGGGATAAAAGTGCTGGAAGAGTTGCATGAAGGGTTGTGCGGAATCCACATGAAGGCCGCATCCCTCGTTACTCGAGCAACCAATCTCGGATATTACTGGCCGACCATGAGACAAGATAGTGAAGACCTAGTCAAGCGATGTGAATCATGCCAGATACATGCTCCGGTACCGAGGCTACCAAAGCATGGGCTGATGCCGATCACTTCTCCATGGCCTTTTTATCAATGGGGAATGGACCTATTAGGGCCGTTCCCCAAAGCAAAGGGAGGGCTCAACTTCTTACTAGTGGCCGTTGATTATTTCTCAAAATGGGTGGAAGCCAAGCCGATCGGCAGTATCAGAAGTAATCAGATTACAACTTTCGTGTGGGAGAATTTGATATGCCGTTTTGGAATACCCGGAAAGCTGACAACCGATAATGGTACACAATTTGCAGACAAGCGATTCCAAGCATGGTGCCAAACCCTGGGTATCCGACAAGTTTTTACCTCTGTTGCACATCCGCAGGCAAATGGGCAGGTGGAACGTATGAACAGAAGCATCCTAGTCGGACTGAAAACCAGGCTGGGAAAGTATGGCAAAAACTGGTTAGAGGAGCTGCCAAGCGTTTTGTGGTGTTTGAGGACGACCGAGAAAACAAGCACGGGACGGACCCCTTTCAGCATGGTGTTCGGAACGGAAGCGGTCATACCAGCCGAGATCGGCCTCCCCACTAAAAGGGTACTTGTCATGAATGATACACTTAATCAAGAAGAGCTGCTGACCAACTTAGACAATTTGGAAGAATACCGAATGAGTGCAGCCGTTCAAGAAGCAAGGTACAAACAACAAATGAAGAAATACTACGACAGGAAGGTGAAGGGAATGACGCTGTTACCCGGAGATTTGGTACTCCGATTGAACGAGGCAAGTCGAAAGGAAAACACGGGGAAACTCGGGCCGAATTGGGAAGGACCGTATCAGGTCACGCAAGTACATGAGAAGGGATCATGCAAACTAGCTACTATGGATGGGAAGGCCGTTCCAAGACATTGGAATTTGGCCCAGCTGAAGAAATACTATATCTAATCTATAATAGTAGGGCCGAGTTAGGGCCAAGTAATAAAACGGCCATTTTGTAATATGCTCCCTAAGGAGACTTGCACGAACAAAGCTAATGAAATGGTATTTTGTGGCCTTACAATACATTTTTACTACGATATTGTAACGAAACGACAGGGCCGGCCCCTCCTAAAAGCCGTAACATGTAAAGGTTCAGCCCCTACGAACATGGCTGATCGAGTCAATGGCTCGATAACAGGGGGAGCCCCTTCGAATTACTCACTAAGGGATCAATCCCACTAAACAAAACATCATGAGTAAAAAAGCGGACCGCTTGACATTCATAACTACTTCAAATAAAATCAGCCGGATGACCGGGCCGATTCAAAATGTAAATGTGCATAAGTATAAAGCAAAGGTGCAAATCGGATCACCGATTCAACCAAAATATTGTAATGTTAAATAAAATCAGCCGGATCACCAGACCGATTCAAAATATAAATGTGCAGATGCAAATCGGACCACCGATTCAACCAAAATACTGTAATGTTAAATACAACCATATCGAAATTGTTTGGCAAATATTAAACCTAAGCGGGAAGGACGCCGGAGGGAGTAGCCTTTTGGACATGCTTAAAAGTCTTGACTTTCATGGATTTGAAATTCTCCACAAACTCGTACGAGGTAGCATCCCACGCTTTCGCACCCTCCTCGTACAGCTTACTCGCTTGCGGATCGTAGCCATCCACCGAGTCTACCTCCACTCCCGAGCTACCAGCTTTAAACCCAACAACTATACCATCATGATAGGCTGAATTGTATAACAGGGACTCCATTTCCCCAAGCGGCTGCAAGAACTCGACCGACTTCATCAGTTTAGATACGGTCATAGGGATTCCCTCGGCAACGATTCGGTCCCTATCGTCTTCAACCATCTTCAGAGCGGCACGGAGCTCGGTGATAAGCTCATCTCCGGCCTCCAGAGCCTTGTCGTAATTTTCTTTCGAAACAGCCCACAACTTCTTCTCCTCAACAGCCTGCTTCACCGTGTCCTGCAATAAAGAAAGAAAAAAAAAAGAAGATAAAGAGCATGTACAAATGCAGAACTATCTACGATGCTAACGTACCTCTAGGCCGGTTCGTTTCTCCTCCGATAAACGCAGACTTTCCTTCAACTCTAGGATCTCCTTATCCCGATCAGATAGGTCGGATCGGAGGGTACCCAATTCTTCCTCATACTTCTTCGCCTTCTTTGCACTGGAGCGTTCGCTTTTCCTTCTCTTTGCCACCTTGGTCTCGAGTTTTTCTATCTCAGACCGATATAACTCTATCCGGCCCCGCAGTTTCTTCTCAATGGCCGCCTTCTTGTAATAACTCTGGATAAGCTCAGAAACGGAACTGAGGGTCCGAACAGCAGATACACCGGCCATCTCAGCAGCCCGTTCCTCACCCAGTTGGCTCAGACGATCGATCTCACCGGGAGGAATGGAGTGGTGGAGGATTTGGTGGCACACAAGTGGATCAGATAGAGTATCACCGTTCTTGACTTTCCATCTTGGAATATAAGTCTCTTCCACGTCATAGGATTCGGAAGACTCCTTGGACTCTTCCACATCATCATCCGCCCTTGCTTTCTTCGACTCAGACTCGCCCGTCGCGGCCGTTTCTTCTTCAACCTGCTTCCTTTTCCTATGGTGCTCCTTTCTTTTGACATTCTTGCTCGCTTCTACTCCAATAACGAATTTCGCAGCGGAAGAAGTGCCTGTAACATCAATTGAAGGGCCGCTTGGAGATCGGACGGCCTGAGGGGTAGGATCAACCGAACCAGGAGTTCTTTCGCCAGCATCCTTTGGGGGGCTCGGAGGAGGAGGGGTCTGATGAACGGGAGAAAGCGGCTTAATAAACCCAGGAATGTCGTCCTTTTCCGTCACAGGAATATCGTACGTCACACCGAGCGTCCGATCCAAAACATCATCTTCATCACCCCGCTTAGCCCGGGATGTCAACTTCATCCCCTCACCCTTCCGTTTCACAAAGCTTAACACACTCATCTCTGCACAAGGAACCGAACAAGACAGTTAGTAATAAAAAACAAAGAATTAAAGAAGAGGGGTCTAAGAAGGGCCGTACCCTTGTTCCCTTTCTTAATTATAGGTTCAACATTCTGGAACGGCCACATTCGGCTGATACCGCATAGAACAAGAATTTGTTCTGGAAACACTTGAAGAGGGGTTGGAGATGCGAGAAGTTTGTCAAAAAGCTCACCATCGTACGTATCAGGCTCCTCGAGAGGCGGATTCAGGGTTTCTTTAGGACCGTGCCATGGCATTAAAAAGGGAACCACGTTATCTTTCATCCAAAAGAACCGGTTCTTCCAGTTCTTAAGACTAGAGTATGTCTCTTTTAGAATCGATCGTTTCTTGGAAAGCTCGCCAACGGTGAACCAATCACCGGCTGTTGTCAAATGGAAAAACTGACGGAACAGGCCAAGGGTGGGCTCTCCCCCAAAGGCGCGACAAGCTACCTCAAAATGGATGACCTTTATGGCACCTAACGGACTAAGTTGACGAATGTCCAACTTATAGTATTGGAGAAATTCTAGAAAGAAGACCGATAAAGGTAACCGGACTGAGGCAAAATCGAAATGACGTGTATAAAACCCCACATGCCCCTCTGGACAATCGGTGATACGATGGTGAGGTTCGGGGACGATTGGTTTATATATGGAAGTATCGAAATATTTCTTACAAAAATTCGTCAACGAAGGTTCGGAAAGAACGGATGTATGAAGGTTCATATCACGACGGCCTACCATACTGATGCAAATAAATAAGAGAAAAGGACAAACCTGATTAATCGGAAGCGGAAGAAGCTCTGCAGCCGATCAAGAAAAGTAAAAACGTTTTACCCGGAGAAAGGGATATTTATAGGGAGCTTTGGGAAGAAACCGAGGACTGGCAAACCGTCACATCATTAAAAGGCGTGACGGTTACGCTCCCAACCAATCTAAGGCTGACACGTGTCAACCTTAAAATAAACCGTCGGTAATTAATGCGATCCAACGGACAAAGGCAACGATTCGGCTCGGCACGACCGATCCAATCCAAAAGCTGAAATTCAAAATAGTTTAATGAGTGTCTTCCTAGTAAAAAACACTCATCAAACTAGGGGGGCTGATAACATAGGATGGGTAATAATTAAAATTAGACATCATAAAAGATAATTAGGAAGAGTAGCAATTTAGCCAAAACCGATCCGATCCAAATACATAACCGACCGAACAACCCTGGACGTACCGAACGGATAAAATAGACAAACCGTAGGACACGTTGAACGGACAGACCGAAGGAACGAATACTCAGAAACCGGACAATGACCATTGGACAAAACACGGACACTGGACATTAACCATCGGATCTGTTTTGGATAGGTATTAACCCTTGGACCAAGATTAGGCGGCCGACAACCATTGGTCCCTAATCACAACAGTAACTAACCAACGGGTAATACATTAAAATATTATTAAAGTCATATCTCATCAGGCTGAACAATGACATCTGTCACTGTTCACGCCGAACAAGGCATGGCTTGCCATTAATGCGCCGTCCCCAATACTACTATAAATACCTGGTAGTTAGGCGTATTAAAGCCAACATTAACTCCCCTCGGCATCCGCTCTGCGTCCGAATCAACACTAATCAGAATCATTCATACCAACATTTAACACTATACTATTACAATCACAATAAACAAACTATACTATTACAACAAACTTCCTAAATTTACTTCCAGAACTAAGAACTTTGTTTGAAGTAATCGAAGTGTCTAACCAACTATTGAAGACTACATCCTAGTGTTAGATGTTTTGTCCTCCACAGCGGTGGTAGTAGCAGTGGTCTACATAGACGTTGTTTCGAATGGTGTATGTGCTCTACACAGACAAGTCCGAGACGTTTCCTCGTTTTATGTAACAATAGTTCTCAGTGAGCACACGTCGAACATCGAGACATAAATTCGGGAAGCGAACGAACTTGCCTCAAATGTAGACCACCACATCATCGATCCATTCTACACGGGTTAAACCACGCGCAGATGGAACAACAATCCAAGTAGCCGTACGCAGATGAAACAACAATCCAAGTAATCGGACAATATTTTCGTAAGCCGGTAGGCTTCGGCTGGGAAAGCAAAAAACGTCATTGGTTTGGAAGATGAAAGCTTTGAGGAGAGCGGTGGGTGCAAATTTCGTTAAGTGAATTGGGGTATTTATATACACTCGTGAGACGGTTCAGACGGTTCAGACGGTAGCACAAAACGGCTTAAGACGACTTGGGAAATGTGACCCGTCTTTTGAGACGGTTGAACAGCCGGCATGGGGAAACGTGAACCGTCTTTTGAGACGGTTGAACCGAAGGCAGCCGGCATGGGGAAACGTGAACCGTCTGGGAGAGAGTTCTGACCCGTCTGGAGAGAGACGGTACAGCCTCGGGATCAGAGACGCCACGTGTTTGTTGGCAATTGGATCTAAAACCAAACGGTCTCGTAGACGGTTCAGGCTCGTTGGGAGCCGTGTCCCGTCTCTCCAAAGACGGTGGAGAGGGCTATTTATGCAAAACGCCCGGTCAACGGGCAATTTTGGCCATTTTCCCATGTATTATTATGAAGATATTGGTCAAACAGTCAATCCAATTACACTAAAATATCCAACAAAAATATCTTCTTATTATTCTGCCATTTTACACTTATCAAAAACAAGACTTATTTATTTTACAGACAATGAAAGGCAATGAGAAACACGGACTAACTTGACATTATAACTATTTATTTTAACAATCGATTGGGATTGGATCTTGGAGGGGGATACAAGAGAAACGGATTGTTTTCTCATCGGGATATCCATAAGATTGTCAAATTATGTCACACCAATTTTTAAATATCAGTACAAACCTTTGAAATGTACGTATGTATCCATACAATTATTCTTAATACTTAATTGGTCGCAATTTAAAATGTATCCCTACACCAGGCAGTACCATTAATTTTATCTACTTTTATTCATTTTGTTGTAGCCACCCTCTCAGAAAAAAACACCTAAGAGAGACAATTGGGATCAGTACATGAATACGTAGGAAGGTAAGTAATTGGAACACTCTGGGACGCTTTTTGTTTCAAGTTTAATCTCTATAGTCCGGTTTTTACCACTATTTCATCATCAATTTGGTTACAACCATGCCACATTTTTTGTATTTTTTTAGAAACCGGTTTATTCATCAACTAGTATTGGAGCCCGCGCTTCGCGGCGGGGTTGTAGGAGAATGTTGGCGCTGATGTATTTGTTACATGATATATCAATTGGTTGTTATATATCATGTAGGGTTTAATCAAATGGTGGTAAAAATAAGCAAACGGTTAAGTAAACATGTTTAGAATTAAAAGTTACTTTTAACTATAATAAGGTAAAACCCGAAGACCTATAGAGATTGTGGAAAATGTCAAAGCAACGCCGTTTTTTTGGTTACGTAATAGGGCTAGATTTAAAACACTCGATTGGAAGGACTGGTGTATTTACCCTTTGGGTTAATTTTGTATGTTGGCGTTCGCTCGTAGATCCTTACTTTGAGGACTCTTCGAGTTGTTTTTAATGAAGTTCTCCTTTCAAAAAAAAAAAAAAAAAAAAACTATAATAAGGTAAATAAAAAATTATTAAATTTTTACTCAGTGTATTGAAGGGTTAATAAAGACAGTGTAGGCTTCAATCTAGACGATGACATAAATAAATCAGTAACACGATTAAGTAAACATATCTATAGTTAGCTTTAATTATAAAAACTTAACTAAATAATAAGTAAAATAAAAGAGATAAAAGAACAAATATTTCTTAATAAAAACTAAAATTTAACTTTATTAAACTTTAACGGCCGTAGATCAAAGTTGGGAAGTGAAAGCTTAGGCCGTTAATAAAAAAAGACCTATTGTTAAACTTCTGTATGTTAAACTTTATTATAATTCATGAGCCGTATGATGAGTTTATTAAAATTTAAGGATAAAAATTTAAATCAATTAGATAAAGAAAATGGTAATATTATAGATAAAAAATTTAAACCTTATTATTGAGATGAACATTATGGAAGTATAATCAAGTTGAAAAAGAAAAAAAAAAAAGTGAATGGTGACCTATAAAATAGTGCCACGTAACCTATTACTGTTTACAATCTATTTTGTTAGTATATAGAATAGAATTTGTATGTTTGTTTATGATAAACTGCTAGTAAGAATTGAAATTAGTGTTAAAACACAAACAAATTAAAAGAAAACGAAAGCAGAAAAACATAATCAACATGACAAATTCATTTTGGTCTTGCATAAACTAGTGTGGAAATTGAGTATAGGCATTTCAAAATAGAATGAAAAATAGAGTAAATTACGGTTTTAGTCTCTATGATTTCCACTTTCAGTACCATCACCAACACCCCTTTGCCCACCGCCTTTGCCCACGACCGTCACTAGCTGTCATAAAAGGCATAATGTTGGGTGAACCCACAAAATCCTTTTTAACCAAAACAAACTGATATGATTTAAAAGGACCCATTTTGACCTGAACCAGTTTGATCTGAACCTATTTTGACATGTTACCAGATCAAAGGACACAAAGTGCTAGCTCTACTAAGTTCAATTCAACTTTTATTAAACAACTCCTTGTAACCTTTATTTGTAAAGCTAAATCTCTAGACATTTTTCTAATATTATCTAATATGGTTGGCCCAAACTCATTGGATTTAGTTATTATCCACTGTAAAAAGCTTATGGAGGTACTGGTTTTAATTCATATTAAACCAGGTGGAATTCTGAGGAGCATAAATGAGATGGAGAACTAGCTGTATGTAGTTAGTTCATTTGAGTTGAGTAACGAGTATATTTAAGCCTTTCAACACGAACAAAACAGGTTGCTTAAAAATGTAGACAAATACACTCACTATACTAGCCAAAGATGCAACCGGTCATGTAAAACACGTTGGTTCAGCTCCCTTGAAAACACACAAGCACTCTCGCTCTCATAAAATAAAAGTTTACTGTCTTTTGAGAAGCACAAGGGTAATATGGAATCTTACAAAAATAATTTCAATACTTTATTCAACACCAATGCAACCTATGTTTAGCTATATCGCATACAAAGGAACAAAGCTTTTGCAACGAAACAAACTGCACCTGCGCTTATACCGATTCAATAGGTTATATCCTATAGATCCGTGAGACCTTAAACAACATAGTCCAAGCAACGCAACATATATTTTCATATATTAAGTGACTATTTCAATGTAACCAGCTAGTTAACTTATTCAAGTATACCCATGAATGCAACCCCATGATCCATACCAGCTGACCCGTTTCAAGTTTCGTGACTCCACCCGTCAAGATTAATCCAACAAAACAATGGACCACCAAAAATGCAAACATGCAATGCAACCTATGTGGAATTTGGTGGGGCTGCTACAGTCCTCAATATGGCTATGGAATTTACAGAAAACTCTGGCAATACAGTCGGGTCTGGTCAAGTTAAAACAGGTCATTTTCTAAAAGTTTCAAACAAATGTTGGAAAGTTATTTACAAGGTACTGTTGGACTAGTTATCACTAGGCCAACAATGGCACGCAGCCAATCATTATGAATCAAATAAGCGGCCCATGTCCAAGTCCGCAATGCCTAGTCTACAGTACACTAACTTAAAGGCACAATTATCTAATTTCAGCTATTGTACTTCCTTTCATTTTTATGGACTTCTCAGCATACATGTGCTAATTGAGCTACACTCATACCTCGAGAGTGAACACTAGAGTTATTTACGTGTTCTAAAAAAGCCGTGATAATCTTTGAAAGGACTTGTTAAATTACCCGTTTTATATAGTGATAGAACTAAGCATTGTCAACATGCGTTGTTCCAGAAAACTGCATATAAAAAAGGTAAAAGAAAAGACAAGATATAAAATTACAAGATAACCACCGGAAGCCAATGTAGTTATACCATCAAATAGAATTATTGTTTTGGATCCAAGTAGACCATTTTTGCTTTCGTTGAGGCTCGTGGGAACATCATAACATCCTTTGCAATGCTGTGCCTTTTCTCAGCATCAGCGGTTGCTTTTGGTCGAATAACTATGCTTTCAAGACTTGGAGAATGATCGAGTAGAAGCTTTATAAAGAGGAGCTCTGGTCTTGATCCTTCTAAAGATGTAATTTCTACAGTTTGCAACATACACAATGTCTGATCCAGATAGTCAGGGGATTCTAAATAACTAGATATTAATTCCAAATCAGCATCAGGCTCCTAGAATAAAAACATAAAAGTAAAACAATGGAATACCATCCATTTTTTCCAAAAGAAAAAAAAATATATTAATAAACATTTAGCACTCTTTACCATCTGCACATGTGTCACACGAAGTACTTTCAAATTAGGCGAGTTTTGTAGCATGTATAGAGCACCTTCAAGTTGATCCAAATCACCACATCTAAAACTTTGGAACTCCAATTGCTTTAAGCGTTTTGCCTCACATGGAAGCCACTCAGGGAACTTTTTTGCTGCCAAAAACTGTGGGGGTAAAGGTGAGATTTAACTTACCGAAATAACATGATAGCTACATCTAAAAACCTTTTGTGCAAACACTAGTTTTTGACTTACAAAGAACAAAGGTCAAACATTTTGAATCAAAGGTTCGTCTCATACCTTAAGAAAATAACCATCAATTGTAAAATATACAATGTTGGGTAACTTGCTTAACATCATCCCCAAATTGAATCTTTCAACTTGTAGAAAATATTCTTTGGATTTCAACAAACATATGTTAAACACATCAAGGCGTTCGCTATGCAACAACGGAAACGACATGGCATCAGGGCAACTAATGACGCACAAAGTCCCTAGATTTACAGCCTTGATGTGGAAATTGTTAACATTGCGACAACTTTTCAGTACCAAACTCTTAAGTTGTGGTAAGTTGATCACGGTTCCACCTAAATAACCGCCAAAATGAATGTTGTTAATATAAAAATGTTGAAGATTTGGAAATCCTTCGAACCCAATTGGTGGTTTGAAGATGCAATTATATATTGCCAATTGTTTCAGTTCCATACAAGAGAAGACAGAGGAATGAAGTGGATAAACTCGATTGGAATTAGCGACGATGAGTGTGTTCACACTGTTTCTTGATAAAATTAGCATCCATTGATCAACTTCTTGGAAGCTATCAATAACTATGTCTTTTGGTATACAGAGAATAAATTTCAGAATGGGGCCCTTATGATTGATCATAATCTTGTTTATTACCCTTATAAACCCATTAGGATCGAAAGCTCCATTTCTTGAGAATTTGATAGAGAATGCAGAACCGAAATTCAGTACAGTCATTGTGGTCCATCTGTATCTCCATTTTCGTGATAGCACGCTTGTCTTTACCGCATCTTTGATTGGGAGCCGGTCTAAAATCAGGTCTATCAAATCCTCAGACATGTTACTGATTATGTCCACTTCAGCAAACCTCCTCTTATTATGAGTATCTGTCATTACATTCAACAAAACCATGACTCAATCAGTGGCGATAGTTAAAAAGCCGAATACAAAGTTTATTAATTTAAATGGAATCTTGAATAATGCCATAACTCAAACAGAATCTCATTAACAAGCAAACTACAGTATAAAGATAGATATCAAGATATCTTGAAACATATAAAAGATTGAGATCCATGCAATTAGGTTTGTCAAATACATAAAAAAATTCACGGTCAATACAGAAAATACAAACAGAAATACATTAAAAAGATATGAGAGAATGAGATACTTACTCATGGAAGCGATCAAGTAGTTTTCTAGCTGAAGAAGGAGAATTTAGGGCTCCAAAAAAAAAATAAACACGATTTGATTTAACTTATTAAACACAAGCTTTTGATATATTAAGCTGGTGGGTGTGGACTGATGGGCCTCCTCTTTTCTTTTATTATTATTTTTTAATTTTTAATTTAATTTTTAATTAATTAAGGAATAATGGAAATAAATAATCCCAATTATCGACTATTGGTCATTAACAATCCCAACTACGAAAATTACCAATAGTGGTCTCAACTTTCAACATATTGGAATATAATGGACCCAAACTAACGGAGGTCTAACTCCGTTAGTGTGGTGCTAACGTGGCATGCCACGTAGGATGCCACGTATGATCATTTTGCCACCTAGGATGCCACGTATGATCATTTTGCCACCTAGGATGCCACGTAGAATCATTTTGCCACCTAGGATGCCACGTCAGCATCACACTAATGGAGTTAGACCTCCGTTAGTTTAGGTCCATTATATTCCAATATGTAGAAAGTTGAAACCACAATTGGTAATTTTCGTAGTTGGGATTGTTAATGACCAATAGTCGATAGTTGGAATTATTTATTTCCATTATTCCATTAATTAATATATATAATCTATAAATCTATAAATATATATAAAAGAATTGATGTTTGCTGACGTATCATTCATTGGTGACATCATCCCCCTTTGAATGTGTCACGTGCATTCTTGTGGGAATTTTTAAACAAATAGATTTATATAACAGATTATTCATTCATCAATGCTCCTTTTTATGTTTCAAAATCTTTTATCTTTTCATAAGATATTGTTTCTTATTATAAAAACATCTTATTAATTTGGATTTAATAATAATAAATTATTATTGTAGAATTATTTAACCTAGGTTTATTATTTGTTCGGATCTAGCAATCTAAGCATTTGATTTTTTTTTTTTTTTTTTTGCTATTTGTTTTATTGATTGATTGTAAACGGTTGAATGTTATTTGCAACTTTGTTCTTTATCTTTCAATTTCCGAGAGTTGTAAAATTGGGATCTATTAGAGAGGGTTTGGTTTGGTAATCATTAAATGACAATCGTGTTGTTTCTTGTGGATCTTTAATCAAGTCTCTTAGGTATGTTGTTCCATGTTGACTTTTATTTGAATTAATAAACTTTAATTTGATTATATTTTTTATTATTTGTCGGTGTGTTGATGTTGTGATTAAAGGAAGCTGACGGAACCGTAACTTCCCTCATACGCCAGTATCCGTGATTTGAACTCAAATTTCGCGGTCATGTCATGTATATAATAGAATATATTTTAAGTTTTAACACTAGTTAAATGGTTTTATATGCTCTTTATAACATGTAGGCAATCATGTGAAATCTTCGAGCGTCTGACATGATAGAATCGTGCTCTGTGGCTTGCCCTGGCTATATAAACGTTAAGTTATCAACACAATGGATAGCTAAGGTACTAATCTTGATTGCTATATAATTATTACAATGTGAAAAATTGCAGGCTTTCTAATACAGGTGGTCTTAAGAAAGGTCATGTCATGTATATAATAGATTGTATTTTTAAGTTATAAAAATCAGATCTTGAAAGAAAGGGATCGGAAGAGAGAAAAAGAGAAATCAGAGATGGAGAAGGTGAAACAGAGGAGGAAGAAAAGAGAGGAATGAGCGGTGGTGGTCTCTGACCGTTCACAAAGAAGCCAAGACGGAGCGACGCCGCGTACGATGGCGCGTCCCTGCTCCCCGACACACGTACATCCATCCTTCAAGATCGGAGATCCGGGGTTGCAAGACCAGTCAGCGATGGTGATTCTGATTAGTATTTGTCAAGATTGGTAAATCCCATAACCTTTCTTAGTTTCACTAATGACTGAAATAATATTAAGTTAAGATAATAATGAAGGATTATGGTTAATTAGTGAAGGATGAATGGTGGGTACGAGCTAGAAGCCGAGTCAATTGGGTTTGACTCGGTCAACAGAAGTCAAAGGACAGAGACTCGGCTAACTGAGGAGACCCGAGAGGTATGGACGAGAACTCGAGCTATTCCGACTTAAGTAGTAATTATCGTGTATGCACGTGTGGGACTTCGACATTGGACCTGACCCGACCTTATGGGCTAAACGACCAATTTGTATTGTAATATATATTATGTGTAAACTTGAAGATAAATGAACTTATATTAGGACCATTGATAGTATAAAGATGATGATGATGAGATATTGAACCATGGACATGAGATATGCATTGTAAAGTTGGACAACTTATAATAAGATACGGACTTCGGACAATAGACATAACTATTGTGTATGTATAACTAAGACACCTTTTGGAACTATTAGAACTTTAATTGACAATATATATATATATATATATATATATATATATATATATATATATATATATATATATATATATATATATATATATAGGGTTATCTTGAGAACGCTAAATATCGCGAGAACCGTGAGAACAAATGAGAAAACCAATCAAAATCATTTTTTTCAATACAAACCTAATTATAATCAAAATACAACATTAAAAAACGAATTTTCTTTCCAAATAATTCATCTTTTCTTGCAAAAACACTTTCAAATTAACTTTTTACACATGTGTAAATGAAACAGTTTACACATGTACAAACAGTAAATTTACACATGTGTAAAAACAATTTATTTCCGTATACGTTAAAATTTTTACGCGTAAATTGTGTTTTTGGAATTGTATCTTAGTATTAAAGATAAGTGTAAAAAGAAAATTTTGATTTGAATGGTTTTAGATGGCGTTCTCATGGTTCACACGAAATATATGTGTTCTCAAATTAACTTTCCCCTATATATATATATATATATATATATATATATATATATATATATATTTACATACAATTGACCCAGACACTTAGGCGTACGTAACCTAACTATGCGAATACATGAGGACATGGATAACTTGACATATGTAGAAATTATAGTAAAATAGATAAATAAGACTATGAGGACTTTAGATAAACCATATAGATATTAAATGATTAATAACTCGACATTTGGAACTCGGAGAACTATGTAAACAACGTATCATAAACATCGGTTATTTAGTTACTAGTAGGACATAAGATGATGAACTCGACAATTAGAAGTTGGGATAATGAACCTAAGCGTGCCCACACGTGTAACCGCGATATTGGTTACACGCGCTAATACTTGTGATCATAATAGGACTTGGCAAGTAATGCATAGATGGACTCGAGACTTTGGAATACTTGTGATTGTGTGACGTGAAACGCTGCTAAGGTGAGTTCCGTGTACCACTCCCCTTTTTCTGTTTTACTATTTTGGGGTGAACATATGCTTGTTTGTCTAAACTGTGATGTGACAAGATACTAGCTGCCAGATTATACTGACACTCATTAACTCATAGGTGACCCAGTTAATATATGGGTAGTACTACTTAGGGAATCCCCCACGCAAGGTGGACTCGGGACGTCGGGCCCGGGAAACCCTCCACTAAGGTGAAAGACCATTGCGATATATATTTTTCCAGGACCTGTATTGATAGTAGATAGAGTCCATGTTAGGTTTGAGGTGTCGCTTGTACATCACGTGTGTTAAATTGTGTTAAACTGTCTTAAACTTGTTTATGAAATGATAAAACGATTTTGGATCCACGTAACTACTTACACGGACTCACCAGCGTAATTGCTGACCCAAAATCTTTTAAGCATGTGTTCAGGTACTGCAAATGGATGGATGGCAACCGCGAGGTATATGCTTGCTAGTAGCGGATTAGAGGTTATCTGGTTAAAAGATTCGGCTATATGTGTTGCGGTTAGAGCATCTAGTGATAAGCGGGATAGAGATCGGATCGGCTAGTGGACTACACCTCATTAACTGCTTCGGCGACCGCTGCGATTCGTCCCTGTATAGTTATTAGTGTATTTATTTAAGTTGTGTAATTATATTTTTGGGTTAGAAATTGTATAAACAAATAAATATTAGTTATCGTTGCTTCCATTGTGCAAGTCAATTACAAAACTGTCGTAACGTCCAGCCCCTCCTAGTCGGGATGTTACAGTTGGTATCAGAGCAACGGTTGTGGCGAAATAGGATATCACCAGATATCCTACACCACACCAAAACATCTTAGAGAACTTAGCGTTTAAGGATCCGAGATTACCTAGCTAGGGAATGCCTTGAAATTATATAAGACTGATCGGAACAAGAAACGGAATAAGTTAGGATCGGAAGTACATGAACACGCTAGAATGCTTACAAGGATTTAGAACCAATTTGACTAGTGAACGGACTTTGTTTGACACGTGAATGATGACTACGACGGAGATTACTAGAATAATTTCGTGAGGTAAATTGATGATTACATTTGACGTCATGTAATTGTGAATTTACAGGCTCGAAAAAGTTCTAAGAAATCCGAAGAGTCACCGAAATTGTGAGTGTTAACCATGATAGCCATGAACTTAAGTGTAGAAACGGACTACATTAGAGTCGTGAACAAATACGTGAGATACTCTATGGATAGAGCTTGTTACACTTGTAGTGACTTGGAATGTTTTGATAATAGTACATATATATGTGTATATATATATATATATATATATATCTTCATGACTATATATAGTAGTACTTATATACGCGTCCTATGATCATATGTGAATGGTATAATGTTCGACTAACTTTTCATGACAAAGAAGTGAGCAAATCATGAGAATTAGGTACCTCGCCAAAACTTGGCGCTACAATTTGAAAGAGCCCAAGATACCAAAGAGAACTTCGATCAACCAAGCAAAAGGGTAATCGATAAGTTTATTCTTCCAACCAAATAAGTATTGTCAATCGTATGGTTCGTTATTATATGGTTCATGTTTACGTATATGTTGAGTTTTTGCGTTACCAGTTAGACCAAAGATAAGAGATTAAACCCATTAATTACTAGATCATTTCATATGGACTTGATTAATATCGATTTCTGCAGATTTAAGTTGAGTAGAGTATATTGGAATCATAACCACAAAACAGGTTTTAGAGATGATTCAGGAATATCAAACGGGAAGGCGGCGACCTAGGCTCAAGAGTGTATAAAAAGAACATAACCATACAATCTTTGCTAACAAGAGAAAAACCATGAATTGAACTCTTTGAGCATTAAGCTTTATCAAAGTTTTCGTCACTTTAACACCCTATATTAGCTTTAGATTATTGTCAAAAACCTTCGAATTAAGCTTTATAACTATTTAGTTTAGTGATGAATTATCCATATGAGACCTATTAGAATTGTATATGTAGGCTCTAACGTGGGAGTAGATGCGTTCGTGATAATCATAATAAGGGATATTTAATGAGAATAAGACAGTATCGTCAAGGTTAGTAGGAAAAATTTACATTGATAGCAAAATCGATCATATGAGAAATAAGACTTAGGATGCTAAGGAAAAGACTTGCGCCGTTGATAAGGTTATGATCAATATAGTATGTCTAGATAGTTAAATTTTCACAATTCTTAACGTTTCGTCATTATATACTACACCATATACCATAGAAATTATGAAGGTTTAAGAATTCGATGACATGGCCGATGGTATAAACAGAATTAACCCTAGTATTAGGAATACAAACCAGAAAGAATAACATACAACTCTAAGAACATAGTCAAATGTAAGACCTCTAAATTCGGTAAGTTAACCGATATTAAAACATAGATTCTAAGGACTGGAACTTTCATAGGATTTTTGGCTAAGTACATTTTTAAATACATTTTTCTATCAAGTTTTTGGGGAGATTTTCAGTACGTTTACGACGTATCATTGGTGTGTTGGGTTAGCTGCGGTACACCCTATATATAAACACCAATGACACATCAAAAAATGAAATTGAGAATTAAACCAAGAACCAACATTAGTCTATCGATAGTTTGAACCATCTGTTTAAAACCTAAACATAGCATGAGGCCTGGTGTGGAACCACCTAAATTACGAATGGGTTTAAGAAGAGAGTTATGTACGCACGGGTGTATAGACCCGAATAATGAATCCGAGTATGAAGTATACTGGATATGTGTAATGATAGCTCGAAAATAATTCTGAGGACCGAATTCCATTAACGGGGGGAGAATGTAACACCCCGGTTTTGGACCGGGAATTTTCATGCAATATTAGTAATATACGGTAACTAAACGACCAAACACAAATAATAAATAATACGTTTTTGTACGAAACTGAACCGAACCAATATATATATAATTATTATACTTGAGTGTACATTACGTAACCAAACTGATAACCGTAATGAACCCACCCGACAACCCATTTGGTGAGTCACTAGGGAGGACACTTGTCCTCCCCACAGTGTGACAACACAATTTAGAAAACCATGCTTGGTTTTGTAAGAACCATCAAAGGAGCCTCACTATAAAACCCACCCCTCACCTTTTCCCATTTTACTGCTGCCATTTACGAACAACCACAGAAAAGAGAGAGAGAGAGAGAGAGAGAGAGAGAGAGAGGGCAGAGCAAGGTGGTCCAGGGCGGAGCTCCAACAACAACGCAACCCGACGCAACACCCATCCCACCCCCTTCTCCCAACCCCTTCTTTCCTGATAACCGACACACACACCTATCTTCATATTCTTGAGTTAGGAAATCAGATCTTGAAATAAAGGGATCAGAAGAGAGAAAAAGAGAAATCAGAGATGGGGAAAGTGAAACAGAGGAGGAAGAAGAGAGAGGAACGAGCGGTGGTGGTCTCTGACCGTTCACAGAGAAGCCAAGACGGAGCGACGCCGCGTACCTGCTCTCCGACATACGTACATCCATCCTTCAAGATTGGAGATTCGGGGTTGCAAGACCAGCCAGCGATGGTGATTCTGATTAGTATTTGTCAAGATTGGTAAATCCCATAACCTTTCTTAGTTTCACTAATTATTAGTATTGACTAAAATAATATTAAGTTAAGATAATAATGAAGGATTATGGTTAATTAGTGAAGGATGAATGGTAGGTACGAGCTAGAAGCCGAGTCAATTGGGTTTGACTCGGTCAACAGAAGTCAAAGGACAGAGACTCGGTTAACTGAGGAGACCCGAGAGGTATGGACGAGAACCCGAGCTATTCCGACTTAAGTAGTAATTATCATGTATGCACGTGTGGGACTTCGACATTGGACCCGACCCGACCTTATGGACTAAAAGACCAATTTGTATTGTAATATATATTACTAGGTTTGAGACCCGTGGGTACCCACGGTGCAAACCATAGTAAATTAAAAAAATATATTAAACTAAGACTTGTATTATTCAAGTTTAGTGTCCACAACGTAAAGTCTTAAGAATAATGGTTAGCCTGATATTTTTTTCTTATATGAACGTCATGTTTCAATGTTGCGTTGATATGAAGTGGATATTAAAACTAATATATAACTTTGATTTTAATGTCAAAGTGGATAATTTAGGTAACTTATAAATAACGATAACAACGAAAACCGATTACCTATTATGATCAATACTCAACCAAAGTATAACATTTAACAAAAAACCACAAAGGTATAAATACATTTTGTTTTTGTAAATTACCTTTATTATATTTTTATTTTAATGTAATTGTAATTAGGAAATAACTTGTTTTACAGATCAATGTTCACGCACGGTTCAAACCAAACAAAAAACAAAAAAAATTAAAATAATACTTTATTATTGAAGTTGTATATACATAACGTCAATGAAGATAAGTAAAAAATTCCATCAAAATTACTCACATTATTCATAAATCTTGAAAGACTTCTTTGTACATAACATTTGATGTTTTGTTCGTCAGTTCACCATTTTCATCTACTGTAACTATCTTCAGTCCATCTCGACTTCTGACTCTTGATAGCGCAACATACAACTGCTCGTGTGAAAAAACTGGATCCTTCAAATACAACCCAACCCTAGATAAGGATTGTCCTTGACTTTTGTTTATTGTCATTGCGAAAGAAACAACAATTGGGAATTGCCTTCTATTAAATTTAAAAGGAATTTTTTTATCCGAGGGGGATAAAGTAATTCTTGGAATAAAAGTTTGCATTCCAATGTTACTTCCTGAAATGATTTTGGCTTCAATTACACGTTTTCTCATTTTAACAACTTGTAACCTTGTCCCATTACACAAACCGCTTTTCTGATCAATGTTTCTAAGTAACATTACGGGGACACCAACTTTCAAAACCAAACGATGGTTTGATATTCCAGAAAACTTAAGACCATTCAGCACATCAAGAGAAACTAATCTTTCATCAACCTGTTTGTTAACATCTTCTGACTGGCAAACACTATCCGAACTTAGATACTCAACTTCGTCACCAGGAAACATTGAAAGTAATATATCATTAACTAGCTGATTACCCCGAAAGGGTTCCGGGGTTGAAAAATCTAATTGTACGTGATAACCTATTGCAAATGGCTCAAGTTAACTAACCACAAAATCTCTTAATCATTGCATGTTCGTAGTATTCTAATCAGTAATAACTCATATTCCCTAATCTAAAACCTAATCAGTAATCATCTAAAGAATCACTTATGTAAGCTGCAACTATTCAAAAACTCATCACATCTCTCTAATTTCTCACATTCTAATGGCTCTTATAATTCCTAACCTAATCAACTAAACAAACACTTAAGTTGGAAGTTGTAACCATTGCATCTCATTATGCCACGTGGCATAATCAAGAGATGGTTGAGGCCACAATTGAACGTCACGTCAGCAACTATCAATTCTTCCTGGGAGCGTCCCGGGATTAAAAAATATAACCATTCTAATAATACTAATACTTTTTTTTAACGGCCAACGAATCAATTCCGAGCACTCTCGGGCACCCTTTTGGCGAATCAGGTACTCGAGAGTACCCGGGCCACCAATTGCCAGGGAAACCCGACCACTCACCCGCCCGAAGGCACGACGGTGAAATAATCGGTAAAACCAGTCGGGATCAGGACTCGAACCCAAGCCAATGGTCGGGTCATCCCTCATTTCCCCTCCACCAATGTCCTCCAAATGTAGCTAGTGGGAATTGAACCCAAGCCTCCCATAGAAAACTTTAGGCCCTCAACCAACTGGGCTACAAGTGTTGGACAATAATACTAATACTAATAGTAATAATTATTACTCTTGTAATTAAATAAATAAAAAAATAACCTTGCTATAAGCTGATACCATGTGTTGCAGTGTTGCGCAATTCTTTCTCCTAGCTTCTCTTGATAAAGTATACCTAGTAAATTTCAATGATAACATGGCGATTGGGCTGACTTTCAACATCGTAGATAAGAACATGGTTTAAAAAAACATGATTAATGAATAACATGAACACTTTGTGTGTTTTTTTCTGTATGAACGAAACCCCGCAAAAAATAGTCGATTTTTTCTCCGTTTTTTATATAGCACTATGGTACTTGATGACGTGTGTCCTAAAACGACAACGTCTAGACCTCTCGTCAAAAAGATAAGCAAAATAAGTTTGATTATGAGGTTGCCTGACTTAGTGGAGCTGATATAAGGCAGCTGACCTGCCGTATAGGAGCCTCAGGGCAGAAAGCAAACAGTAAAATGTCTTGGAAATGTAAAAAGGGATTTTGGCTTATTATCTTTGCAAGGGACAAAACATCACACAGCTCCATACCTTGTATTGGAAAAGATAAAAGCTGAAAATATCCCAAAAGGGAAAAGTCTCACTGCTGGGAACTAAAAGAGGGTCAAAACACATCCAGGTATGATAGGGAAGCTACCCTGAGGGAGCTCCTGGGCAGAATTCGACTGCCTATATAAAGAGACCCTTGGGTAGACATTCCACACACACACTTCTCACTTCTTCTCTCTACTCTTATACTCTCTACTTCATTATTTCCCAACTCCAAATGAATACATACTTATTCTCACGCCGGAGTCCAAACGCAGGAGGCTCCCTCCTGCGTTAAGGCTAACGGTGTCTGCTACCTTTGTGCAGGTCCCTTCCAGGAGCTTAAAGACCCCCATTCTCATAACCAAATCCAAAACCTTAACTGAACCCAACCTTAAGACTTAAACCTTAACATAATATACCCTTAACCTATAATCCTAAGCATCTCCTAACCTAATACCGGTCATTTTCCTTGTTGTAGCAACAAGTGGCGCCCACCGTGGGGCTGTCGCTACTTTGAACAAACTGTTGAGAGTCTCTACAGTCCCATTTGTTCCTAAGTAACCTCCTTTTGTGATGACTGGTGGAGATAACCGCCTAGGAGGGGGTCTTTCAGAAACTCCGGCCACTAGCCACACCTCAGGTGATGCCTCTGGCCATGAAACGCCTGGAACGGACGGACAACAAGTCGAACCGTCTCTAGGGGACATGCTCAACTTCCAAACACCGCCATCCTCAAGGGCTGTTAACTCGTCTCCTAGGGACGACTTGTTGCTTCCAGTTGAACGAATGGATATCACCCCGGAGGGAGTACGAAGAAATTTCTTGCAACTCCGAGACCTCCTGAATGGTTATGTGCGAGAGGAGAGGTCCAGAGGAGTCAGGGTCAGGTTGTCCTATGACGAAGAGCCTGTTGTCACCCTCTCACCTAGCCCTCCGTTGCTAGGAACCACCACCTCACCAACGACCCAGCGTGACTACACTAACCATCACCCTTACTTGAACAGTCGAGGGGACATTTACTCAGGAGGAGGAGGTCCTAGCAGCTCTGCGCTCTCTCCGGGGACCTCCATACCACTTTCCTATGAAGAAGCTTTAAGATCGTTACCGTTGGCCAGCAGTGCCGTAGCCACCTCCCTTGCGGGAGCAGGAAGTCTTGCCGGAGGATTCGTCGTTCCTCCAGGAGCTATGTATCCTAACTACTCACAGTCTCAATACTTCCCCATATGGCCGGGAGGATATCCCTGGCAGTATCCTTTGCCTTTGAACCAAGTACCAGTAACTCCCCCTGTGGGAGGGCAAGGTCCCATGACCTCTCAACCCTTGGTTCAAACTCCTGTAGCTGAAGTTAGAGCAGAAACTACACCTTCTAAGCCGTACCGACCTAAGTCATTGGAATGCTTTGCTGAACACATCGCCCATTTCGATTTCCCCAACAAGATCAAGATGCCAGCTAATGTGAAAACATACGACGGCACAGAAGACCCAGATGACCACTTGAACGTCTTCTCTGGGGCAGCCACTGTAGAAAAATGGAACGATGCCGAGTGCTGCCACATGTTCATGCAGACCTTGGTAGGACCAGCTCGCCTATGGTTCAGTGGCCTACCGTCTCGAAGCATTTCCTCGTTTGATGATTTAAGGAGAGGTTTCACCTCAAACCTTAACCCCCTCAGGAAGTGTACCAAAGACGCCGCCATATTGCATCAAATCCAACAAGGGGAGCATGAAAACCTCCGTAGTTTCATCGAACGGTACAAGAGGGAAGGTCTGCAGTATAGTGGTGCCACCGAGAAGATCCGGGTGTCGGGATTCATGGGAGCCATTCGTCCCAAGAAGTTGCTAAGAAGATTTCATGAAGACGTTCCCCAAACCATGGAGGAGGCTTTCGAAAGAGCAGAAGCCTTCCTCAGGGGAGAGGAAGCACTGACTCGACAAGACACCAGGAAGAGGGATCGAGGAAGCTGGAGAGACAGCTCAACGAGCTCCCGGAGACCTCACTTTCAACCCTACAATGAAAGACGATCGGGAAGATCCTATGACAATCAAAGGGGAGAAGAAAGACGACGATCCCCAAGATCAGGAAGGTACCATGACAAAGAAAAACAGGTTTTCACTGTCCTCACTAAGACCACTCAGGAGATACTCTCCACGGAGGAAGTCAAGTACACCTTCCGACCCCCCAGACCTCTGTCTAAGCCAGCTAGCAAGAGGGATGCCAGTAAACATTGTGCCTTCCACAATGACACGGGGCATCACACAAACGATTGCTACCAGCTGAAGAAACGGATAGAAGAAGCTGTTAAGTCCGGGGAACTCGCTCACCTGATCAAAGACATCAAGGGGAGGAGAGATGAAGGGAAGAAAGATAAAGAGGTCAACATGGTCAGTCTTGAAGGAAACCAGCAGGTCAAGAAGGCTCGAACCGAGCCCTGGAACAAACAATACATCTGCCTCCCTCCGGCTCCCGACGAACTGATAGTCACGCCCGTGATAGTGGAAGCCGAGCTTGATGGCTTCCCTGTGGACAGGGTATACATGGACTGTGGAGCCTCATCAGAGGTGATGTATGAACGATGCTTTGAATCCTTGAGCCCGGAGATCAAGTCCAAGCTCAAACCATCCGACGCCTCGCTGGTGGGCTTCTCAGGGGAACGCGTACATCCCCTAGGGAAGCTCACACTTAGCGTCTGTTTCCGAGACGGAGACTTATCAAGGACTGAGGAGCTAACATTCTCCGTTATCAGGTACCCTTCAAATAACATTGTCATCTTTTCACTGTCAAAGACAGAAGAGTTGACTTGCTCTGTTATCAGGTACCCTTCAAGCTATAACGTTCTCATTGGAAGAATGGGAATTGCCACTTTCGGTGCGGTCGTATCAACAACCCATGGCTTAATGAAGCTCCCCACTCCTAATGGAATTGCAACCCTGAAGCCAACAGCAGAGGCTCTTTTGATAGCCTCCGTGGAAGAGAACAAAGGCTCCAAGGGTCCGGAAGCATCAAGCAAGGGTCCCATCCGGGAGGTTAGCATTAATGCTGCCTGTCAGGAGCAGACCATCAAAGTAAACAACCTGCTTCCCGATAAGGTTATGAGTGAACTAATTAACCTTTTGCAGGATAGTCAAGACGTGTTCGCTTGGTGCCCCGGAGACATGACAGGTGTCCCCAGAGATATGGCTGAACACTCTCTCAACATAGCTCCCTCATACAAACCAGTTGTCCAAAAGAAAAGGAGCTTGGCCCCAGCAAGGAGCCAAGCTGCCTGTCAGGAGGTGGAAAAACTGGTAGAAGCAGGCATCCTAAGGGAGGTTCAATATCATTCGTGGGTAGCAAATCCGGTCATGGTTGCCAAGCAAGACGGATCTTGGAGGATGTGTGTCGATTTCAAGGATCTCAACAAGGCCTGCCCTAAGGATTGCTATCCCTTGCCCGAAATTGATTGGAAGGTGGATTCTCTCGCCGGCTTCCAATACAAGTGCTTCTTGGATGCCTACAAGGGATACCACCAAATTCAAATGAAGCAAGAAGATGAAGAAAAGACAGCCTTCCATACCGACAATGGGATCTTTTGCTATAAGAAGATGCCCTTCGGTCTGAAAAATGCGGGAGCCACCTACCAACGGTTGGTGGACCAAGCTTTCTCGAAACAAATTGGAAGGAATATGGAAGCTTATGTGGATGACCTTGTCATCAAGAGCAAATATGGGGAGGCCATGATCCAAGACATCCGAGAAACGTTTGACAACCTTCGAAGAATAAACATGAAGCTCAACCCTGTCAAGTGCTCCTTTGGGTTCGAGGAGGGGAAATTTCTAGGCCACATTGTTGGAAAACAAAGCATCAAAGCAAACCCAAGCAAGGTCCAAGCGGTCCTTGATATGAAGTCTCCTACCACAAAGAAAGAAGTGCAGAGCCTCAACGGTAAAATTGCTGCCTTAAAACGTTTCTTGCCCAAGTCCGCGGAAAGATCCTTACCTTTCTTTAAAACACTCAAAAACTGTGTCGATAAAAAGGATTTCCGGTGGACAGCTGAGGCAGAGGCTGCCTTCTTGGAACTCAAAAAACACATAGCTTCCCTGCCTGAAGTGGCAGCCCCTGAGGTAGGGGAAGTAATAACAGTTTATTTGTCTGCAGGAGCGGAGGCTGTGAGCTCAGTCCTCTTGGTTGACCGGGGAAAGGAACAAGTTCCAGTATACTTTGTCAGCAGAGCCCTCAAAGATTCTGAAATTAACTACACTCCCATGGAGAAGCTTGTATTGGCACTTGTACACACCGCCAAGAGGCTAAGACGGTACTTCCAGGCCCATCCCATGAAGGTCGTCACAGATCAGCCCATACGAGCCATCTTAGAAAAACCAGAAGACTCGGGGAGGTTAGCCAAATGGGCCATTGGCCTAGGGGAACACAAGATAGAGTACCTACCGAGAAGGGCTTACAAGGGACAAGTGTTTGCTGACTTTCTTGCTGAGCTACCCCACCTGCAGGCAGATGAAGAAATGAACGAGATCGAGGAGCAACCTGATCTCCAGGGGAAATGGTGCCTTTTCACTGATGGAGCCTCAAGTGTAGAAGGTTCCGGGGCTGGTCTTGTCATCAGGGACCCCCACGGAACCGAATACACTTATGCCCTCCGTCTGGACTTCCCCTGCACCAACAACGCTGCTGAATACGAAGCCCTCCTGGCCGGGTTGCGATTGGCAAAAAAAATGAAGGTACAAGAGCTAAAAGTCTTCGTTGATTCAAATCTTGTAGTCAAGCAGGTAAATGGAGGATACACAGCCAAAGAACCCTCAATGATTAGGTACAAGGACAAGGTCAAAGAACTCATCAAAGAATTCAAAGTGTTCTCATTGGAGCAAGTGTCAAGGACTAAGAACAAGCAGGCAGATGCCCTCAGCAAGTTGGCTTCCTTGACTTTCGCTCACCTTACCAAGAAGGTCCTAGTTGAGGTGCTGAAAGAACCATCCATTGATGACAGAGAGGTACAAGATGTGGTCACCGAAACAGACTCCACATGGATGACACCCATAATGTCCTACTTGAAGGAAGGGAAGCTGCCAGAAGACGAGCTGGAAGCTAAGCGGTTGGTCATAAAGGCGAGACAATATGTAATCGAAGATGACAAGCTCTACAAGAAGGGGTACTTGGCACCTCTACTAAGATGCGTGGGCCCCAACCAGAGTAACTACCTCATCAGGGAGGTACACGAGGGCATATGTGGCATGCATTCTGGGCCACGGTCCGTGGTATCAAAGCTCATGAACTTGGGCTACTACTGGCCCACCATGCACAAGGATGCCTCCGAAACAATCCGAAGATGTGAAGCCTGTCAGCTACAAACACCGATCAAGACCAACCCCAAGCATGACCTTGTCCCCATTATCTCGGCATGGCCCTTCTACAAATGGGGGATGGACATTGTGGGTCCCTTCCCGCAGGCCCCAGGAAAATTGAAATTCCTTCTCGTGGCAGTAGACTACTTTACCAAATGGCCAGAGGTCAAACCATTGGCTACCATCTCAGGAAAACATGTGATAACCTTTGTATGGGAACAAATAGTCTGCAGGTACGGTCTGCCAGGGGAGATGGTGACAGACAATGGGAAGCAATTTGCCAACAAACCTTTCAGCAGCTGGTGCTCCGAGCTAGGCATCAAGCAGGTCTTCAGCTCAGTAGCTTACCCCCAGTCCAATGGACAAGTTGAGCGGATGAACAGAAGCATTGTTGAAGGAATTAAAACGAGACTAGGGAGATATGGCAAGAAATGGATTGATGAGCTCCCCAGCGTCCTGTGGGCCATAAGGACCATGGAAAAGACAAGTCATCAAAGGACCCCATATAGCCTCGTCTTTGGAAGCGAAGCTGTCATACCAGCCGAGATAGGGGTGAGCTCAGGAAGAAGTGCTCGCCAAGATGCTCACCACAATCAAAGGGAGGTCCTGCTCAATCTGGACCTACTCGAAGAATCAAGAGACCAAGCCGCCATCAGGGAAGCAAGGTACAAAAAGAAACTCGAAGCATACTACAACACAAGGGTGAAGAAAGAGGCCTTCAGGCCAGGAGACCTCGTGTTGAGATGCAATGAAGCTAGCAAGCAGCAGAATGTAGGGAAATTGGGTCCCCGATGGGAGGGTCCCTATGTCATAAAAGAAGCCCACAAAGGGGGATCCTACAAGCTAGCAGACCCTAATGGCAACATGATTCCAAGGCATTGGAGTGACAAACATTTAAAACGTTTCTATGTTTGAAAGTTGTAAACGTCTCTTTTGTACCATCAAAGTCATGATGAATGAATGAATTATGTTTCAAATTATTAACTTGTCGCTTATCTTATCAAAGGGTGAGCCCCTCCAAACCAGGCTCCATGGGATCCGGCGCTATACCTACCCATGAAACGGGGATGAGCTCCCAGGCCACAACTGCTCAACAGGTAACAAGGCTAAGTAACCTTCCTGTATACAGGGTGAGTCCCTAATACAATCCACGACTCCATGGGACAAGTCCTTAGAAGGAATACCTAAACCCATGAAAGAGGGTGAGCTCCTCACACCAAGACAGCTCCCACATGTTCACACTTAATATAAAACGAACATACCACTAAGAAACCGTTTGAAAAAAGTTTAAAACATAAACGAAAAAAGCTGATAGGATGAGCATTGCATCGGTTCCTTAGCTAAGTATCCTAAGTTGGATGACTGCAGCATCCACCTTTGGGAGAAAAGTTAAAGACATTGCAAACACTATGAACGACAAGTAACAGAGTCAAAACAACGAAGCAATAAACATAGATAAAGCATCACCCCTAAGGGGGGAGCATTCCATTAAAAGATAAATATTAAAAGCCCCAAGGGCTGAGTACAGCATAGTTCGATTACAAAAGACATGCTAAAAACTTGAAAACATAACTAAGGCAAGTCACGGGGTAGCTGGGTCTTCGGCTTCATGGGTGGCAGCATCTTCACCAGGGGGAGCCAAGGCTCGGTTACCAACATCATCATAAAGGCCCTCTGTGTCAAGACCGACAAAGGGATCATTTTCGCTAGAAGGAGGGAGAGACTCGACCTCCAGAGCTTGTAGGGGGGAAGGACTCTCAAATACCTGCTCCAAATTTGGAACCTTGGAAGAACTAGCAGGTTTTATACGTTTGGAACCACCCTCCCCACCGTCAGCTCCCTCCAGCATGATCATAAGAGGCCTTTTTGACACATAGGAGCCAAACACTTGGTCGGCCACATCCTTTTTAAGGCCCTCCGGCTCCAAGTCTTGAAGGAAGGAGAGAGGCTGCTCAGAAGCCTTGGCAATAGCAGAAATATAGGGATAAGTTGCAAGCTCCATTGCCTTCACAGCATTCACAAACTCATCACCGGAAGAAGGCTTAAAGGATGGCAGCTCTTCAAGATCCTGACCCTCACGAGCCGCTTTAAAACCGGCTTGAATCCCTCCATGGCGACCAAAAGCTATGGCCTTTGCATAAATGTCAGCCAGAGGAGCATTAAACTCTTGAGAGTGCAGGAGGTTGGTGACAAAGCGAGCTACCCCCTTGGAGACCAGCCACTCTTTCTCTTCGGTCAAACGGTCCACCTGGACTCGAAGCTCTGTTCCCACCTTCTCCACCGAGGCCAACTCCTGCTTAACTGCCTGACGTGCCCGAGCCAACCCCTCCCTCTCCTTTGCAACTTTAGCCTTCTCATCATGAAGACCCTTGAACATCTTCTCAAATTTTTCCTTCTCCAAGCCAAGCTGAGTCTTCGACACAGCCAATTCCTGAACCAAGTCCTTCTCCCGAGCAGCAAGCTTGGTCAACTCCTCCCTCGCCTTAACCAACTCGGCCTCATGCTCTTCAAAAAACTCCTCCACTTGTTCCCTCCTTGCCATCAACTCCCCCCACCTGGCCATACCATCCGGGAACAAAGATAGGAATTGCCCGAAGTGATAATACATCTTCTTCATCACGTCCTTGTCTGTCCATTCCTTGTGAAGCTCTCTCTCAGCATCTGGAACACAATGGTCTATCAGATCACGGCACACGGAAGCTTTCTTCAACAAATCAGTAGGCTTAATCTCCCAATCCGGCACAAACACTCCTTCACCAGGCTCCTGCTGGGCAGGAGCATCAGAAACATCTTCAACGGCAGCTTTAGAACTTTCACCTCCTTCGACTGGCAATAACTTTGAACTTGGACCTGGGGCAGCAACGTCCTTTGGCTTCTTGAAAACAACATCGTCTTTCTTCGGGGAGGACAATGTCAGCTTGCCCTTCCCAGGGGCAGGGGTATACCCCAACGCTGAAGAAATCAGAGAAGAATCTTCATCTTCATCTCCTAAGACCAAGGGCACAACAGAAGAAGCCCCCTGACCCGAAGAAGCAGTCTGAAGTCGCTTGCTGGAGGGACGGGCAGTAACAGACTTCTCCACAGAAGGCTCTGCAGCAGCAACAGACGATGTGATCACACTTGTGTACACTCCCTTGAAACGAACATGCTCAGTCTTCACAACAACATTCTGACCCTCAGCAACACTCCGAACCTTGAATTTCACGTCAGCAATATCATCCAAAGCCAGAAAATCCAAAGTGCTCATTTCTGCAAAAAAGACAAAAGGGTCAGACAACATAACAAGGATAAGGGTACCAAAGAGGAGACAGGGAGACACCTACCCTTCCCACCATGATATATCACCGGGTCAGTCCCAAGATCATCCCAGTTGGCACTCAAACCCACCATCTCCAGAAAATCCTCAGGAAAGGTACGAAGACGAGTAGGAAAGCTACGCAGCTTCTCCAACAACACTTGGTCGAGAGTATCAGGTTCAGGCTCCTTCTCATTCAGGGGAGCATCCGAAGATCTCCGAGGAGTTTTAAAAGGTAGGAAGTCAGAGTTTAAGAAAAAGAATTTGTCTTTCCAGGAGGAAACAATCCCGATGACAGTAGAAATGAGAGTCGGTTCACATTGAGTCTTCTCAATGGTAAACCAGTTCCCATTTTTAGCCAATCTGAAAAACCGCCGGTACATGGCCAAGGAAGGCTTGTGACCAAGGCAGCGACACACTATCTCGAAGTGCAAAATCCTTGCAACTCCAGATGGGCACAACTGATCAAGGGAAAGTCGGTGATATTCTAAAACATTAAGGAAAAAGGTGGAAAAGGGGTACCTAAGGTTACCCTGATCAAACTGACGGGTATACACCGCCACTTTGCCAGTAGGAACGGAGGTCACAGGGGTTTTCCCCTTTGGAACAGTAGGATTAAAAGACAAAGGAATACCGATCTCAGTACAGAATCGCTCAACATCGGACTTAGACAACCGAGTAAATTGAGTCGCGAGATCAGTTTTCGACATAATGAAAGGCAAGGTATGAAAGAAGAGAGAAGTTACTTACCAGATTTATAGGGAAGAAAAGAAGATCGCCGGTTGAAAAATAATCGTGGGAGAGAAAGTGACGGTTTTCTAGTTTGGGAATAAAATGGAGAAGAAAGAGGGGTTATCTCTTTATAAGAGATTTAAAATTTGAATTTAATGGCATTAAACGGTTACCAAGGGAAACCATCATTCAGCTGTCCTAGGGGATGACGTCAGCCTAGCCTCTTGTCATGTCAACAGTCGTCTGGGACGGCTGATGGGACACTCGTCTGCTCCCTAGGGAGTAATGGTGGATAGCCATATTAAATAAAAAATTAGACCATCATGACAAATGCAAGGCCAAAAGCTTGCACGAAATTCGATGAAGGAAAAAATAACAAACCAACGCTCCCATAAGGGAGCCAGGGGTTTATAAAAATTACCCGGTGCTAACCTCAGCTCGAGCAGCGTTACTACCAGGGAATATGACAATGAACAAGTCACAAGCACTTCTAACTTCTTTACAAATGCTTATGACTGGGGGGCTGATGACGTGTGTCCTAAAACGACAACGTCTAGACCTCTCGTCAAAAAGATAAGCAAAATAAGTTTGATTATGAGGTTGCCTGACTTAGTGGAGCTGATATAAGGCAGCTGACCTGCCGTATAGGAGCCTCAGGGCAGAAAGCAAACAGTAAAATGTCTTGGAAATGTAAAAAGGGATTTTGGCTTATTATCTTTGCAAGGGACAAAACATCACACAGCTCCATACCTTGTATTGGAAAAGATAAAAGCTGAAAATATCCCAAAAGGGAAAAGTCTCACTGCTGGGAACTAAAAGAGGGTCAAAACACATCCAGGTATGATAGGGAAGCTACCCTGAGGGAGCTCCTGGGCAGAATTCGACTGCCTATATAAGGAGACCCTTGGGTAGACATTCCACACACACACTTCTCACTTCTTCTCTCTACTCTTATACTCTCTACTTCATTATTTCCCAACTCCAAATGAATACATACTTATTCTCACGCCGGAGTCCAAACGCAGGAGGCTCCCTCCTGCGTTAAGGCTAACGGTGTCTGCTACCTTTGTGCAGGTCCCTTCCAGGAGCTTAAAGACCCCCATTCTCAGAACCAAATCCAAAACCTTAACTGAACCCAACCTTAAGACTTAAACCTTAACATAATATACCCTTAACCTATAATCCTAAGCATCTCCTAACCTAATACCGGTCATTTTCCTTGTTGTAGCAACAGTACTCGTTGGAAAAATAATAAAACGCTCGTTAATTTGGTGTAATTTTTTTCTTTAAAAAATCCCGTATATAAAAGATATAAACGTTTAAAAATTATGGGAGGAAATATGAGAGATAAAATTTTAAATTTATTTTAAATTTTTTTTTCCTACAATAACTCAATTTAACTAAAAAGGAAATAATTCAAAAACACTAAAATCATTCAATTATGATGCCACGTGGCACTCTCAAGGGGAGGTTGTGGCCTCCATTGCACGTCACGTCAGCATATACGTTTTCTTTTATATATATAGATAGATTTCATGAACAACTTCATTCTTCGGTGCCAATATAGTTCGATCTTGAAAATAAGTCGGAATGTGGATGTTATCCAAAAGTGACGGATAAACAAAGTCTATCAAATCAGAAACAGGATCCGAAGATTGAGAAATAAGTAAGTCATCAGGTATCAAAATAACATCCTGATCATCACTTATTGTATCGACTTTTCCTTCTCCTATAGCCAGAAGCCAAGATGCAAACTTTTTAGTTTCCTCAATATCAGAATTGCAGCTTCCTGAAAGCAACCTCATATTTTTTGTTAATTCTAAAACAGTGCATTTGTGCCAAATGTATGATGAACTTAAAGAGGCATTAACAATGTCATGTCTAGTTCCATTTTGTACAATTGGTAGAATTTGTCTAAAGTCACCCCCAAACACAACAACCTTTCCACCAAATAACAAATCAGACGACTCATCAGCATGTACACCAAATACATCTTTTAAACTTCGATCTAGTGCTTCAAAAGCATGTTTATGAGTCATGGGTGCTTCATCCCATATAATCAAGTCGGTTTGTTTAAGCAGTTGTGCAACATCACTATTAGGTGGTATGTAGCACATAGAATCTTCAGTTAGGTTTATAGGAATACGAAACCTGGAATGTGCTGTCCTACCAACTGCCAATAGCAAAGATGCGACACCACTCGAAGCAACATTCAAAACAATCTTTCTTTTACATCTTATGGATGAAGATAGAGTCTTCCATAGGAACGTTTTACCCGTACCACCGTAACCATAAACAAAAAAAACTCCTCCTTTCTTCTCTTCAACAGATTTCATTACACAATTATAAATATTTTTTTATTCATCTGTTAAAGAAGCTATCTGGGCATCAAATTCTTCAACCAAACTGTTTGTGTCATATCCCAACTCCTCACAAATAAGACGATTGTCTAATAATGATAGAAACTCATTCTCAGGATATGGCATACCTACGAAATATCGTAGACTGCAACTATTATGCAATAAGAACTTCTCGATATCAAGTAAAGCTAAATTCTTAATTTCGTCGTCTGAAAGGATCAAATCTGGAAAAAAAAAATATAAAAAAATGTGTTAGAATGAAATATATAATATAATTAACATATAAAATGAACAATTGAATATGTCGAACCATTAAAAATAGTATAATTTAGATTCCTAATAATTATTAATCATTACTATGTAGTATATGTACAAAAAATTATAGAAAATCTATCTTAAAGTAATAATATATTAAAAAACGTTAAAAACCTGGACAATTTGAATCTTTTCTTCTGTTGCGTAAAATGTCATCAGACAAATAATTCCATGTTTCCTCCCAAACAATGTCAGGTCTTGACAAACTGTTGGATGCTAACAGAGTTGCAAATAAGTTCCTTAGATAAGGGCCAGAACCTGCAAAAGCCGCTTCCTTTATTGCTTCAACATATTCTGTATCATCATCCAACAGTCCCATAGCGTAGCATGCATCCCTAAAAGAGGATTGGACTTTCCCATCAACTTTAAGAATATCTTGAAATGATGTTGGTCCTTAACCTTATTCAAAAGAATTCTCAAAAAATAAGCTTCACCAACAGAAGCAGGAACTGAATGAATCCGACCAATTGACTTTATTCTTTGCCTAGGCTCCCATTTTCTTTCTTGTAATTTCCAAACATATTGTGAAGGGAATTGAATGTAAGTTAGTTGCCTTGCATTGGCATCATTTTTGTTTGCGTTCCATCCAACCCAAAAACATAGATGTAGCACAAGAGGGTTTATTGAGAACGTCGTCAATGTCCTGCGTAGCATCGAAAACAATTCTTTGTTCACCGGGTAGATGAAAAGGTAATCTCATTACAGGAGGTGTCCTATAAGGAATATCATATGAGAATATTCTCCATGAAGCCTCACACGCAGAAATATAATGACAATCATAAAATCCTTTGACTTCATCAACCACTATTTCTTCACCCGGTACTTTCTTGCTTTCCACAAAATTAATAGTAACTCTATATGGACCCTTGTTAATGTATTTAAATAAATACTTAATGGATCCAGCTTGGTTACACCATTCAACGTTGATATGTGCCTGGTATCTTTTAAGAAGAGTCTTGTTATATGGAACGACATATCTGTTATCTAATTGCTCACCAGACTTTTCTACAAAAGAACCATTATCTCTTCGTCTACACACTGCATGACCATCAGTATCGATAGAAGTCTCATTCTGGAAATTTTTTGGGAAGTTTTTTTGTAACACCCCAACCGATGGCGGAATCATCGAGGTGCCACGTAGTGACGATTGTTCAAAAGCTCATGGTACTAAAATGTAAATATATGATTATTGAATATTGTTTTACAACAAGTGAAATTAAATACAAGACAACAATAATAAAGATAATTGATTGATTTAATCTAAGTCCAAAGTCCTATGTGAAGCGTCAAGCAGCTTATCCTGAAACATGCACGAAAATAATTTTGTCAACATATAATGTTGGTGAGTACTACTTAGTTTTGTACATATAGTATAAGTTTGAAAAGTAGTACAATTCATGTGTCTAGTATCACCAAGGCATTATGTAAACACGCAAGTACCAAACAAGACAAAGATCAAATGTAAAGTCTGTACAATGAAATTGATAATGAGCACCTCAACACGTGTGAGTCTAAATGAGCACCATAACGTAAGTTATGTCTAAATGAGCACCGTAACATAAGTTACGTCTGTATGTAAAGAGCACCATAACATAAGTTATGTCTAAATGAGCACCGTAACATAAGTTACGTCTGTATGTAAAGAGCACCATAACATAAGTTATGTCTGTATGTATGATTTTGTATGTAAGCTACGTTCATGTTCAAGCATAAGCACAAAGTTAATCAAGACACGTATATGAATTGTAATGAATAAAAATGTATGTGTAAATGAATATGAACGTTTTGTATAGTTGTGCATGAATCACCCCAAAAGTTGTAAAAGCGAAAAAGGGGATAAGTAATACTCACCTTAGCAAGGTGGTAAGTCTTGTGTAATCGAATAAATGTATTCCAACGTTGTCAACTATCACCCTATGTATAATGTAACAAATAAGTCTAAGTCTATTTGGTCTATAAGTATTTTCTAGGGCTTCGAATTGGGGATAAGTATTCGTTTGATTAATAGTCAAATTGTTTATATAAAAAATTTTAATAAATAAATGAATAAAAGTCTTTTTGTAAAATTTTAAGTTGAATATAGTCACAACATAAGATTTTAAGTATGAAAATAATTTTTATAAAATTATTTTCTTGAAAATAGAATATTTAATCTAATTATTTCAAATTGTCAAAATATGACTTTAATATCTAAAAATATTAAAATCAAAGAATTTCTGAATTAAAAATTGTATTTCAGTTCTGGATAGTTAGAAATAATTTGTATAAAATTTTGGTACAAAAATATTGAAAAATGAATTTATTATGATTTATTTATGATTAAAACTAACAAAAATTCATTAAAAATATAAAAAGACCGGTTTTTCTGAATTAAAAATAATTTCTGAAATGTTTATTGTCATAAAAGTTTAGTGTAATTTTTGTGAAATTTTATAAAATCGTTTAGATATTTTTATTGAATTTTATAATTTTAAATGAATAAACATGTAATATTTATAATATATAATTAAATAAATTATTTTTGAAAAACTAAAAATTGGGTAATGAACTTAATCATTTGAAGATCATGTAATAATTTTTATAGAATTTATAAATCACGTTTAATATTTAAAAACCATTTTAAAAGATTTTACATATTAAGTATATATATAAAAATGTAAAAAAATGTTTGTTGGTTATGGGAATCGAACCCGGGCCTCTGGCCGGTTCGGGTTTAATCACAAGCGTGGCCACCAACTGAGCCACACCCTGAGAACAAGTTAAACTGGGTTGTATTTAATTATATAGGTTTAGTTGTATAAATGATTTAAATAGAAAAAAAATAATAAAAAAATAAATGTTGTTTGTGGGATTCGAACCTGGCCAAGAGGCCGGTTCGGCTCCATCATCTTGTGTGTAAACCAACTGATCTACATCAGTTGGTTGTGTATTCTCTGTTTCAAAAATAATGTTATACGTTTTCTAATTCATGTATTCTTCCCTAAATCCACCATACGAGCCCTAATCCTTCAATCACACCAATTAGAGACCAATAGCCCCTGGATTCATGGGGCTATTGTTCGTCATGTGCCAAAGATTAAAACCCAACAAAGAAAGCAACTTACAAGATACGTAAACGTGATTGATGCTTGGTCAATGAAAAAGACAAACGCGATAACAAGGCTTTGAATGAGAGCTTGATAACAGAATTAAGAGTTTGTGAGAGTATTGTCGGCGAGTTGTGAATGTCTAATGATGCCCAATTTATAGTGATAGGGCCTGGTTCATCAAATTGGAAAGCTTGACCACGAATTGAATGATTACGCGTAATCGGCTCTAATCGAAATGCATTGGTGATGACTGTTCGTGCATTTGACGCGTAATAATCGTTAGAATGAGTCAATGGCAGTTAATCGTATTCAAACTTCCTAAAATTATGTCAATTAAATGGTCAAATGGAAGCTTCATTGGTCAACCATGCTGGTCGCGTAACAGGAAGAAGGAAGGGAAGAATCTCAGACGCGTAATATGGTTTAATTATAATATAGGTTGAGATTTAATCAAAAGTAAAGTGTAGCTCAATTGGTTTGGTGGTGTTGTGTTAGTGTGTGAGCCGGCCGCTACCTGCCCGGGTTCGAGTCCCGGCAGGAGCTTTTTTTTTTTTTTTTTTTAACAAGTAAGGGGCAAGGGAATTGGGCCTGTTGGTGGGCTTCAGGAAACAAAAGGAGATGGTTGGGTTATGGTTGGGTTGGGTTTGGTTTAGAGGTGTTGGGTTTGGACTAGGATATTATTATTATTATTATTATTATTATTATTATTATTATTATTATTATTATTATTATTATTATTATTATAAAAATAAAATAAAAAGTGACGGATGTCACATTTTTGAACATTTGTCATTGACCATACACGGACAACTCGTGTTCAAAGGTCCACAAGGACCGTGAATCATAAATTCACGTACAAGTTCATACAATTCTAGCTCTTCATCTTTATTCGGTATCTCTGCTGAAATGAACTTGTCAATATGGTCAACTGTTGGAAGCTTATAACCAGCGGCCATAAACAAACAGATGTGTGCGTGTGGTAATCCACGTTTTTGAAACTCAACCGTGTATACAACTGAAAAGTATTGGGAGCAAACAAAAGAAAATAAGTTACAAAAGTTTAAAAAAAAATAATGTTGTAATAAAATTAACTTCATGTGTTCGTACCAGCTTCAACAGTCCCAAATAAGTGTTTATCTTTCAAGTCTTTAATGATGGAATCAAGTTTAATCTTAAACAACCTGCATAAAATATTTGGCCTATCTTCTGGTCTAAGAGTGGTATCTTGAAGATATCTTCTCATCTCTGGCCATTTAGGTTTACAAGTAATTGTAATAAAATAGTCAGGGTATCCATACCACTTACATATTGCCATTGCGTCTAGATAATTTTGCATCATATATCTAGCGCCACCTGTAAAGGAAGATGGAATAATAACTCGTTGACCCATGCTTGATGTTTCTGTTTGTCCTTCTTCTCTTTGTTTTCTTAGGACATTATGCTTCTCACTCCTAAGAACGGTCTGCTTGCCCTTAATGAAATTTAGTCTTTCCATTTCAATCATTGTGTATGAATCAACTATAAATTGCTGTAAAAGCCTTCGTGCATTAAGAATTAGCGAGAATTCATTACTCCTATCTTGAATCCTATAAGCAAAAAACTCCCTCATTGTTACACTTTCATGTTTTTTTTGCTTTTTTTGTTTGAAGATGAGCTCCCATCTGGTAAGACAACATTTTTTTGACGGTCATGTTTTTTGATTTTTGAACTTGAAGATGAGCTTTCATTTGGTAAGGGAACATCTTTGTGAAGGATGTCAATTCTATATCCATCGTCACCATAAGGAAGCAACAATGGATACTGAAGAGCAAGATACGAAGGATGTAACTCACTAACTCTTTTTAGCTTTCCATCAATGGTCTGCACAACAATATCACGTTTATCTGTTTCTTCATTAAGGTCACCAATTATCAATCCAGCAACTTCAGAAACTGTGGGTAGGTTGTAGGTTCTACCATCTCCTTTCCTCATTCCGTTTAATCGAAGCTTGACTTGTGCATCAGGATTCTTCTGAAAACAATCTCTCGCCATTCTATAAGATTTCACCAAGGAGTTTTTGGCATCCAACATTTTTTTCAATTCTTTTACAATTTGAAATTCAAGCGCCTTTTCTGATGAGTTTTCCTCGTCTGCATCACTATAAATAAAATGAATACATTAGAATCGAAAGTATATAAAAATGTATAGAGTTTTCTACAAAAGACAATAAAAAAATAACATACCCAACGACATTGATTCTATTTGAAACTTCATTTTCAGTATCGTATATGTATAGCTGAGAGAATACTGGATTTTGTCCACGTGATGTTAAAAGATTTCCTAAAGCATGGTAGTTCTCACCACTTATACGATAGATGAATGGAGCATTACCATGATTTATAGACTTATCAATTTTTCCACCCATAGACGTAAATGCAAACATAGAGTTGAATCGTCTTATGTTCTTTAAAAAGAATTTGCTTTTAGAATCAACTCCATTAAAATACTCTTTATAACTGTCTGGGGCCTCCTTAAAAGGATGAAGCAAAACTTTTCCATAACCACAACATAGAGAAATTTTTTTTAGTACTACTTCTATTAAGCCCTCTAGTAGATTCACATCTCCACAGTCTTGCATTACAATCCTCACAAGTAACATTCTGATCACCATGGTCCACGTAATCTAAAAAAAGATATTGAAAATTTTTAAATGTAACATATTTTAAAGTAATTTTGAATTAGTATAAAAAATATTTTATATTAGTAGTAATTAGAAAATAAAGACTACCTGGAGATATGCCTTTTAAAGTAATTTTGAATTAGTATAAAAAATATTTTATATTAGATGTTGATCGCGTGTTGCATACATTAGAAAGCGGCCATCTAACACCGGAAGATCCTAACAAATAAAATAATATAAGTTTCATAAATGTTGATGTATTATAATATACTTTGTAAACGTAAGTAAACTAAACATACCAACAATGTCAACCGGGTGTGTTTGAGTGTTAGGTGTTACATTTAGCTTTCCTCTGTTAGTCCGATTAGCATCCAAGATACGCTTTCTTTCTTTACGCCTTTGTTTATAAAATTCAGATACATTGCTATGTTGAGATTCGTGACAAACTGCTTAAAAATTAATTAAATAAATAAATGGAATGCTTTGAAAATAAGATAAACACAAAACGGGACAATACAATTCTATAGTACTAACATAAATAGATAAGCGAACAAATGATGACATAAAAATAAGATATATATTACCATTAGAGATGTCTGACAAAGGCGTTCTTTGCATGTTAACTATAAAATAAAAAGAAGTGAGTAAAAAAAACAACAATGGAAATTAGTAAGCATTAATAGATTTGGGCAATGTATACAAGAAATTTTACCTTCAATTGTTACACGATTATTTGTTTGTGTCGATGCAAAATTAGATTTTTTTGTATTAAAAAACCATTAATGTCAAGATTTTATAAACTAATTTGGATCGGGCCTTTTGTTTCATCAATTCGGGTGGCCCAATGCGTAAGATTATAACCCAGGAGAACAATGGCCTGGTTTTGGTATTTTAGTGGGCCTTGATAACTTTGGCTGTTTTATAACAACAAAATAGAGGTAACTTATTAATTTGATCGATAACATTTTTTTTATAATTAGATATTAATTATAAAAAATACAAAATAACATTAGGGTAGATGACTACATTAACCAAATCAGTTGTATTATTTAATAAACATAATAGCAAATGGATGATAACATACTTATAAATCAACCAAAGACATTTATTAAATATTACCATCGTTATGAAACATAATACAAACAGTAAACCATATCATTGTAGAAATAGGAAATAACAAAGTAGAAATTGTTCAAATTTATTTAAAAAACAAAACATAAAGCAATAAAACTCATAGACCATCAGCATAGCATAGCAAACTAATCCTCTTCATTTGGCGTTAGCAAGATGGAGGACTCAACGGACTTTTATGTTACTCCATACTACCACCACTTCCAATCTTAGTTGAAGGAATTGGTGTACTTTCGTCATCAGAAATTGCGTCAATCAGTTTATGCTTAACCATTTGATACTTGGAACTGATAGAACATTGTTCTCCTTCAGCATAAACTTTCTTATCAACAAAGTTATCAGCAATGGAAATTGGCGTTTCATTATCGCCTGTGTCTGATTCCTAAAGATAAAATATTTATAAACATATGTGGCTAATATATTAATATGAATTTAAGCATTTGTGAAAATGGTACCTTGGAAACAGAAATAACATTAGACGGCATTGCTAGGAGAGATGTGTGAAGTGATTCTGATTCAGCAGGCTGTAACAACAAATATGAAAATCATTGTAACGTAAAAATGTCTTACGTACATAACAGTTGTTTTTTATAGCAAATATAGTTCGATTATGTACCTGTCCTACGTACAACTTCTTCTTAAGCTCCGAGATAATTGTTGGATCATCACTTATCTTAGTTACACCATAAACATCATATTTGTTGTTTAAATTGAAACCAGATACAAAGATCTTGAAAGCAAACTCTCTTTCTAACAAAGTCTTAATCTCTTCAGGATATTCAACTGTATCACCAACCTATTTAAAAGGAATCAAAAAAGAAATAAATATTAGACAACTATAATTAAAGAACTATTAAAAATAAATTTGTATATAAAATTTAGTAAAAAATATGGAATACCGTATTCAAATCAAGCAATTCAGAAGCACTTTTACTAATAAGTTGTGCAACGTCACGATGAAACAACGTAAGAGATACAGCACCATTAAGATCTTGTACACGAACCTGAATTTTAAATCTAGAAAAAAAATAAAATAAAAAAACAAACATAAAACAAAAATGTAAACTAAATTTATGTAATCAAACATTATTTATGTATATTAAAATTTATTTTATACATATATCCGACCTTGGTGTAGGCTCAACTTGTTTGGCACTACCATTAACATTCAAACACTCGTAAACCTTTTCTTCCACAAAATCTGAACTTCCTTCACCAACCTGTTTGATTACATAATCAATACCACAATTTTTTTTGGTGCATTTGGGATATCCCATGTAGTACCAGCCTAATTCGGTAAACAGGTCTTTAATAGTACCCAATAACACCAGAGCCTGCTCCTGAAGAAATATTATAATTAGTTACCGAAAGAAGATAGTCTATGTTATACAATGGGGATTTGTATTAAATAAATCTAATTTTTTAATAATGTTAAAATTTTTATAGTTAATTATAAATATCGTATTTAAGTATGAACATTATACTTACCTCTTGAATCTCACAAATGTCACCAATGTTACTAAAAGGAGTGTTATGGACAAATTCATCTTCATCAGAACAGAACATAGAGGTTCCATATGGACGATGACACGAGGAAGGATTATCGGCAATTTTCTTACCCAACCTGGAAAAAATAATTTGATATACACATTATATAAATAGCAATAGACGTTTAAGATTTTGTAATTCGTATTGAAAAACATAATAGTACCTACCCTTTTTTGTACCGGTTTATATCTTCAATATCTCCATTGATGAAGAGTCGACTAACTCGATCTCCAAAAGAGTTAGAAACATACGGTTTTCCTATATAAAACAAATATTAGGATCAAAAATTCTAAATAATAATAATAAGAAGAAACTTTAGAAGTTAAAATATAATTTATATTGCCAAATATAATCTACCTATAAATATAAATATAACTATTTAATAAGATTACACAACCATTATAAAACTTCAAACGCCCAAACTGCACTATTATTATAAATTCCTTCTCCATTTGATGAGTTGCAACATATTTAGACATCTCCATGGCATAACTATCCCACAACGTTACATAGATGCTCAAACCCCTTCAAAAAGGTAAAATTATTTTAGTATAAAAAAACAATTTATATACCTACGTCATTCTCAGTTTCTAAAAAAAATTCAAAAAAAAAAAAAAAAAAAATACATACTCGATATCTTGGATTTCCATTGTTAACCTCTTCTTATCAGCGACAACATTCTTATCTTTATCATCATTGCTGAAGAACTTGTTAACATGTCCTATAACATCTAAAATCAAATATAAAAGAAACATTATAATAACATAAAACAAAACAATATTATTATGGTTTGGTTGTAATGAAAAAAAGACTATTTTGACGAATTATACCTATTGTAACATATTCATCAACCTCCTTATCCAGAATTCTTTGATAGGGCACAAAAGAGAACCCAAAATTTGGACCTTGGAAACCAGCATATTGGGAAACTTGAGTATTCATATTCAAGCACAGTTTGTTTGGGTTTGGAGCATACTTGTATTTAGAAGAATTGAGCCCAACTCCTGGATTTCTTATAATAAGAGAAGCATTTTCAATCAAAAATCTCTCAAATCTAAAAAACAACCGCTTAAATACATTCACTTGAATCCTGTCACCCTGTTAATTATAAAAAAAAACACTATAAATATGTATCTAAATAATTGATGTATTTTAATGTACGAATATAAGCAAATTTAATATTGAAAAATAAAAAAAAGCGTAAAGTAAATAATGAAATTGCCGAATAAGAGGCTCTAATCAAAACGCGTAGTTGAGATTTACATTTTCGGTACATAGGATCATTTCAATTGCGTAGACATCATTACGATTGCGACTGTGACGACCGGGAAAATTTTTCTTTTTATCGCTTCGTTCTCTTTGACTTTGGGAAATTTTCAGGACGAAAATTCTTTCAACAGGGGGATGATGTGACACCCGGCACGTTTAGGTTAACATTTTATAAAATACATAAGTCTACCTTAACGAAAAACGTTTTCAAACATACTTAACTAGGTAAGTTGAGTCGTTACGATGGTTCCGGGAATCATCGGGAGTCGTTACGATGATCCACGGGATCATTGGGAGTCGGTCCATAACCACGTGAACACGAATAGGTGATCTGTAGAATCGCCGGGTTTAACGCACACACGTAAATCTCGGGTCCCGGGAATTGGTGATCGGGCGGGAACGTGTTATTTATCACGCATTATATGTTGGTAATCATTATGTGACTTGTCGGTATGTGAAAACGTGTTTATATATGTTAAAATAGGGTTTAACGCACCAAAAACTCGGGTACTTAGGCTATAGGCGAGTAGGAAGCCCCTTGGGGTGATTAGGGGCTAAATGCTAGTTGTTACTAGTGATTAGGGGCTAAATGCTAGTTGTTACTAGTGAGTAGTGCTAAATGCTAGTTGTTACTAGTGATTAGGGGCTAAATGCTAGTTGTTACTAGTGAGTAGGGCTAAATGCTAGTTGTTACTAGTGATTAGGGGCTAAATGCTAGTTGTTACTAGTGAGTAGGGCTAAATGCTAGTTGTTACTAGTGATTAGGGGCTAAATGCTAGTTGTTACTAGCGAATAGGGCCTAAATGCTAGTGTTACTAGCGAGTAGGGCCTAAATGCTAGTTGTTACTAGCGAATAGGATCCTACTCGCCAATAACATCTGCGTACTCGCCTATACTGCAGGTCACGACTAAAAACGCCTATAAATACCACCCTTATGTTTCAAAACATCATTTGTGAAACCCTAATACACCCCAAAGCCACCCCACACCTTATCCAACCTCTGCAACACGTTTTTGAACAAGAAATCATATTTTCAAGTCTTACAACCCATAATCTCACCATTTCAAGGTGTGTTCTTCATCCCAAACCTTTATAATAGTATTGTTTTGATCCCTAAAGGTCCAGACCTGATTTATAAACGTTTGTGTCTTTGAAAACTTATTAAAATCGGTTTCAAAACAAACCCACACAGCTATACTTGTTTTATGTGATGTAGTCATGCAAGATAGGATCTTTATCGTCTAAACATGATTGTTTTTGTGTTATTGATATGTTTTTGATCTAGATAAGTTAATATGATGATAATCTAGGGATTTGAAGGTTCATAGATGTGTGATATTGATATTAGGCATTTTGACCCGTTTGGGCGATTATGGTGGATTGATGATGATATGTTGTGTTTTGTTGATTGTTTGAGGATAGGGTTTGCTCTAGGATGATGCTAGAACCGTAGGATAATGTCGGGTAACGTCGTTATGTGATGAAATCTGAGTATTTGCTATTTAGGGTAAGTTTTACATGTTGATGTGATGCTTACATGCAAGATATGCTATTTTGGGAAACCGGGTGCATTCGGGACAGCTAGGGTGATGATAAAATAGGGGTTTTTGCTTGAAATAGTTGGGTTAATGTTTTGGGTTGGATATTGGCTGTTTTTACATGTTTTGGATCTGATTTGGAGTGTTCGACACGCGAAAATGCACTACAGATGTGCAGAGGCGAATAGGCTCCTACTCGCATGATGCTTCATGCGAATAGGAACCTAATCACCTAATGTTCATGCGAATATCCTATTCGCCTATATAACTAGCGAGTACAATCCTAATCACCACTTCTACCAGTGATAACAATCCTAAATGCTAGTTTGATTCCTAATCGCGTGTAATGCTGCTGTATGTATATTTTAACATCCCGAAACACGGATTGACACCTAGGAACATGTTAGGAACCCCAGGACATGTCTAATGACTTGGTAACACGTGTTCGGACTTTGTTATGCGTTAATTGGGCGTTATGCTAGATAGGGTGAATGTTTGCGCATGCTAAGTGTTTAATTGCATAAGTTGCATGATATCTTGCTTTCGGCTAACACGTGGGATGTCGGGTCACCAATGGGATGCCGGGTACTGTCTGGGTTGGTCGGTTTAACGTTTAAACATGTTTTCAACATAAACGGTCACGGTCTGGACAACTTTGGGACTGATTAGCCTTCGGGTTAATAGTCATCACACTTATGTAAACTCGTTGATAGGTCGCCACTAGTAGGGGCTATCACACACGTATCGGATTTCTGTACTAACTGAGGACGCATTCTAAGGTGAGTTCACGGCCCCACTTTTATTGGTTTTGTTTTCGGGGGAGAAACATGTTTACATACTTTTAACACATGATTTCAAGTTATACTATGGCTATCTTTATATTACTATACGGCTCATCTAAATCCCAAGGAAACCATTAATACGGGTATGTAGCGGGGAAATGTGGATAGCGCTATTGGGCCTGACAAACCCCACTCGACGGCTGGAGGCCGGGCGGGTGCATATTGTCTCAAACACACAGGGCCTACCGGGGATGACGGTAGTCCGAGGGGTACCACACAGTAACAAACACAGTTAGCAATGGTTTCAACCGTAGTAGTAATTAACTTAACGCCTAGCTAGCGTTCACACAGCATAGTAGTAACTGTAACGGTTTTCAAAGGATTTACGAAACGCTTATTATAAAACCTGTGAACTCACCAGCATTTTATGTTGACATCTTTTGACATGTTTCTCAGGTCGTTGAGGTAGCAGCTTATCATAGGCGCACGGAGTCTCACGGCGTCTAGGATTCATATGCATCTTACTTAGCTTTTTCAGACTTACGTACTTTTACATTTGGGTTTGTAATAAAGTTTTACGCTTCCGCAGCGATGGATTTATGAAAACTTGATGGTTTGTTTATGTCATTTTTACGTATCATATAGTGTCGTTTATTGTGACTGTTGACTTAGATCCTGGTTTGTCACGCGCCTTGCGGTAAAACCCCGCACGTGGAATTTGAGGGTGTGACAGCGACGATCGGGTTGACGCCAAACCCGAATAATCTTTAGCTTTAAAGCCACACCGTTTCGGTTTACATGAATTTGGTTAACCATGGTAAACTCATTTGCATCTACGGCAGCCATTGATCTTTGTAACTGTTGCAAAAAAAGTTAAATTCAAGTTAATACTTCAATAATACAAACTGTAGACAGCATAATAATATTGAAACCTATATTAAATTTAGGTTATTTTTCGAATGTATGGCAACATACATGTATGGAAGGATTGACCAGAATGTATGCAAAACATCAATTTAATCTATTGATTCCTAAGAAATCGAAAAAAAATAATGTTTATGTATTTAAAGATGAGAAACAGAAAATAACCTAAGAATATATGTATGCGATTAATCAAAGTGCAAGAAACGTGTCATAGGATAATCGTATGTGCATTGATCTTTGCGTGTTTATATAGCTATTCGATCCATTAAGGAATGGATGAATTGGTGGAGTGAAATTAGCATTATCATTAGCATATTGTTATAAATTGGGATTTAAAGTTTTGCATTTTATTTGCAATACTTTAACCTATGAAGTATAATTAGGATATATAATTTCGCCTTCTTATGTATGAAATTGGACCGCAATAACTATGAGTATAATTAGGAGATAAGATTCATTACATAGTTTTAGATTTAGTTCATTTTCAAATTGAAACATAAAATGCATATACTGATTTCGTAACACAAGTTTGTATATTAAATTGAAAAATTCAAATGGTATTGTAGATAATTATGGAAAATAATTAGGAGATAACATTCGTAACACAAGTTTTAAACTGATTTCGTACTAAAATCGAAAACTAAAATGGCTGAACCAAAATTCATATTCAAGATCGTCGTCGAAATTTACAAGTTAATCAAAGTCAGATTTTACAACCTACATTAATGATATAATGTAGGACATCACATATTGATTTTCGTTATGCAACTGGTGAAATATAAATATGGATACCATTATATTTTTTGACATTCAATTTGTATTCAATTACTTTGACTTGTTTTATAAATTTCCTTCTATTGATATATGCTTTATAAATTATAAATGTCAGCTCATTTTTTAAACGAAGTCAATATATACAGTAATGACAAAACCCACCAATCATGTAAATACATATTAAATTCAATAATATGTATAAATGTCAAAAAAAATAAACTTACAAACAGTAAATACATATTAAATTCAATAATATGTATTAATGACAAAACCCACGAAAATGATAATACATTAATGACAAAACCGATGAATATGTAAATACATATAAAATTCAATAATATGTAGTAATGAAAATAATATGTCGGCTCATTCGTAGTAATATAAGGAATGAAAATTAAATGTACATTATTGTCATTAATAGAAACTTATAAACAGTTAAAAGTCAAATTTAAAATAAATAAGGCAGTAAAACGTTAAAATTTATTTAATCAATTTATAATCAACGGTATAATTACATTTACTTCATAAATGAGGATACCATTTGACTTCTTTATTGAACACATATTCAATATTTTGACTTCTTTATAATTTGAACATTGAATTCGTATTCAATTACATTGACTTGTTTTATAAATTCAATTAGTATTCATATATATTCTTTATAAATATCAACTCATAATTATAAAGAAGTCAAAATATACATTAATGAAAAAAATCGAATATGTAGCTAGATATTCAATTCGTATTCATATAAGGAAGTAAATTTAAATGTACTTTTTAATGTATAAAATGGAAACTTATAACAAATTAAAAGTCAAGTTTTGATATAAATAAGGCAACCAATTAAAAAGTAATTTGAATCAATTTATAATCAATTGTATAATTACAAGTTTTTCGTATAAAGTTAGTTACATATCTATAAGGAAGAATAAACATTTATAAGGAAGTCAAATTAAATGCACATTAATGTCCAAATGGCGAAAATTATAAACAACTAAATGTAACATATGAAATTAATAAGCCAGTCAAACTCGACAATAAATTTCGTGAACTTTATAAGGAAGGTAAATTTGAAATACGTTAAATTCAATTTAAATTTATAGTCAAACCTATAATTAATAAGGCAATAAATTTCTAAATAAATTGAATCAATTTAAAGTTAATGTCATATAATTATATAAGGAAGTCAAAATGTTTATAAGGAAGTCACATTCAATTCACATTAATGTCTAAAATTCGAATTTTATAACCAAGTTTACGTCAATTTGAAATTAATAAGACATGAAAGTTAAATTAAAATTAAAATAAGTATAAAAGGAAGTCAATTGTCTCAAGTCAATGTTTAATTAACGAATTTAATGAAAATGTTCATAATGGAATCAACAATAAATACATTCAACACGAATTAAGTTCTTATATTAATAATTTCTTGTGTGTCAACCTTGGTAACAAACAGCCTACGTTGGTTTGAACACCATTTGAACACGCAATAGTCACCAACAGAAATATCTTCTGATTCAAGCAAGTCACCCCATCCAATGACAGTAAACCTTAATAAAACAATTAAAAATACAAAATATATATAACAGGTAAAACAATATAAATTAAGAAAATTGAAAACGTATATGTTGGAAATGCAAAAAACAAACCTAGCGACTTGAGAATGAACTTTTACATGCACTATAGGAGACCACAAGTACCCATTGGTAAATTTAATCTTGATCTTTGATGATTGGTTTAAATTCGCCATTTCAGCAATCGAGTTAGGAATTATCTACATAGTCAAAATAATTAAATAAGGTAAACAAAATTGCAGGTGGCATACAAAAAAAAGATTATTAGGAAATAACAATATAAACAAAAATAAATGTACCAAGATTGACCATGGTATGTTGAAACTTTAATGTTGTTGTTGTGTATGTGTTTAGATAACAAAAACATGTTCATGGATTTCGGCAAAGTCTGGATGAAGACGTAAAAAACAACATTAAAAAAAGGAATAATTAATTTTATTTTAAAAAAAATATAAAGATTCATACCAAAACTCGTGCGGAAGGGTCATGAATAACCTTGAAGAATATGTCACCCTTGTGATAAGCCATAGTCGAGTTCTTTCTTCTAATGGAATCCTGTCTTTCAAATGCAAAACGAATATATGTTAAATTAACCATAAACTCAACACATAATTTTTAGATTGTTCCCGAAAAACACTTGTATTACGATCAAATAGGTGAGCATACTCGCTATTTGTTATGATTTTTTACTCGTTGGTTTAACTGCCATAACAATTGATCGTAATCTGCCATATCAATTGATCATAATAATGTACGCATTAAACAATTATTAAAAAGCTATCGACTTTGATTGATAAACACAAAATACGCTTGATAATGGAAAAACGTTTTTAACATAAAATATTGCGAATGTATTTTGTAGAAGAATTGTTGTAGTCTAATGATAAATCAAAGATGAGATGGACAACATACCTTGGAAAAATTATTGAAAAGAAAAATGAGGAAGGAAGGAGGAAAGAATGTTTTAGGTAAATTGGAATGGATGGTAAATGGAGAAAACAAAATGAAAAAGAGGTTTTTATAGTACCACTATTGGAGCTCCATTTTTAACTTGGATCCAAGGAGACCCTCTCAAATGCTAGGATTCAACCCTAGTGTATTGATTTATTATATAGATAGACTAGGTTAGAGACCCGTGGGTACCCATGGTGCGGGCCTCTAGAAAAATATAAAAATATGAAAATAATATTGTTATTATTGAAGTTGTGTGTACATGACGTCAATAAAGATAAGTTAAAAAAATGCATCAAAATGTTATAAAATTATTCATAAAGCTTGAAATACTTCTTTGCACACAACGTTTGATGTTTTGTTCGTCAGTTTGCCATCTTCATCTAGTATAAATATCTTCAGTCCATCTCGACTTTTGACCCTTGATAGCGCAACATACAACTGCGCGTGTGAAAAAACAGGATCCTTCAAATACAACCCAACTCTAGATAAGGATTGTCCTTGACTCTTGTTTATTGTCATTGCGAAAGAAACAACAAGTGGGAATTGTCTTTTGTTAAATTTAAAAGGAATTCTCTTATCCGAAGGTGATAAAGTAATTCTTGGGATAAACGTTCGCATTCCAATATTACTTCCTGAAATGATTCTCCCTTCTATTACACGTTTTCCCATTTTAACAACTTGTAACCTTGTTCCATTACACAAACCGCTTTTCTGATCAATGTTTCTAAGTAACATTACCGGGACACCAACTTTCAAAACCAAACGGTGATTTGGTATTCCAGATAACTTAAGACCATTCAAAATATTAGGAGAAATTAAGCTTTCATCAACCTTTTCGTTAACATCTTCGGACTGACAAACACTATCTGAACTTAGATACTCAATTTCCTCACTAGGAAACATTGAAAGTAATCTATCATTAATTTCTTGAACAGCTTCATTCTTCGGTGCCAATATAGCTCGATCTTGAAAATAATGAGGAATGTGGATGTTATCCAAAAGTGACGGATACACAAAGGATATCAAATCAGAAACATGATCCGAAGATTGAGAAATAAGTAAGTCCTCATGTATCTCAATAACATCCTGAACATCACTTATTGTATCCACCATTCCTTCTCCTATATCCAAAAGCCAATCTGCAAACTTTTTAGTTTCCTCGATATCAGACTTGCAACTTTCTGAAAGCAACCTCATATTTTTTGTTAATTCTAAAACAACGCATTTGTGCCAAATGTATGATGAACTTAAAGAGGCATTAACAATGTCATGCCTAGTTCCATTTGGTACAACTGGTAGAATTTGTCTAAAGTCACCCCCAAACACAACCACCTTTCCACCGAATAGCAAATCAGAAGAGTCAACATCATGAACACCAAATACATCTTTTAAACTTCGATCTAGTGCTTCGAAAGCATGTTTATGAACCATGGGTGCCTCATCCCAGATAATCAAATCTTTTTTTTTAAGCAGTTGGGCAACATCACTATTTGGTTGCATGTAACACATAAAATCTTCAGTTAGGTTTATAGGAATACAAAACCTGGAATGTGCTGTCCTACCACCTGTTAATAGCAAAGATGCAATACCACTCGAAGCAACATTCAAAACAATTTTTCTTTTAGATCTTATGGATGAAGATAGTGTCTTCCATAGGAAAGTTTTACCCGTACCACCGTAACCATAAACAAAAAAAAACTCCTCCTTTCTTCTCCTCAACAGATTTCATTACACAGTTATAAATTTTTTTCTGTTCATCTGTTAAAGAAGCAAACTGAGTATCAAATTCTTCAACCAAACTGTTTGTTCAACCAGACTATTTGTCTTTCTAATTTTGGTTAATTGCAAAATATCTAGAAAAAAGCATCGTGTACGACTGAATAAAGACAAATAACCAAATCACTTATTAAATATGAGAAATAGTAGCACACAGTGCAAAACAACCAAATCCGAAATATCAAAGGACAATGTTCATAAATACTTAAAAAAGAAACAGAACCCAATATAACTCATAGACCATCTTCATAGGAAACTACTTTTCAGCCTTATCTTTGTCCTTGCTACCACCACTTCCAATCTTACTTGGACGCATTGGTATGCTTTCATCATCAGAAATTACGTCAACTAGTTTACGCTTAATCATATGATACTTAGAACTTATAGAAAACTGTTCACCTTCAACATAAGCTTTCTTATTGACAAAGTTATCAGCAATGGACATGGGCGTTTCATTATCGTCTGTTTCTGATTTTGAGTCCTACACAAAAAAGATGTTTGTATCAGTATTATTACAAAATTATTTTTTTAAATAGTTACAAACATATGAATATTAACATCTGAGTAAATGTAGAAGATAAGGATACCTTGGAGACAGACATATCATTAGACTGCATTGCTAACATAGATGTGTGAAGTGACTCAGATTCAGCAGGCTGTATATTTAGTTTAAAAAAAAAGTATAGAACAATAAATTGGTCATTTATACATATATAGTTTGTTATTAACAAAATTGGGACCATAAAGTACCTGTCCAACATACTTCTTTTTCAGCTCCGAGATAATTGTTGGATCGTCACTGAACTTTGTTACACCATAAACATCATATTTACTGTTTAAATTGAAGTCAGAAACAAAGATTTTAAAAGCAAGTTCTTTTTCCAACAAAATACTGATTTCTTCTGGATAGTTAACTGTATCACCAACCTATTCAAAAGGAGAACCATAAATAATTAATATGATTACAAAAATTATATTTAAAAAATACTAATAAATAAATTTGTGTTCTTTTAAAAAAATAGAAAAATACAGTATTCTCTTCAAGCAATTCAGTTGCACTTTTGTCAAGAAGTTTTGAAGTGTCACGATGAAACAATGTAAGTGAAACAGCACCGTTCACATCTTGGACACGAACCTGAATTTAAAATATGGAAAAACAAGCATGCAAATCATAAAGTTATATGTATTATACTGAGCAAATACGTTTTTAAAAATTAAAAATATTTAAAAGAAATATGACCTTGGTGTAGGGACGACTTGTTTGGCACTACAATTACCATTCACACACTGGAAAACCTTTTCTTCTGCAAATTGGCCACTTCCTTCGCCAACTTCACGGATTATGTACTCTATACCACATTTTTTGGTACATTTGGGACACCCCATGTAGTGCCACCCAAATTCTTTAAATAGATCTTTAATAGTACCCAACAACACCACAGGCTGCTCCTGTATAAAAAAATTAAAATTCACGGATCAAAATTTAAATCTTATTACGTTTACTTTTTTTAAATGACAAAAAGATAATAGTTAATTGTAATCATGTACCACGAATGCTTATTTTAGGTAATTATAACAGGTAATTTTAAAAGTTAAATATTAGTTGTCGGCAAAAAAACAACTTTAAATTAAGCATTTATCGGCTTTAACATTTTACAATGTAACTATGCTGTTGGTGAAAATATATAACGTCAAAGAAAAAAAATAAAAATTATTATAGAATTTTTCATTCCTGTAAGATGACACATACCTCTTGTATTTCCCAAATATCACCAATTTTACTAACGGGAGTGTTGTTAGGATCTGAGTTTGATTGTTTTGATTGTTTAAGTAATATGAGTAATGAACGAAGTAAACTATAAATGGAAAGTGCAGCGGAATGATAAACTGTAAATCAAAACAAGAGAATAATTGTTTTTGAATCGAATGCTTTCATATAACTGAATGATTACAAATGATTACAATTACTCCCCCTAGCCTGATCACTCGTGTAAGTTTGTCTAAGAGAATGTTTTAAGTGATGAATAGAACAGTACATGCACTGTTCTATTTATAGACAATCTAATCTACTGATGACCTAGGCTAACGTCACCTAAGACAGTGACCTCTAACAGAATAACAACATAAAACATCTGATGACACAAATACTGTTACATAGAAACCTCTGATAGGCAAATAACTGATAGGAAACCTCTGATGGTCTTGTAACGTCTGTTGGAGCCTAAGTGTTGTTGGCTCCAACATACCTTTAGTCTTCAGTATTTAGATCAGCAGTTGTTCTCTAGCAGTTGTTCTTCATCAGACCTTTGCAAGCAGCAGTTGTTCCAACAGTTGTTAGGGTACATCAGATGTTAGGGTGAACAGTCTTTTGGGAGAAGTAACTTGTAAATGTTGTTCTTATTAAGGATTAATTGTGTAGTATATTTTAGCTTTCCAATCATCTGGTCTTCTCCAGGTCAGCAGACCCAACAAGTGTTGTGAAGAAAATCTTCTTCATCCGAACAGAACATAGACGTGCCATATGGTCGATGAACCAATGAAGGATTATCCGCCATTTTCGTACCCAACCTGGTTCATAAAAAATAGTTATATGTATTAACTACTGTAAATAGTTGTAAAAAATAACTAACTTTACCTTTTATTGTACATGTTAATATCTTCAATATTATTATCATTAATAAATAATCGACTAACACGATCTCCAAAAGAATTAGAAACATAGGGTTTGCCTGCATAAAAAACAATTACTAAAATTAGAATTCAAAGTATTGGGTAAAATAATTAAAGTATTAAAAGTACAGATATTTAATAAATTGTAACATCCATTATAAAATTTCAAGCGACCAAACTGAAGAATTATAATAATTTGCTTCTCATTTTGATGCGTAGCAACATGTTTAGACATCTCGGTTGCATACGTATCCCACAAAGTTATGTAAATGTTCAAATCCCTTCAAAAAGAAAAAAAATATTTTAGTGATACATCGAATTCAATTATAAAATTATTAATTATGTAATAATAAATATAATAAAAAACAATTCATACTCGCTATCCTGCATTTCCATTGTCGACCTCTTTTTATCTGTGGTCACCTTCTTATCTTTATCGTCATTGTTGAAGAACCTCACAGTATGTCCTATAACATCTATATGAAAATATAAACCAACATTAATGGTGACATAAATTAAAAAAAAATGATGTTTATAATAAAAAAAATGATCTAGTAATGATGCAGACCTATTGTCACATTTTCTGTAACCTCATTGTCCAGAATTCTTTGGTAGGGGACAAAAGAGAACCCAAATGACGGACCTTGAAAATCCACAGAAACAGTAACCTGATTGTTCATATTCAAGCACAATTTGTTGGGATTTGCTAAATACTTGTACTTTGATGGGTTTATGCCAATTCCTGGATTTCTTATGACAAGACAAGCATTTTCCAACAAAAACCTCTCGAATCTGAAAAACAAACGGTTCAACACATTCGCCTGAATTTTGTCACCATGTAATATTTGTATCGATGAGTAAAAGAAGAATTGTATATTTTCGGAATATGTATATAGATATCTACCTATATAAACGTGTGGTGCTAATATACTAATATACTAAAAAATAAATGTAATACAAAATATGGATTTTGGAATTACATTCTCGTTAATGAGTATCATCTCAATTGAGTAAACATCGTTAGGATTGCGACGATCAGCTTGCCGCCACAGCCGAATGATCTTTAGCTTCATAGCAACATCATTTTGATTGACATCAATTCGGTTAACCATGGTAGACTCTTGTGCTTGTGCAGCGGCCATTGTTCTCTTCGTATAATCAAAAAAGTTAAGACTAAAATTAGGAATGAAATAAAAGTTAAAATATTATAACAAAAATAATCAACAAATAACAAAATCATATAAAATTTTCTAAGGTTTATCCTACATTTTGCGAATTGTTTCACCTTATGTTAATGGTGTGTATAGCAAGTTTGAGTAATGAGATACCATGCAATTAAATAGATAACTATAAAAATAGAAAGCATGATATCAGACTTAAATTTATGGTAAATGGTCAACAATTTTGGCAATGAATAACTAAATCTTATCTAAATGATTAAAAATAGAGATATAATCTACCTATATTATAGTATAACAATTTTCCCAATGAATAGCTAAACCTATGCTAAATGGTCAACAATTTTCAAAATGTATAGATAAATTTAAGGAAGCGGATTTTTTTTCAGTATTTGCATAGCTAAATGGTCAACAATTATATCTCGTAATTATAGCTTAATTTATAGAACATAACACACATTTCGCAATGTATAGCTAAATTTCGGAATGGTCAACAATTATATCTCGGAATTATAGCTAACTTTAAGGATACAAGTATCATCGTTCGTCTCTGGATACATGTAGCATTTTGTATTAGTAGCACAATAAAGACATAATTATGTAAATATATATATGTTTCTTTTTCTAATTATTATATAATGATAAGTTTATATCATTCTTTTTCGTATTTAAAGTTTGTTATGTAGTAACTATCATTTATCACATATCTATGGTCAACATTCATCACAATGAATAGGTAAATCTCAGGAAAAGCAACACACATTTCCTTATTTTTAATTTTTTTGCCAAACAAAGCCGTTAAGATGGTAATTGTGATTATTGAGTTATGTTCTGTGGGTATATATCTCATTGTGAGATTTCAACAGCAATCGTCCTTGCAAAATTCTTATAACAATCATCATAATTTTAAAATAAATTCGGTAAATAAAATAATAAATGTCATTATTGCGGTCAACATAGTCATTAATGTAAATATTTACTTTGTATATAATCAATGACGTTATTTAATGTCAATTTTTTCTGTATTTAAATAAAATTATTTGGTAAATTGACATTAAATTTTTAATTTTGTAGGAACAATCAATATATTGACTTTCAAGTTTTAATTTAGTAGGAAAAATAAACATTTTTTACTGAACATTATGTATTCAGTCAAAATAACATTAAATAACAATTATGATGATGCTAATCTAAATTCGGTAAATTGTTAAAAGAATAAATGTCATTAAGTCCGGTCAACATATAAATTAATCTAAATAAATAACAATGATTAATATTCAAATTCTATATTAAATAAAATTAACATCAGTCAACACTTATTATTGTAAATAAATAACATTAATTCTCAATTAATGACAATAAATTTGGTCAAAAAAAATTAATGACATTAATCAAAATTTCAAAAAACATCGAAGTATTTCAATAACATTAAACATAAATTCGAAATTCAAAAATTAAAATAACTTAAATTAGAAACATTGACGAAGGCTATATCAAACTTGAAAAATAATGACTTCTTGTTGTGCAATCTTAGTAACAAAGAGCCTGCGCTGATTTGAACATGACCTAAATACACAATATTCGTCAATGGCAATACCTTCGGATTCAAGCAGATCAGGCCATCCAATCACCGAAGGATCATGCAGTATCTTGATAAACTTAGAACCATTATGATAAGACATAATAGCCTTTGCGTGTTTAAATCAAATCCTGTGGTATAATAGATAGAGAAACATATATTATTAAAAAAAATCCTAAAGACAAAAACAAAGTTACCATAATCGATGATATCTACATATAAGAATGAATCACGGATTGAATAAGAATGAAGACAAAAACAATTATACTACAATCGATGATATCTGCATACATCATGAATCGAAATCAGAAATGTTTTCAAAAATTAATATACCAGGAATTGATAATATCTACCTATAAGAATGAATAACGAAATCTTTAAGAATGAATATACCAAGAATATATCTATATAAAAAAAAACTAAAGATTGTTTGATTGTTCGAACATAAAACAATGAATCGAAATCAGAAATGTTTTCAAAAATTAATATACCAGAAATCGATAATATCTACCTATAAGAATGAATAACGAAATCTTTAAGAATGAAGATTGTTTGAAGTTTATGAACATAAACTGAAGATTGTTTGATTTGGACCCATTGTAAGTATAACGACAGATACATAGTTTTGAAAACAAAATAAAGAACATTGGTTGTTTCTTTCTGATCCTTATGATCAGAATATTCAGGAGTAGAATCTTTGAAACCAAGATGAAAATCAAAAGAAAAATTGAAGATTGAGAAAAAAATGATGCAATAATACCTTGAAATTAATCGGATGGAAGAATGGAGAATGAAAGTTGAAGACTTCTAAAGGAAGAATGAAGATTGATGTAGAATGAAGGAAAAAAAAAAGGCTTTTATAGGTAAGTAGATGGAGCTCCATATACAAATCTGGATCCTAGAGGCCCTCTCTAAGGTCTCCATTCGACCCGAGATGTATTCAACTATTATATAGATAGATGTGAAAACTTGAAGATAAATGAACTTATATTAGGACCATTGATAGTATAAAGATGATGATGAGATATTGAACTGTGGACATGAGATATGCATTGTAAAGTTGGAAAACTTATAATAAGATACGGACTTCGGACAATAGATATAACTAATGTGTATGTATAACTAAGACACCTTTTGGGACTATTAGAACTTTAATTGACAATAATATATATATATATATATATATACACACACATACAATTGACCCGGACACTTAGGCGTACGTAACCTAACTATGCGAATACATGAGGACATATATAACTTGAAATATGTAGAAATTATAGTAAAATAAATAAATAAGACTATGAGGACTTTAGATAAGGGTTGGGTTATTCTACAAAGGCTACAAAAAATGAGAATGGTGAGAAGCCACTAGAAAATGACATGTGTTCAAAGGATTAAACAAGTGGAAGGGGTAATTTTGTAAAAAACATATGCACATGCAAGTCACATGCCATTTTCACCTTCATTTTTAAATGTCCGTAACTTTTTTATACGTCATCTTTTTTTAAAAAAAAAAATTATACCATAAAATTGAGCGTCTTTTTATCTTTAATATGAGTACCATATTGTTATACTTTTGAAAAGAAAAATTCAAAACCCACTTGCGTAATACACAATGGAGTGTAAAACACAATGAGCGCCAATTAAATATAGGGTATAAAATATAATCAAGAGTCTAGTAAAACACAATGGACGACATACTAAAGACACAATGAATAGAAGACTAAAACACAATGAATACTTTTGAGAAAAAAAGTTGAAAACCCAGTTGGGTAAGACACAATGGATGACATACTAAAGATACAATGAACGAAAGACTAAAACATAATGAATACTTTTGAAAAAAAAGTTAAAAACCCAATTGTGTAAAACACAATGAACGACATAATAAGGACACAATGAACAGAAGATTAAAACACAATGAATACTTTTGGAAAAAAAGTTGAAAACCCAGTTGCGTAAGACACAATGGAGATAACGTAAAACACAATGAGTACCAATTAAATATGCAATGAACAATAGGGTATAAAACACAATGAACAATCTAATAAAACAAAATGGACGACATATTAAAGACACAATGAACAGAAGACTAAAACACAATGAATAATAGACTTAAACACAATGAACAACATAATAAAACACAATGTACACCTAAATACAAAACTCATTTGCGTAAAACACAATGAAAAGCATACTAAAAACACAATGGACAAAGTTAAATTATGTGTAGACTAAAAAAACATAAATAGCGTATTTATAAAGCACACATGCATACTATAACACAATGAACGAGCAGAAGACACAACGGAAAAGAAAACCCATTTAGCACGATTTTTTTTTTCAATTTTAATGTAGCAATGTGGTACTCATATTAAAGATAAAAAACGCTCTTTAATATGGTGAATTTTTTTTGAAAAAAAATGTCGTATGAAAAATCTATAGACAATTTAAAATGATGGGGGGAATTGACATGTGCATTGCATGTGGAGAGAGAAAGTCAAAAAAATGTGGTTTTCCTTTTATGCCCTTCCTCTAATTTATTATTTATTTTTTTTCAAACAAACTAATCTCAACCATTCAAATATATGATCAATGGATCACAATCCTTCTCACCTTTCCTAGAAATAGTGTCTTGTGTATTTGATCTTAACCCCTTTAGATAAACCATATAGATATTAAATGATTAATAACTCGACATTTGGAACTCGAAGAACTATATAAACAATGTATCATAAACATCGGTTATTTAGTTACTAGTAGGACATAAGATGATGAACTCGACAATTAGAAGTTTGGATAAAGAACCTAAGCGTGCCCACACGTGTAACCGCGATATTGGTTAAACGCGCTAATACTTGTGATCATAATAGGACTTGGCAAGTAATGCATAGATGGACTCGAGACTTTGGAATACTTGTGATTGTGTGACGTGAAACGCTGCTAAGGTGAGTTTCGTGTGCCACTCCCCTTTTTCTGTTTTACTGTTTTGGGGTGAACATATGCTTGTGTGTCTAAATTGTGACGTGACAAGATACTAGCTGTCGGATTATACTAACACTCATTAACTCATAGGTGAGCCACTTAATATATGGGTTGTACTACTTGAGGAATCCCCCACGCAAGGTGGACTCGGGACGTCGGGCCCGGGAAACCCTCCACTAAGGTGAAAGACCATTGCGGCATATATTTTGCCAGGACCTATAATGGCAGTAGATAGAGTCCATGTTAGGTTTGAGGTGTCACTTGTACATCACGTGTGTTAAATTGTGTTAAACTGTTTTAAACTTGTTTATGAAATGATAAAACGATTTTGGATCCACTTAACTACTTACACGGACTCACCAGCGTAATTGCTGACCCAAAATCTTTTAAGCATGTGTTCAGGTACTGCAAATGGATGGATGGCAACCGCGAGGTATATGCTTGCTAGTAGCGGATTAGAGGTTATCTGGTTAAAAGATTCGGCTATATGTGTTGCGGTTAGAGCATCTAGAGATAAGCGGGATAGAGATCGGATCGGCTAGTGGACTACACCTCATTAACTGCTTCGACGACCGCCACGATTCGTCCCTGCATAGTTATTAGTGTATTTATTTAAGTTATGTAATTATATTTTTGGATTAGAAATTGTATAAACAATTAAATATTAGTTATCGTTGCTTCCGTTGTGCAAGTCTGTTACCAAGTTGTCGTAACGTCCAACCCCTCCTGGTCGGGTTGTTACAAATGGTTTTATATGCTCCTCTTTAATTGCTCATACAATAAATTTGTTATGCACATGTTGATTAGGTACAAGCAGATAAAACAGATCAAGGTCCGTATCTTAATGATGCTTTAACCAGGTTTTCTTCTTTTATCATTTTTTTTAAGTTATATTAGATTTTTCAACCCCGAGACCTTCTCGGGGTAATCAGCTAGTTTTAATTATAAAAAAGTAAAACTAATATTAATATTAAGCAATTCTATCTATGGCAAAACCACAACCCCTATATTTAATATTGAGAAAGTTTACTGTACAAATTATATAGGTGTACAAAGTGCAAGAAGGAACAGCAGCCATACACGTGGAAGCGGTTACGATGATTACCTCGTATTTAATTTCCAGCATTGAGGGTATAATAGACTTTTCCGCAATTTGTCAAACTATGTTATATTTGTTTTATATATGTTCTATTTTTTCAGTATCTTCATGCAAGACTCTATTTTCACAGTATGCGGTTCCGTTTTATCCGTTTCAATGGGTCAAGTATGCGCCAAAAAAGGTGAGTATTTTCGGGTGGCGGGCCGAGCAAAATAGGCTGCCCACCTTAATGGGGCTTAAAAAACGGAACATATACCACGGGCTGTGATGTGCAGATTATGTGGTCAAGCGGAAGAGGACTCTGATCACTTGTTGACATCCTGCTACGTGGCGTCGATTATTTGGGATAAAGTGTCAAATTGGTGCAAGATTCCGCAGGTGTTTGCTTTCAGCGTTCGTGATCGCCTTCAAGTGTATAAGACATCGGCTATGGAGAATTACAAACGAAAATGGGTGAGAATGATAATTGTAGGGGTGTCTTGGTTTATTTGGAAAGCACGAAATGGCCTCATATTTTCTGGGAAAAGGGTATGTGCTCAAGGTATGTTTGCTGAAATTCAATCAACGACTTTCCTTTGGGCTAAAAATAAGCCAAATCAAAGCAACTGGACGTGGGATAGTTGGGTTTCTTTTAATGTTCCAATTACTTAAAGGCGATGTAAACTATAGATGGGGATCGTTTTTCTTAGAATGGGGACTAGTGTCTTACTAATCCTTGTATGTACATATTTTGGTGATGAATGAATGAAATTTGTCGATAAAAAAAAAAGTTATCTGGAAATTTAGACCCTCGCCCACAAATCAAATGCTTGTTGCAAATGTTGTCCTTGACCAAAGTCTGCCCCTCCTTCATTTCGGAGTTCATGGTCCTCAAACGGATCAAGTTGTGGGCTCCACACAGATATTATTTTTTATATATAAAGAGTGGAATGTGAGGTTGAGGTTTGTTGTTGGAGGCAAAATTAAATTTTTGAAGGTTGTTCGAAATCTGATACAGTATGGGTATATTTGTAACACCCCAACCGATGGCGGAATCATCGAGGTGTCACGTAGTGACGATTGTTCAAAAGCACATGGTACTAAAATGTAAATATTATTGAATAATCAAAATTGTCTTACATGGAAATGGAAAATACATTGTCTAAATGAAATGTAAATATTGAAATAACTGAATTAAAATAAAGCACTAAATGTTCCTTGCTAAAGCACTAGATCAAACTGCACCTGAAACATGTACAAAAATAGGTTTGGTCAACATATGAAATGTTGGTGAGCATTCCTAGATTTGATATATATATAGTAGGTTAAAAAGTTATACAATTCAAGTGCAAGCTACAGTGCAAATATGTAAACCATGTATCAAACAAATGAGCGAAATCAACCCTGTGACTGTATAATGTACTGTATGAACTGTAGTGTACTCAACCAATAAATGGATGATAACTTAACACTGGCCACGGATTCTCCGATGAAAAAGGGGGAGAATCAACCTAGGCGGGTTGTCAATCCAAATAGCGCTATCCAATGTTAAGGTCGGCTTGTACCATGTTAATGATTTCACTAAGTACAAATGTAATCCACATGTAATGTCTAAGCATAAAACACGTTGTAAGCAATGCACATAGTACTAGAATTGTATTTGTGAAAATGTAAAATTGTATTTGAAATTGTAATAGTGTACATGTAACACCCCAAAAATGTATAAATGCAAAAAGGGGTAGGAATACTCACAGTTCACGTAGTAGTTTGAGATTTAACTGGACAACGAGATATGAATTGAGATTACTCCCAAATGATCAACCTAAAGTATTCGATAATGTGTAAGGGAAATAACTCTAGGATATATGTATTTCTAGGGCTTCGAATTGGGGATAAACGTTTATTTGTTTTAATAAACTAGTTGTTTATTAAATATAAGAAATTTAGTAAATAAATAAATAAAAGTCTTTTTGTAAAATTTTAAGTTGAATATAATCATAACATAAGGTTTTGAGTATGAAAATAATTTTTATAAAATTATTTTCTTGAAAATAGAATATTTAATCAATTATTTCAAATTGTCAAAATATGACTTTAATATCTAAAAATATTAAAATCAAAGAATTTCTGAATTAAAAATTGTATTTCAGTTCTAGATAGTTAGAAATAATTTATATAAAATTTTGATACAAAAATATTGAAAAATGGATTTATTATGAATTATTTATGATTAAAACTATCAACAATTTATTAAAAATATTAAACAAGCGGTTTTTCAGAAATAAAAATTATTTCTGAAATGTATATAGTTATACAAGTTTAGGATAATTTTTGTGGAATTTAACAAAGCCGTTTTGATATTTTTATAGAATTTTATAATTTTTAATTGAATAAACTTGTAATATTTATAATATATATTAAATAAATTATTTTTGAAAAACTAAAAATTGGATGATGAACTTTATCAGTGGAAAAGCATAAAATAAAATTTATAGAATTTATAAATTAGTTTTAGTATTTTAAAACGATTTTTAAAAAGAATGGAGATAATATATGTATAAAGGATAACCAAAAAAATTGTTTGCACATGGTGGGGGTCGAACCCCAGACCTGAACCGGCTCAATGGGTTTAGTCAAAAGCCCCAACCATCTGGTCTATGATTCATTTCGTGATAAATTCTGATTTGAAATAATTATATACACAAACAACAAAAGGTGTTCTTCCCCAATTTACACCAATCGAGCCCTAGATTTCCATTTGATTAAATCACACAATGTTAACCCAATTAATCATGGGGGAAACATTGTGTGTAGGTCGATAATGAAAACCCACAACAATAATCAAACTTACAATGACGAATTGAAGCAAGAACACGAGTCAACAGGAAAAGTCAACGCGAATAAAAATGCTTTGATTCAGGACGATTTGGTGTTTGATAGTGAAAGGTGTTATAGGGGTTATTCTAATCGCATATATGTGTATGTGTGTGCAGGTTTGATTGAGTTAATATCATGTATTTATAAGGTTTTCAATCGAGCTCAATTGGAAAGTTTATTAATGGTCTTTAAAATAGAAATTAGTCAATTCAACGCGTGTTGTTTGTTTTTGGAAAAGGGAAATGTTTAAGGTGCGTAAAATTCGGAATCCATTTGATTAATGGCGTGATTATTGGATAAAAAAAAGTATAGCTTCTTTGGGTTGTTCTTGGTGGCGAGCGACTGAAAGAGGAGGAAGAAGCAGACCATCTTTCAGACGTGGTTAAATAAAATTAAGGTTAGAATTTTAACAAAATTAACATGTAGCTCAGATGGTGGTGTGTGTGCATGTGTTGGATTGAACCGCCCCCAGGCTCGGGTTCGAGTCCTGGGAGGCGTGTTTTTTTTTTTTTAAAAACAGGTAAGGGGTAGGTTGGGCCGGATCTGTTGTTGGGCTGGCTTGGGCTCAACTTCTTGTGGGCTCCGAAAATAAGGAAAAAGGGGGTGGGTTTGGTTATGGTTTGGGTATGGTTTGGTTTAGAGATGGTCCTATGTTGTAGTATATATATATATATATATATATATATATTTATTTATAAAACTGAATTATTATTATTATTATTATTATTATTATTATTAGGATAAAACGTGACGTATAAGATAGGAGATGCGAAAATAAAAAAAAATGTATATTTATATATGTGTAATAATAATAGGATAAAAGTGACGGATGTCACAGCATCCCCTACTTTTAGAAACTTCGTCCCGAAGTTACTTGAAACATAGGGTTATGGACGTTTAGGGTAAAAGTTAAGATAACTGTGGTTTAGAAAATCAGAGTTAAGGTACGACGTGAATTTATAGGTAACAAAGTAAACTGTTTCAAGTGATTTGGATGGGGTTTGATAGGGGTGAGTTAAGGATTTGGATTAGGTTTGTCTCGAATAATAAGGAGAATAAGAATCTAGTAATTCACTAAGTTTCAAGTTTTAGGAACCCTATGATAAATGTACGAGTTGACTGACTATAGAAACACTAAATGAACTATCAAGTAAATAGAGCTTGTTCCTGGTCCGACTTCCAGTCTCATTTTCAATGCATCATTAGTGTTTGTATACAGGGTGTACCGCAGCTAACCCACCACACCTTTGATACCTTGAAAACGTATTGGACGCCTACCAAAAACTCTAATAGAATTTCACACTACCCTAAGGTACCTGTAAATTCATGATTACGTTCCGGACCGGAATCATCAATTTACCTTACATTAGGGTTTTATGTCCTTCTATGATCCCACCGATTGTTGAGCAGGTTCGATAGCCTCCACCAGCCGTGGAGTAGGTTGTAGGGCCTCTCCCGACTGTTTGAAAGGCATGGTGACCTCTACCAATCGTTGAGTATGTTCGATAGCCTCCACCAGTCGTGGAGCAGGTTGTAGGGCCTCTCCCGACTGTTGAAAAAGGCATGATGACCTCTATTAAGTGCAACAATTATTATTCACATAGATTGCAAATTGATAGCAAATTTATGCAAGCAAGTTTGTAAGTACTACAACCATTAAGTGTAAGTGTTATCATGAATAATTAAATGTTGTACGAGTATCATGAATAATTAGATGTTCAATGAATAGTCAAGTTAAAGGAAAAATCAAGTTTCATATAATAAGCAATGATGTTTTCTTAGAAAAGCTCTGTAAAATCAAGTATCAAGTCTAAACGTTTCAAATAAATGTAAGTGTACGATAACGTAACCAATATGATAGATTACCAATTTGTGTTCGTACATAATAGCATGCAAGGAAATCTCTAGATGTTATAGGCCTATGAGTATGTCATAATTGGGTACAAAATGATAATAAGATCAAGAAAATGAAAACACGAGTATCATGATTAATTAAATGTACAGTGAATAGTCAAATTAAGGGAAAATCAAGTTTCATAAACAATGATGTTTTGGGAAAAATCCTGTAGAATCAAGTATCAGGTTTTTAGTAGTTTGATTAGCATGGGTAACTAGCTCATGTGTGAGAAGGTGAAGGACATGAATTTAGTTCTTGAGAGGATGATGAAAAATTTTTGAAGCAGAATCAAGGTTGTGAGAGATGGTGAATGTGAAGGTAATTGATAAAGAGTTTATTTTATAGTAAGGAGATTATGTAGCAGTGTAAATTTTGGGGTTTGGATCAAAGGTTATAATCAAGTGTATAAGAAAACATGATTGTGGTATATGCAAAATATTGTAAAAATTTGAACAAGTTGAAAATGGGTGAGTGTTGATGGAAAATCTAAAGTTTAGATATTATTCCAAATAAATATTTTCAAAATTTGGTTTTGTACATAAGGCAAAAGTTGTTAAATATACAAGCTAAGTAGGCTTTGTAATAGTTTAAAACATTATATACAAAATCGTTTGTTACATCAATAAATAATCAATTGAATTTAAGTTCGAGGAAAATATGTACTTTGTAAAGTTGCTAGGTAATACAACTAGTTTTAAAAATCTTTAGTTTGTGCTAAAGTATGAGGTTATAGTTTTTAAAATAAATAATATGTGGAGAAAAGAAATAATATGATTTGGGTAGGGTGTTGAATATTTAGAAAGTGGCTAAGAGGGTAAGGTGAAGTGTGATTGTGAAATCCATAGATGGTTATGAAAGTATGAATTTGTAAACAATATATGAAAATCGTGAAATACAAAATATTGTATATGAACCGAGAGAGTATTATTGGAAAAACTTGCATAAATGCTTGGAGTGCCCTTGTCTAGCTGTAAAGCCCAACAAGAACGTTGACTTTTCAAAGGAATTGAACCCAATGGTGATCAAAGAAGACATGCTTTAGCCTATAAGTGGACACTCACTCCAGGAATCCCCAGGTAAGCATAACAGGTCCGTAAATGGATTTATGCGCTATGCTTGCCTATGCCAGAAAACCCAGTGTACAGGCATCCACCCTTCCAGATTGCACGTGTCCTTATCACACTCATTAAAGTTCAACAACTTCGAAGGAGTAAAGTAAGAGTAGGCATTATGTCTAAGAGTGTCTTCATAAAAGGTACTGTTCCCATTCCATGATGATGTAAACTTTCCACTCTTTGTAGGACACCATCTCTAGGCACCATGATGAAAGATAAGAAGAATGGAGAGAGAGAGAAGGGAAAGATAGAAGAAGGAAAGTAGAGGAAAATGAGGGGTAGGGTAATTCAGGAAATATTATGCATGAAAATTGAAGTTCGGTTATAGTCTAGGCCATTTTATCTAATAACCTAGTTCCCTATAACCATGGCTCTGATACCAATCTGTAACACCCCAACCGATGGCGGAATCATCGAGGTGTCACGTAGTGACGATTGTTCAAAAGCACATGGTACTAAAATGTAAATATTATTGAATAATCAAAATTGTCTTACATGGAAATGGAAAATACATTGTCTAAATGAAATGTAAATATTGAAATAACTGAATTAAAATAAAGCACTAAATGTTCCTTGCTAAAGCACTAGATCAAACTGCACCTGAAACATGTACAAAAATAGGTTTGGTCAACATATGAAATGTTGGTGAGCATTCCTAGATTTGATATATATATAGTAGGTTAAAAAGTTATACAATTCAAGTGCAAGCTACAGTGCAAATATGTAAACCATGTATCAAACAAATGAGCGAAATCAACCCTGTGACTGTATAATGTACTGTATGAACTGTAGTGTACTCAACCAATAAATGGATGATAACTTAACACTGGCCACGGATTCTCCGATGAAAAAGGGGGAGAATCAACCTAGGCGGGTTGTCAATCCAAATAGCGCTATCCAATGTTAAGGTCGGCTTGTACCATGTTAATGATTTCACTAAGTACAAATGTAATCCACATGTAATGTCTAAGCATAAAACACGTTGTAAGCAATGCACATAGTACTAGAATTGTATTTGTGAAAATGTAAAATTGTATTTGAAATTGTAATAGTGTACATGTAACACCCCAAAAATGTATAAATGCAAAAAGGGGTAGGAATACTCACAGTTCACGTAGTAGTTTGAGATTTAACTGGACAACGAGATATGAATTGAGATTACTCCCAAATGATCAACCTAAAGTATTCGATAATGTGTAAGGGAAATAACTCTAGGATATATGTATTTCTAGGGCTTCGAATTGGGGATAAACGTTTATTTGTTTTAATAAACTAGTTGTTTATTAAATATAAGAAATTTAGTAAATAAATAAATAAAAGTCTTTTTGTAAAATTTTAAGTTGAATATAATCATAACATAAGGTTTTGAGTATGAAAATAATTTTTATAAAATTATTTTCTTGAAAATAGAATATTTAATCAATTATTTCAAATTGTCAAAATATGACTTTAATATCTAAAAATATTAAAATCAAAGAATTTCTGAATTAAAAATTGTATTTCAGTTCTAGATAGTTAGAAATAATTTATATAAAATTTTGATACAAAAATATTGAAAAATGGATTTATTATGAATTATTTATGATTAAAACTATCAACAATTTATTAAAAATATTAAACAAGCGGTTTTTCAGAAATAAAAATTATTTCTGAAATGTATATAGTTATACAAGTTTAGGATAATTTTTGTGGAATTTAACAAAGCCGTTTTGATATTTTTATAGAATTTTATAATTTTTAATTGAATAAACTTGTAATATTTATAATATATATTAAATAAATTATTTTTGAAAAACTAAAAATTGGATGATGAACTTTATCAGTGGAAAAGCATAAAATAAAATTTATAGAATTTATAAATTAGTTTTAGTATTTTAAAACGATTTTTAAAAAGAATGGAGATAATATATGTATAAAGGATAACCAAAAAAATTGTTTGCACATGGTGGGGGTCGAACCCCAGACCTGAACCGGCTCAATGGGTTTAGTCAAAAGCCCCAACCATCTGGTCTATGATTCATTTCGTGATAAATTCTGATTTGAAATAATTATATACACAAACAACAAAAGGTGTTCTTCCCCAATTTACACCAATCGAGCCCTAGATTTCCATTTGATTAAATCACACAATGTTAACCCAATTAATCATGGGGGAAACATTGTGTGTAGGTCGATAATGAAAACCCACAACAATAATCAAACTTACAATGACGAATTGAAGCAAGAACACGAGTCAACAGGAAAAGTCAACGCGAATAAAAATGCTTTGATTCAGGACGATTTGGTGTTTGATAGTGAAAGGTGTTATAGGGGTTATTCTAATCGCATATATGTGTATGTGTGTGCAGGTTTGATTGAGTTAATATCATGTATTTATAAGGTTTTCAATCGAGCTCAATTGGAAAGTTTATTAATGGTCTTTAAAATAGAAATTAGTCAATTCAACGCGTGTTGTTTGTTTTTGGAAAAGGGAAATGTTTAAGGTGCGTAAAATTCGGAATCCATTTGATTAATGGCGTGATTATTGGATAAAAAAAAGTATAGCTTCTTTGGGTTGTTCTTGGTGGCGAGCGACTGAAAGAGGAGGAAGAAGCAGACCATCTTTCAGACGTGGTTAAATAAAATTAAGGTTAGAATTTTAACAAAATTAACATGTAGCTCAGATGGTGGTGTGTGTGCATGTGTTGGATTGAACCGCCCCCAGGCTCGGGTTCGAGTCCTGGGAGGCGTGTTTTTTTTTTTAAAAACAGGTAAGGGGTAGGTTGGGCCGGATCTGTTGTTGGGCTGGCTTGGGCTCAACTTCTTGTGGGCTCCGAAAATAAGGAAAAAGGGGGTGGGTTTGGTTATGGTTTGGGTATGGTTTGGTTTAGAGATGGTCCTATGTTGTAGTATATATATATATATATATATATATTTATTTATAAAACTGAATTATTATTATTATTATTATTATTATTATTATTATTATTATTATTAGGATAAAACGTGACGTATAAGATAGGAGATGCGAAAATAAAAAAAAATGTATATTTATATATGTGTAATAATAATAGGATAAAAGTGACGGATGTCACAATATTTGGCAAGGAGCTTTTAGGAGCTTCAAGCTTCTAAGAAAAAGCTCTTAATTAATAAAAAACCTTGTTTGGTTGGTTGAAGAGCTGGAAGTTTTTAGGTTAGGAGAAAAAGTTCTATAGTGAAAAGCTAGTACTACTAGCTTTTAAGAAAAAACTCTACTAGCTTCAAGTTTTTAATTAGTAAATGATACAAATACCGATTCTATTTTAAAAACAAAATAAAAACCTTCCATAAAATATTTTAATTATGCTCATTTTGGTCATTTTATACATTTTATTAAAAGCTCCAACTATTCTGTCAAACACCAAAATATATTTTAAAAGCTTCCAGCTACCAGCCTCTAGCTAGTTTTGCGAAACATACCCTATGTTGAGGTTCTGATACAGTATGTTGAGGTGGAGGTTTGTGGGGTGGGGTAGGTTTATTGTTGGAGATGCTCAAACAGCCAAGGAACCTGCGTTATTATTTACATAGTAAATGGAAGCGGTGCGGACTTCTAAAGGTTACCATGCACCCTTACATGCAAATGAGGTGACTGACTATACACATTAAGCGGTATTTTGATACACTATATATATGGCCAATTAGCCAAATAGTCCGTCATCAAGTTATAATAGGTCTTATTAAAAGTTCTTGGAAAGCTATTTACGGAGTATGTGCTTTGACATGGCCCGCAAAGGCGTTAGGCAACTATCGTTAATAGAGTACTGGAGTAGCCATCACTATGAAAACAAGCACACACCAAATCCCTATTTTAGTAGAGGCAAAGCGTTAATGCACAAGGGCCATCTTATAACCTGTATTTGTAGACCTCAATCCCCTAGACATTTGCAGCTTCCTACTTATGCGTGAAAACTCCTAGTTATTATCTATGCAGTAAGAAAGCACCATACTTGTCTGATATTATGAAGAGTTTGAAAAATCTATCTAAGGCAAATAAGAAAAACTTAAGATGCACCCTATGTCGGGTTAGGCTGCCACAGCCGTCATCCATTGAGTTCCAGGAGATATGGCTATGGAATTTATAGAAGGCATTTCTAAAAAAATAGGGCAAGGATGATAGACTGTAACACGCAATACAAACGGGTCATTTTAATAATTGACTGATATGCACATATTAACGAGGGGGTTTAAGGTGGATATTCGGGTTCATTTGATGTTGCAGCCTATTGACCTATAGGCAGACTTCAGTGCACAAGAGACCAAACCAAAAACTTTCTTCTAAATCAACAACTGGAGCACCAAGGTATTGGCATTAGGGCAACCGGTGACCCGCAGATTCTGCAGCCTTTCAGCCTTGATGTTGAAGTTGTTAACATTGTCACAATCATGCAGTGCCAAATTCTCAAGTTGTGGTAAGTTGATCACAGAGCCAACTAAATTACCCCCAAAATTAACAGATAAGAGATAAATATGTTGAAGATTGGGAAATCCCTGAAACTCAAGGGGTGCCTTGAAAATGCAGTTATGTAACATCAACACTCTCAACTCTAGTGTGGCTTATAACCCTTATAAACCCATAATGTTGATAAGCCCCAATTTCTAAAAACTGATCAGAGAATCGTGTAGGGAAAGCCAGTGACTTCATAGCAGTCCATCTATACCGCCACTTTTTAGAGAGAACACATGTTCTTACAGCATCTTCGATCGGGAGCCGCTCTAAAATTGGGTTTATTAAATCCTCTGGAAAGTTAGTGAGTATGTCCTTCTCAGCAGAAACCCTCTTAGTCTTACTATTATCTGTCATTAGACTCAATCAGTGAAAACACAAAATCAGAGGTTATGATTCATAACTTATGAATAACTCAACTGGAACGCTACTACTACTACTTGGGATCAACTCCTGAGTATTGCCGCATCCGCTCGGATGCGAGGTCTGACGGTCGCGATAGCGACCTTTCTGTGTCACCTCCAGAGTATATGCCGGAGGACTGGGACAATTACTCTCCATAGTGGGGGGTTTATGTTTAATTATGTAATGTTTTAATAGGTAGTTTAGGATTATGTAGTGTGTTTATGTAATGTTTAGTAATTTTAGGATTATGTTATTGTAATAAGTAAATTAGGATTATGTAATGTTTTAATGTAATGGTTTTATTAAATTTAATAGGGTTAATTATGTAATGTTTTTTATAAACCAATATTTTGATTTTTTTTATTTTTTTTGAACCCAACGGGTCATTCTTAAATTTTTTAATGTTTTTTTTATAAACCAATATTTTGATTTTTTTTTGAACCCAATGGTTCATTCTTAATTTTTTTTTTTTAAAAAGCCCCAACGTTCATCTCCCCCAACCAATAAGAAAATGCCACGTGTCCAATCATCCTCCCCCACGTCCATGAAACTTTCCCCGCCCAATCCTCTCCCCCCCCCCCTTCCACACCCTACCGGGGCGGTGTGGAGGGCTTGAAGAGCTTCTTCCCGCCCCTCTTCCCCCCCCCATCCGGATAGTATTATTTTCTATCACCATGTTGTTTAATTCTTTTAATTTTCACCCGTATTTTTAAAACGGCCATAGCTTTTCGTGTGATAGTATTTAAAAAAAAGATTAAATAATAAAAACAAACTTTTAATCCTCTTTCATTTACATACCCCATTGCCATAGAGTATTTTTTTTTTTAAAAAAACTGCTGGATTGATAGCTTGCGTTTTGTTGAGGGTATACTTGCGTTTTGAAAGTCAATGACTAATTGAAATAATATGTTACACAATATTACAAAGGCACACAATAAACAAAGTATTACAAGTGTCAGGGCTTTGGCTACAAGTGGGTCCCAGATCCACTCCATAACAATTCAATTCAACCGCACTAACTCATATACGTCCAAACAGAGAGTTATGCAGCCTTTCATAGCGAGCTTACCATCATCAACAAATCAGCAAGCTTTATTATGTTTGGTGTCTCTTTTAAGTTGAACCTTCAACTTCTTACCACCTAACTGGAACCCATTCATTGATTTTATTGCAGATTGTTTAGCTGCAGTTGGGGAGTCGTAACTAACAAAACCTGCTAACATCTGACTGATTAGAGGTAGAACTGTTACAACTGTTGAAAATGTAATATACTGAAGTCCATACCGAAGCACTTGCTAACACCAACCTTGTTTCCAAAAACCAATGACCATATACTGATAAAACGCAAGCTATACACTAATATCGCTTGTGGGTGTCATCGGGAAGATAATATCTAAAGCCCTAGTTGGGAGGCTGAAAAGTGTGCTCGGAAAGATCATATCCGCGGAGCAAACGGCTTTTATTAAGGGTAGAAACATTTTCGATGGCCCATTAATTGCTAACGAAATTGTTTCTTGGGCGAAAAAGTCGAAGAAAGAAGTGTTATTATTCAAGGCGGACTTCGAAAAGGCGTACGACTGTGTGGCATGGAAGTTTCTTATCAATGTTATGCATCATATGGGCTTCCCGACGCGTTGGAAGACTTGGATTATGGGCTCTCTAGTGACCGGAAGGTCGGCTATTTTGCTAAACGGGTCACCTACGGAGGAATTCCAATTAAAGCGAGGCCTTAGACAAGGTGACCCGTTATCGCCCTTTTTGTTTACGATTTTTATGGAAGCTCTGCACGTGATGGTATCCAAAGCAGTCGAAGCTGGAACTTTTATGGGAATCAAATTGCCGAATGGTAGACCATTAGTGTCACATCTATTCTATGCTGACGACGCGCTATTTCTAGGTGAATGGACAGCTGAAAATGTCTCTAATCTGAACCGGATTCTTCGCTGCTTCTCATTAGCCTCTGGCTTGAAGATAAATCTGCTGAAAAGTAGTATTTTTGGTATCAATAAATCGGACGCAGAGGTGTCTAGTGTAGCATTGGGTCTCAAATGCAAGAACGGTTCACTCCCGTTCATATATTTGGGCATGCCGGTTGGGGAGAATATGAAGAGAATTAAGAGTTGGAAACCTATAATTGATAAGTTCCAAACAAAGTTATCATCGTGGAAAGCCAAGTCCCTATCATTCGCAGGTAGGGCTGTTTAGGTCAAATCTGTGTTAGGAGCCTTACCGAATTACTATATGTCCCTGTTCAAGGTCCCGGTTGGAGTATTGAAGGTGCTAGAAGGATTGAGGAGAAGATTCCTTTGGGGAGGGGCTTTGGGAAGCAACAAAATACGATGGGTAGCATGGGAGAAAATTATAAAACCAAAAAAATTGGGCGGGATGGGGATCGGAAGTATAGAGGAACTTAACTGGGGATTAATTGCAAAGTGGTGGTGGAGATATAGATCATCAACTGATCAGGTTTGGCACAAAGTGATAAAAGCATTACATGGAAGACGCAGTAAAGACGGATTCATACCGGTTAAGAAGACGGCCCCAGGAGTGTGGCACACGATTGCATCTATTAACATCGATTTCCAAAAGTGTGGTTTGAGTTTGGACTCGAAGATCGTTTGCAAGATTGGCAAAGAGGAATTGGTGAAATTTTGGGGAGATGTCTGGTGCAATGGTTCGCGGCTGAAGGATTTATTTCCTAACTTGTTTGAACTTTGCAGGTCAAAGCATGTGTTTGTTAGCGACTGCTACAAGATCATTAACAACATGGTCTGGTGGGATATTCCGTGGAGTAGGCTGCCTAACTCGGTCACTGAATTGAATGATGCGACGAGCATATGGTTGCTGATCAGATCTGTAAATGTAGGGGCTGGCGAGGATGTCTGGAAATGGCAGGGGCAGAATGGTCCGATTGATTTCAGTGTCAAGGCTGTTCGACATGTTCTCTGCAGCCCGAATAATCAAACTCAACTGCAACAGAACTTCAGGTGGAGCCGCATTGCAACGCCTAAAGTGAACTGTTTTGTTTGGCGAGCACTCGATAATAGAATACCAACAGCAGAGAACTTGGTGAGCAGAGGCGTTAATACAGGCGACGGTTTATGTAAGAGATGCGGCGCAGAATTGGAGACAACAAATCATATCCTCGTTGAATGTGTGTGGGCGAGGGCGTTGTGGTGGAATGTGTGGAAGTGGTTAAAGATCGAAGATATACCAGAGTTTACTTCAGTTTCACACATCATATCCACTTCTATGAGTTTGAATCGCTGCACTAAAGTGGTGAAAACAGTATACGCGGTGGTTCTTCTTACTATGTGGAAGCTTTGGTTGGGTAGAAACGCTAAGCTTTTCAATGATGTCCACAAATCAACACCTATAATCCTTGAAGAAGTTAAGTTGGAATCCTATTTGTGGATGATTAAAAGGGGACGACAACCGGCTCTTGACAAAGCGAAGTGGTGGGACTTTTCTGTGTACGACAGTGGGTAAACCGGCAACACAGTGGGATCGGGTGAGAATTTTAGGGGCACTATGATATGTATCTATTATATGGGTCAACTTGTATGTGGCCTAGGTAGTAATTCGCTAAATGGGCTTTGGGCGTTTGCTTTGTAAACTTAGTAGTTGTATGTTTTTTGGCGTGATTGAATAAAAGTGCTCCGTTTGATCGTTCAAAAAAAAATTAATTGTTATATATAATGAAAAATAGTAATATAGCCACATGAAAACAATTATTAGAATACTTTAAAGGAAAAATGGAAATAAATAATCCCAACTATTGACTATTGGCCAATAACAGTCCCAACTACGAAAATCACCAATATTGGTCCCAACTTTCGACATATTGGAAACCAACGGACCCAAACTAACGGAGGCTAACTCCGTTAGTGTAATGCTGACGTGGCATGCTTAGGTGGCAAGATGATCCTACGTGGCATCCTACGTGGCATGCCACGTGGCAAAAAAATCCTATGTGGCATCCTACGTGGCATGCCACGTGGCAAAATGATCATACGTGTCATCCTACGTGGCATGCCACGTCAGCATCACACTAACGGAGTTAGCCTCCGTTAGTTTGGGTCCGTTGGTTTCCAATATGTCGAAAGTTGGGACCAATATTGGTGATTTTCGTAGTTGGGACTATTATTGGCCAATAGTGAATAGTTGGGATTATTTATTTCCATTATTCCTACTTTAAATAAATAAAAGACTTAATAATTTTAGAGTTCATTATTATTAAGAGTGAGTAAATCTCGGGTCGGACCGAAAATACCCGAAACCAACCGATATGATATATGCAAGTGAGTCCTTGGTTCCATAGCAACTGATTCTGATAAGCTGGTTCCTTATGTGCTAAAAATCATAGCTTGCAAACAATCTTGGTTTAAAAAAGCGTGAGGCGCTCCGAGGCATTTTGGTTCCAAAATCCGAGGCGCGGGGCTTAAAGCGCAAGGCGAGAGCTTCACGTATGTGAGGCGCTTAAGGTAAAAAAGAGTAAAAAAATATTTATACAAGTCAATACTACATATTTTACTTGTTAATCAATCCTAAAAACAATAACATAATTATAAACACACTTAAATACTTCATTAAACAAACACTTAAGCCGAAACACACTTAAAAAACTTTTAAAAAAAACCCTGATTTGGATTTTTGGCCCAAAAAAACCCTAATTTTGACTGAGGCGGCGCCTCAAGCGCCTTGGTGTTGCATTTTTTCAAAACCGGTTCATCAATTTGTATGTTTGTTTATGATAAACTGCTAATAAGAACCGAAATTAGTGTTAAAACACTCAAATTAAAAAGAAACGAAAACAAAACAACATAATACAACATGACAATTTCATTTTGGTGTTGCATAAATTAGTGTGGAAATTGAGTATAGGCATTTCAAACATAGAATAAAAATTAGAGTAAATTACGGTTTTAGTCTCTATGATTTTTCCACTTTCAATAGGTGCCTACCACCTTTGCCCATGACCGTCACTAGCTGTCATAAAAGGCATAATGTTGGATGAACCCACAAAATCCTTTTTGACTCAAACAAACTGATATAATACTGATTCAGTAGGCTATATCCTATTATAGATATGTGAGACTTTAAACAACATAGTCCATGCAACGCAACGAATATTTTCATATATTATGTAACTATTTCAAAGTAACCTGCTAGTTAACTTATTCAAGTATACGGTACACCCATGAATGCAGCACCATGATCCATATCAGTTGACCTTTTTCAAGTTTTGTGACCCGGCCAGTCAAGATTAACCCAACAAAACAATGGAGCACCAAACTTGCAATTTGCAAATTTGCAATGCAACCTATGTGGAATTCGGTGGGCAGCTACAGTCCCAAATATGGCTATGGAATTTACAGAAGGTATTCCAAAATCAAAAGGCAAGATAATATGTTGGAAGTTCTGGCAATACAGTAGGGTCGCGTCAAGTTAAAACAGGGCATTTTCTAAAAGTTTCAACCCAACTTATACTTTTTAACCCAAACCGAACTTATACTTTTTAAAGCGACCCATTTTGACTCGTAACTAGACCCGCTATGCCAGCTCCACCAAGCCTTAAATCAACTTTTACAGTTGAACAGAGTGCTTCTAGTATAGGGCTAGTGCTGATTATTGGTGCATAAAAAAACCGGTTTGAGAAAATGACCCGGTGGAACCGGCCCACCCCGTACCACTATCAGGTTCGGTTCCAGATGCAACCCGATGGTCCCACATTGATCCCCATCCTCTCCCCTTCAGCCCGACCCAAACCGATTTCTAAGCCAAACCGGCCAGAACAGGTTAAAAAAACAGCGGAATGTGCACCTCTAGCGCTGATGCACAAAGGCCATTTTGTATCTTGTATTATGTAAAGATCAATCTCCAAGACATTAGTAGCTGCCTACTTATATGGAAGAATTCCTAGTTATTATCCAGGCAGCTAGACAGTAGCAACTATACTTGTGTGATATTATAAATAGTTTGAAATATCGTTTGGGAAACAAATTAACCGTTTCCAACACATATGATTCTCAACCCTCACAGGACTTGATTAGGAAATTCACTAGAAAAAGTTGTGTTGGAGAACAAAGAGCAGATGCATTATCTAAGCCAACTCATGCAGATGTTGGTATCATCTATTACTAAATTATACAAAACCAAGCATATATAGAGATGGAGAGGCGGCTACGGGTAGTTCATTGGGAGTTGAGAAATACCCTCACTCACAATTCTACCCGCCCAGCCCAAGACAAGAAAAGATGCAACTGATCATGTGAAACAACGGAGCACCATATATGCAAAACTTAAGGTGGACGCTATGTGGCGTTGTGTGGGGTGGGGCTGCTACAACCCTCACCCATAGAGTTCGGGGAGATAAGGCTACAGAATTTATAGAAGGTATATATAGGCTACAGATTGTAAGACAGCAAAACAGGCGGGTCAGATCAGGTAACGGGTCAAAGTAGGTCCAAGTCAAAACAGGTCGTTTATGACAAATGTTTGAAAAAGCTATACTCTGACAATCTAGAACAGCATGAAACAAGGAAATAAGTGGCTGATTTACACAGATTAAAGAGGGGTTCAATGTGGATTATTTGGTCAATTTGATTTTGCAGCCCTAAGGACATATAGGCAGATTTGAGTGCACTAGAGACCAAACCAAAAACTTTCAACTAAGTGTTATGGACCCTATCTAGCTATAGCAAATTTGGGAACAGCGTCTTGCAGAATGAGCAACCTGAAGATACAACTTGCAACCTGGGAAAAGGCAGAAAATGTTACCACTTTGTACCCCTGTTGTGATTTCGCAAAATCTCAAGTCCAAGTCCACTAAAATCATCGTCTTAACTAGATTTATAAAGCTACGCATTCTTTACATACATTGTCCTGTCAACTGCATACCAAAATGGCAAAAAGGTAAAATAAAAGACAAGATACGAACTACGAGATAACCACCGGATTTTAGTGCAGTTAACATTCTTATAGAGTTATGGCTGCGGATCCAAGAAGGCCACTTTTGCTTTTGCAGAGGCTCGTGGGAACATCAAAACATCCTTTGCAATGTTGTGCCTTTTCTCAGCATCAAGGGTTGCTGTTGGTCGGATTATCATCTTTTCAAGATGTGGAGAACAATGAAGCAAAAGCTTTACAAAGAGGAGCTCTGGTCTTGATCCTTCAAGAAATGTCATTTCCACAGTTTGCAACATGAACAACGTCTGATCCAGACACTCGGGGGATTCTAAATAGCTAGATGTTAACCGCAAATCAGCATCGGGCCCCTAGAAAAAAACATAGAAGTCTTAACATCCTATTGTTTTTCTTTACAAGCCAAAAGAAAATGATTAACAAATATATAGCAATCTTTACCATCAGCACATGTGTCACACGAAGTACTTTCAAATTAGGTGAGTTCCGAAGCATACATAGAGCACCTTGAAGTTGATCCAAATCTCCGAAACTAAAACTTATGAACACTAGTTTCTCTAAGCATTTTACTGCATGCGGAAGCCACTTTGGAAACTTTTCTGCAGCCAAAATCTGTGTTGTGGAAGTTTATAAGGGACAAAGAACAAAGGTTAAGCATTCTGATATGAAAGGTTTATAATTGATACCTTGAGAAAATAACCATCGATAGTAAAACTAAATGGGCCAAATTCAAGATTAAATTCCCTGGATTTTGACAGACATATATAAACTGAATCAAGGTGTTCAGTATGCAACAACTGGAGCACCAAGGCATTGGCATCAGGGCAACCGGTGACCTGCAGATTCTGCAGCCTTTCAGCCTTGATGTTGAAGTTGTTAACATTGTCACAATCATGCAGTGCCAAATTCTCAAGTTGTGGTAAGTTGATCACAGAGCCAACTAAATTAGCCCCAAAATTAACAAATAAGAGATAAAGACGTTGAAGATTGGGAAATCCCTGAAACTCAAGTGGCGGCTTGAAAATACAGTTATGTAACCCCAACTTTCTCAATTCTCGACAAGAGAATACGGAGGATGGGATTGTATAAATCTGATTAAAACTAATAATGAGGAGTTCCTCAACACTTTTTCTTGATAAGATTAACATCCACTGATCAACTTCTTGGAAGCTATCAAGTTTGATCTCTTTCGGTATATGGAGACGAAATGAGAAAATGGGACCGTGGTGATGGATCATAATGTGGCTTATAACCCTTATAAACCCATTATGCTGATAAGCTCCGATTTCTAAAAACTGATCAGAGAATCGGGTAAGGAACTCCAGTGCCCTCATAGCGGTCCATCTGTACCTCCATTTTTTAGAGAGAATACTTGTTCTTACAGCATCTTCGATCGGGAGCCGCTCTAAAATTGGGATTATTAAATCCTCTGGAAAGTTAGTGATAATGTCGTCATCAGCAGCAGCAGCAGAGGAGATTAGAATCCTCCTCTTATGATTATGATTATTATCTGTCATTAGATTCAAGGCTCAATCAAGTGGATAATAATTAGAGCAATAGAAAGTAAAAAAGAATGAGATATATATACATATAGAACTTACCCATGGAAGCGATTGGAAAGTTAAACAACCGAAATTTAGGGTTTTCAAGATAAAAGGGCGAAGGAAATGACAAAGAGTGAATAGCAACATCTTTTGATGTTTAGTGATGCTTTCTTTTCCTTTTTTTTTTTTTTTTTTTTTTTTAAGATAAAATATTCCATTTAAAGTCGAGAAAAATTACATTAAAAAAGCGGGCAGGCGGGCAACAAGTTGCGCCGCCACCCCTTTCTGGCGTGGTTGGATTGACCCGCTAATAGAAGAGCGGTTATTCTACAAAAATAGACAATCGTGCGAAGCAATATTAGCCATCGATCAAGCAAGAATCTTACGTCATTAATTAAAAAGTTACGCGGTGTCAATTTCGTAAATAAGTGAGAGATTAGACAGTTAATAAGGGTATAATCGTCAATTTTTCTAAAATCAAATTATAAGAGACCGTTCAGTCTCATTAAACGCTAAAACTTCTCCCCAAAATTACATAATAAACTCTGAAACCCTAGTTAAAATCATCAATAAACTCCATTTCTACAAAAGATTAACCATGAAATACTCAAAAGTATACGAAAGTAAGTACATTACGTTATTCTGTACCAAATTTTACATTGAAAAACTATATAATAACTTACATTATGCATGTTACAGGAAGAAAGAGAGGAACAGGGTATGAAACTGAAAAGAACGACGTTGATGAAGGTAAATTAGTATTACGTGAATTAATATTGTTAATACGTTGTGAAATTTTACTAAAATACGTATTTCTAATTATCAGGCCCTAGCAAAATTCAAAAAACCGATGATAAAACTGACAAATCAGAAAGAAGAACAAAAGCAAACCATGACAGGCCATCAAACAAAAACAAAAATGGTACGTTACTTTACATTAATTTATTTGGTACATTATTACGTATTTTTGTATGTTAATTTATTTAGGGATATAGAAAATTGTTTTGTTATGTGTTACGTGATTTTATTAATAGAAATAAAATGATTATGTGTTTGTTACGTTATTTTGGTAATGGAAATCTATTGATTCTATCATTATTACGCAATTTTGGTAAATTAAAAAAGTACTAATTATGTCATTTTAGTAATGAAAAATAGTATGTCTGTGTTACGTAATTTTATTAATAAAACTAGAAATGATTATGTCTTTGTTACGTTATTTTGGTAATGAAATTTGTAATGATTCTGGCCATAGTATATGATGATTATGTCTTTGTTACGTTATTTTGGTAATGAAATTTGTAATGATTCTGGCCATAGTATATGATGATTATGTCTATGTTACGTTATTTTGGTAATGAAAATGTAGTGATTCTGTCATTGTTAAGCAATTTTGGTAAATGAAAACACTAGTATATGATGATTATGTCTTTGTTACGTTATTTTCGTAATGAAATTTGTAATTATTCTGGACATAGTATATGATGATTATGTCTTTGTTACGTTATTTTGGTAATGAAATTTGTAATGATTCTGGCCATAGTATATGATGATTATGACTTTGTTACGTTATGTTGGTAATGAAATTTGTAATGATTCTGGCCATAGTATATAATGATTATGTCTATGTTACGTCGTTATTTTGATAATGATGATTATGTCTATGTTACGTTATTTTGGTAATGAGAACACTAGTTTATGATGATTATGTCTATATTACGATATTTTGGTAATGAAAATGTGGTCATTCTGTCATTGTTACGTAATTATAACATTTGATAATAACGCAGTGAACGATGAAAATGAATTACTTCTACAACAACAGCCTGCAAATGTCACAGCAGTTGTTGATGACGATTTTGTTGATGCACCAGAAGTGCCTCAAAATTCACCACAAAGAAATGAATTTGTTCTGTACTCAAATTTAAAATTAAATGTAAGGGCGTCTGTTGATAACTTGAATGAGGCGATGGCAAGCTTATCAAGTGCGTAGAAAAAAGCTATCAAACAGATGGGATTTGAAGCTTTTTTATCGATGAACCTTAAAACAGTGCCAACAAAATTGGCAAGGTGGTTATTGATGAATTATGATGATAGAAGAAATGAGTTGAATGTAGGAAACCACATCATTCAAGTTACAAGCAACAAAGTTCAACAAATCCTTGGTGTCCCAATGGGTGACCAGACAGTAAATGAAAAGAACAAACCAAGGAAGGGTTCATCTAACACGCTTACTGTATGGAAGTCCCAATTTGAACATAACAAGATTTTAATCTCAGATGTGAAGAATAAAATAGTTCAAAGCAAAAGCAGAGACTGGATTTTCAAGTTGAACTTCCTTGTACTTTACAACTCTATATTTGGGCAAGTAACAAAGAGTTCAACAGTGAATCAAATGTTCTTGAAAGGAGTGAAAGATGAAAAATCAATCAAAAAATTGAATTGGTGTGAGTACTTAATTTTCTGTCTCAAAAGAACAAAGGCAAGCTGGAATGGAACTGAAATGTATAATGGACCTTTGCCTTTTCTTGCGGTATGTTTTTTATTCATAATTATGTAATGTATAAATACAAATTATGTATAAAACTGTAATGATATATATTACGTAATGTGTTCTTACTAATTACGTAATGATCAAATGTTAACTTTATTCACATGACAGCTGCTTTATGTACATGAAAAGAGGCTATCACATGCTCCTGAAATAGCACAAACACCAGCAATTAAGTACATTAGCACCCAGAATTTGTCTGATGTTGATAAACATTTGAATGACAATGGGCCATTTTCAACTGATGAAGAAGATGATGAGGATGAAGAAGGTAATGATGAAGTAGAAAGTCCTAGAAATGAAGAAAGACATAATGATGAGGATGAAGAAGATGATGGTGGAAATGAAGATGCTGGTGGTGTTGGTGGAGATGATTATGATGGAGAAGAAGGTGATGCAGAAAAAATGGAAGAAGATGGTAAGAATGAAGATGCATACATTCAGCATGATGAACAACAAATCTTTCTTGAACAACAGATCATCATGGATATCCATCAAAATCAAGATTCACAAGAATTTAACAACGTGTTTGAAACAACAAAATCACTCTCTGACATTGATGATTTCTTGGAAAATTACAACACTCGACAAGTTCCTAATGTAAGTGCAACAACTGTATAAAATTACATAACATGCATATGTATATAGGATTTTAAAAAATCACGTAATGTTTGCAGGCTGGTGATGCAAATGATGAGGCAACAACAACACCAAAAATACAAAACGTTGCAACTCAAAAATCAACAGATGAAAGCATAAAAGGGTCGACAAGGAAAAAGACAATGGCAAAAAGACAAAAGTCCTTACCCAGTTGATGAGAATGTAAGTAACTGTAATTTATTATGTTAAACATCAACAAAAATCATGTAATTTATTCACGTATTGTTTGCAGGAATGGCTTTCAAAAATAGAAAACAAAATGGAGAAGTTTGAAACATATGTTGCTGAAATAGATGAAATTTTCGAAGAAGCCACTTCAAATTTTTTAGACAGCAACCTTATACATGAGAAGCAAAGAAAATGGAAGTCATGGGTATCAAGTTACAAATCAGGTAATGAGCAAAACATAGAAGGTAAAAATTACGTAATGTATATTTAAATGATAAAGAAGTTAGTTAAAAATTACGTAATGGATATCAAAAAAGTATATTAGTAGTTGCAGGTGAAAAGAAAAACCAGAGCAGTGTTGGTACAGGGATGCTAGATGCAATAGTGATTGCAGCTGAAACACTAGAAGGTAAAAAATCACGTAACACATTATTTGTCAAAACTTATTAATGATCAGAATACGTAATTACAGGTGAAAAAGAACATTTGAATGAAAAGCCAACAACTTCACAGAGTGTTAGCACCGGAATGCTAAATGTAATGATCGCCGCAACTGAAGAACTTGAAGAAGCTGTGAAAGAAGGTAAAGACATAATGGATGCTTTAAAAGATGCAACAACAAATGAACCACCTGTCAATAACGGTAAAAAATCACGTAACACATTATTTGTCAAAACTTATTAATGATCAATTACAGGTGAAAAAGAAGATTTAATGAAACGGCAACAAATTCACAAAGTGTTAGCACAGGAATGCTAAATGAAATGATTGCCGCAACTGAACAACTTGAAGAAACAAATAAAGAAGAAGCTTTGAAAGAAGGTAAATATATAATGGATGCTTTGAAAGATGCAACAACAAATGAACCACCGGCCGATAAAGGTAAAAAAATTACGTAATGTATATTAAAAATGTTTATACTAAATGAAACTTATATGAATGTATATAAATTGTTAACTAAAATCAGGAAATGAGGCCCTAGAGAGTGACAGCACAGATATGATTGCTGAGATGATAAAAGCAGCCGAAAAAGAAGAAAAGAATGCAGCTTTGCAAACTTCAACCACACAAACATCATCCAAAAATGTCAGTTCGCAATTCTTGAAAGAATTGAATGAGTTGGAAGAAAGATCTAGGAAAGGAAAAGAGATCGAGACATCGGAGGGAGACAAAATAGAAGAAATACAGAATGAAAGCTATGAAGGACCAAGTTTCGATCTAAATATCTCCCAAGATGATACACCTACAGATGTTATTCCAGATCTACCATTCCTACAAAACTCTGAAGCTGATGTCGAAACACAAAAAACAGTAGGGAGACTAATAGTTAGTCAATCACTGGAGTCAACCATAGCCAATAAACACGCTGAACGTGCAAAACGAGGAAGGATGTTGGCTAGACCTCTGAAGTCTCCTTACATTCAACGGCAGGTGGTGATGAAGAACAAAATAACTGAAGATGAAAACATAGTTGCGCAGTTTATATTTGCAGCAACCGAGGCAACACAGTAAGAAAAACCTTATATTACTTTAATTTGTTATTAGAAAAATTACGTAATGAATATTTTCAGAACATAGTTTATTACAAAAAATTACGTAATGTGTATTAAAACTTATCTTCCACAGTGACGTTGTATTCGAGCCAGCAGATGGAACTCCATTCTTCAAAGTGGTATTTGAATGCTTATACCCTGGGATAACATTATCATCTAATGTTTTGGATGCATGGTCGCATGTGCTGAACCACGACGAGAAGAAAAGAGCTCCAGGTTCACCATTTAGGTTGTTTGTTCAAACAAATATTCTGGTATGCTCATTAGCTTTTTCATGTAATACATAAATTATAATAACGTAATGGTTATACTAAAATACGTAATGTATGCTAAATTTACAGCCAAGTGACTGCTTCACGCGTCAATATGATGATTTAAAGCGAATGGACACCATGACAACGAACTTAAATCTTGCACTTAGCAAAAATGAAATAAAATCAATCAATGAGGTGGATTTGTTGTTCATGCCCATCGTATCTTCGGACCACATATATGTAATATGTTTCAACATGAAGAACCCGAAGATAGAAATACTAGACAACAGCAAGCTTGGAGCTAATAGCAAATATGACAACATCATAGTGCCATTGGTAAAAAAAATATTTTTACTTAACATTATTTTGAGGTTAGTTAATTACGTAATGCTTATGGTAAATTACGTAATGTATGCAGAAAGAAGATTTGTGCAACTACATGATGGTTAATGAACACCCCATGACTCTTAAAATGGTAAGCAAAAAACCAGTGAGAGTTCAAATGGAATGGAGAACATCACAAAACAAAATCGATTGTGGGGTGTTCACAATGAGGCATATGGAGACTTTCATGAGCACATATAGAAGAAAATGGGTAACTGATTTTCAAAAAGAAGGAGCAGCTCAACAAATGCAGATTGATGACCTTCGCTACAAATATCTAGCAAAAATCCTACTCTCCGATGCCAACACAAATAAAAATTTAATTGATCGTCTGGCTAGGGAGTTTCATCAAAATGAATACAGTGAAAAGGCGAGGTACAAGCAGAACTTATTTCAAACTCTTGTGAAAAGACAAAATGATCATGTTTGACTAGTTTTAGTGCCACGTGTGGGAATGTCATGATACAATTTAACATTTGGTTTTTGTATGGCAAATGTCCTGATACAATTTAACATTTTTCTTGTCAGATACTACATTATATGAATGATTATGTATGTTTCTGATTATGGTGAATGATTGAGTTGATTGTGTATGGCCTGATTATATTGTATGAAACTGATAATGGTTATGTATGAAACTGATAATGGTTACCTAACATACAAAATACAAATAAAATTACGTAACATGTCAAAAAAAAATGTAAAGTAACGGTTATATGTGAATGATTATGCTATGATACAATTACGTAACATGTCAACTAATTACGTAATGAAATGCAAAAAAACCATCTGTGTACAAAAAAATCACGTAACAATGTAAAGAAAATGTTTCAAATGCCAATTTAACAAAAAAAACATAATCAATCATCGCCAACTTCATATTCCGAATCTAGACTATTATCCGCATCTGCTTCATTGACGGGTTCTTTCCCTTTGTTGTTAGCTGTTGCAGTCCCTTTAAGAACTTCACAGGTACGCCTGTCATGACCACTACCCCCACATACTTTGCAATTTCTTGATCTCTTCCCTGCACGACTAATCGCTTGTTCACGTTTTGATTTAAACCTTTTGCGTGACCCACAACCCTTATTCCTAATACCATGAGGAACACGAACAGCAGCCTCAGTTTGATGTGGAGCCCCAATAATAGCTTGAATAATTTCTTTCTTCTTGGCTGATATCCTGTGAATACCAGCTTCATCTGTCTTCTCTTTCATCGCTTTTAGCTCGTCTCTAAACAGCTTCAACTTTTCAAAATTAGTAATCAACTTATTAACTACATACTCACTCAAATGCATTATATCACGAACAACATCATTAACACTTTGATGGTCCCCATTTTCATCAGTATGCATCACCAACGACAAGCTCGACCGAGAGGGACTATTGCAAATAACATCACTCCTCCAGCGATCAAGAATGTATCTGCTGGGAATTTCATTTATATCACACAACCTTAAAACTAAAAAAGCATGTCGACACAATAAACCATATCGCTCAAAACGCTTGCAAGAACATAAAATTGTCAAATCTTCCAGGTTAAATTTAACCTGCAATACAAAAAAGATCTCCATAAAAAAATAAAATACGTAATGAGGTATATGAAAGTGAGAGACTAATGAAACAGATAATTACGTAATGTCTGTTACAATGATATGTAAAAAATTACGTAACATAAAAAATAAACTGTACATACCTCTATCAAACCGGCACCATACGCAGAACGATCTTTTATTAGAAACGTCCCTATATCTCCTTCATGTGAAAGAAAAACATTTATGCATTTATGCACAGATCCGTAAATTTCTTCTTGGACATCAAAGAAAATACTTCTTGTATATAATTTCGCAGCTTGCACCTCAATAGGATAATCAGTCCAAAAATCCGGTGTTTTATACCTCGTCTCATGATCATTTTTCCTATGAGTATACCTTTGGGATTCCATGGCAGTATCAAAATGGCTAATAAACTCAAGAAGCGTCAATTGAGCATTGGAGACTTGACCAAAGAAATGATTTTCACATTCAGATCTTGAAGTAGTACGCATAAGACCTGACATTGGCTCATCGCGATAAAAAGCAGGAATCCACAATGCTCTATTTGAATAAATGTCACACAACCAGTCATGGTAAAAGAGATTAAAATCAAAAACAACTTGCTCCCATTCCTTTTCAAACTCTTCTGGTGAAATAGAATCTGTCCAAACAATGTCGCAAATACGTTGTTTAAAATCATCATTGTTGCATAATGCAGGACCAACCTATAAAATAACAAAAACACATATTGTTATGAATTTTTGAATTTGAATAATCACGTAATAAAAATATGTTATACAAATAAAAAGCCTTGAAAATCACGTAACATACACAAAATATAAAATCATATCATAAAATAATCACGTAATAAAAATATGAATATAAATAACAGCCTTGAAAATTACGTAACATACAAAAAATCAAAAAATCATAGCAAAAATAAACATACCTTATCAACAACTTTTTTCATGATGTGCCACATGCACAATCTATGCCTACTATTTGGTAAAACTGATGCAACTGCTTGTTTAATAGCAGGATCTTGATCGGTAACTACAACAAGCGGTTCTTTACAAAAACACTTCTTGAAACAAGTTAACAACCATGAGTAGGATTCAATTGTCTCTGAACTCAGCAATCCAGCACCTAGAGTTATATTGTTGTAGTGATTATCGATACCAGTAAATGGAACAAATACCATTTTGTATCTAAAAAAGAAAAAAAAATTAAATTAATTAAACTGAAATAATTACGTAAAATGAATAAAATAATTATGTAATGAACTTACTTGTTAGAATTGAAAGTAGCATCGAATGAAACAAGATCACCAAAAACTTTATAACTTCTTTTTGCATGCTCATCAGCCCAAAGTAATCCAGTTAACTGTCGTTTAGTGTCATGACTATACTCAAAATAAAAATCGGGAAGAAAATCTTGCTTCTTCTACAGCATATTAACTACCATATCCGCATCATACTCACCAATATATAAGTTCAAATCCCTTTTAAAATTTTTGAAATCTGCAGCAGTAGCACCAACTTGTTCAAAACCACCATAAATCGTCCTCATTAGATTAAAAGCCTTAACAGGACCCATGTTTACTTTGGACATATTGCATAACACTTGCATTTGTTGATATGTCAAATTACGTGATGATGGAAGAAATTGCATATCTTCTGGAGAAACCAAGTAATGGTTATGCTCTTCAACAAACTTTAAAACTTTAAAACTTTGTCCATTCTCTGACGAAAAAACTATATGAGCATTACAACCGGTTCTCTGCGATGGTTTATTCCTACTTTTACCATTTTGAAGACTATCAAACGCTTTACAAGCTTTAAATCCTTCCTTTGAACAAACCAAATGCTTCACCTTAAGAATCTCACCATGGACATATTGACCTCCTTTGCGAACACTAAATCCAGCATTTTTTGCATATGTCACATAAAACTCATACGCATGATCAATCGATGGAAATTCCATATCAACACATGGTGTCATAGAAGAGGCAACTTGTGGTTTATAAACTGTTGAAACAGCCTGAGTAGAACTACTTTCACCTCTATCATTGAAAATAAAACCTGGAAATCACGTAATAACTAATAACACAGTAACATAATGCCCTAAATAAGCATAAATATAATAACGTAATGTAATAACGTAATGAAAATTATGTAACATGAATATAATAAACAAACAAAAAAACACGTAAAATTGTGACATTGTGATATGAAACAAACAAAAACACAAAAAAATAACGTAAATACTATCATTAATCCAAAAAATCAAACAAAAAAGATGAATTTAATAACAAAACAAAGAACAAATAACGTAATGTTTCCATAAATAGAAAAACAACGAACAATCAATAAAAAAAGCTGAATTTAATTCAAATTCTACTAAACAGAAAACGAAATCATTAAAAAGAAATCAATCGAACAAAACATTACGTAATAGATAGCTCAAATCATACCTGCACAATCATTATTCACAGACATCTTTGATGAATGAATAAAAGGAAAATCGTTTGGAGATATCGAAAGAGAATGAACTGATTTATGATTGAATGAACTGATTTATGATCGAATGAACTGAATTATGATCAATATTTATACTGATTTCAAAATCTAAAACATACTAAATACGATTTTGAATATCTGATCCTTTTATAAACGATATGGGTTTTAAATATCAAGTAAAATGACGATACTAACCTTCAAGAAAACGCGCGTAGAAGCCTTCGCACGCCTCGCACATTTTTTAAACTTTTTATTTGAACCGATCCCATATATTATTGTTTATTTTATACTAGATTATATCCCGGGAGCGTCCCGTGTTGAGAAATCTAATTTGAAATATCAATTTTACATCTGAAATAGACTGATGCGTTTTACAGTTACATGCAGGAAAGCTTCGGGTAGCACTTAACCTAAAACAATTAACAATGTATCTGCAATGTTAGTGCATAACCTTAAACAATGTATAACCAAAAAAAAATGTTTTGGTATAACCTGACCCGACCCATCCATTTTGTCACCTCTAAAAAATAAGACACTATAACACCCTACCACACAAGCCAACCCACATGTCATCATACCAACCATTAGGCTGACCATTTCTCATGAGCCCAAAATACATGGAGGGTCCGACAAGTTTCCGATGGAAACCACACTTATCTTTGTATTCATAAATTGTACGGATGGTAAATGGACCCTCAAAATCTGGAGGTGGGAAGATGGGTTGGTCTATTTGACTAATTTGTACATTTTTAAGGCTCCAATACTCAATGTAAATGGACCCTCAAAATCTACCATCAATAGCACCAGGAAGTCGATATGATGACAAAGGGGCAAATAGGTAATTTAGTTTAAATATTTGTCGTAAATGAAAAATGCTAACTACTGATATTTTCAAAGGACATCCAAGAAGGGTAAATGTTATGATTTTCATGGAATCATGGGATAAAATAAGTAGGTAGGTTTAAAGTTATGAGCATTCTACATTAAAATTCACATTGAGATTATATTGATTACTTGAAACCTATTTATTAAGTGCATTCACCCTTTTCCTTTTTATATTTTTTTAGATGCATTTATAATTTTGAGGATGAAGAAGCCAGAACATGAGGAATAAGTCAAGGTTACCGAGTAGGCGATTCCTAGCATAGGGTTAGGCTATTTGGTAAAGTTGTGGGTAGGAGGCTTTTAGAAAGGCAAGGTAGGGAATTCCATAATATCATATCTAACATCTATGAATGGTGGACTCTGTAAAAAATAGGAAAATGTAAGCAATACAACAACGAAATTGTTGACCAAATAAATCATTACAAGGCTAACTATAGTAAAACACACAAGTAAAATGATAAAGAAAAAAAAATTAAACAAGCCCCGATCCCACGCCTTATGCATAATTTACACAATAGAATGGTGTGGAAACTATAAACTATAAAGAAAATGTAATTTATCTTTTATAGCCATTTGTTTAGCAACATGAAAGCATGAAATGAATATGCTATGGGTAAAAATCGATATCCATTTACTCGGAAATAGGCTGAGTTTTATCTTAAATGGATCAAACCAGCTTGAAAGTTGTCAAAAGTATACTTATATGTTCGCAACCTCCTAAATCCTTTTTTCAAAGATTTAGGTATTGGTGTAATATTTTGTTTTATTTATCATAACCAAAGCATTAGACCATCCGTAATCGAGTGCGAATCAGGGTGTGAAAGAGCTTTTAGCGCCAGTTAAGGCCCCAACCACCTCCCCCTGGGCGCTAAACTCCCCCCCCCCCCCCGCGTGATAAAAATTTAATGCAAAACACATTTTTCCCCACCAATAAGAAAAAAAGAAAAGAAAGGAGAAGAAGATGTATGGTGGCTGGTGAAGGTGATGCTGAACGGTGGCGTGTGAGAAGAAAAAGAAGAAAAGAAAGGAGAAGAAGAAGAATAAAGAAAGAAAGAAGAAGAAGAAGAAAGAAAGAAGAGGAGGTAGGTGGTTGTTATAATTTGTTTTTTTTTTGTTATTTGTTTTAATTTGAAAAATAAAATAAAATTGAGATCTTAAATTTAAAGCCCCAATAAACTCTATTTCTTTTTAAGGCTCCCATGCTGATTAGGGCCTTAAATTTAACCCCCACTACACATTACATATGGTCTTAAACACAAAAAAATAATCTATCTATACATATAATAAACCAAATCCATTTTAATGACATGACACTCAAAAAGGGTATTCTCTTCATTGAGTGTGCCATGTGTCATCCTATGTGGCAAAGGCTTTATTTTAGGAAAATAATAATTTAAAATTTAAACAAATTAGATTTTTATCTCTAATGTTTTCTCCCATAACTTAGGGTATTTTCCTCATTGAGTGTGCCATGTGTCATCCTATGTGACAAGGGCTTTATTTTAGGAAAATTATAATTTAAATTTTAAAAACAAAATTAGATTTTTATCTCTAATGTTTTTTCCCATAACTTTTAAACGTTAACATCTTTTATATACGGGATTTTTTAAAGAAAAAAATTGCACCAAATTAACGAGCGTTTTATTATCTTTCTAACGGGTACCATAGTGCTACATAAAAAACGGAGAAAAAAACGACTATTTTTTTGTGTGGCTTTGTACGTATAGGGAAAAAACACAAAGTGTTCAGGTTATTCATTAATCATGTATAGACAAGTCATTAGTTATGTTCAAACCAGATTATATGAATTTTATTTTACAACATGTGTTAGCATTGGAGTTGTATATTGTTTTAGGTTAGGTTTTAATATTAGAGTTAGGGGTAACTTTGTAAATGTAATCAAGTTTGCTAACTGTTCCAATTAAGTCACTCAAACTTTTTTTGTCTCTCTAAAGTCACTTAAGTTTCATTTATTGTTTCAATACTATGTAATTATCAGGTTTCAAGGTTAAAGTGATGATGTGTCAGGTTTTAATATTTTTTAATACATTTTTTAAATGTGTAAAATTTAAAATAATATATAATTTTTTTTTAAATCTTCATTTTATAAAACCCACCTAATAAAAATAATATCCACATATGCATTAAAATGAAAGAAAAAAAAGAATGTGACCTAGTAATTACATAGTATTAGAACAATAAATGAAACTTGAATGACTTTATAGAGACAAAAAAAGTTTGACTGACTTAATTAGAACATTAAGCAAAATTGGTTACATTTGTGTGGCATTTCTCCTTTTTTTTTTTTGCAGGGCCACATCAGGTTGGGTTGGTAAGAAACTCCTTATGTTCAATTATTTAAGCTTGTTTATAAACAAACTGATTATTAAATGTTATTACAAAAAATAGATTACTACAATAATAATCTAATTTTCAAATAAAATGTTGTAAGCGGGTTAAAAAATTATTTTGGGCGACTTTCGTCTCATTCTACTCATTTCATATGTTTTCACGTAGCTAAACCTTTTGCTTTTACCTATTGACCCATTAATGATAAACTTAATTGGATCGCCCCGTTCATAAATAAACGCGCGAAAATTAGCAACATCTGTTTAGTTCCATTATACTATATTAATAATACAAGCTAATGAATAGTAATAGTATAGTAATGTTTTCGTATTTCCAATTTTGGACACTTTTTTTTTTGTTAATTTTTTTTTCATTTTGACCACCAAATTTTTTGTTAAGTTTTGTTTTTCTCATTTTGGCCACACAATGTTTTTTTTTTTACTTTTTGTTTAAGTTTTTTTCCCGTTTTGGCCACCAACTTTTTTATTAAGTTTTTTTTTCCCATATTGGCCCCCGACATAATGCGTTTTTTTACCCGATTTCACACGGGTTTGGTTTTTGTTCGTTTATTATCTATATATTTAACGACCACTAAATGAATAGCTGCATCACTCTAACGTACGCAGCCGGCTACCGACCACATCTACCGCGCGCCATCTCCACCATGTGCCGCGGACCGCGGGAGATTCCTGGTATTCTCCGCGTAGCCACTGCCACTTTTGTATTTTCTCATTGTCCACAGTTAGTCTCTATGCCTTTGTCAGTTACCAAAATCCGCATTAACACGTCATGTGAAAAATGCGCAACGCGCGTATCACCGATTACATCTACCGTGCGCCATCTCAACCATGTGCCGCGTACCGCGGGAGATTCATGGTAAAATGATGCTATTATTAGGGATGCTTACCATAGAAATTTCACGAGCATACGCAATAATTCGGGTGGAACGTTTATGTATGATAAACTAATATCACGAACACAATGAAAATTGATTTAGGTTTGATTTGAAATTTGAAATGTCGCAACGCTATGTCATCACTTAATTATTTTTAAATCATATTGACGCCGCCGCAACGCGCGGCTGGATAAAAACCTAATTACTATAATAATGGATGTTCTTTTAAACTTTTAGTCAACTCAAAAGCTATTTGAGTTCATATATGTATCAAATTAGTGTGAAAACTCTAGGTGATATGTAACCTTTTAGGCTAGGAATGAAAATAGGGCTACCATATATTTGGCAACTTTAGTTGTTTAGTTCCATTACTATAAGGTTGTGTGTTATGTCCAAGGCATATAATGTATATATGTGTGGCCCTTGGGGGGCAAAAGTAAAGTTGCACTAGTTTTAACGTTATTTTACTAATTTCGTGAAAATAACGTTAAAAACGACGGACGGTTAATCATGCATCATGTGGTGGCGTGGATAGCCAAAAGACAAAGGGGTACATGCACCGATCGGGTTTGTCTCGATTGCTAAGTGTTCTGTGCCTTATGTCCAAGGCTTGATACCAAACCACATCGAGCCGGGGGTCTCACTGGAAGCAGCCTCTCTATTCTTAGGGGTAGAGGTAAGGCTGTCTACATCTTACCCTCCTCAGACCCTACCTTAGCTTTGCTATAGGTGAGATTAACTGAGTATGATGATGATGATGATGATGACTATAAGGTTGTGTGTAGTGGCAAGTTATGGGGCGTTATAATTGCCTATAGCGCCCGGGAACACCGCCCCCCGGGCGCTATAGGGCGTTTTGGTTTACCATCGTTGTGAGTATAACGGGCGTTTTCAAATTTTGTTTTCTTAGGATTCGTGCCTTTTGACCGTTTTACAACGGTTCATTCCTTTTTTTTCCTAACTCTCTTTATATATATATAGATATATATATATATATATATATATCCATCCACACATACATCAAACACCCCACCACACCAACACTAAACACAACCCAAATACAAACCAAGATTACCAAACCAATGGCAGCGTGGACGAATCAAGAGCAACTCGAGTTGGTGCGGGCGTGGATGAACACTAAGGAGAACCCGCCAGCCAATAGGGAGTCTTTTTGGCGCAATGTGTTGGTCGAGTTCAACCAAATCACCGGAACGAACCACCGTACTGTCGATCAGATCACCAGTAAGTGGTCTGCCATACGAAATAACGTTAACAGATGGCATACAGTCTATGAAGCGACGATGCAGGCGCACCCTGGCGTTAGCGAACAGATGGCAATTCAGTTGACACACGACGCCTATCGTCAACGCTACGACAGCGACTTCCCCATCACCAATCTTTTGTCGTGGTCTCTGATGCGTTTTCACTATGTTTAATTTTTAATGTTTAGGCTTTATTTTCTTATCCTGGGAGGTTGTGATGTTTAATGTTATGCTTTAAAGTTATGTTTAATGTTTAGTGTTTTATTTTGTTAACTATGAAACATAAACACATTACATAAATTGCTTAATTAAACACTAGATAATTCCTAAATTACTTATTTAAACATTACATATTCCTAAATTACTTATTAAACACTAGATATGTAACAACCAGCAAAAATGAGGTAATTCTGTACTAATTAATTAATATGCGATTAACGTAATTAAATGCAATTATGTGTTGATTATTTAACTGAGGCCTTAGAGGATAGTAAATTCCCATATAATGCATAGGAATGCATATGTTTAATGGTAAAACATGATAGGATCATGTGCAAATAAACTTATCCGGTATGGACGTTGGCGATTACCCGGTAAAAATTAAATAAACGAAAAGGATCCCGGACACCCAGGATATAAAATAAAGGGTAATTTCACAAAATATAATGGGTTTTGGAACTCCAAAACCATAAGTGAGAACTTTTCATACAAATCTCCCGGAAACGAATAAAGTGCGCGTACCGCACCCGGTACGCGTATAACTTATATTTTCACCCAGCAAGGGCCTAAATAACTAATCAACGCTTAAACTAGGCTATGTTTAAAGGTTATTAGAAGCACTTTTAATGTCCGAATAACACTCGGTTAAAACCCGAAAAATACCCGAACGACACCCGAATGTTAAGGGATTTAACTTAACAAATAATTGGTAAATATTTGGTGTTGTGGACCCCACCTAAACCACCCCATGGGCCGGCCTAAGAACACCCCCCCCCATGCTTAATCTTCTTTTTGCACCTAATAACCTACCTTTTGTACTAAAAGCAATCAAGTAGGATTAAGCATGCATGGGATAGATCTTTAGTAGGATATTATGTGAGATTGTTTGTACTTGAGATTGCAAGAAATCATTCCATCTTGCTTACAAATCTCGGCCAAACATCCCTATGCAACATATCCATGAGATCTCCAAGTACAAGAAAAACCATGCTTCAAAAGATTACATATCCAACTAGATTATAAGTAAGATTGCATTGTATCTTTGCAAGATTGTAATCTTCTTTTTCTTCTTCAAAACTTACGGCCAAACATACAAATATATAATCTCCCAAAGATCATTAGTACATCATACAATCTTCACTAGATTTCACATAATCCATGGAAGATACATATGATCTTTAGAGATATTGGAAGGATTATAAAAGATAGCAAGTGTGCATACTTGAACATCCAAGCAAAAACCACCCTCTTTCTCCTTGTTCTTGGCCGTAGGGTATCACACACACACACACACACATTTCTTTCAAGTTTAACACTTCCAAATTACCCCTAAACATCCACCCTTCAAAACCCAATTGTGTGTTTCAAGAGCTTGGAGCTTAACCTTTAGGAAGAACACACTAAACCTCATCCAAATCCAAGGTTTTTGTCTTCCCTAGCCTTGTGCTAGTAGTAAGCTTCTTAACCTTGTTTTGTTCACTAAATATTCATGTTATGTGTTTTAGAAGCAAGTTGTACATGAAGGGTTAAAATGTGGTTTTGAACATAAACTTTAGTATGTTTTTACAAGACTAAAATGATGATTAAAATCATGTAAATGGATCATGGATTTGATGTTGGTAATGTAGTGTTTTTGAAAATTATAAAAACTACACATACATTTATGTAAGATGATGATCTAAGCATAAATTGTGAAGATGACTTGAATATACTAAAAAGTAGTTTTACTCATCATAAAATGACCATCTAAAGCTTAATACAAGTTGGATTATGTTAGAAAATCAAAAATACAAAAGTTACATATTTAAAGTCTACTCACTTGGATGAATGAAATTTGGGTATGTTGGACAAATACACTAATCACACATATTAGTAGCCTTATTTATGGAATATAAGACTATTAAAAGTGGTAAGATGCAAAAATAATCTAACACTAAAAAGATGTTCTTTCAAGTCCACTAATTTGGGAGAAAAATGCTAACTTTGAAAGTTAGGATGGAAAAATACAACTTTTATAAGTTAATGGACTAATGTTGTAACTTTGAAAGTTGAGGGACTAAAATGGATATTTTAGAAACTTGGGTCCAAAAATGCAAAAATGGAAAGTTTGGTGTCAAAAGTATAAGTAATGATTTTTCCAAGGTTGGTTTGGTAAACACAAGTAAACTTACTTAAATATTTGGTATAAAAAGTGTATTTTTATAAAATGGAAGTTTATAAAAATATGGACTTATATTAACATAAGGGTTTTATAAAAATAAAGGTTTTTACAAAAATGATGAACAAAATTAAAAACTTGGGGAAAACTTATACAAAAATGAACACTTTTATATAAATGGGAATATAAAGGTGTTGGAACATTTTTGTATTTAAGTTGTCAAGTTTGGGTTAAAAATACAAAAGTATTTTTAAAACCTTCCAAGTAATATGTGTTGAGAATTAGAAATGGGAATAATATTTCTATAAAACACATATAGGGAAAACTTGGAAATTAACTATATAAGTTAAGCTAACGGACTTAGACGTGTTAACAAACAATAACGGGTAAGCGGACAAACAAGAAAAATGTCGTTACGGCAAGATAAGTAAATATATATTTTAGGAAGTAAAATATATATAACTTGGGTGAAGATTATATAACACTTTCCTAAGTGTTGGAGAAATATTCGTGGGAGAAAACATAACGTAAACGATTAAAACGTTAAACAAACGTATGGACTTAACAAGAAAATTACATGTTTATATATATATATATATATATATATATATATATATGCTTGGCTCGACGAAATTCTAGTATACCTACTTAATGGGAAAGTAGATATACGGGAAGGAAAACCGAGACGAGTAAACAATATATATATATATATATATATGTGTGTGTGTGTGTGTATACCGAACCGATGAAATCCTAGTATATTTACTTAATGGGAAAGTAAATATACGGCGTGGTGAGTCGAGTCGGGCGTTGAGAATATACTATCGAACGACAAAACCTTAGTATATTTATTTGAATGGGAAAATAAATATGCGGCAAAGTGAGTCGGGTCGAGTGTTAAGAATATATTATATCGAACGATGCGATCTTAAGTATAATTATTTAATGGGAAAGTAATTATACGTTAGGTGAAGTCGAGTCGAGAATAATATTACACAAGTTAAAGAAATATTAATGAGAATAATATATATAACTTGTAAGAAAAGGGTAATCCATCGCCAACAAACCTAGGATACGCGTTTAATTAAACGGGAATTTGAATAAATCGTGGTCTGGGAGTTGGGTGTACAACTTGCCAAAACACATGCACTATAGGTATAGTGGCTTATATGTCTAGGACGTTTGTAGGTGCGTGACCACAAGCTTGCTATTCCCTCTATTGAGCCGAGCACATATTCCCTCAATGGGTGTCTGTTCGTGGTTAATTGAGATTGTGCTAGGATTAGGGTTCTTGAGCTAGTATTTGGGGAAGAAGACTAATTTATCATATTATATAAATAGATAGATATTTCATATTAGTTAACAAGTTTAGTATGTGGTGTAGTGGTTGGTTGTGAGGGTTGTTGTCCCACAGACCCGAGTTCGAGCCCAAGCAAACCAACCCTTTTTTCTGATTTTTTTTTTCTTCTTATTACTTTTCCTTTATTTTAACCATTTAAAATTCATTTAAACTTTCAAATATTCATAATAAATCCATTTTTTACCCAAAAATTATGAAAATTTAGGTGTAGCTTCTTGACACCATAAAGAAAATTTTCACACTTTTATTTTCTGGAAAATGTCTTATTTTTATATTTTTATTGAATTTATTTTTTTAATCGTATTTAATTGATTAAAAATTCATTTTTAATGATTTTAATCTCAAACTTTTTGGGAAATTATTTCTAATTATTATGAACTAAAATAAAAATATTTGGTTCAGAAAACATTTATTTTTATTAATTTTCCTATTTTAATCATTTAAACATGATTTAATCTCATTAAATCAGTTTTAAATATAAATAAGTTTATAAAAATTATGGGAAAATTATTTTCAGTAATTTACATCAGAAAGCACTCATTTTCTATAAAAATAGCATTTTTGGATCATGTCTTGTATTTTTAGACTTAATTAATAATTATGTTTAATTAGACATAATTAATCATATATTTATTTATACCATTTAACAACTATTTTATAATTACTTTTCTTATAAAATAGAAATATTCTTATGATTGAAAGTCTTTATTATCATTGTTGGATCTTTGTGTAACTCATAATTATTTATTTCAATATTTATGATTATTGTATTTATTTACAATAATTAGTTAAAGTAATTAACTAAATTATTTTGTCTTAATTATTCAAACATATTTTTATCTAAATATTCAATAGATAATAATTATATTACCTAAACCACATTTACAACCTTTAATATATTATTTGTGATATACAACTTTACATTAACGCGACTTATCATAAAAAAACTCTAATTCCCCAAATCGACTTAGCAAACCCTAATGCCTTAGACCCTAGTTACCTTAGACTTTTTAGACACTTCCTTATTAGTATTCATATACAGTATAGGTTGAATTCCTCGGAATTCCCATTACATAGCTCACGACCACTTAAGTTCGATTTTGATCGCTTTCGCAAACTGTGAGTATATCTTTCCCCTTTTTACTGTTTTACTATTTTGGGGTGACTCATGTACCTATTATCAAGCTTCTATTTCCTTTTACTAAATGCAATTCTCATGTGTGTTTGCTTTATGTTAATTTGTGTGTCTATGACTTGTCAAAATCATTAACCTTTGAGGGCCTGGCATTTCAATGAATAGTACTATGGTATATACCCTTGTGACTCTGTTGAGAGTCCTTGTCATTGCTATGTATTACATTACTACTAGCGCATACTATATATATCTGCTTTTCTTTACATAGGGTTGATTTTGAACGGATATTACTTATTACATACTTGCAAATGGTACCGCACATGAATTGCTAAACATTTTTCCTACAATATTTATTCAAATAGGGTATGCTCACCAATACATTTTGTATTGACCAAATCATTTTCGTACATGTTTCAGGTTATTATGAGATTACTTCCAAGCGTTTGGAACATAGACTTAGATTGAGATTTCTGTATCTTAGTTTAGATTGCTAGTCGTAATTGTTGTATTTCTTTTAATGTAATAAATTATTAAATTCAATGTATTCAAATTTGCATTTCTAGTCCATGAGCTATTGAACAATCGTCACTACGTGATACCCCGATGTTTCCGCCATCGGTTGGGGTGTTACATCTTGAAACGCAATACTAACCTAAACTTGCAGGCTTTTTCGGACTCGGACTGGGGCGGTATTAATGATGGGGGACGGTCCACTACAACATATCTCATATATCTTGGGTCCAATATCATCTCTTGGAAATCTGCTAGACAAAAAACAGTCTCTAGATCATCTACCAAAGCTGAGTACAAAGCACTCGCTAATGCTGCGGCTGAACTCTCATGGGTTAAAAATTTACTTGGTGAACTCAGGCTCGCAATTAAGAGCACCCCATTGCTTTACTGTGACAACACCGGAGCTACTTATGTATGTGCAAATCCTGTTTACCATTCCCGCATGAAACACATCGCTCTGGACTATCACTTTGTGCGGGAACAAGTCAATTCCGGGCAACTCAAAGTTCTTCATGTTAGCTCCAAGGATCAACTCGCGGATGTGCTCACCAAACCGCTTGCACGTGCTCCCTTCCTATATTTTCGGTCCAAGATTGGAGTCTCCAACGGATCCTCCATCTTGCGGGGGCGTATTAACAACATTAATAAAGTCAAGTCAAGTCAAATCTCTTAGTCAACCATTGACTCCCTAACATAAATCAAGTCAAGTCAAGTCTCTTAGTCAACCATTGACTCCATATTTTAGCCATTGTATTTATATTGTACATTATACTTAGTCAACCATTGACTCCATAATCTTAGCTAGAGTTAGTCATATGTAAGCCTATATAAAGGCCTTGATGTATTGTTGACAGACACAACTTTCATAATACAAAAACACACAACATTGTTCATTACTTTATAATGTTCACATTCTTGTAGTGCAGCTAACTCCTCAACACTGATTAATTAACGCTTCCATTCCCAGCCCCCACACCGCGTTGCTACTGATGCATTTTTGTTAACTTCAAGCGCAAACACTGAGGGATAACGCTCCATTAGAATGTCCTCACCATACCACTTATCTATCCAAAATCTTATGCTCTCTCCATCACCAACTATCCCTTTAAACAATCCTTCCACGTCAATACTCACACTTGTCAATTCTTTTTACAAGTTTGTTAAAAAAGTATGTTGTAGGCACGAGTGTTAAATACATGTTTTTTCTCAAGTTGTTTTGTTTTATAACATATGATAAAATTACGGACAGGTTTGAGGTTCTCGGATGAATTTGGCTTCATTATTAGGTCATTCGTTATAATCTTCCCCTTTCCTTAATCCTTTTTATCTCAATGTTAAATTACCATCTTCTCCCAATCACTCGATCTATATTATAGTACTCTTCCTAATCGCCTATCTCCTTTTCTATATTATTTTAACATTGTTAAAAGGGGAGGGGGGAGGCTCTAGGACATAACTGTCCAGAATTGAATGGGGGAGGGGAAGGAGTTTTTTTTTTCTATTAAGTGTGTAAATGACCAAAATACCTCTTCTTGTTGAAAACTATAGATCATCATCATATTCAGTTAATCTCACCTATGGCAAAACTAAGGTAGGGTCTGATAAGGGTAAGATGTAGACAACCTTACCTCTACCCCTAAGAATAGAGAGATTGCTTCCAGTGAGACCCCCGGCTTGATGTGGTTTGGTATCAAGCCTCTTATTGTTGAAAACTATAGATATAAAAACATAAAACAAATACTAAAATACGTTTCTTGACGGTTTAAGTTATGCCACAAATGGTAGAATTGTGATATGGATACAAATATACAATAGATTATAAAATATAACACAATAGATTACAAAATATAATAATGTCCATAATAAAACAAACATATAAAGACAAAGTTAATTTCTAAAATAATAACAATAAATACATTTTTTAAATCATAAATCATTTTCAAAACAAAAACGTTCATGGATTAAATAAATAGAATCAGTGTATTAAGCCACATTATTCACAATTTTCATAAGTTTGCGTTGAGGTGTCCTTTTTATTAATGGACTAATGTCATGGCTGCTTTCTTATGCCGAAGCATATCCTTATTTTTTGGAACATATTGCTTAAGTTATGAGAAACATTATGTGTTTTTAGCACATGTGGCACGTAGTGACGTAGCCAAATAGAGATGTGGTACTGGTATACCATGAAGTGTGATCAAACCTGTAAATGATTAGGAATGTTTGGTCAAAGAGCCGAACGTTCACGTTCCAAAAAAAATACAGGGTGTATTATAAGGCACCTAGCCTTAAGTTAGTATTTGTTTAACTAAAAATGAGTTGCTGAATAATTTATAACAATAGAAAATTTGATATAAGCAAAAGTTGTACAAAACTTAGTCTTTGAAGAAGGATCATTAGGTTTATAAATGGGAGCGTTCAAAGCATACAATCAAGGTGTCACAAAGTGCAAGTTCCTCTAGTTCAGTGTAGCTAAATAATATTAGTACATAGTTCAGTATATTAGAGGGATTAACAATTTTGAATAAATGTATACAGATAATTTGTTTACATGCCTGCAGCATTGCATGCCCATCACAACCGGACCTAAGCTACGAAGAGCTGAAGCAAAATGGCTCGGTTGTTGGAAGCTCCCCACCCCTCAAACCATCAGGAGAGATATAGTTCTGAAATTTGGTTCATATAATACTTTTAGTTCAGAAATTTGGGTCGGATAACGAGCAAATTGGTTTGGCAATTGAAGTTTTAACCGACAAGTTTGTTCGACCCCAACGGTTCAATCAAGAAGTTGGTTTAATATTTAGCTTATCATGTACTTATGTATCGGCTGTTGGATATATAGGATGTCCGATGTAATTAAAAGTCGAGATCAACGTAATCCAACCCGGTACGATCCGAAGAGTTACACGTTGGTACACGAATCAGATAAGTTCACGCGTTGGTGGATTATTATTTATGAAATAATAATTGTTTTAGTCTTGAGGGATTTAATATTAATAAGATTAATATTAAGGAGTATCTTGAGGGACTTAATATTAATAAGATTAATATTAAGGAGTATTAAGATATTTAGCAAGGGGGTTTATTGCAAGTTGTTGTCTTATAAAAGGAGGGTTAAGGAGTAAACCCTAATGCACAACTTTTATCAAAACAACTAATCCCTTGCCTCCTTCTTGTGATTAGCGGCCGCCACCCAAGGAAAGAAGGCCGCCGCCTTCTTCTTCTTTTGTTCAGCCATCAACCACCACAAGCCACCACCATCCTCTTGCAAGTGTTGTTTCCCGGTTGGTTCGTGCTCGGTTGTGAACTTCCTACTAGCGAGGATTCGTTGTAACCCGCGTGGTACAATTCCGATGTAGTCGTCAAAGGTTGATTACTAAACCCCCTATGGTTGTTTATTATTTATTTGTTTATACGCGTTTAACTGGGATCCTGATTGGGAATATTTTATTAATCGGATTAATAAAATTAAATATATATTTATACATATTAATCGGCCATTATATATATAGTATATATAATCCGTTTTTGATAAATATATAAACCGCTTCCGCTGTGTATTCGATACCATGATTCCCAACAGTGGTATCAGAGCCACGGTTACGCGCGTATAGATGGTAAAGTTATAATTTTGATCTATGTTTTATTTGTCAAAAAAAATTATTTTTTTTTGACAAAAGATCAAAAGTTTTTTGTTGTTCATGGATTGTGATGTGAATCGAGCCCTAGGTATTTTGACCCTTGTCATGGTTGTGTTTGTGATGTTTTATTTTTTATTGATTTGTATTTTATTACGGATATTGGATCCGGTGTAATAGATAGGATTAGAATAGATTTTGTTTTATTTGTATTTCAAATTTATTTGTAATCCTACAAGTACAAGATCAAGACGAAGATAAAAGGCGAACAGGTTCCATGAAGATAGAGATCTCGGGTCAAGTGGGAGCTATATCAAAATAGTTTTGAAACCCTTTTGACTAGTTCGTTTCGTTTCTGGTTAAAACGAAACGGGCGACCTATTAGGGGCTCGATTCGTTTAATTTTATTATTATGTTTTGTGGTTATGGTTTATTTATTGTAAATAATTTAGATAACCCAAAATAAATAAAATTTTCACAATCATGGCAACGGTTTTATTAAAACAAGTTTTATGAAATCGAAAAGCATATTTAATAAAAGGAGTTTTATTAATATTAAAACAAGTGCATTCGCGATAATACGACCAACATAGTTTAAATAGGGTATTTAAAACTATACCGTGTCGAGTGTTGAAAGGAGTTTCAATTATCACGAATAATATAAAATTGGATTTTATAAACTGTTGTGTGACTCACATCATGCCAACGAGTCATTCAATATATTTATGGTAAATATTAAAATTAAATCCTAATTTTAAATTGATGTTTCATGCCACCCTTAACGAGTTAACACTCCATTCTATATCGAACCCAAATGTTAGTGTTGACCCTGCATCTGGGCGTTGATCATGAGTGAAGGTAATCATCGCGGTTCCTGTGTAACATAGGCCGGTGTTACAGTTAACAGTAAAGGACCAAACATCGCTTGTTTGACAAGTGGGCATAGTTGGGGTTAAACATACATCGCTTTTAGCGATAACCCCAAAAAGGAGAGTTGTGTAGTGGACACAATTAACAATCGTTGTTTACCTACCTAATCATGCCAGTGGACAGTGCTACGCCAGTTTATTGTGTATTGATGAATCGGGATCTCATCCTAATTAATTTTGCTTTTTGGGTCATAAAATAATTAGGATACTTAAAACATGAAATACTAATAAATTAGATTTTGAACTTTGTAGATGTCAACTGAAAACAATTCCGCCTCTCAATTCTCTCTCAAGTCCATCTCAGAGAAGGACAAACTTAACCATTCCAACTTCATGGACTGGCACCGCAACTTGAAAATTGTTCTCAAGGCGGAGAACAAGTTGTATGTTCTAGAAACGCCAGTTAGCACTTGTGTGCTAAAAATGAAGGCATATCTTAATCACTTGGCTTGTCTGGAATACCCCTTGAGCGATGAGTTAGCTGGGGATATTATCCTAAACTCATTGCCCAAGTCATATGACCAGTTCATTATGAAGTACAATATGAACGGGATGGAAAAGACACTTGCAGAACTGCATCAGATGCTCAAAACTGCTGAGGTGAACATACCTAGCAAGACTGCGCCAGTGCTAGTGATCAAGGAGGGACAAGTTAAGAAACCTAACACCAAGAAAATGGGCAATCAGGGCAAAGGGAAGGGCAAAGGCAAATCTGTTGCCAATAAGAAACCTCGGAAAGATGCCAAGTGTTTTCATTGTGATGAAACTGGGCACTGGAAGAGGAACTGTGCTAAGTATTTAGCTAAGCTGAAGCAAGCTAAGTGTCACACCCTCAAATTTCCACTTGCGGGGTTTTACCGCGAGGCGCATGACAAACCAGGATCCAAGTCAACGATCACAATAAACAACTCTATATGAAAAAATGTAAATAGACATAACCATTAATTTAATAAGCGGAAGCGTTTAAGTAGCATTTAATCAACTATGCTATCATCTCAAAAGTTGTTCAAAATACTTTTATTACAAAACGTGCAACTATGCCTAGACGCCAATGCAGACTCGTGCGCCTAGTTCCGTTCATTGCTACCTTAGCGACCTGAGAAAAACATGCCAAAAAGATGTCAACATATAATGCTGGTGAGTTCACAGGTTTGTTCAATATGTTACCAAAATGTTACCATGTCCATACTATATCAATGTTACCAAGTACGCTAGCTAGGCGTATGTTTCATTACTACTACGATTGGAAACCATTACTAGACACGGTTAGCAATGTTTAGCATGTTTAAGCAGCCCGTATGTTCAGCATGATAATGTTCCTGTTCGAGACAATATGCACCCGCCTGGCCCTCCAAGCCGACGAGTGGGGCAGGTCACGCCCAATAGATCTATCCACATTTCCCCCGTTGTGCATCCCCGCACATTCATGGTTTCCCCCGGGACTTCCAAAAGATCGTATAGCAATATAAAGTTAAAACCATAGTATGACATATGTTACCAAAACCGTTTAGCGCATGTTTTCTCCCCCAAAAGTTAAAGCAGTAAAAGTGGGGCCGTGAACTCACCTTAAGTAGCGTTCTTCAATTACAAGTAAAGATGTTTAGCCCTTGATAATCCCTCTACCGGAGATCTATCAAAATGTTCACATAAGTGTTCTGACTAATAACCACAAGGTTATCTAGTCCCCGATTGTCCAGATCGTAACCAAGTATGTTTTAAAACGTGTTTAAATGTTTAACCGACACACTAGACCGACCCGACATCCCGTTGGTGACCCATTACCCTAACTAATCAAGTACACATAGATTACACACAAGGTTCAAGCATAAAACACTTAGTTTGTATCAAAAATCTCATTTCTACATCGGAACGGTCGAACCAGTCAGTTTTAAGTCTCCTTCACACCTTTTCAGTCTCCTTCGCCCGTTTTACATCTCGTTCGACCTTTTGATGCCTCCTTCGCCCGTTTTACCACATTCGCCCAACAAAAACCCAGGTTCGACCCTGGTTTTCCTCCTTCGCACATTCGATCGGTCGAAGGAGGCCAGGTTCGCCCCTGTTGTGCAATTTTTCCTAAAAACGCTTCAAACACATTCAAAACGACTCGAAACATCATCAAACACAGCAGTCAAGCATAGATAACTTATTCCTACAAAACCCCACCGATTTCCCCCGATAATACGTCCGAAAATGGTAAAGATTATGGAAACATCACTTTCATGCATGAATAATTTACCCAATTTGGAAACTTTTGAAATCGATTCATGCCTAGCTTAAAATACTCAGTTTGTCGATTATCCGATCTTTTCTTATCAATTCTATTGATCATAAATATCATGCATCAAGTTTAGATCCAATAAAACCCCCAAATACTCATATTATTCTCATATCCAATCCTAACCCTAGACAACAATATTCCAACATTAACAACAATCCTATATCATGTTTCTATCATAGATATAGCAGCAAATCATTGAACAACACATAATACCACATAATATACAATTTACATATGTTATTCATCATGAAACCTATGTTAATGATAATGTTTTGATTTAGAAAGATGTTAAAAAGGTTTTTAATCATAAAAACACCCTTAGAACAGATCCGGACAATTAGGGTTAGATGAAAACGAATTAAAATGCTTTTAAAAGGTTTAGGATTATGAACACACCTTGGATTCTTGTTTAGATGTTGTAGATAGGTTAGATTATGAAAACGAAGAGCAAAAACTCCTTCCTTAGTGTTTTAGATCGTTTGAGAGCGTTTTGGGACAGTTAGGGTTTGTGAAATGATGAAAAATGACAAAGGTTGGTATTTATACTAATTCTCCTTCGCACCATTTCAATGGTCGAAGGTGGTCTCCTTCGACCCTTTCACAGGGTCGAATGAGCCCTGTTCTGGTCGAAGGGAATTCCTTCAATTCCACTTCCCTGGTTCGCCCATCTTCAAGGGTCGAACCAGACAATTTCTCTCCTTCGACCACTCGAAGTGGTCGAACCAGGATTCCTTTTTGACTAGTTTTCCAGTTTGTCGTTTTTAACGCATTCTAGCACATCTTAACACATAAGCATGCATCCTTAGTCTATATTTAACATATTTAAGCATAGATAATCATTTACACATCATTTAGACACATCTATGTATATAATCCACCACACGACCCATAATCTACACATATACTTAATTAGTTCATGTAATGTCACCAACAACGGAACCCGGTACTAGTGTATTACCAAAACGACTCCCAATGATCCTCCAGATCACTGTACCCTGGACAATTCTAATTTGACCCGACTCAACTAACCGAGTTAAGTTTGTTTATAAACGTTTCTCGCTAAGGTAGACTTAGATGTTACTAATATGTTTAAGCCAAACATGCCGGGTGTCACATCATCCCCACGTTGAAAGAATTTTCGTCCCGAAAATTGCACAAAGCCCCAAAAGAAAGAAATGAAAAAGAACAGAACGAAAAGGAAATTACCGGATGTCACATCATCCCCACGTTGAAAGGAATCTCGACCCGAGATTCATTCTGCTTCGGCAGTAACATGCCTCGATTCAAACGCGCGTTTCGGAAAAAGATGAGGATACTTAGCTTTCATCTGATCCTCCCGTTCCCATGTGAACTCCGGTCCACGGTTCGAGTTCCAACGGACTTTAACGATGCGGATTTTACTCCGACGAAGGCTACGAATCTTGTAGTCGAGAATCTCGACAGGTTCCTCCACAATGCGAAGACGATCATCAACCTTGATCTCTTCCAGTGGTACAATGAGAGATTCATCAGCCAAACACTTCTTCAAGTTAGACACATGGAAGACGTTGTGTACACTACCGAGCTCCGCCGGTAAGTCAAGTCTGTATGCCACCGGTCCAATCCGATCCAGGATTGCGAATGGTCCGACATAACGAGGGTAAAGCTTGCCACGCTTTCCAAAGCGTATGACGCCCTTCCATGGTGAAACTTTCAGAAGTACTTTGTCCCCAACCTGGAACTCTAAAGGTTTTCGACGGCGATCGGCATAGCTCTTCTGACGATCCCGTGCAGCAGCCAAACGTTGACGGATCTGTACGATTTTCTCCGAAGTTTCGTACACGAGTTCCGGACCAGTGAGTTGGCTCTCGCCTACCTCGGCCCAACAAAGTGATGATCGGCATTTCCGTCCGTAAAGAGCCTCGAACGGAGCTGCCTTGATGCTAGAGTGATAGCTGTTGTTGTAGGAGAACTCCACTAACGGTAGGTGGATCTCCCAACGTTTGCCAAAATCGATAACACATGCCCGAAGCATGTCTTCCAAGGTTTGAATCGTCCGCTCACTCTGTCCATCAGTTTGCGGATGATAAGCCGTACTCATATCCAACTGCGTACCCAAAGCCTTGTCCAGAGCCTTCCAGAAACGCGAAGCGAAACGAGAATCACGATCAGAGATAATAGAAATAGGCACCCCGTGCCGAGCAACCACCTCCTTAAGGTAAAGTCGAGCCAACCGCTCGAGTCCATCAGTTTCCTTAATAGGTATAAAACGTGCCGATTTTGTCAGCCGGTCAACAATCACCCAGATCATATCGTAATCACTAGGTGACCTTGGCAGCTTGGTGACAAAATCCATCGTGATTCGTTCCCACTTCCATTCCGGAACCTCTGGTTGTTGCAGGAGACCAGACGGCCTCTGATACTCCACCTTGACTTTAGCACAAGTCAAACATTTGCTGACGTAAGACGCTATATCAGCTTTCATGTTCGGCCACCAATAAAGTATCTTCAGATCCTGATACATCTTATCGGAGCCAGGGTGAATAGAATACCGGGATTTGTGAGCTTCATCCAAAACAAGCTCGCGTAATCCCCCGAACAATGGGACCCAAACACGTCCCGCAAAATAGTGTAAGCCATCGGTCCTGAGCTCAAGATGCTTGTCAACACTGTGCATAGTTTCAGCCTTAAGGTTTTCCTCCTTCAAAGCTTCCAACAGTGCAGAACGGATTCGGTCAGGCAATGACGAATGAATGGTGAGCTGTAAGGCTCGAACACGACGAGGATTCGCAGACTCCTTCCTGCTCAAGGCGTCCGCCACAACGTTCGCCTTGCCAGGATGGTATTTGATGGCACAGTCATAATCGTTCAGGAGTTCAACCCAGCGACGCTGCCGCATGTTCAACACCTTCTGGTCGAAAATATGCTGAAGACTCTTGTGATCGGTATATACTTCACACTTGGTACCGTACAAGTAATGTCTCCAGATTTTCAACGCAAAGACTACCGCACCCAGTTCCAAGTCATGAGTAGTGTAGTTCTTCTCATGAACTTTGAGTTGACGAGAAGCATAAGCAATAACCTTCCCGCGCTGCATCAACACGCAACCGAGACCACGAATAGAAGCATCACAGTACACCACGAAGTCATCCGTACCCTCAGGCAAGGATAAGATAGGTGCAGAACAAAGTTTAAGCTTCAGCATTTGAAATGCTTATTCTTGTGGTTCATTCCAGTTGAACTTTCGGTCCTTCTGGGTAAGAGCAGTGAGGGGTTGAGCGATCTTCGAAAGTCCTTCAATAAAGCGACGATAGTAGCCCGCAAGACCAAGGAATTGCCGCACCTCAGATGGCGTCTTTGGTGCTTCCCAGTCTTTAATAGCTTTGATCTTAGCCGGATCGACATGAATTCCCAGTTCATTCACCACATGCCCTAGGAATTGAACTTCACGTAACCAAAAATCACACTTCGAGAACTTAGCATACAACTGCTCCTGTCTCAAAAGTTCCAAGACCAACCGCAGATGTTCCTCATGATCCGCCTTGTTCTTGGAGTAAATTAGAATGTCGTCAATGAACACGATGACGAACTTATCAAGGTAAGGTTTACAAACGCGGTTCATCAAATCCATGAACACCGCTGGTGCGTTAGTGAGACCAAAAGGCATGATCAAGAACTCAAAATGGCCATAACGAGTGCGAAAAGCAGTCTTCTGAATGTCAGCTTCCCTGACGCGCAACTGGTGATAACCGGACCGCAAATCAATCTTCGAATAGTAGCTAGAGCCCTGAAGCTGGTCAAAGAGATCATCAATGCGAGGAAGAGGATAACGATTCTTGATGGTCACTTTGTTCAGCTCACGATAATCAATACACATGCGAAGACTTCCGTCCTTCTTCTTCACAAACAAAATAGGAGCTCCCCACGGGGAAGAACTTGGTCGGATGAAACCCTTTTCCAAGAGTTCCTGCAACTGGCTGGACAACTCTTGCATCTCGGGAGGTGCAAGACGATACGGAGCTTGGGCAATAGGAGCTGCGCCCGGAGTGAGATCAATGCCAAACTCAACCTGACGATGGGGAGGAAGACCAGGTAAATCATCAGGAAATACATCAGAAAAGTCACGAACCACCGGAATATCCTCGATCTTCTTCTCATCATCAGTAGAAACGTTAACAAGTGCCAGAATGGCCGAACAGCCCTTCCGAAGATACTTACGGGCTTTCATGCTAGAAATGATACTCAGCGGAGCACCGCTTTTCTCGCCACGAACCGAAAGAATCTCTCCATCAGGGAGAGGGATCCGAATAACCTTGTCAAAACAAACGATCTCCGCGCGATACAACGATAACCAATCCATGCCAACCACGACATCAAAACTACCCAGGGGTACCGGCATAAGGTCAATGGGGAAAGACAAACCCGACAGTTCCAAGCGACATTCCCTAAGGGTGTGTGTCGCTTCGATTTTCTTACCGTCAGCCAATTCTATTAAGTACTTAGCCTCTAAAGGTGTGGGTACTATATCTAGCAATCGACTAACATCCAAAGATACGAAACTCTTATCGGCACCAGAATCAAACAAGACAGAAACATAGCGATCATTAAGAAGGAATGTACCGGTAACTGTGTCTGGATCCTGCCTAGCCTCCGCAGATCCAATGACGAAAGCACGTGCAGTCCTGCCTCCGCCGCCGTTGTTCCCGTTACCGTTCCCGCCCCTCCCATTATCACCCTGCTTCAGTTTCGGACAGTCACGCTTGAAATGTCCCGTGTCACCACAGTTATAACACCCCTGCCTCCCCTGAGTCCCCTGAGCAGCAGGAGCAGGAGTAGCCGCAGGAGTCTGAGTTGGGGTGAGTGCCACCTTGCAATCCTTAGCATGGTGACCCAACTGATGGCACCGATGACAACGAGCCCTATCACAACCCCCAGAATGATGAAAACCATACTTGTTACACTTGGGATGCTTCCCAACATATCCACTCGTCTTCTGTCCAGAAGAAGACCCAGATGACTCAAACTTCTTCGCCGGCTGAGCTGGCACCACACTCTTCCCCACACTATCCCACTTCCTCTTGTTCCCCTCAGCGACCTTCACAGCAGCACCTTTGGGTGGCAAAACGCCTTCTGCCACCTTCAGGTTAGTCATCCGATGAGCTGATCGGACAACTTCAGCAATGGTGGGAAGATTCCCAGCAGCCACCAACCCAGCAATCTCGGGCACTAGTCCAGACACATAGTGCTCGATCCTCCTGTACTCAGGTGTGTGTAAATCAGGACACAACACCGCCAGCTCATTTCTCCTCACAGTGTATTCCTCAATCTCAGACCCAATCATCTTGTAACTTCAGACCTCATGCTCCAACTTCTGTATCTCCTCTCTCGGACAGTACTCACCTCTCAACAGCTGCACGAACTCCGCCCAAGGCATAGCAATAGCCTCCCCCAATCCCATGTTCTGTGTAGTAGCATTCCACCACGACAGTGCAGGCCCCTCAAATGTCGCAGTAGCATACTTCACCCGGTCCCCAGCAGGACAGTTACACATAACAATCACAGATTCCACCTTCTCCAGCCATCGGAGCAGTCCCACCGCTCCTTCAGTTCCAGCGAAGTTATGGGGCTGACAGTCCCGAAACTTCTTATAAGAGCACTGAGGTGGGGGTGGATTGGCACCAGCACCTGAAACACGGTACACAAGTAAAACACAAACGAAAGGACACGAAACCCAAAAATGAGGCAAGGTCGACAAAAATCAACTCACTACCCATGGCATTAATCCCAACCTGGAAATTAGCCATAGCCATGTTCACTTGCTGCTGGAGCAAGTTGTTCAATTCAGCTTGGGTCATGTTGATGTTTCCACGACCACCGCCTCCAGCATGACCACCACCGCCAGCACGGCCACCGCCGCCACCACGACGTCCACCACCGCGAGCACCAGACATGATCTAACAAATCAAGAAATCGAGGGATTCAGATTCATTTCCAGTGTCAACCACTAGAAATTTACAAAAGTTAACCTAGGGACAAATCCAGGACTATACATCCAAACTCGAAGTCCATCGGGATTTTCATGCATTCCAGTTTATTATTTCGTGTGCACCCGAAATGATAAACTGCTCTACATGGTCCTCCAGATGTACCCCTAATCTAGACCCCAGTCACCGAACATTATCGCCTAATAACGTGTGACGATAGGTGCAAGTGTAAGAAGGCATGTGTGTGCTAGAATCAACAAATCAACCCCTCCTTCTTCAATCCAGAAGAAGAAGACAAGAGCAGGTAGGAACCCAAGCAAAATCGGATGATGTAACGGAGAAACATGCTTGGCTCTGATACCAATCTGTCACACCCTCAAATTTCCACTTGCGGGGTTTTACCGCGAGGCGCATGACAAACCAGGATCCAAGTCAACGATCACAATAAACAACTCTATATGAAAAAACGTAAATAGACATAACCATTAATTTAATAAGCGGAAGCGTTTAAGTAGCATTTAATCAACTATGCTATCATCTCAAAAGTTGTTCAAAATACTTTTATTACAAAACGTGCAACTATGCCTAGACGCCAATGCAGACTCGTGCGCCTAGTTCCGTTCATTGCTACCTTAGCGACCTGAGAAAAACATGCCAAAAAGATGTCAACATATAATGCTGGTGAGTTCACAGGTTTGTTCAATATGTTACCAAAATGTTACCATGTCCATACTATATCAATGTTACCAAGTACGCTAGCTAGGCGTATGTTTCATTACTACTACGATTGGAAACCATTACTAGACACGGTTAGCAATGTTTAGCATGTTTAAGCAGCCCGTATGTTCAGCATGATAATGTTCCTGTTCGAGACAATATGCACCCGCCCGGCCCTCCAAGCCGACGAGTGGGGCAGGTCACGCCCAATAGATCTATCCACATTTCCCCCGTTATGCATCCCCGCACATTCATGGTTTCCCCCGGGACTTCCAAAAGATCGTATAGCAATATAAAGTTAAAACCATAGTATGACATATGTTACCAAAACCGTGTAGCGCATGTTTTCTCCCCCAAAAGTTAAAGCAGTAAAAGTGGGGCCGTGAACTCACCTTAAGTAGCGTTCTTCAATTGCAAGTAAAGATGTTTAGCCCTTGATAATCCCTCTACCGGAGATCTATCAAAATGTTCACATAAGTGTTCTGACTAATAACCACAAGGTTATCTAGTCCCCGATTGTCCAGATCGTAACCAAGTATGTTTTAAAACGTGTTTAAATGTTTAACCGACACACTAGACCGACCCGACATCCCGTTGGTGACCCATTACCCTAACTAATCAAGTACACATAGATTACACACAAGGTTCAAGCATAAAACACTTAGTTTGTATCAAAAATCTCATTTCTACATCGGAACGGTCGAACCAGTCAGTTTTAAGTCTCCTTCACACCTTTTCAGTCTCCTTCGCCCGTTTTACATCTCGTTCGACCTTTTGATGCCTCCTTCGCCCGTTTTACCACATTCGCCCAACAAAAACCCAGGTTCGACCCTGGTTTTCCTCCTTCGCACCTTCGATCGGTCGAAGGAGGCCAGGTTCGCCCCTGTTGTGCAATTTTTCCTAAAAACGCTTCAAACACATTCAAAACGACTCGAAACATCATCAAACACAGCAGTCAAGCATAGATAACTTATTCCTACAAAACCCCACCGATTTCCCCCGATAATACGTCCGAAAATGGTAAAGATTATGGAAACATCACTTTCATGCATGAATAATTTACCCAATTTGGAAACTTTTGAAATCGATTCATGCCTAGCTTAAAATACTCAGTTTGTCGATTATCCGATCTTTTCTTATCAATTCTATTGATCATAAATATCATGCATCAAGTTTAGATCCAATAAAACCCCCAAATACTCATATTATTCTCATAACCAATCCTAACCCTAGACAACAATATTCCAACATTAACAACAATCCTATATCATGTTTCTATCATAGATATAGCAGCAAATCATTGAACAACACATAATACCACATAATATACAATTTACATATGTTATTCATCATGAAACCTATGTTAATGATAATGTTTTGATTTAGAAAGATGTTAAAAAGGTTTTTAATCATAAAAACACCCTTAGAACAGATCCGGACAATTAGGTTTAGATGAAAACGAATTAAAATGCTTTTAAAAGGTTTAGGATTATGAACACACCTTGGATTCTTGTTTAGATGTTGTAGATAGGTTAGATTATGAAAAAGAAGAGCAAAAACTCCTTCCTTAGTGTTTTAGATCGTTTGAGAGCGTTTTGGGACGGTTAGGGTTTGTGAAATGATGAAAAATGACAATGGTATTTATACTAATTCTCCTTCGCACCATTTCAATGGTCGAAGGTGGTCTCCTTCGACCCTTTCACAGGGTCGAATGAGCCCTGTTCTGGTCGAAGGGAATTCCTTCATTTCCACTTCCCTGGTTCGCCCATCTTCAAGGGTCGAACCAGACAATTTCTCTCCTTCGACCACTTGAATTGGTCGAACCAGGATTCCTTTTTGACTAGTTTTCCAGTTTGTCTTTTTTAACGCATTCTAGCACATCTTAACACATAAGCATGCATCCTTAGTCTATATTTAACATATTTAAGCATAGATAATCATTTACACATCATTTAGACACATCTATGTATATAATCCACCACACGACCCATAATCTACACATATACTTAATTAGTTCATGTAATGTCACCAACAACGGAACCCGGTACTAGTGTATTACCAAAACGACTCCCAATGATCCTCCAGATCACTGTACCCTGGACAATTCTAATTTGACCCGACTCAACTAACCGAGTTAAGTTTGTTTATAAACGTTTCTCGCTAAGGTAGACTTAGATGTTACTAATATGTTTAAGCCAAACATGCCGGGTGTCACACTAAGGCTTCAGGAGGAGAGTCCTCAAGTATATATGTTATTGAAATCTTTGCTTTTCCTAGCAAAACATGGGTGTTTGACACAGGATGTGGTTTCCACATTTGTAATGTTTTGCAAGGACTAAGAAAAATTAGAAAGCTGAAACAAGGCGACTTGGAGGTCCATGTTGGCAATGGACAAAGAGTTGCTGTGAAGGCTATAGGAGAATGTGTTCTCTTACTTCCTTCTGGTTTAGAACTTGTTTTGAACAATGTTTATTACATTCCTAGTGTGACTAGAAATATTGTTTCAGTTTCGGCTTTGCGAAGACAAGGTTTTAATTATCGTTTCAATGGGGAATTTATTTCTACTTATTTTAACGATGTATTTTACTTTGATGCAAAACCCAACAATGGGATCTATGAGATAGAAATCCAAAACGATAACATATTATGCAATATCTCCCATAAACGTAATAAGTTGGACTTTAATGATACGTATATGTGGCATTGTAGACTTGGTCACATAAGTGAGAATCGTGTTAAACAACTCAAAACCGCAGGAATCCTGGATTCCAAGGGTTCAGAGTCGTTTGGAAAATGCGAATCATGCTTAAGTGGAAAGTTAACGAAAGCACCTTTTTCAAATGTTGGAGAAAGAGCTAATGATCTGTTAGGACTTGTACATACAGATGTATGTGGTCCATTCAGAACAATGTCAAGACATGGAGAAAGATACTTTGTTACATTTACTGATGATTTCAGTAGATATGGTTATGTTTATCTTATGAAGCATAAACATGAAACTCTTGAAAAGTTCAAGGAGTACCAAAACGAAGTAGAAAATCAGCTAAATAGAACTATTAAAATGCTTCGATCAGATCGAGGCGGTGAATATCTTAGTCAGGAATTCATCGACCATCTAAAGGATTGTGGAATAGTTTCACAACTCACTCCACCTGGAACACCGCAACATAATGGTGTGTCTGAGCGGAGAAATCGAACTCTATTAGATATGATTCGATCAATGATGTGTCGAATAAACCTTCCAAAATCCTTTTGGAGTTATGCTTTGGAGACCGCCGCAAGACTTGTGAATATAGCTCCAACGAAAAGGTTACTAAAACGCCTTTTGAGATATGGCATGGAAAGAAACCTCATGTATCCTACCTTAAAGTCTGGGGATGTAATGCTTATGTCACTCTAGAATCTTCGGATAAACTAGATCGTAGAGGCGAAAAGGTGGTTTTCGTTGGATACGATAAGAAGATCGGTTACCTGTTCTACCACCCCACTGAAAATAAGATTTTCACCAAACGCAGAGGCACCTTCTTAGAGGAAGAGCTTCTGGCGCGAGGGATTGGAGATAACCATGTGGATCTTGAAGAAATTCGAGAATCACAAGTGACTGAACCAGCTGTTCAGACAGAACCAGATGTAACTGATCCAGTTGTTGAAGTTGAGCCTGAGAGGACTCAAGAAACAACAGAAACACCAAGTGTTCGGAAAAGTATTAGGGATCGTCGTGCACCGGTACGGTATGACGATATCTTCATGATTGATGAAGCTGAGCCTACTACTTACAAAGCTGCAATCTTGGATTCAGAATCCAAGAAATGGCAAGAAGCCATGAATGCAGAGATGCAATCCATGTATGATAACCAAGTCTGGGATTTGGTTGATCTTCCTGCCGATTGTCGGACTGTGGGAAACAAATGGATCTTCAAGAAGAAGACTGACATGGATGGGAATGTGCAAACCTACAAAGCAAGGCTTATAGCGAAAGGTTTTACTCAGACTCAAGGAGTTGATTATGAGTAAACTTTCTCGCCAGTAGCCATGCTTAAGTCTATTAGAATTCTACTTGCCATTGCTGCATATTATGACTATGTGTGACATCCGTCACTTTCTTTTTATTTTTATTTTTTTAAATAATAATAATAATAATAAATAATAATAATAATAATAATGAGAATATATATATATATATATATATATATATATATATATGTTAGTCTTTTCTCAAGCAACTAAACCACTCTTAAACCCAACACCAACATAACCCAATCCAAATCCCTTGTCCATTTTGGAGCCCAAGCTCAAACCCAATACCCATTTCCTTATTATTACAGTAGCCCAATACACAGGCCCAATCCCCCTTTAACCTGTAAAAAAAAAAAAAATATTGCTCCTGACGGGACTCGAACCCGGGCAGGAAGCCGGGTCACAACACACACACAACAAACGTAACCAACTGGGCTACACCATTTTATCTGATTTGAAACCCACCATATTAATTATATAACATTGCTAAAAATCGAACAGTTTGACTACCAAAGTCAACTGTATGCATCGACCATCATCATCAACAATCCTTACGTGTTAATTGATCCAGTTATGGAAGGTAATTAATACCTTTGACCTGCACGCGTACGATTACCCAGCAATTATCATTAACACATTCCAAATTTGAGCCCAATCACGCGTAAACACTTAAAACCGGTCAAGACTTTCCTTTTCGTCGAATTCGTACGCTATACTATAAATTGGACCTCTCATTACAACCTAAGCTCGCCGAACATCATCTCCTTACCATCAATTTCTGTAAACAATTCACCCTCAAGTTAGATTAATTCGCTTTTGACCTTCTGCGTTGACCGATCGTTTGTATTCAAAAACGTGTTTGTAAGTTCGTTTTTATTTGTGGGCTTTGTTAATCGGCCATATACGAACAATAGCCCCAACATTACAGGGGCTATTGATCGTTAAATCGTTTTATTGAAATCCTAGGGTTCGAATCGTTTGAATTGGGGAAGACAACTATTTCGTGATCATTTATAATTATTGAAAAACAAACATTAACACCAACTGATCACACAGATCAGTTGGTAACACTGTGTGGGTTAAAGAATGAACCGGCCAAATGGCCAAGGTTTGATTCTTACAATACACGTTTTTTTCCTTCTTTTATAAAGATTATAAAGGTGTTTTAAATATACTATATAATTAATTGAAACAAAGATTAAACGTTCTCAGGGTCTAGCCCAGCTGGTGGCTAGGCTTGTGATTAAGCTCGAACCGGTCCCAGACTCGGGTTCGATTCCCAGCATCAACAATCATTTTTTTTTAACATTTAAGCTTACATATATTTACTTGCATTTTTTTAAAATTAGTTTTAAAATACTAAAACAACTTTATAAATTATACAAAATTTATTCTAAGTCAGTTTTATGATGAAGTTTAACATCCAACTTTTGGTTTTTCAAAAATAATTTATTTAATATATATTATAAATATTACAAGTTTATTCATTTAAAATTATAAAATTCTATTAAAATATCTAAACGATTTTATAAAATTCCACAAAAATTATCCTAAACTTGTACAACAATAAACATTTCAGAAATAATTTTTATTTCTGAAAAACCGTTCGTTTTGTATTTTTAATTAATTTTTGTTAGTTTTAATCATAAATAAATCATAATAAATTCATTTTTCAATATTTTTGCACCAAAATTTTACATAAATTATTTCTATTCATTTGGAACAGAAATACAATTTTTAATTTAAAAATTCTTTAATTTTAATATTTTTAAATATTAAAGTTATATCTTGACAATTTGAAATAAATAGATTTAATATTCTATTTATAAGAAAATAATTTTATAAAATTATTTTCACACTTAAAACTTTATATTGTGACCATCTTTAACTTAAAATTTACAAAAAGACTTTTATTCATTTATTTATTAAATTTCTTATATTTAATAAACAATTTGATTATTAATCAAATAAATACTTATCCCCAATTCGAAACCCTAGAAAATACTTATAGACTAGATAGACTTAGACTTATTTGTTACCTTATACATAGGGTGATACTTGGCAACGTTGGAATACACTTATTCAATTACACAAGACTTAACACCTTGCTAAGGTGAGTATTAGTTATCCCCTTTTTCGCTTTTACAACTTTTGGGGTGATTCATGCACAAGTATACAAAACTTTCATATTCATTTACACATACATTTTATTCATTTACAATTCATATACGTGTCTTGATTATCTTTGTGCTTATGTTTGAACATGAACGTAGCTTACATACAAAATCATACATCTAGACATAACTTATGTTATGGTGCTCTTTACACATAGACGTAACTTATGTTACGGTGCTCATTTAGACATAACTTATGTTATGGTGCTCTTTTAGACTTGACACGTGTTGAGGTGCTCATTATCAATTTCATTGTACAAACTTTACATTTGATCTTTGTCTTGTTTGGTTACTTGCGTGTTTACATAATGCCTTGGTGATGCTAGACACATGAATTGTACTACCTTTTCAAACTTATACTATATGTACAAAGCTAAGTAGTACTCACCAACATCATATGTTGACAAAATTATTTTCGTGCATGTTTCAGGATAAGCTGCTTGACGCTTCACATAGGACTTTGGACTTAGATTAAATCAATCAATTATCTTTATTTTTGTTGTCTTGTATTTAATTTCACATGTTGTAAAACAATATTCAATAATCATATATTTACATTTTAGTACCATGAGCTTTTGAACAATCGTCACTACGTGGCACCTCGATGATTCCGCCATCGGTTGGGGTGTTACACTATGAGATATGGCAGATGGATGTCAAAACCGTGTTCCTTAATGGACACTTACTGGAAGATGTCTATATGGTTCAACCTGAAGGTTTTGTCGATCCAAAGAATACTAATAAGGTATGCAAGCTGAATAAATCCATCTATGGATTAAAGCAAGCATCTCGCAGTTGGAATCTCCGTTTTGATTAGAAAATCAAAGAGTTTGGTTTTATCAAGAACGAATATGAACCGTGTGTTTACAAGAAATCTAGTGGGACATATTAATCATTGGAAACAATATCCCTATGCTTAAAGATGTTAAGACCTGGTTGGGTAAATGTTTCGCAATGAAAGATCTTGGTGAAGCCGCTTATATTCTGGGAATAAAGATTTATAGAGATAGATCAAAGCGGTTATTGGTTTTGAGTCAAAGTACATATATTGATAAGGTCTTACGACGCTTCTCAATGCAAGACTCAAAAGGGGGGGGGGGGGCTCTTGCCCATGGCACATGGAACCATTCTTAATAACAAGCAGTGTGCAAACACTGAAGAGGAAAAGAAGAAAATGGAAGGTGTTCCATACGCTTCTGCGATTGGTTCTATCATGTATTCCATGTTATGTACTAGACTTGATGTCTCGTATGCTCTTAGCATGACGAGTAGATATCAACAGAACCTAGGAGAGAGTCACTGGGCTGCAGTGAAGAACATTCTTAAGTACTTGAGAAGGACTAAAGACATGTTCTTAATATATGGAGGACTGGACGAGGAGCTGTCAGTTAAGTGTTATACTGATGCAAGCTTCCAGACTGATCGTGATGATTCAAGGTCACAGACGGGATATGTTTTCATTCTGAATGGTGGGGCTGTTACTTGGAACAGCTCTAAGCAAAGTGTGGTTGCTTAATCCACCTGTGAATCAGAATACAATGCTGCATCAGATGCTGCAAAAGAGGCTGCCTGGATGAAAAAGTTCATTGGTGATCTCGATGTTATGCCTAGCATAAAGAAACCAAACGAGATACCGTGTGACAACACTGGTGCCATTGCTCTTGCAAAGGAACCAAGGTCACATCAGACCACAAGGCATATACTCAAAAAATTCCACTATATTAGAGAGATAATAGGACGTGGAGACATTGTATTAAACAAAGTTCATACAGATCTGAATCTGGCTGACCCTTTTACTAAGCCTTTACCTCAAGTTAAACATGAGGAGCATGCTGGAAAGATAGGGCTTAGAGTTGCTAGACAGTGTGCATGATCTGTAGTTAGTATTGGTGTTTTGTTTTGAACTATGACAGTTATATTGAATGTTTATTTGATTTAATGGGTTAAATGCAAATTTAAATATATATTAATTGTGTTCATTATTTGTATGTTTAAATCCTTGAATAAGAGTATTCTAAATGTCCGTAGTCGATCAAATTACATGGGAATGAATTTGAATGTAAGACTATTGTGAATTGAGATGGTTGTATTCATGAGATGAATAGCTCAAGGGTTTGAGAATCATAATTCACAGATATCATTAGGGAATGATATTAGAAGTAACTCGCTTCAAAATGATCTCCATGGATCTGTGTCATGAGATGTTTTGATATTGATATGTTCAATTTGTCCTTTTTCCTAAGGCACATATTAAACTACATTGATCAAGGACTATCCTTGATGTTATCTAACACTGTCCTGAAACATGGGTAGCAATAAGGGTAGCGTTAGGAGAAATCCAAGATTAAGTGGGAGTTGTATGACGCTGATGGAATTCTGTACTTCTATAGGATTAGAAGTCTAGACATTCTGCCGCCCTCGTAAAACTCAAACTGGTATAAACGCGTGGCCACGCTCGGACTAAGGTAAAGCGTTACTTGAACTCAAAGAACTAGTTGACGACTGTAAAGTGTCATACTGGTTTGGGTGCAATGCGATGCAGCTAGGCGTCCAACTCTGCGCACGTTGAATCATTTAATTAAAATCGTCCAAGTGGGAGATTGTTGGATATATAGGATGTCCGATGTAGTTAAAAGTCGAGATCAACGTAACCCAACCCGGTACGATCCGAAGAGTTACACGTTGGTACACGAATCAGATAAGTTCACGCGTTGGTGGATTATTATTTATGAAATAATAATTGTTTTAGTCTTGATGGATTTAATATTAATAAGATTAATATTAAGGAGTATCTTGAGGGACTTAATATTAATAAGATTAATATTAAGGAGTATTAAGATATTTAGCAAGGGGGTTTATTGCAAGTTGTTGTCTTATAAAAGGAGGGTTAAGGAGTAAACCCTAATGCACAACTTTTATCAAAACAACTAATCCCTTGCCTCCTTCTTGTGATTAGCGGCCGCCACCCAAGGAAAGAAGGCCGCCGCCTTCTTCTTCTTTTGTTCGGCCATCAACCACCACAAGCCACCACCTTCCTCTTGCAAGTGTTGTTTCCCGGTTGGTTCGTGCTCGGTTGTGAACTTCCTACTAGCGAGGGTTCGTTGTAACCCGCGTGTTACAATTCCAGTGTAGTCGTCAAAGGTTGATTACTAAACCCCCTATGGTTGTTTATTATTTATTTGTTTATACGCGTTTAACTGAGATCCTGATTGGGAATATTTTATTAATCGGATTAATAAAATTAAATATATATTTATACATATTAATCGGCCATTATATATATAGTATATATAATCCGTTTTTGATAAATATATAAACCGCTTCCGCTGTGTATTCGATACCATGATTCCCAACATCGGCTTCTGTTCATGTAAAACTGACAACCTAGCTGAAACTTTTTAGTAGAAGTTACTCAATAATAGTCTAGACGTTAATGAGAAAGATGTTGCAGAACTTGTCTTAAAGACATCTCTCCTCGTCCTTTAGGAAGTAATTAACCAGAGCCAATCAATTCTTAACGGAAGATAATGAATAATCATAAGTGTTGGAACAAGGGTACATGACGAACGAACGATTGTGATTATTGTGAAGGGGGAGCTTCGGTCAAGAGTGTAACTGGCTGGAGACAAGGACATATTCAAGTCTAAAGATAACTCAGAACAGAGTCCGTTCTCTTACAAATAACAAAACCTCATTCAATAAAAGAGTTAAATCACTTGTATTAAATAGATATAGATAGAACTAACATTTTTCTTTCACAATGTTGTTCCAGTACCAAAAAGGTTAAACAAAAGACATAATATAAAATTACGACCGGATTCCAATGTAGTTAAGCATCTTATATAGTTATCACTACGGATCCAAGAAGACCACTTTTGCTTTTGTTGAGGCTCGTGGGAACATTAAAACATCCTTTGCAATGTTGAGCCTTATCTCAGCATCAGCGGATGGTTTTGGTCGGATAATCATATTTTCAAGATGTGGAGAATGATCGAGTAGAAGCTTTACAAAGAGGAGCTCTGGTCTTGATCCTTCAAGAAATGTCATTTCTATGGTTTGCAACATGAACAACGTCTGATCTAGACACTCGGGGGATTCTAAATAGCTAGATGTTAACCCCAAATCAGCACCGGGCCCCTAGAAAAAAAACATAGAAGTCTTAACATCCTATTGTTTTTCTTTATAAGCCAAAAGAAAATGATTAACAAATATATAGCAATCTTTACCATCGGCACATGTGTCACACGAAGTACTTTCAAATTTGGTGAGTTCCGAAGCATACATAGAGCACCTTGAAGTTGATCCATATCTCCAAAACTAAAACTTAAGAAAGCCAAATCCATTAAGCATTGCACCGTGTGTGGAAGCCACTTTGGAAACTTTTCTGCAGCCAAAAACTGTGGTGAAAGTGAGATTTTAACTTGCCAATATAGCATGAGGAGTGAGGACTCCATCAGACTAACAACCTCGAAATCTTTTATGCAAACGCTAGTTTATGACTAACAAAGAACAAAGGTTAAGAATTTAGATATGAAAGTTTATATCATACCTTAAGAAAACACCCATCAATAGGAAAATATAGAATATTCGGTATGTTGGTTAATGAAGAAACACCAATATAACAATCCGAGTATAACAATGCTAGTATATGAATATAGGAAAGGACGTAGTTCTCATTAATTGATAAGACAAATACAAGACACTGTTCAGGGTTATTACAGAGTTTCGACTATAATCTATTTCTCACAGCTTATAGTATAAATTCTCTCTTGATGAGCCGATCCTTTCTTCTGATGACGAAGGGGGGGGGGGGTATTTATAGGCCCCTGAGGTGGCCTGTGATTGGCTGTGGGAGAAATGGCAGCTGTCTTGTACTATTGCGACCGTTGTCATTTCTCGCGTTGTCCTTCTGCAATTGGTCCACGTGTCCTGTCGTTGTCCTTTTCGTCCTTTCTCGTACCTCGTACTGGCAGGAGATCATGGAGCAGGGAATTCACGCCTCTGATTGGCTGTGTGTCCTGCTCTTGTCGGGTGACACCTGTTCTTTTTTGTGGCTGCGTGCGCCATCTTCTAGAACTCCACGTCACGTTGTTGCGCTGACGTGCATGTGAGTTTCATCTGTGGGCATGCGCGGGTACATATCTCTTCAAGTCCCCCTAGTCCAGGGTGTTGTATGCGTAGCATGCGAGATGCTGGACTTAGAGTGATAGAAGTGTTTGTGCGAGTTGTTTGGCTTCTGACGGTTATACGCGATGCTATACAAGTGGGAAAACTGCGGATGTCCCGTAATTAATGTGCACATCAATGTTGTCAGACCGCGTATGTGACGCGACAGGTTGGTAGCCGAAAAGTCCCTGACAGTTGTACAGTGTCAGGGACGTGGTGGGGCCATATAGTCTGTTCGAGTCCCCTGTTTCTCTTTCCTCTCATGACGTGTCAGTCATTGGTTTGATAGCCTTTTTGAATTCGAAACCGTCGATCCACGTGTCACCCACGTGTGGTTTCCCTATTTAATCCCACTCTTCCATCCATTTGGTTCACTTTTTTCATCAGTGCTTGCCTGTTTTCTCTTAATCTTCATTCTTTGCAACTCAGTTCGGTTTCTTTTCACTAAAAGAAAACTGCTTTATCTGTGAAAAAATGGAGCATATTACACACATTCCAAAGAAGAAGCGTGGGGGATCCAAGAGGGGGGGATGACGGATCGAAGAAAAGGCCGCCGCATGCTGGAGAGGTGACGGCCGTTTGGGGAAGAGATGAGTTTAGAAAGTTTAGGAAGGGGTGTGGGTTCCCTTCTTCATACGGCGTGGAGATGCCTGCTCCGGACAAGACTATATTGGAGCCTCCTGTTGGGAAGATCGGATTATATGCTTGTTATTTCCGGGATTGCAATTTTAGGGTTCCGATCACCCAATTTTTGGGCACTTTTATCCGGGCGGTTGGTGTTCATATTAACCAAATCCACCCCGGCCTGATGTCAAGGCTCTTGTTTTTTGAGTTTTGTTGCCGTGCCCACAAGATTGAACCCTTGGTGGACATGTTTTTTTGTCTTCTACAGTTTAAGTTTCGTGGAGAGCTGGCTCTCCTGCAGGCCGCGTGCTGGGGTCTCCACTTGTGCTGGGGCTGGAGTGAAAAGCTTTCGAGAATGGAAGCCCAAATTCTTCTGGATCAACCAAGGGGTTGTCCCCATAGAGATGGGTCGATTGGACCCGGCTGAAGGGGTGGGAAAATAGTGTTGATAGAGTACAAGGGGCAAGAGTGGTTCAAGACCTTGACCAGCCATCCTATTGATTTATGTGAGATCCCGGAGACTGGCCTGGTTATGGCAGGGATGAGTATGAAGTATGATGTGAAGGGTCGCAACCCGCACCTTACTGAAGATGGCAAAGGTTGGTTGTCACTTCTTTTTACTTTCGCGCTCCGCGCAAGATTTAGTTTGTCATTGTTAATTCACCCTTGCTGTGTCGTTGATTGCAGATGTCGAGTGTTTGTACGACATGCTACTGGGCGGAGACAATATGGGCTTTGCCTTTAGGGAGTTGGCGGAGGACGAGCTCTACATTTTGGAGAAGGCGTGGGACACGCTTATCCGCCCGAAATTGGGCGACGCGTCGCGGGAGTCCACTTCGTCGCAGTTGTTGATTACTGAAGCAGGTGAGTCCTCACCGCTTTATGATAACCCTTCGCCTGTCAGCATGTTCATGCGGACGGGCTTTCCATTAATTGTTATATCTAGTGATGAGTCATCTGACTCATCCGGGTTACTTTATCCACTTCCGTCATCCGCAGGCGTTCTAGGCCCGCAGCTGTCTCCTGCGCGCATCGAGGATGATTCGGCTGAAGATACTGAAGAGGATGACTCCCTTGTACACAGCATCGTGAAGCTGCGGTCAGAGGCAACCGGAGGTGAAGACTATTTTTTTTGTTCTAAACCGTGAAGTGGTTAATAGGTATTTTGAAAATTACTAACCTTTTGAACGAAGCTACGTTGAACTTTCAGATGCGTTCGTGCAAGGAGAGTCTGTGGAGAAGCTAACTGAAGAGGCCCAGGGCGCGTTGGTGACTAAGCCTGTTTCTGCTGAGATATTTGAAACTGGGCCAGTTCCTGCTGATGCGCCCCACCCTAAGAAGCGGTCTTGGCAATCAGGTGCCAAAGGTAAGAAGGTCGCGGGGGAGCTGACGCCTCCCGTTGAAAAAAGGGTTAAGTTGGACGACCTTGTCCATTCCGCAGAAGAGAGCCTATTGGGTAAGTGTTCGGATCCTCTTTCCCTTCTTTATGTAATTTTATTGTTGTTACTGAGCCCTTGGCATTTCATTATTGCAGCGGATTTGTTGAATGTTAGCGCATCGGAGGATGTGTTGGCTGCCCCAATTGCTGAGGGGTTCAATATTGACTCCGCGAGGCCGGCGTCTCCCGCTGTGCAAGTTGAAGAGCCTGTGCACACTGGAGTTCAGGGCAATGTTTTGGCAACGTCCCCTCCGGTGCATCAGTCATCGCCCCTTCACCAACCTACACCTGTGCGGGAGCCAACGCCTGCGCGTCAACCGACGCCCGCGCGTTTGCCTACGCCTCCGCGGTCACCGACACCCGCGCGTCTTCCCACCCCGGCTCAGGATGTACTAGAGGGTGGCGAAGGACAGGTGTCGCCGACTGACATCAACGAGGGGTATGGGCATGGCGTGGATATGACTGTTGATGACGATGATGAGAATGAGAAGCGGGTGACAACGGAACCTGGGCGTAGCTTTTCAAGTGCCCCTCCCGTTGGGGGCGGTGAGTCGTCCGCTGGCATTTTTGTGCCCAATTGGACTCTGATACTGGCCACCCGGTTTCTAAGTGTTGAAGACTTTCGTCAATTTTTGGCGAACGTCATCCCTCCCGGGGCGCGCGAGCATCAAGCCACGCGTCCGCGTGGTGAGCTTATGGATGACCACATCTTAAGTGTGGCCAACATGTTGTCGACGTCTGCCGAGATTGTTCGTGAGTGGGGGTCGATGGCGCATGACCGCCACAAGTTCCATCAGGATTTGCAGCGGGTAACCGAGGAGAGCGATCGGATGCACTCGGAGCTGAAGCGTGCCAAGTGGGACGCTGTTACGTTCCGCGATGAGCGTGACAAGCTTCAGGAGCATATTTCTGAAAGAGAGCAACAGTGGAAAGCTGCTTGCGCGAAGACGAATGCCAAGATGGAGGCATCCGCTAAGCGCATTAATGAAGTTGAGGTTCAGAAGGAAGAGCTCTACAAGGAGTTGGATGTGAAGGGGAGGCTCGTGAAGCAACATTATGATAAGTTGCTTGAGGCTCGCGACTTGTTGCGGGAAAAAGACAAGGACATCGAGCAGTGGCGGGAGGCGCATGAGGGGCTGGACAAGGAGAATCTGTCCTTGCAGCAGAAGATCCTCAAGTTGGAAGGGCAGCTGTTGGATGCCCAAAATGATTTGCTTCTTGCGGAGGAGGATCGTGAGTGGGTGCTCAGCCGCTGTGTCCCTGAGGTTTGTGTTTATTTCTTCCTTTTTATGCCCTCTCATCATTTGTTTATATATGCATACTGAGCATGTCTGTTGGATGTTTGCGTAGGTTGCTTATCATGTTAAGAACTGTGACCAGACGCGCCAGGCTGTGGCTGCGGTGAACGCTGGCGCGAAGCTGGTGGGGCGCAAGGCTGGTTTCCTTGAAGGTTATCAGCATGCTCAGGATGGCAAGCCTTTGGAGCAGTTCGCTCTGTACAGGCAGGATCTGGATGCTGTGTTTGCCAAGAAAGCCTCTGAGTTTGATGGGCTAAAATATGAGTTGGTTGACTTTGTCGTCGGTCATCGCAACCGGCCAACTTGTTTCGAGCTGAAAGAGTCGTTTGACAAGCAAGGCCTGACGCACACGCGGCGCGAATATGCCTTGAAGAAGATGAAGGCGGCCGACTTGGCCCCCGGCGAGCAGCCGGAAGCTAGCGAGAGGCTGGACTTGTCTGGATCGGATGAAGATGATGACTTCAGCGAAGGGTCACTTTGAGTTCAAGGAATGAAGCTAGCTGCTACTTGTCTTTTTTCTTTTGCCATGCTTGTTTGTAGATATTTCTCGTAGTTGTAATGTTTGACATTGTAACTCTGACCTGTTTCCATATATATATGTTTGTTTAAAATTTGGTTGCGCAAGTGAATCATTTTATGCCAATATTAAGCATATGTTTAAGTGTAGATTTGAGTTATATACACATGACTTGCTTGTTTTTTGCGCTTTGTATCCTAATAGTACGACGCTTTTGGTTAATGAATTGCAACTTAGCTAGGCGATTTTTGGTGTAGCCGTCGTACTTTAGGCATACAGTGTTTGCAATGCGCGTTTTAAGAAATTACAGATTCATCAACTCAATTTTAGTTTATGACATCGTATCTTAAGCATACAACGTTTAGGGTGCGCGTTGCATCTTAACCATGCAACGCGCAGTTTTGTAAATTGCAGAGTTCTTGATGCAATGTTTGGTTTTAGGACATTGTATCTTAACCATACAATGTTTAGGGTGCGCGTTGCATCTTAACCATGCAACGCGTAGTTTAGGAAATTTCAGATTTCTCGATGCAATTTTTTAGTGTTAGGACATTGTATCTTAACCATACAATGTTTAGAGTGCGCGTTGCATCTTAACCATGCAAATGCGCAGTTTAGGAAATTGCAGATTTCTCGATGCAATTTTTAGTTTTAGGACAATATCTTAACCATACAATGTTTAGGGTGCGCGTTGCATCTTAACCATGCAACGCGCAGTTTAGGAAATTGCAGATTTCTCGATGAAATTTTTAGTTTTAGGACATTGTATCTTAACAATACAATGTTTAGGGTGCGCGTTGCATCTTAACCATGCAACGCGTAGTTTAGGAAATTGCAGATTTCTCGATGCAATTATTAGTTTTAGGACATTGTATCTTAACCATACAATGTTTAGGGTGCGCGTTGCATCTTAACCATGCAACGCGCAGTTTAGGAAATTGCAGATTTCTCGATGCAATTTTTTGTTTTAGGACATTGTATCTTAACCATACAATGTTTATGGTGCGCGTTGCATCTTAACCATGCAACGCGCAGTTTAGGAAATTGCAGATTTCTCGATGCAATTTTTAGTTTTAGGACATTGTATCTTAACCATACAATGTTTAGGGTGCGCGTTGCATCTTAACCATGCAACACACAGTTTAGGAAATTGCAGATTTCTCGATGCAATTTTTAGTTTTAGGACATTGTATCTTAACCATACAATGTTTAGGGTGCGCGTTGCATCTTAACCATGCAACGCGCAGTTTAGGAAATTGCAGATTTCTCGATGCAATTTTTTAGCTTTAGGACATTGTATCTTAACTATACAATGTTTATGAGACGAAGTATGTATAAAGTAAAGAAACTTCCATATTTCATTTCATTAATTGGCGCGTCGGCCTTCATTACATCATGGAATAGTATTACATATAGCATTTCCGCAGTTGGGCCGCGTTCCACGTTCGGGGAACTGGCTTTTCTTCTAAGGTTGAGAGTTTGTAGGCTCCTTTGCCGAGGACCTCTTGTATACAGTATGGTCCTTCCCAAGTGGGGGCCAATTTCCCTTTGGGGAAGGCACCGCTGGACTCATTGTTTCGTAGGACGAAGTCCCCTGTGTGGAATATGTGAGGTTTGACCTTTGCGTTGTAATACCTCTCCAATTGTTGCTTGTAGTTTTCTTCTCTTATTGCTGATCTTTCGCGACGTATTTCTGCCAAGTCTAAATTCATGCGCAGCTCTCGATCATTGTCTGTCGTGGTTGCTGAGAGGACTCTTGTTGACGGGCATCTGATCTCCGCAGGTATCATGGCTTTAGAGCCGTATGTGAGGCTGAACGGGGTTTCACCGGTGCTTGTTTTTGTCAGTGTGCGGTTAGCCCATAGCACGCTCGGTAATTCCTCTGCCCAAGCCTTTCCTTTAGTTCCCAACCTGGATTTGATGCCTTCCATAATGCTTCGGTTTGCACGTTCAACCTGGCCGTTGCCCTGTGGGTGCACGACCGAGGTGAATGTAGGTTGGATGTGCAAGTCCGCGTACCATTTCAATAACCCCTTGTCCGCAAATTGGGTCCCGTTATCTGTGACAATTGACATGGGTAACCCAAAGCGGCAAATGATGAATTCCCAAATAAACTTCTTGACATGGTTGGCCGTTATCTCAGCAAGCGGTTTGGCTTCGACCCATTTGGTGAAGTAATCAATGGCGACTATCAGGAATTTTCTTTTTCCTATCGTCATTGGGAATGGTCCTACGAGGTCGATGACCCACTTCTGAAATGGCCATGCCGAGGTCACTAGGATAAGGTCATTCTTAGGGCGCAAAGTGTTGGGGGCATGGCGCTGGCACGAATCGCATTTGTGGATGATGTTTAGGGCATCTAGATGCATGCCCGGCCAGTAGTAGCCCGCATTCATAATCTTGGCAACCACCATGCGTGGCCCGGCGTGTATCCCGCATATCCCCTCAAGTATCTCGCGCACCAGATAATTTGCATCGACTGCATCCACGCACCGCAGTAATGGCCCTAGGTATGACTTCCGATAAAGCACTCCATCTTGCATTTGGTATTGTAGGGCTTTTTGCTGTATCTTCCTGGCTTCGGCGCGTTGTTCGGGCAGTGCGTCGGTGGTCAGGTAAGAAACTATCGAAGTCATCCAGCTGTCAACACCCGTTTGGATGACATTGACTTCCTTGGGTGGAACAGACGGTTCGCTCAGAGTTTCAATTCGGACCTCTTTTGCTAAATGGCTGAAACTTGTAGAGGCCATTTTGCTTAGAGCGTCCGCCGGCTTGTTTTGACTGCGTTTAATGTGGTCGATGGTGCAGCTAGGAAAGGTGGCCATGAGCTCTTTGGCACGTTGGAGATACATGATCATAGAAGGTTCTTTTGCTTCGTATTTCTTGGTGATGTGACCTGCAACCAACATTGAATCGACGTGTGCGAAGATGTGTTTTGCGCCCAGCTTTTGCGCAATGCGTAGTCCGGCGAGGAAAGCTTCGTATTCAGCCTCGTTGTTGGTGGCTTTGAATTCGAGTCTGATCGCGTAAGTGAACTCCGTGCCCTCCGGACTAACTAGGCGTATTCCTGCACCTACACCATCTTCGTTTGAGGCCCCATCTGTATAGAGATTCCAAATGGCCTTTTCATCGCATGTTGGCTGCAGGTCTTGCTCTGCTTTGCACTCTTCAACTTTTTCTTGGGGTACCTCCGTTATGAAGTCAGCTAATACTTTTCCTTTGACCGCTGGGCGCGCTTTATAGTAAATGGTGTGCTCACCCAATTCTATGGCCCACTTTGCCAATCTCCCGGAGACTTCTGGTTTGGATAGGACATTGTTTAGCTTATAATCGCTCAGCACATTGATGGGATGGCCTTGGAAATATCTCCGCAACCTCCGCGATGCATGAACGAGAGCTAAGACTAGCTTCTCCATGGTTATGTACCTGGTTTCCGCGTCTGTTTAAACCCTGCTGATATAATAGATGGGTGTCTGGACCAACTTTCTGTCCACCATTAATACCGCGCTCACCGCCTGCTCTGTGGCGCATAGATACATCGTTAAGGGCTCCCTATGGAGTGGAGCGGTGAGTGTCGGTAAATCCATCAAACATTCTTTCATCTCTTGAAAGGCCTTATCCGCCTCTGCAGTCCATTTGAAATGGTTCTTTTTTAGGCAATTTTTTAGCGTTTCAATGAATGGGATTGATTTGCTTGCGTGGTGCGACAGAAAACGGTTGATTGCTACCAGGCGCCCGTTCAATGTTTGAACTTCTTTCAGAGTGGATGGGGAGGGCATTTGCGCGATGGCCTGTATTTTTTCAGGGTTTGGTCTGTAACCATCTTTAGTGACCACCACGCCAAGGAACTTTCCCTCTTCCATCCCAAAGGCGCACTTGCTTGGGTTCAGTTTCATGCAGATTTCTTTCAAATGCTTGAAGGTTTCTTCGATATCTTTCAACATTTGATCCTCTTCCTTGCTCTTGATGACCAGGTCATCCACATAGACTTCTAGGTTTTTCCCTATCTGCTTGGCAAATGCGCGGTCCATTAACCGTTGGTATGTAGCTCCCGCATTTTTTAGGCCGAACGGCATCTTGGTGTAACAGAAAACCCCCTTATCAGTGCGGAAGGCTGTTTTGTCTTCATCCTCTATTGCCATCTGGATTTGATGATACCCTTTGTAGGCATCCAGAAAGCATTTAAAACGAAAGGGCGCTAGGGAGTCTATCTTCAGATCAATCTCTGGCAACGGGTAGCAGTCTTTTGGGCATGCCTTGTTGAGGTCAGTGTAGTCCACGCACATCCTCCAACCACCGTTGCTTTTCTTTACCATTATTGGGTTGGCAATCCAGGTTTGATACCGTGTTTCCCTTAAGATTCCGGCTTTTAGCAGCTCTCCTACTTGCTCGTTCATCGCTTGCGTTTTTTCAGCGCCCATGCTTCGGCGCTTTTGCGCGATGGGCTCCACGGAGCGGTATGTGTTGAGCTTGTGTTGGGCGAGTTCGCGGGGGATGCCGATCATGTCCAACAGTTGCCATGCGAACACGTCCATATTTTTTCGGAGGAGCTGCTTCAAGTGATCTCTGATGTTCTCTGAGATTGCTGGTCCTAGTGTGATGGGTTGATCAGGGAACTTTGGATTTAAAATCCACTTTTCTGGCTCTGTGCGCGGACACGGCTTTAGCATCTTGGCTGGGTGGGACTCTGTGGTCATGGCGCACTCCCTGTTAGCCCACACGTTTGCCACACCACTTGGGGTGGGGAAACCGATTGCGCCGTGGACTGTAGAGGTGACCATGTTGTATGAGGCCATAGAGTCTCGTCCCAGGATGATATCGTACTTGGACTTCGTTGGGATGACAAGGAAGGTGACCTCTTCAGTTCGTGTGCGCCCATGTGCTCCCAAGGTGACGGGGAAAGATATCTCCCCGAGCGGGGTTACGACTTCGTTTGAAAATCCCATAATTGGGGAGTTGATGGGGCGCAGTCGTTGCTTGTCTTCCTCGTCTAGTAAGTCGAAGCATTGTCCGTACATGATATCCGAATTGCTGCCGGTATCCATGAAAGCTCTGGTAGTCCTGTAGTCGTCGAAGATGGCCGTGAAAATAATTGCCCGCGTGGCGGACGGACCACCTTTGACCACTGGGAAGCACACTTGTTGTGCTTTCCCTTCTGCTGTGATTTCTGGCTTTCGCTTTTGAAGTCGGTGCCCACTGCTATGTATCATCATACTCACATTTTTTATCTTTTTGGGCGGTGGGCCCGCTGTTTGTTTGTGCTCCACATTTTGCAGCAGGTGTCCAAGTTTACCGGTCTTCAACGCATCCTCGATTGCTTGCCTCAACTGATAGCACTTGTCAGTATCGTGGCCAATGTCTTGATGGTAAGCGCAGAACTTGTTGTGGTCTAGCCCTTCCCTTCGCTTGATGACCTTTGGTTTCGGGAAGTCAACATTTTCTGTGGCTAGGACTTGCGCTGGTGTTTTTGTTAAAGGAGTCCAGTTGTTGTGACTCCGTCTACCAGATTTATGCACGAGTGACGTGTTGTGTTGGTATTCCTGGGGTGCGGTGGGCTTTGTCACTTTCTGGTTGGCTCCTTGGAGCCTCGTCCAGACATTCCCTTTTCCCCTTCGCTCATTTCTGTTATTTCTGCTGCGCACTGCCTGTGCTTGTGTGTCTGTGTACTGCGGCGCTTGAATTCTGCTCCAGACAGAAAGTTCTCTCTCAGTTTTGGCGTATGTAACACCCCAACCGATGGCGGAATCATCGAGGTGTCACGTAGTGACGATTGTTCAAAAGCACATGGTACTAAAATGTAAATATTATTGAATAAACCAAAATTGTCTTACATGGAAATGGAAAATACATTGTCTAAATGAAATGTAAATATTGAAATAACTGAACTAAAATAAAGCACTAAATGTCTCTTGCTAAAGCACTAGATCAAACTGCACATGAAACATGTACAAAAATAGGTTTGGTCAACATAAGAAATGTTGGTGAGCATTCCTAGTTTTGATATATATAGTAAGTTAAAAAGATATACAATTCAAGTGCAAGCTACAGTGCAAATATGTAAACTATGTATCATACAAATGAGCGAAATCAACCCTGTGACTGTATAATGTACTGTATGAACGGTGGTGTACTCATCCAATAAATGGGTGATAACTTAACAATGGCCACGGATTCTCCGATGAAAAAGGGGGAGAATCAATCTAGGCGGGTTGTCAATCCAAATAGCGCTATCCAATGTTAAGGTCGGCTTGTACCATGTTAATGATTTCACTAAGTACAAATGTAATCCACATGTATTGTCTAAGCATAAAGCACGTTGTAAGAAATGCACATAGTACTAGAATTGTATTGTAAAAAAAATGTAAACTTGTATTTGAAATTGTAATAGTGTACATGTAACACCCCAAAAATGTATAAAAACAAAAAGGGGATAGGAATACTCACTGTTCACGTAATAGCTTGGAATTTAACTGGACAACGAGATTTGAATTGAGATTACCCCCAAATGATCAACCTAAAGAATTTGATAATGTGTAAGGGAATAACTCTAGGATACATGTAATTCTAGGGTTTCGAATTGGGGATAAACGTTTATTTGATTAATAAACAAATTGTTTATTAAATATAAGAAATTTAATAAATAAATAAATAAAAGTCTTTTTGCAAATTTTTAAGTTGAATATAGTCACATCATAAGGTTTTAAGTTTGAAAATAATTTTTATAAAATTATTTTCTTGAAAATAGAATATATAATCTATTTATTTCAAATTGTCTAAATATAACTTTAATATCAAAAAATATTAAAATTAAATAATTTCTGAATTAAAAATTGTATTTCAGTTCTAGATAGTTAGAAATAATTTATATAAAAATTTGGTGCAAAAATAATGAAAAATGAATTTATTATGATTTATTTATGATTAAAACTAACAAAAATTAATTAAAAATATAAAATAAACGGTTTTTCTGAAATAAAAATGTTTTATGAAATGTTTAAGAATATACAAGTTTAGGATAATTTTTGTGAGATTTAATAAAATTGTTTAGATATTTTTATTGAATTTTATAAATAAAAATGAATAAACTTGTATTATTAATAATATATATCTTGGGTCCAATATCATCTCTTGGAAATCTGCTAGACAAAAAACAGTCTCTAGATCATCTACCAAAGCTGAGTACAAAGCACTCGCTAATGCTGCGGCTGAACTCTCATGGGTTAAAAATTTACTTGGTGAACTCAGGCTCGCAATTAAGAGCACCCCATTGCTTTACTGTGACAACACCGGAGCTACTTATGTATGTGCAAATCCTGTTTACCATTCCCGCATGAAACACATCGCTCTGGACTATCACTTTGTGCGGGAACAAGTCAATTCCGGGCAACTCAAAGTTCTTCATGTTAGCTCCAAGGATCAACTCGCGGATGTGCTCACCAAACCGCTTGCACGTGCTCCCTTCCTATATTTTCGGTCCAAGATTGGAGTCTCCAACGGATCCTCCATCTTGCGGGGGCGTATTAACAACATTAATAAAGTCAAGTCAAGTCAAATCTCTTAGTCAACCATTGACTCCCTAACATAAATCAAGTCAAGTCAAGTCTCTTAGTCAACCATTGACTCCATATTTTAGCCATTGTATTTATATTGTACATTATACTTAGTCAACCATTGACTCCATAATCTTAGCTAGAGTTAGTCATATGTAAGCCTATATAAAGGCCTTGATGTATTGTTGACAGACACAACTTTCATAATACAAAAACACACAACATTGTTCATTACTTTATAATGTTCACATTCTTGTAGTGCAGCTAACTCCTCAACACTGATTAATTAACGCTTCCATTCCCAGCCCCCACACCGCGTTGCTACTGATGCATTTTTGTTAACTTCAAGCGCAAACACTGAGGGATAACGCTCCATTAGAATGTCCTCACCATACCACTTATCTATCCAAAATCTTATGCTCTCTCCATCACCAACTATCCCTTTAAACAATCCTTCCACGTCAATACTCACACTTGTCAATTCTTTTTACAAGTTTGTTAAAAAAGTATGTTGTAGGCACGAGTGTTAAATACATGTTTTTTCTCAAGTTGTTTTGTTTTATAACATATGATAAAATTACGGACAGGTTTGAGGTTCTCGGATGAATTTGGCTTCATTATTAGGTCATTCGTTATAATCTTCCCCTTTCCTTAATCCTTTTTATCTCAATGTTAAATTACCATCTTCTCCCAATCACTCGATCTATATTATAGTACTCTTCCTAATCGCCTATCTCTTTTTCTATATTATTTTAACATTGTTAAAAGGGGAGGGGGGAGGCTCTAGGACATAACTGTCCAGAATTGAATGGGGGAGGGGAAGGAGTTTTTTTTTTTTCTATTAAGTGTGTAAAATGACCAAAATACCTCTTCTTGTTGAAAACTATAGATCATCATCATACTCAGTTAATCTCACCTATGGCAAAACTAAGGTAGGGTCTGATAAGGGTAAGATGTAGACAACCTTACCTCTACCCCTAAGAATAGAGAGATTGCTTCCAGTGAGACCCCCGGCTTGATGTGGTTTGGTATCAAGCCTCTTATTGTTGAAAACTATAGATATAAAAACATAAAACAAATACTAAAATACGTTTCTTGACGGTTTAAGTTATGCCACAAATGGTAGAATTGTGATATGGATACAAATATACAATAGATTATAAAATATAACACAATAGATTACAAAATATAATAATGTCCATAATAAAACAAACATATAAAGACAAAGTTAATTTCTAAAATAATAACAATAAATACATTTTTTAAATCATAAATCATTTTCAAAACAAAAACGTTCATGGATTAAATAAATAGAATCAGTGTATTAAGCCACATTATTCACAATTTTCATAAGTTTGCGTTGAGGTGTCCTTTTTATTAATGGACTAATGTCATGGCTGCTTTCTTATGCCGAAGCATATCCTTATTTTTTGGAACATATTGCTTAAGTTATGAGAAACATTATGTGTTTTTAGCACATGTGGCACGTAGTGACGTAGCCAAATAGAGATGTGGTACTGGTATACCATGAAGTGTGATCAAACCTGTAAATGATTAGGAATGTTTGGTCAAAGAGCCGAACGTTCACGTTCCAAAAAAAATACAGGGTGTATTATAAGGCACCTAGCCTTAAGTTAGTATTTGTTTAACTAAAAATGAGTTGCTGAATAATTTATAACAATAGAAAATTTGATATAAGCAAAAGTTGTACAAAACTTAGTCTTTGAAGAAGGATCATTAGGTTTATAAATGGGAGCGTTCAAAGCATACAATCAAGGTGTCACAAAGTGCAAGTTCCTCTAGTTCAGTGTAGCTAAATAATATTAGTACATAGTTCAGTATATTAGAGGGATTAACAATTTTGAATAAATGTATACAGATAATTTGTTTACATGCCTGCAGCATTGCATGCCCATCACAACCGGACCTAAGCTACGAAGAGCTGAAGCAAAATGGCTCGGTTGTTGGAAGCTCCCCACCCCTCAAACCATCAGGAGAGATATAGTTCTGAAATTTGGTTCATATAATACTTTTAGTTCAGAAATTTGGGTCGGATAACGAGCAAATTGGTTTGGCAATTGAAGTTTTAACCGACAAGTTTGTTCGACCCCAACGGTTCAATCAAGAAGTTGGTTTAATATTTAGCTTATCATGTACTTATGTATCGGCTGTTGGATATATAGGATGTCCGATGTAATTAAAAGTCGAGATCAACGTAATCCAACCCGGTACGATCCGAAGAGTTACACGTTGGTACACGAATCAGATAAGTTCACGCGTTGGTGGATTATTATTTATGAAATAATAATTGTTTTAGTCTTGAGGGATTTAATATTAATAAGATTAATATTAAGGAGTATCTTGAGGGACTTAATATTAATAAGATTAATATTAAGGAGTATTAAGATATTTAGCAAGGGGGTTTATTGCAAGTTGTTGTCTTATAAAAGGAGGGTTAAGGAGTAAACCCTAATGCACAACTTTTATCAAAACAACTAATCCCTTGCCTCCTTCTTGTGATTAGCGGCCGCCACCCAAGGAAAGAAGGCCGCCGCCTTCTTCTTCTTTTGTTCGGCCATCAACCACCACAAGCCACCACCATCCTCTTGCAAGTGTTGTTTCCCGGTTGGTTCGTGCTCGGTTGTGAACTTCCTACTAGCGAGGATTCGTTGTAACCCGCGTGGTACAATTCCGATGTAGTCGTCAAAGGTTGATTACTAAACCCCCTATGGTTGTTTATTATTTATTTGTTTATACGCGTTTAACTGGGATCCTGATTGGGAATATTTTATTAATCGGATTAATAAAATTAAATATATATTTATACATATTAATCGGCCATTATATATATAGTATATATAATCCGTTTTTTGATAAATATATAAACCGCTTCCGCTGTGTATTCGATACCATGATTCCCAACAGTGGTATCAGAGCCACGGTTACGCGCGTATAGATGGTAAAGTTATAATTTTGATCTATGTTTTATTTGTCAAAAAAAAATTATTTTTTTTTGACAAAAGATCAAAAGTTTTTTGTTGTTCATGGATTGTGATGTGAATCGAGCCCTAGGTATTTTGACCCTTGTCATGGTTGTGTTTGTGATGTTTTATTTTTTATTGATTTGTATTTTATTACGGATATTGGATCCGGTGTAATAGATAGGATTAGAATAGATTTTGTTTTATTTGTATTTCAAATTTATTTGTAATCCTACAAGTACAAGATCAAGACGAAGATAAAAGGCGAACAGGTTCCATGAAGATAGAGATCTCGGGTCAAGTGGGAGCTATATCAAAATAGTTTTGAAACCCTTTTGACTAGTTCGTTTCGTTTCTGGTTAAAACGAAACGGGCGACCTATTAGGGGCTCGATTCGTTTAATTTTATTATTATGTTTTGTGGTTATGGTTTATTTATTGTAAATAATTTAGATAACCCAAAATAAATAAAATTTTCACAATCATGGCAACGGTTTTATTAAAACAAGTTTTATGAAACCGAAAAGCATATTTAATAAAAGGAGTTTTATTAATATTAAAACAAGTGCATTCGCGATAATACGACCAACATAGTTTAAATAGGGTATTTAAAACTATACCGTGTCGAGTGTTGAAAGGAGTTTCAATTATCACGAATAATATAAAATTGGATTTTATAAACTGTTGTGTGACTCACATCATGCTAACGAGTCATTCAATATATTTATGGTAAATATTAAAATTAAATCCTAATTTTAAATTGATGTTTCATGCCACCCTTAACGAGTTAACACTCCATTCTATATCGAACCCAAATGTTAGTGCTGACCCTACATCTGGGCGTTGATCATGAGTGAAGGTAATCATCGCGGTTCCTGTGTAACATAGGCCGGTGTTACAGTTAACAGTAAAGGACCAAACATCGCTTGTTTAACAAGTGGGCATAGTTGGGGTTAAACATACATCGCTTTTAGCGATAACCCCAAAAAGGAGAGTTGTGTAGTGGACACAATTAACAATCGTTGTTTACCTACCTAATCATGCCAGTGGACAGTGCTACGCCAGTTTATTGTGTATTGATGAATCGGGATCTCATCCTAATTAATTTTGCTTTTTGGGTCATAAAATAATTAGGATACTTAAAACATGAAATACTAATAAATTAGATTTTGAACTTTGTAGATGTCAACTGAAAACAATTCCGCCTCTCAATTCTCTCTCAAGTCCATCTCAGAGAAGGACAAACTTAACCATTCCAACTTCATGGACTGGCACCGCAACTTGAAAATTGTTCTCAAGGCGGAGAACAAGTTGTATGTTCTAGAAACGCCAGTTAGCACTTGTGTGCTAAAAATGAAGGCATATCTTAATCACTTGGCTTGTCTGGAATACCCCTTGAGCGATGAGTTAGCTGGGGATATTATCCTAAACTCATTGCCCAAGTCATATGACCAGTTCATTATGAACTACAATATGAACGGGATGGAAAAGACACTTGCAGAACTGCATCAGATGCTCAAAACTGCTGAGGTGAACATACCTAGCAAGACTGCGCCAGTGCTAGTGATCAAGGAGGGACAAGTTAAGAAACCTAACACCAAGAAAATGGGCAATCAGGGCAAAGGGAAGGGCAAAGGCAAATCTGTTGCCAATAAGAAACCTCGGAAAGATGCCAAGTGTTTTCATTGTGATGAAACTGGGCACTGGAAGAGGAACTGTGCTAAGTATTTAGCTAAGCTGAAGCAAGCTAAGTGTCACACCCTCAAATTTCCACTTGCGGGGTTTTACCGCGAGGCGCATGACAAACCAGGATCCAAGTCAACGATCACAATAAACAACTCTATATGAAAAAACGTAAATAGACATAACCATTAATTTAATAAGCGGAAGCGTTTAAGTAGCATTTAATCAACTATGCTATCATCTCAAAAGTTGTTCAAAATACTTTTATTACAAAACGTGCAACTATGCCTAGACGCCAATGCAGACTCGTGCGCCTAGTTCCGTTCATTGCTACCTTAGCGACCTGAGAAAAACATGCCAAAAAGATGTCAACATATAATGCTGGTGAGTTCACAGGTTTGTTCAATATGTTACCAAAATGTTACCATGTCCATACTATATCAATGTTACCAAGTACGCTAGCTAGGCGTATGTTTCATTACTACTACGATTGGAAACCATTACTAGACACGGTTAGCAATGTTTAGCATGTTTAAGCAGCCCGTATGTTCAGCATGATAATGTTCCTGTTCGAGACAATATGCACCCGCCTGGCCCTCCAAGCCGACGAGTGGGGCAGGTCACGCCCAATAGATCTATCCACATTTCCCCCGTTGTGCATCCCCGCACATTCATGGTTTCCCCCGGGACTTCCAAAAGATCGTATAGCAAAATAAAGTTAAAACCATAGTATGACATATGTTACCAAAACCGTTTAGCGCATGTTTTCTCCCCCAAAAGTTAAAGCAGTAAAAGTGGGGCCGTGAACTCACCTTAAGTAGCGTTCTTCAATTACAAGTAAAGATGTTTAGCCCTTGATAATCCCTCTACCGGAGATCTATCAAAATGTTCACATAAGTGTTCTGACTAATAACCACAAGGTTATCTAGTCCTCGATTGTCCAGATCGTAACCAAGTATGTTTTAAAACGTGTTTAAATGTTTAACCGACACACTAGACCGACCCGACATCCCGTTGGTGACCCATTACCCTAACTAATCAAGTACACATAGATTACACACAAGGTTCAAGCATAAAACACTTAGTTTGTATCAAAAATCTCATTTCTACATCGGAACGGTCGAACCAGTCAGTTTTAAGTCTCCTTCACACCTTTTCAGTCTCCTTCGCCCGTTTTACATCTCGTTCGACCTTTTGATGCCTCCTTCGCCCGTTTTACCACATTCGCCCAACAAAAACCCAGGTTCGACCCTGGTTTTCCTCCTTCGCACATTCGATCGGTCGAAGGAGGCCAGGTTCGCCCCTGTTGTGCAATTTTTCCTAAAAACGCTTCAAACACATTCAAAACGACTCGAAACATCATCAAACACAGCAGTCAAGCATAGATAACTTATTCCTACAAAACCCCACCGATTTCCCCCGATAATACGTCCGAAAATGGTAAAGATTATGGAAACATCACTTTCATGCATGAATAATTTACCCAATTTGGAAACTTTTGAAATCGATTCATGCCTAGCTTAAAATACTCAGTTTGTCGATTATCCGATCTTTTCTTATCAATTCTATTGATCATAAATATCATGCATCAAGTTTAGATCCAATAAAACCCCCAAATACTCATATTATTCTCATATCCAATCCTAACCCTAGACAACAATATTCCAACATTAACAACAATCCTATATCATGTTTCTATCATAGATATAGCAGCAAATCATTGAACAACACATAATACCACATAATATACAATTTACATATGTTATTCATCATGAAACCTATGTTAATGATAATGTTTTGATTTAGAAAGATGTTAAAAAGGTTTTTAATCATAAAAACACCCTTAGAACAGATCCGGACAATTAGGGTTAGATGAAAACGAATTAAAATGCTTTTAAAAGGTTTAGGATTATGAACACACCTTGGATTCTTGTTTAGATGTTGTAGATAGGTTAGATTATGAAAACGAAGAGCAAAAACTCCTTCCTTAGTGTTTTAGATCGTTTGAGAGCGTTTTGGGACAGTTAGGGTTTGTGAAATGATGAAAAATGACAAAGGTTGGTATTTATACTAATTCTCCTTCGCACCATTTCAATGGTCGAAGGTGGTCTCCTTCGACCCTTTCACAGGGTCGAATGAGCCCTGTTCTGGTCGAAGGGAATTCCTTCAATTCCACTTCCCTGGTTCGCCCATCTTCAAGGGTCGAACCAGACAATTTCTCTCCTTCGACCACTCGAAGTGGTCGAACCAGGATTCCTTTTTGACTAGTTTTCCAGTTTGTCGTTTTTAACGCATTCTAGCACATCTTAACACATAAGCATGCATCCTTAGTCTATATTTAACATATTTAAGCATAGATAATCATTTACACATCATTTAGACACATCTATGTATATAATCCACCACACGACCCATAATCTACACATATACTTAATTAGTTCATGTAATGTCACCAACAACGGAACCCGGTACTAGTGTATTACCAAAACGACTCCCAATGATCCTCCAGATCACTGTACCCTGGACAATTCTAATTTGACCCGACTCAACTAACCGAGTTAAGTTTGTTTATAAACGTTTCTCGCTAAGGTAGACTTAGATGTTACTAATATGTTTAAGCCAAACATGCCGGGTGTCACATCATCCCCACGTTGAAAGAATTTTCGTCCCGAAAATTGCACAAAGCCCCAAAAGAAAGAAATGAAAAAGAACAGAACGAAAAGGAAATTACCGGATGTCACATCATCCCCACGTTGAAAGGAATCTCGACCCGAGATTCATTCTCCTTCGGCAGTAACATGCCTCGATTCAAACGCGCGTTTCGGAAAAAGATGAGGATACTTAGCTTTCATCTGATCCTCCCGTTCCCATGTGAACTCCGGTCCACGGTTCGAGTTCCAACGGACTTTAACGATGCGGATTTTACTCCGACGAAGGCTACGAATCTTGTAGTCGAGAATCTCGACAGGTTCCTCCACAATGCGAAGACGATCATCAACCTTGATCTCTTCCAGTGGTACAATGAGAGATTCATCAGCCAAACACTTCTTCAAGTTAGACACATGGAAGACGTTGTGTACACTACCGAGCTCCGCCGGTAAGTCAAGTCTGTATGCCACCGGTCCAATCCGATCCAGGATTGCGAATGGTCCGACATAACGAGGGTAAAGCTTGCCACGCTTTCCAAAGCGTATGACGCCCTTCCATGGTGAAACTTTCAGAAGTACTTTGTCCCCAACCTGGAACTCTAAAGGTTTTCGACGGCGATCGGCATAGCTCTTCTGACGATCCCGTGCAGCAGCCAAACGTTGACGGATCTGTACGATTTTCTCCGAAGTTTCGTACACGAGTTCCGGACCAGTGAGTTGGCTCTCGCCTACCTCGGCCCAACAAAGTGATGATCGGCATTTCCGTCCGTAAAGAGCCTCGAACGGAGCTGCCTTGATGCTAGAGTGATAGCTGTTGTTGTAGGAGAACTCCACTAACGGTAGGTGGATCTCCCAACGTTTGCCAAAATCGATAACACATGCCCGAAGCATGTCTTCCAAGGTTTGAATCGTCCGCTCACTCTGTCCATCAGTTTGCGGATGATAAGCCGTACTCATATCCAACTGCGTACCCAAAGCCTTGTCCAGAGCCTTCCAGAAACGCGAAGCGAAACGAGAATCACGATAAGAGATAATAGAAATAGGCACCCCGTGCCGAGCAACCACCTCCTTAAGGTAAAGTCGAGCCAACCGCTCGAGTCCATCAGTTTCCTTAATAGGTATAAAACGTGCCGATTTTGTCAGCCGGTCAACAATCACCCAGATCATATCGTAACCACTAGGTGACCTTGGCAGCTTGGTGACAAAATCCATCGTGATTCGTTCCCACTTCCATTCCGGAACCTCTGGTTGTTGCAGGAGACCAGACGGCCTCTGATACTCCACCTTGACTTTAGCACAAGTCAAACATTTGCTGACGTAAGACGCTATATCAGCTTTCATGTTCGGCCACCAATAAAGTATCTTCAGATCCTGATACATCTTATCGGAGCCAGGGTGAATAGAATACCGGGATTTGTGAGCTTCATCCAAAACAAGCTCGCGTAATCCCCCGAACAATGGGACCCAAACACGTCCCGCAAAATAGTGTAAGCCATCGGTCCTGAGCTCAAGATGCTTGTCAACACTGTGCATAGTTTCAGCCTTAAGGTTTTCCTCCTTCAAAGCTTCCAACAGTGCAGAACGGATTCGGTCAGGCAATGACGAATGAATGGTGAGCTGTAAGGCTCGAACACGACGAGGATTCGCAGACTCCTTCCTGCTCAAGGCGTCCGCCACAACGTTCGCCTTGCCAGGATGGTATTTGATGGCACAGTCATAATCGTTCAGGAGTTCAACCCAGCGACGCTGCCGCATGTTCAACACCTTCTGGTCGAAAATATGCTGAAGACTCTTGTGATCGGTATATACTTCACACTTGGTACCGTACAAGTAATGTCTCCAGATTTTCAACGCAAAGACTACCGCACCCAGTTCCAAGTCATGAGTAGTGTAGTTCTTCTCATGAACTTTGAGTTGACGAGAAGCATAAGCAATAACCTTCCCGCGCTGCATCAACACGCAACCGAGACCACGAATAGAAGCATCACAGTACACCACGAAGTCATCCGTACCCTCAGGCAAGGATAAGATAGGTGCAGAACAAAGTTTAAGCTTCATCATTTGAAATGCTTATTCTTGTGGTTCATTCCAGTTGAACTTTCGGTCCTTCTGGGTAAGAGCAGTGAGGGGTTGAGCGATCTTCGAAAGTCCTTCAATAAAGCGACGATAGTAGCCCGCAAGACCAAGGAATTGCCGCACCTCAGATGGCGTCTTTGGTGCTTCCCAGTCTTTAATAGCTTTGATCTTAGCCGGATCGACATGAATTCCCAGTTCATTCACCACATGCCCTAGGAATTGAACTTCACGTAACCAAAAATCACACTTCGAGAACTTAGCATACAACTGCTCCTGTCTCAAAAGTTCCAAGACCAACCGCAGATGTTCCTCATGATCCGCCTTGTTCTTGGAGTAAATTAGAATGTCGTCAATGAACACGATGACGAACTTATCAAGGTAAGGTTTACAAACGCGGTTCATCAAATCCATGAACACCGCTGGTGCGTTAGTGAGACCAAAAGGCATGACCAAGAACTCAAAATGGCCATAACGAGTGCGAAAAGCAGTCTTCTGAATGTCAGCTTCCCTGACGCGCAACTGGTGATAACCGGACCGCAAATCAATCTTCGAATAGTAGCTAGAGCCCTGAAGCTGGTCAAAGAGATCATCAATGCGAGGAAGAGGATAACGATTCTTGATGGTCACTTTGTTCAGCTCACGATAATCAATACACATGCGAAGACTTCCGTCCTTCTTCTTCACAAACAAAATAGGAGCTCCCCACGGGGAAGAACTTGGTCGGATGAAACCCTTTTCCAAGAGTTCCTGCAACTGGCTGGACAACTCTTGCATCTCGGGAGGTGCAAGACGATACGGAGCTTGGGCAATAGGAGCTGCGCCCGGAGTGAGATCAATGCCAAACTCAACCTGACGATGGGGAGGAAGACCAGGTAAATCATCAGGAAATACATCAGAAAAGTCACGAACCACCGGAATATCCTCGATCTTCTTCTCATCATCAGTAGAAACGTTAACAAGTGCCAGAATGGCCGAACAGCCCTTCCGAAGATACTTACGGGCTTTCATGCTAGAAATGATACTCAGCGGAGCACCGCTTTTCTCGCCACGAACCGAAAGAATCTCTCCATCAGGGAGAGGGATCCGAATAACCTTGTCAAAACAAACGATCTCCGCGCGATACAACGATAACCAATCCATGCCAACCACGACATCAAAACTACCCAGGGGTACCGGCATAAGGTCAATGGGGAAAGACAAACCCGACAGTTCCAAGCGACATTCCCTAAGGGTGTGTGTCGCTTCGATTTTCTTACCGTCAGCCAATTCTATTAAGTACTTAGCCTCTAAAGGTGTGGGTACTATATCTAGCAATCGACTAACATCCAAAGATACGAAACTCTTATCGGCACCAGAATCAAACAAGACAGAAACATAGCGATCATTAAGAAGGAATGTACCGGTAACTGTGTCTGGATCCTGCCTAGCCTCCGCAGATCCAATGACGAAAGCACGTGCAGTCCTGCCTCCGCCGCCGTTGTTCCCGTTACCGTTCCCGCCCCTCCCATTATCACCCTGCTTCAGTTTCGGACAGTCACGCTTGAAATGTCCCGTGTCACCACAGTTATAACACCCCTGCCTCCCCTGAGTCCCCTGAGCAGCAGGAGCAGGAGTAGCCGCAGGAGTCTGAGTTGGGGTGAGTGCCACCTTGCAATCCTTAGCATGGTGACCCAACTGATGGCACCGATGACAACGAGCCCTATCACAACCCCCAGAATGATGAAAACCATACTTGTTACACTTGGGATGCTTCCCAACATATCCACTCGTCTTCTGTCCAGAAGAAGACCCAGATGACTCAAACTTCTTCGCCGGCTGAGCTGGCACCACACTCTTCCCCACACTATCCCACTTCCTCTTGTTCCCCTCAGCGACCTTCACAGCAGCACCTTTGGGTGGCAAAACGCCTTCTGCCACCTTCAGGTTAGTCATCCGATGAGCTGATCGGACAACTTCAGCAATGGTGGGAAGATTCCCAGCAGCCACCAACCCAGCAATCTCGGGCACTAGTCCAGACACATAGTGCTCGATCCTCCTGTACTCAGGTGTGTGTAAATCAGGACACAACACCGCCAGCTCATTTCTCCTCACAGTGTATTCCTCAATCTCAGACCCAATCATCTTGTAACTTCAGACCTCATGCTCCAACTTCTGTATCTCCTCTCTCGGACAGTACTCACCTCTCAACAGCTGCACGAACTCCGCCCAAGGCATAGCAATAGCCTCCCCCAATCCCATGTTCTGTGTAGTAGCATTCCACCACGACAGTGCAGGCCCCTCAAATGTCGCAGTAGCATACTTCACCCGGTCCCCAGCAGGACAGTTACACATAACAATCACAGATTCCACCTTCTCCAGCCATCGGAGCAGTCCCACCGCTCCTTCAGTTCCAGCGAAGTTATGGGGCTGACAGTCCCGAAACTTCTTATAAGAGCACTGAGGTGGGGGTGGATTGGCACCAGCACCTGAAACACGGTACACAAGTAAAACACAAACGAAAGGACACGAAACCCAAAAATGAGGCAAGGTCGACAAAAATCAACTTACTACCCATGGCATTAATCCCAACCTGGAAATTAGCCATAGCCATGTTCACTTGCTGCTGGAGCAAGTTGTTCAATTCAGCTTGGGTCATGTTGATGTTTCCACGACCACCGCCTCCAGCATGACCACCACCTCCAGCACGGCCACCGCCGCCACCACGACGTCCACCACCGCGAGCACCAGACATGATCTAACAAATCAAGAAATCGAGGGATTCAGATTCATTTCCAGTGTCAACCACTAGAAATTTACAAAAGTTAACCTAGGGACAAATCCAGGACTATACATCCAAACTCGAAGTCCATCGGGATTTTCATGCATTCCAGTTTATTATTTCGTGTGCACCCGAAATGATAAACTGCTCTACATGGTCCTCCAGATGTACCCCTAATCTAGACCCCAGTCACCGAACATTATCGCCTAATAACGTGTGACGATAGGTGCAAGTGTAAGAAGGCATGTGTGTGCTAGAATCAACAAATCAACCCCTCCTTCTTCAATCCAGAAGAAGAAGACAAGAGCAGGTAGGAACCCAAGCAAAATCGGATGATGTAACGGAGAAACATGCTTGGCTCTGATACCAATCTGTCACACCCTCAAATTTCCACTTGCGGGGTTTTACCGCGAGGCGCATGACAAACCAGGATCCAAGTCAACGATCACAATAAACAACTCTATATGAAAAAACGTAAATAGACATAACCATTAATTTAATAAGCGGAAGCGTTTAAGTAGCATTTAATCAACTATGCTATCATCTCAAAAGTTGTTCAAAATACTTTTATTACAAAACGTGCAACTATGCCTAGACGCCAATGCAGACTCGTGCGCCTAGTTCCGTTCATTGCTACCTTAGCGACCTGAGAAAAACATGCCAAAAAGATGTCAACATATAATGCTGGTGAGTTCACAGGTTTGTTCAATATGTTACCAAAATGTTACCATGTCCATACTATATCAATGTTACCAAGTACGCTAGCTAGGCGTATGTTTCATTACTACTACGATTGGAAACCATTACTAGACACGGTTAGCAATGTTTAGCATGTTTAAGCAGCCCGTATGTTCAGCATGATAATGTTCCTGTTCGAGACAATATGCACCCGCCCGGCCCTCCAAGCCGACGAGTGGGGCAGGTCACGCCCAATAGATCTATCCACATTTCCCCCGTTGTGCATCCCCGCACATTCATGGTTTCCCCCGGGACTTCCAAAAGATCGTATAGCAATATAAAGTTAAAACCATAGTATGACATATGTTACCAAAACCGTGTAGCGCATGTTTTCTCCCCCAAAAGTTAAAGCAGTAAAAGTGGGGCCGTGAACTCACCTTAAGTAGCGTTCTTCAATTGCAAGTAAAGATGTTTAGCCCTTGATAATCCCTCTACCGGAGATCTATCAAAATGTTCACATAAGTGTTCTGACTAATAACCACAAGGTTATCTAGTCCCCGATTGTCCAGATCGTAACCAAGTATGTTTTAAAACGTGTTTAAATGTTTAACCAACACACTAGACCGACCCGACATCCCGTTGGTGACCCATTACCCTAACTAATCAAGTACACATAGATTACACACAAGGTTCAAGCATAAAACACTTAGTTTGTATCAAAAATCTCATTTCTACATCGGAACGGTCGAACCAGTCAGTTTTAAGTCTCCTTCACACCTTTTCAGTCTCCTTCGCCCGTTTTACATCTCGTTCGACCTTTTGATGCCTCCTTCGCCCGTTTTACCACATTCGCCCAACAAAAACCCAGGTTCGACCCTGGTTTTCCTCCTTCGCACCTTCGATCGGTCGAAGGAGGCCAGGTTCGCCCCTGTTGTGCAATTTTCCCTAAAAACGCTTCAAACACATTCAAAACGACTCGAAACATCATCAAACACAGCAGTCAAGCATAGATAACTTATTCCTACAAAACCCCACCGATTTCCCCCGATAATACGTCCGAAAATGGTAAAGATTATGGAAACATCACTTTCATGCATGAATAATTTACCCAATTTGGAAACTTTTGAAATCGATTCATGCCTAGCTTAAAATACTCAGTTTGTCGATTATCCGATCTTTTCTTATCTATTCTATTGATCATAAATATCATGCATCAAGTTTAGATCCAATAAAACCCCCAAATACTCATATTATTCTCATAACCAATCCTAACCCTAGACAACAATATTCCAACATTAACAACAATCCTATATCATGTTTCTATCATAGATATAGCAGCAAATCATTGAACAACACATAATACCACATAATATACAATTTACATATGTTATTCATCATGAAACCTATGTTAATGATAATGTTTTGATTTAGAAAGATGTTAAAAAGGTTTTTAATCATAAAAACACCCTTAGAACAGATCCGGACAATTAGGTTTAGATGAAAACGAATTAAAATGCTTTTAAAAGGTTTAGGATTATGAACACACCTTGGATTCTTGTTTAGATGTTGTAGATAGGTTAGATTATGAAAAAGAAGAGCAAAAACTCCTTCCTTAGTGTTTTAGATCGTTTGAGAGCGTTTTGGGACGGTTAGGGTTTGTGAAATGATGAAAAATGACAATGGTATTTATACTAATTCTCCTTCGCACCATTTCAATGGTCGAAGGTGGTCTCCTTCGACCCTTTCACAGGGTCGAATGAGCCCTGTTCTGGTCGAAGGGAATTCCTTCATTTCCACTTCCCTGGTTCGCCCATCTTCAAGGGTCGAACCAGACAATTTCTCTCCTTCGACCACTTGAAGTGGTCGAACCAGGATTCCTTTTTGACTAGTTTTCCAGTTTGTCTTTTTTAACGCATTCTAGCACATCTTAACACATAAGCATGCATCCTTAGTCTATATTTAACATATTTAAGCATAGATAATCATTTACACATCATTTAGACACATCTATGTATATAATCCACCACACGACCCATAATCTACACATATACTTAATTAGTTCATGTAATGTCACCAACAACGGAACCCGGTACTAGTGTATTACCAAAACGACTCCCAATGATCCTCCAGATCACTGTACCCTGGACAATTCTAATTTGACCCGACTCAACTAACCGAGTTATGTTTTTTTATAAACGTTTCTCGCTAAGGTAGACTTAGATGTTACTAATATGTTTAAGCCAAACATGCCGGGTGTCACACTAAGGCTTCAGGAGGAGAGTCCTCAAGTATATATGTTATTGAAATCTTTGCTTTTCCTAGCAAAACATGGGTGTTTGACACAGGATGTGGTTTCCACATTTGTAATGTTTTGCAAGGACTAAGAAAAATTAGAAAGCTGAAACAAGGCGACTTGGAGGTCCATGTTGGCAATGGACAAAGAGTTGCTGTGAAGGCTATAGGAGAATGTGTTCTCTTACTTCCTTCTGGTTTAGAACTTGTTTTGAACAATGTTTATTACATTCCTAGTGTGACTAGAAATATTGTTTCAGTTTCGGCTTTGCGAAGACAAGGTTTTAATTATCGTTTCAATGGGGAATTTATTTCTACTTATTTTAACGATGTATTTTACTTTGATGCAAAACCCAACAATGGGATCTATGAGATAGAAATCCAAAACGATAACATATTATGCAATATCTCCCATAAACGTAATAAGTTGGACTTTAATGATACGTACATGTGGCATTGTAGACTTGGTCACATAAGTGAGAATCGTGTTAAACAACTCAAAACCGCAGGAATCCTGGATTCCAAGGGTTCAGAGTCGTTTGGAAAATGCGAATCATGCTTAAGTGGAAAGTTAACGAAAGCACCTTTTTCAAATGTTGGAGAAAGAGCTAATGATCTGTTAGGACTTGTACATACAGATGTATGTGGTCCATTCAGAACAATGTCAAGACATGGAGAAAGATACTTTGTTACATTTACTGATGATTTCAGTAGATATGGTTATGTTTATCTTATGAAGCATAAACATGAAACTCTTGAAAAGTTCAAGGAGTACCAAAACGAAGTAGAAAATCAGCTAAATAGAACTATTAAAATGCTTCGATCAGATCGAGGCGGTGAATATCTTAGTCAGGAATTCATCGACCATCTAAAGGATTGTGGAATAGTTTCACAACTCACTCCACCTGGAACACCGCAACATAATGGTGTGTCTGAGCGGAGAAATCGAACTCTATTAGATATGATTCGATCAATGATGTGTCGAATAAACCTTCCAAAATCCTTTTGGAGTTATGCTTTGGAGACCGCCGCAAGACTTGTGAATATAGCTCCAACGAAAAGGTTACTAAAACGCCTTTTGAGATATGGCATGGAAAGAAACCTCATGTATCCTACCTTAAAGTCTGGGGATGTAATGCTTATGTCACTCTAGAATCTTCGGATAAACTAGATCCCAGAGGCGAAAAGGTGGTTTTCGTTGGATACGATAAGAAGATCGGTTACCTGTTCTACCACCCCACTGAAAATAAGATTTTCACCAAACGCAGAGGCACCTTCTTAGAGGAAGAGTTTCTGGCGCGAGGGATTGGAGATAACCATGTGGATCTTGAAGAAATTCGAGAATCACAAGTGACTGAACCAGCTGTTCAGACAGAACCAGATGTAACTGATCCAGTTGTTGAAGTTGAGCCTGAGAGGACTCAAGAAACAACAGAAACACCAAGTGTTCGGAAAAGTATTAGGGATCGTCGTGCACCGGTACGGTATGACGATATCTTCATGATTGATGAAGCTGAGCCTACTACTTACAAAGCTGCAATCTTGGATTCAGAATCCAAGAAATGGCAAGAAGCCATGAATGCAGAGATGCAATCCATGTATGATAACCAAGTCTGGGATTTGGTTGATCTTCCTGCCGATTGTCGGACTGTGGGAAACAAATGGATCTTCAAGAAGAAGACTGACATGGATGGGAATGTGCAAACCTACAAAGCAAGGCTTATAGCGAAAGGTTTTACTCAGACTCAAGGAGTTGATTATGAGTAATCTTTCTCGCCAGTAGCCATGCTTAAGTCTATTAGAATTCTACTTGCCATTGCTGCATATTATGACTATGTGTGACATCCGTCACTTTCTTTTTATTTTTATTTTTTTTAAATAATAATAATAATAATAAATAATAATAATAATAATAATAATAATGAGAATATATATATATATATATATATATATATATATATATATATATATATATATGTTAGTCTTTTCTCAAGCAACTAAACCACTCTTAAACCCAACACCAACATAACCCAATCCAAATCCCTTGTCCATTTTGGAGCCCAAGCTCAAACCCAATACCCATTTCCTTATTATTACAGTAGCCCAATACACAGGCCCAATCCCCCTTTAACCTGTAAAAAAAAAAAAAATATTGCTCCTGACGGGACTCGAACCCGGGCAGGAAGCCGGGTCACAACACACACACAACAAACGTAACCAACTGGGCTACACCATTTTATCTGATTTGAAACCCACCATATTAATTATATAACATTGCTAAAAATCGAACAGTTTGACTACCAAAGTCAACTGTATGCATCGACCATCATCATCAACAATCCTTACGTGTTAATTGATCCAGTTATGGAAGGTAATTAATACCTTTGACCTGCACGCGTACGATTACCCAGCAATTATCATTAACACATTCCAAATTTGAGCCCAATCACGCGTAAACACTTAAAACCGGTCAAGACTTTCCTTTTCGTCGAATTCGTACGCTATACTATAAATTGGACCTCTCATTACAACCTAAGCTCGCCGAACATCATCTCCTTACCATCAATTTCTGTAAACAATTCACCCTCAAGTTAGATTAATTCGCTTTTGACCTTCTGCGTTGACCGATCGTTTGTATTCAAAAACGTGTTTGTAAGTTCGTTTTTATTTGTGGGCTTTGTTAATCGGCCATATACGAACAATAGCCCCAACATTACAGGGGCTATTGATCGTTAAATCGTTTTATTGAAATCCTAGGGTTCGAATCGTTTGAATTGGGGAAGACAACTATTTCGTGATCATTTATAATTATTGAAAAACAAACATTAACACCAACTGATCACACAGATCAGTTGGTAACACTGTGTGGGTTAAAGAATGAACCGGCCAAATGGCCAAGGTTCGATTCTTACAATACACGTTTTTTTCCTTCTTTTATAAAGATTATAAAGGTGTTTTAAATATACTATATAATTAATTGAAACAAAGATTAAACGTTCTCAGGGTCTAGCCCAGCTGGTGGCTAGGCTTGTGATTAAGCTCGAACCGGTCCCAGACTCGGGTTCGATTCCCAGCATCAACAATCATTTTTTTTTTTAACATTTAAGCTTACATATATTTACTTGCATTTTTTTAAAATTAGTTTTAAAATACTAAAACAACTTTATAAATTATACAAAATTTATTCTAAGTCAGTTTTATGATGAAGTTTAACATCCAACTTTTGGTTTTTCAAAAATAATTTATTTAATATATATTATAAATATTACAAGTTTATTCATTTAAAATTATAAAATTCTATAAAAATATCTAAACGATTTTATAAAATTCCACAAAAATTATCCTAAACTTGTACAACAATAAACATTTCAGAAATAATTTTTATTTCTGAAAAACCGTTCGTTTTGTATTTTTAATTAATTTTTGTTAGTTTTAATCATAAATAAATCATAATAAATTCATTTTTCAATATTTTTGCACCAAAATTTTACATAAATTATTTCTATTCATTTGGAACAGAAATACAATTTTTAATTTAAAAATTCTTTAATTTTAATATTTTTAAATATTAAAGTTATATCTTGACAATTTGAAATAAATAGATTTAATATTCTATTTATAAGAAAATAATTTTATAAAATTATTTTCACACTTAAAACTTTATATTGTGACCATCTTTAACTTAAAAGTTACAAAAAGACTTTTATTCATTTATTTATTAAATTTCTTATATTTAATAAACAATTTGATTATTAATCAAATAAATACTTATCCCCAATTCGAAACCCTAGAAAATACTTATAGACTAGATAGACTTAGACTTATTTGTTACCTTATACATAGGGTGATACTTGGCAACGTTGGAATACACTTATTCAATTACACAAGACTTAACACCTTGCTAAGGTGAGTATTAGTTATCCCCTTTTTCGCTTTTACAACTTTTGGGGTGATTCATGCACAAGTATACAAAACTTTCATATTCATTTACACATACATTTTATTCATTTACAATTCATATACGTGTCTTGATTATCTTTGTGCTTATGTTTGAACATGAACGTAGCTTACATACAAAATCATACATCTAGACATAACTTATGTTATGGTGCTCTTTACACATAGACGTAACTTATGTTACGGTGCTCATTTAGACATAACTTATGTTATGGTGCTCTTTTAGACTTGACACGTGTTGAGGTGCTCATTATCAATTTCATTGTACAAACTTTACATTTGATCTTTGTCTTGTTTGGTTACTTGCGTGTTTACATAATGCCTTGGTGATGCTAGACACATGAATTGTACTACCTTTTCAAACTTATACTATATGTACAAAGCTAAGTAGTACTCACCAACATCATATGTTGACAAAATTATTTTCGTGCATGTTTCAGGATAAGCTGCTTGACGCTTCACATAGGACTTTGGACTTAGATTAAATCAATCAATTATCTTTATTTTTGTTGTCTTGTATTTAATTTCACATGTTGTAAAACAATATTCAATAATCATATATTTACATTTTAGTACCATGAGCTTTTGAACAATCGTCACTACGTGGCACCTCGATGATTCCGCCATCGGTTGGGGTGTTACACTATGAGATATGGCAGATGGATGTCAAAACCGTGTTCCTTAATGGACACTTACTGGAAGATGTCTATATGGTTCAATCTGAAGGTTTTGTCGATCCAAAGAATACTAATAAGGTATGCAAGCTGAATAAATCCATCTATGGATTAAAGCAAGCATCTCGCAGTTGGAATCTCCGTTTTGATTAGAAAATCAAAGAGTTTGGTTTTATCAAGAACGAATATGAACCGTGTGTTTACAAGAAATCTAGTGGGACATATTAATCATTGGAAACAATATCCCTATGCTTAAAGATGTTAAGACCTGGTTGGGTAAATGTTTCGCAATGAAAGATCTTGGTGAAGCCGCTTATATTCTGGGAATAAAGATTTATAGAGATAGATCAAAGCGGTTATTGGTTTTGAGTCAAAGTACATATATTGATAAGGTCTTACGACGCTTCTCAATGCAAGACTCAAAAGGGGGGGGGGGGCTCTTGCCCATGGCACATGGAACCATTCTTAATAACAAGCAGTGTGCAAACACTGAAGAGGAAAAGAAGAAAATGGAAGGTGTTCCATACGCTTCTGCGATTGGTTCTATCATGTATTCCATGTTATGTACTAGACTTGATGTCTCGTATGCTCTTAGCATGACGAGTAGATATCAACAGAACCTAGGAGAGAGTCACTGGGCTGCAGTGAAGAACATTCTTAAGTACTTGAGAAGGACTAAAGACATGTTCTTAATATATGGAGGACTGGACGAGGAGCTGTCAGTTAAGTGTTATACTGATGCAAGCTTCCAGACTGATCGTGATGATTCAAGGTCACAGACGGGATATGTTTTCATTCTGAATGGTGGGGCTGTTACTTGGAACAGCTCTAAGCAAAGTGTGGTTGCTTAATCCACCTGTGAATCAGAATACAATGCTGCATCAGATGCTGCAAAAGAGGCTGCCTGGATGAAAAAGTTCATTGGTGATCTCGATGTTATGCCTAGCATAAAGAAACCAAACGAGATACCGTGTGACAACACTGGTGCCATTGCTCTTGCAAAGGAACCAAGGTCACATCAGACCACAAGGCATATACTCAAAAAATTCCACTATATTAGAGAGATAATAGGACGTGGAGACATTGTATTAAACAAAGTTCATACAGATCTGAATCTGGCTGACCCTTTTACTAAGCCTTTACCTCAAGTTAAACATGAGGAGCATGCTGGAAAGATAGGGCTTAGAGTTGCTAGACAGTGTGCATGATCTGTAGTTAGTATTGGTGTTTTGTTTTGAACTATGACAGTTATATTGAATGTTTATTTGATTTAATGGGTTAAATGCAAATATAAATATATATATTAATTGTGTTCATTATTTGTATGTTTAAATCCTTGAATAAGAGTATTCTAAATGTCCGTAGTCGATCAAATTACATGGGAATGAATTTGAATGTAAGACTATTGTGAATTGAGATGGTTGTATTCATGAGATGAATAGCTCAAGGGTTTGAGAATCATAATTCACAGATATCATTAGGGAATGATATTAGAAGTAACTCGCTTCAAAATGATCTCCATGGATCTGTGTCATGAGATGTTTTGATATTGATATGTTCAATTTGTCCTTTTTCCTAAGGCACATATTAAACTACATTGATCAAGGACTATCCTTGATGTTATCTAACACTGTCCTGAAACATGGGTAGCAATAAGGGTAGCGTTAGGAGAAATCCAAGATTAAGTGGGAGTTGTATGACGCTGATGGAATTCTGTACTTCTATAGGATTAGAAGTCTAGACATTCTGGCGCCCTCGTAAAACTCAAACTGGTATAAACGCGTGGCCACGCTCGGACTAAGGTAAAGCGTTACTTGAACTCAAAGAACTAGTTGACGACTGTAAAGTGTCATACTGGTTTGGGTGCAATGCGATGCAGCTAGGCGTCCAACTCTGCGCACGTTGAATCATTTAATTAAAATCGTCCAAGTGGGAGATTGTTGGATATATAGGATGTCCGATGTAGTTAAAAGTCGAGATCAACGTAACCCAACCCGGTACGATCCGAAGAGTTACACGTTGGTACACGAATCAGATAAGTTCACGCGTTGGTGGATTATTATTTATGAAATAATAATTGTTTTAGTCTTGATGGATTTAATATTAATAAGATTAATATTAAGGAGTATCTTGAGGGACTTAATATTAATAAGATTAATATTAAGGAGTATTAAGATATTTAGCAAGGGGGTTTATTGCAAGTTGTTGTCTTATAAAAGGAGGGTTAAGGAGTAAACCCTAATGCACAACTTTTATCAAAACAACTAATCCCTTGCCTCCTTCTTGTGATTAGCGGCCGCCACCCAAGGAAAGAAGGCCGCCGCCTTCTTCTTCTTTTGTTCGGCCATCAACCACCACAAGCCACCACCTTCCTCTTGCAAGTGTTGTTTCCCGGTTGGTTCGTGCTCGGTTGTGAACTTCCTACTAGCGAGGGTTCGTTGTAACCCGCGTGTTACAATTCCAGTGTAGTCGTCAAAGGTTGATTACTAAACCCCCTATGGTTGTTTATTATTTATTTGTTTATACGCGTTTAACTGAGATCCTGATTGGGAATATTTTATTAATCGGATTAATAAAATTAAATATATATTTATACATATTAATCGGCCATTATATATATAGTATATATAATCCGTTTTTGATAAATATATAAACCGCTTCCGCTGTGTATTCGATACCATGATTCCCAACATCGGCTTCTGTTCATGTAAAACTGACAACCTAGCTGAAACTTTTTAGTAGAAGTTACTCAATAATAGTCTAGACGTTAATGAGAAAGATGTTGCAGAACTTGTCTTAAAGACATCTCTCCTCGTCCTTTAGGAAGTAATTAACCAGAGCCAATCAATTCTTAACGGAAGATAATGAATAATCATAAGTGTTGGAACAAGGGTACATGACGAACGAACGATTGTGATTATTGTGAAGGGGGAGCTTCGGTCAAGAGTGTAACTGGCTGGAGACAAGGACATATTCAAGTCTAAAGATAACTCAGAACAGAGTCCGTTCTCTTACAAATAACAAAACCTCATTCAATAAAAGAGTTAAATCACTTGTATTAAATAGATATAGATAGAACTAACATTTTTCTTTCACAATGTTGTTCCAGTACCAAAAAGGTTAAACAAAAGACATAATATAAAATTACGACCGGATTCCAATGTAGTTAAGCATCTTATATAGTTATCACTACGGATCCAAGAAGACCACTTTTGCTTTTGTTGAGGCTCGTGGGAACATTAAAACATCCTTTGCAATGTTGAGCCTTATCTCAGCATCAGCGGATGGTTTTGGTCGGATAATCATATTTTCAAGATGTGGAGAATGATCGAGTAGAAGCTTTACAAAGAGGAGCTCTGGTCTTGATCCTTCAAGAAATGTCATTTCTATGGTTTGCAACATGAACAACGTCTGATCTAGACACTCGGGGGATTCTAAATAGCTAGATGTTAACCCCAAATCAGCACCGGGCCCCTAGAAAAAAAACATAGAAGTCTTAACATCCTATTGTTTTTCTTTATAAGCCAAAAGAAAATGATTAACAAATATATAGCAATCTTTACCATCAGCACATGTGTCACACGAAGTACTTTCAAATTTGGTGAGTTCCGAAGCATACATAGAGCACCTTGAAGTTGATCCATATCTCCAAAACTAAAACTTAAGAAAGCCAAATCCATTAAGCATTGCACCGTGTGTGGAAGCCACTTTGGAAACTTTTCTGCAGCCAAAAACTGTGGTGAAAGTGAGATTTTAACTTGCCAATATAGCATGAGGAGTGAGGACTCCATCAGACTAACAACCTCGAAATCTTTTATGCAAACGCTAGTTTATGACTAACAAAGAACAAAGGTTAAGAATTTAGATATGAAAGTTTATATCATACCTTAAGAAAACACCCATCAATAGCAAAATATAGAATATTCGGTATGTTGGTTAATGAAGAAACACCAATATAACAATCCGAGTATAACAATGCTAGTATATGAATATAGGAAAGGACGTAGTTCTCATTAATTGATAAGACAAATACAAGACACTGTTCAGGGTTATTACAGAGTTTCGACTATAATCTATTTCTCACAGCTTATAGTATAAATTCTCTCTTGATGAGCCGATCCTTTCTTCTGATGACGAAGGGGGGGGGGGGTATTTATAGGCCCCTGAGGTGGCCTGTGATTGGCTGTGGGAGAAATGGCAGCTGTCTTGTACTATTGCGACCGTTGTCATTTCTCGCGTTGTCCTTCTGCAATTGGTCCACGTGTCCTGTCGTTGTCCTTTTCGTCCTTTCTCGTACCTCGTACTGGCAGGAGATCATGGAGCAGGGAATTCACGCCTCTGATTGGCTGTGTGTCCTGCTCTTGTCGGGTGACACCTGTTCTTTTTTGTGGCTGCGTGCGCCATCTTCTAGAACTCCACGTCACGTTGTTGCGCTGACGTGCATGTGAGTTTCATCTGTGGGCATGCGCGGGTACATATCTCTTCAAGTCCCCCTAGTCCAGGGTGTTGTATGCGTAGCATGCGAGATGCTGGACTTAGAGTGATAGAAGTGTTTGTGCGAGTTGTTTGGCTTCTGACGGTTATACGCGATGCTATACAAGTGGGAAAACTGCGGATGTCCCGTAATTAATGTGCACATCAATGTTGTCAGACCGCGTATGTGACGCGACAGGTTGGTAGCCGAAAAGTCCCTGACAGTTGTACAGTGTCAGGGACGTGGTGGGGCCATATAGTCTGTTCGAGTCCCCTGTTTCTCTTTCCTCTCATGACGTGTCAGTCATTGGTTTGATAGCCTTTTTGAATTCGAAACCGTCGATCCACGTGTCACCCACGTGTGGTTTCCCTATTTAATCCCACTCTTCCATCCATTTGGTTCACTTTTTTCATCAGTGCTTGCCTGTTTTCTCTTAATCTTCATTCTTTGCAACTCAGTTCGGTTTCTTTTCACTAAAAGAAAACTGCTTTATCTGTGAAAAAATGGAGCATATTACACACATTCCAAAGAAGAAGCGTGGGGGATCCAAGAGGGGGGATGACGGATCGAAGAAAAGGCCGCCGCATGCTGGAGAGGTGACGGCCGTTTGGGGAAGAGATGAGTTTAGAAAGTTTAGGAAGGGGTGTGGGTTCCCTTCTTCATACGGCGTGGAGATGCCTGCTCCGGACAAGACTATATTGGAGCCTCCTGTTGGGAAGATCGGATTATATGCTTGTTATTTCCGGGATTGCAATTTTAGGGTTCCGATCACCCAATTTTTGGGCACTTTTATCCGGGCGGTTGGTGTTCATATTAACCAGATCCACCCCGGCCTGATGTCAAGGCTCTTGTTTTTTGAGTTTTGTTGCCGTGCCCACAAGATTGAACCCTTGGTGGACATGTTTTTTTGTCTTCTACAGTTTAAGTTTCGTGGAGAGCTGGCTCTCCTGCAGGCCGCGTGCTGGGGTCTCCACTTGTGCTGGGGCTGGAGTGAAAAGCTTTCGAGAATGGAAGCCCAAATTCTTCTGGATCAACCAAGGGGTTGTCCCCATAGAGATGGGTCGATTGGACCCGGCTGAAGGGGTGGGAAAATAGTGTTGATAGAGTACAAGGGGCAGGAGTGGTTCAAGACCTTGACCAGCCATCCTATTGATTTATGTGAGATCCCGGAGACTGGCCTGGTTATGGCAGGGATGAGTATGAAGTATGATGTGAAGGGTCGCAACCCGCACCTTACTGAAGATGGCAAAGGTTGGTTGTCACTTCTTTTTACTTTCGCGCTCCGCGCAAGATTTAGTTTGTCATTGTTAATTCACCCTTGCTGTGTCGTTGATTGCAGATGTCGAGTGTTTGTACGACATGCTACTGGGCGGAGACAATATGGGCTTTGCCTTTAGGGAGTTGGCGGAGGACGAGCTCTACATTTTGGAGAAGGCGTGGGACACGCTTATCCGCCCGAAATTGGGCGACGCGTCGCGGGAGTCCACTTCGTCGCAGTTGTTGATTACTGAAGCAGGTGAGTCCTCACCGCTTTATGATAACCCTTCGCCTGTCAGCATGTTCATGCGGACGAGCTTTCCATTAATTGTTATATCTAGTGATGAGTCATCTGACTCATCCGGGTTACTTTATCCACTTCCGTCATCCGCAGGCGTTCTAGGCCCGCAGCTGTCTCCTGCGCGCATCGAGGATGATTCGGCTGAAGATACTGAAGAGGATGACTCCCTTGTACACAGCATCGTGAAGCTGCGGTCAGAGGCAACCGGAGGTGAAGACTATTTTTTTTGTTCTAAACCGTGAAGTGGTTAATAGGTATTTTGAAAATTACTAACCTTTTGAACGAAGCTACGTTGAACTTTCAGATGCGTTCGTGCAAGGAGAGTCTGTGGAGAAGCTAACTGAAGAGGCCCAGGGCGCGTTGGTGACTAAGCCTGTTTCTGCTGAGATATTTGAAACTGGGCCAGTTCCTGCTGATGCGCCCCACCCTAAGAAGCGGTCTTGGCAATCAGGTGCCAAAGGTAAGAAGGTCGCGGGGGAGCTGACGCCTCCCGTTGAAAAAAGGGTTAAGTTGGACGACCTTGTCCATTCCGCAGAAGAGAGCCTATTGGGTAAGTGTTCGGATCCTCTTTCCCTTCTTTATGTAATTTTATTGTTGTTACTGAGCCCTTGGCATTTCATTATTGCAGCGGATTTGTTGAATGTTAGCGCATCGGAGGATGTGTTGGCTGCCCCAATTGCTGAGGGGTTCAATATTGACTCCGCGAGGCCGGCGTCTCCCGCTGTGCAAGTTGAAGAGCCTGTGCACACTGGAGTTCAGGGCAATGTTTTGGCAACGTCCCCTCCGGTGCATCAGTCATCGCCCCTTCACCAACCTACACCTGTGCGGGAGCCAACGCCTGCGCGTCAACCGACGCCCGCGCGTTTGCCTACGCCTCCGCGGTCACCGACACCCGCGCGTCTTCCCACCCCGGCTCAGGATGTACTAGAGGGTGGCGAAGGACAGGTGTCGCCGACTGACATCAACGAGGGGTATGGGCATGGCGTGGATATGACTGTTGATGACGATGATGAGAATGAGAAGCGGGTGACAACGGAACCTGGGCGTAGCTTTTCAAGTGCCCCTCCCGTTGGGGGCGGTGAGTCGTCCGCTGGCATTTTTGTGCCCAATTGGACTCTGATACTGGCCACCCGGTTTCTAAGTGTTGAAGACTGTCGTCAATTTTTGGCGAACGTCATCCCTCCCGGGGCGCGCGAGCATCAAGCCACGCGTCCGCGTGGTGAGCTTATGGATGACCACATCTTAAGTGTGGCCAACATGTTGTCGACGTCTGCCGAGATTGTTCGTGAGTGGGGGTCGATGGCGCATGACCGCCACAAGTTCCATCAGGATTTGCAGCGGGTAACCGAGGAGAGCGATCGGATGCACTCGGAGCTAAAGCGTGCCAAGTGGGACGCTGTTACGTTCCGCGATGAGCGTGACAAGCTTCAGGAGCATATTTCTGAAAGAGAGCAACAGTGGAAAGCTGCTTGCGCGAAGACGAATGCCAAGATGGAGGCATCCGCTAAGCGCATTAATGAAGTTGAGGTTCAGAAGGAAGAGCTCTACAAGGAGTTGGATGTGAAGGGGAGGCTCGTGAAGCAACATTATGATAAGTTGCTTGAGGCTCGCGACTTGTTGCGGGAAAAAGACAAGGACATCGAGCAGTGGCGGGAGGCGCATGAGGGGCTGGACAAGGAGAATCTGTCCTTGCAGCAGAAGATCCTCAAGTTGGAAGGGCAGCTGTTGGATGCCCAAAATGATTTGCTTCTTGCGGAGGAGGATCGTGAGTGGGTGCTCAGCCGCTGTGTCCCTGAGGTTTGTGTTTATTTCTTCCTTTTTATGCCCTCTCATCATTTGTTTATATATGCATACTGAGCATGTCTGTTGGATGTTTGCGTAGGTTGCTTATCATGTTAAGAACTGTGACCAGACGCGCCAGGCTGTGGCTGCGGTGAACGCTGGCGCGAAGCTGGTGGGGCGCAAGGCTGGTTTCCTTGAAGGTTATCAGCATGCTCAGGATGGCAAGCCTTTGGAGCAGTTCGCTCTGTACAGGCAGGATCTGGATGCTGTGTTTGCCAAGAAAGCCTCTGAGTTTGATGGGCTAAAATATGAGTTGGTTGACTTTGTCGTCGGTCATCGCAACCGGCCAACTTGTTTCGAGCTGAAAGAGTCGTTTGACAAGCAAGGCCTGACGCACACGCGGCGCGAATATGCCTTGAAGAAGATGAAGGCGGCCGACTTGGCCCCCGGCGAGCAGCCGGAAGCTAGCGAGAGGCTGGACTTGTCTGGATCGGATGAAGATGATGACTTCAGCGAAGGGTCACTTTGAGTTCAAGGAATGAAGCTAGCTGCTACTTGTCTTTTTTCTTTTGCCATGCTTGTTTGTAGATATTTCTCGTAGTTGTAATGTTTGACATTGTAACTCTGACCTGTTTCCATATATATATGTTTGTTTAAAATTTGGTTGCGCAAGTGAATCATTTTATGCCAATATTAAGCATATGTTTAAGTGTAGATTTGAGTTATATACACATGACTTGCTTGTTTTTTGCGCTTCGTATCCTAATAGTACGACGCTTTTGGTTAATGAATTGCAACTTAGCTAGGCGATTTTTGGTGTAGCCGTCGTACTTTAGGCATACAGTGTTTGCAATGCGCGTTTTAAGAAATTACAGATTCATCAACTCAATTTTAGTTTATGACATCGTATCTTAAGCATACAACGTTTAGGGTGCGCGTTGCATCTTAACCATGCAACGCGCAGTTTTGTAAATTGCAGAGTTCTTGATGCAATGTTTGGTTTTAGGACATTGTATCTTAACCATACAATGTTTAGGGTGCGCGTTGCATCTTAACCATGCAACGCGTAGTTTAGGAAATTTCAGATTTCTCGATGCAATTTTTTAGTGTTAGGACATTGTATCTTAACCATACAATGTTTAGAGTGCGCGTTGCATCTTAACCATGCAAATGCGCAGTTTAGGAAATTGCAGATTTCTCGATGCAATTTTTAGTTTTAGGACAATATCTTAACCATACAATGTTTAGGGTGCGCGTTGCATCTTAACCATGCAACGCGCAGTTTAGGAAATTGCAGATTTCTCGATGAAATTTTTAGTTTTAGGACATTGTATCTTAACAATACAATGTTTAGGGTGCGCGTTGCATCTTAACCATGCAACGCGTAGTTTAGGAAATTGCAGATTTCTCGATGCAATTATTAGTTTTAGGACATTGTATCTTAACCATACAATGTTTAGGGTGCGCGTTGCATCTTAACCATGCAACGCGCAGTTTAGGAAATTGCAGATTTCTCGATGCAATTTTTTGTTTTAGGACATTGTATCTTAACCATACAATGTTTATGGTGCGCGTTGCATCTTAACCATGCAACGCGCAGTTTAGGAAATTGCAAATTTCTCGATGCAATTTTTAGTTTTAGGACATTGTATCTTAACCATACAATGTTTAGGGTGCGCGTTGCATCTTAACCATGCAACACACAGTTTAGGAAATTGCAGATTTCTCGATGCAATTTTTAGTTTTAGGACATTGTATCTTAACCATACAATGTTTAGGGTGCGCGTTGCATCTTAACCATGCAACGCGCAGTTTAGGAAATTGCAGATTTCTCGATGCAATTTTTTAGCTTTAGGACATTGTATCTTAACTATACAATGTTTATGAGACGAAGTATGTATAAAGTAAAGAAACTTCCATATTTCATTTCATTAATTGGCGCGTCGGCCTTCATTACATCATGGAATAGTATTACATATAGCATTTCCGCAGTTGGGCCGCGTTCCACGTTCGGGGAACTGGCTTTTCTTCTAAGGTTGAGAGTTTGTAGGCTCCTTTGCCGAGGACCTCTTGTATACAGTATGGTCCTTCCCAAGTGGGGGCCAATTTCCCTTTGGGGAAGGCACCGCTGGACTCATTGTTTCGTAGGACGAAGTCCCCTGTGTGGAATATGTGAGGTTTGACCTTTGCGTTGTAATACCTCTCCAATTGTTGCTTGTAGTTTTCTTCTCTTATTGCTGATCTTTCGCGACGTATTTCTGCCAAGTCTAAATTCATGCGCAGCTCTCGATCATTGTCTGTCGTGGTTGCTGAGAGGACTCTTGTTGACGGGCATCTGATCTCCGCAGGTATCATGGCTTTAGAGCCGTATGTGAGGCTGAACGGGGTTTCACCGGTGCTCGTTTTTGTCAGTGTGCGGTTAGCCCATAGCACGCTCGGTAATTCCTCTGCCCAAGCCTTTCCTTTAGTTCCCAACCTGGATTTGATGCCTTCCATAATGCTTCGGTTTGCACGTTCAACCTGGCCGTTGCCCTGTGGGTGCACGACCGAGGTGAATGTAGGTTGGATGTGCAAGTCCGCGTACCATTTCAATAACCCCTTGTCCGCAAATTGGGTCCCGTTATCTGTGACAATTGACATGGGTAACCCAAAGCGGCAAATGATGAATTCCCAAATAAACTTCTTGACATGGTTGGCCGTTATCTCAGCAAGCGGTTTGGCTTCGACCCATTTGGTGAAGTAATCAATGGCGACTATCAGGAATTTTCTTTTTCCTATCGTCATTGGGAATGGTCCTACGAGGTCGATGACCCACTTCTGAAATGGCCATGCCGAGGTCACTAGGATAAGGTCATTCTTAGGGCGCAAAGTGTTGGGGGCATGGCGCTGGCACGAATCGCATTTGTGGATGATGTTTAGGGCATCTAGATGCATGCCCGGCCAGTAGTAGCCCGCATTCATAATCTTGGCAACCACCATGCGTGGCCCGGCGTGTATCCCGCATATCCCCTCAAGTATCTCGCGCACCAGATAATTTGCATCGACTGCATCCACGCACCGCAGTAATGGCCCTAGGTATGACTTCCGATAAAGCACTCCATCTTGCATTTGGTATTGTAGGGCTTTTTGCTGTATCTTCCTGGCTTCGGCGCGTTGTTCGGGCAGTGCGTCGGTGGTCAGGTAAGAAACTATCGAAGTCATCCAGCTGTCAACACCCGTTTGGATGACATTGACTTCCTTGGGTGGAACAGACGGTTCGCTCAGAGTTTCAATTCGGACCTCTTTTGCTAAATGGCTGAAACTTGTAGAGGCCATTTTGCTTAGAGCGTCCGCCGGCTTGTTTTGACTGCGTTTAATGTGGTCGATGGTGCAGCTAGGAAAGGTGGCCATGAGCTCTTTGGCACGTTGGAGATACATGATCATAGAAGGTTCTTTTGCTTCGTATTTCTTGGTGATGTGACCTGCAACCAACATTGAATCGACGTGTGCGAAGATGTGTTTTGCGCCCAGCTTTTGCGCAATGCGTAGTCCGGCGAGGAAAGCTTCGTATTCAGCCTCGTTGTTGGTGGCTTTGAATTCGAGTCTGATCGCGTAAGTGAACTCCGTGCCCTCCGGACTAACTAGGCGTATTCCTGCACCTACACCATCTTCGTTTGAGGCCCCATCTGTATAGAGATTCCAAATGGCCTTTTCATCGCATGTTGGCTGCAGGTCTTGCTCTGCTTTGCACTCTTCAACTTTTTCTTGGGGTACCTCCGTTATGAAGTCAGCTAATACTTTTCCTTTGACCGCTGGGCGCGCTTTATAGTAAATGGTGTGCTCACCCAATTCTATGGCCCACTTTGCCAATCTCCCGGAGACTTCTGGTTTGGATAGGACATTGTTTAGCTTATAATCGCTCAGCACATTGATGGGATGGCCTTGGAAATATCTCCGCAACCTCCGCGATGCATGAACGAGAGCTAAGACTAGCTTCTCCATGGTTATGTACCTGGTTTCCGCGTCTGTTTAAACCCTGCTGATATAATAGATGGGTGTCTGGACCAACTTTCTGTCCACCATTAATACCGCGCTCACCGCCTGCTCTGTGGCGCATAGATACATCGTTAAGGGCTCCCTATGGAGTGGAGCGGTGAGTGTCGGTAAATCCATCAAACATTCTTTCATCTCTTGAAAGGCCTTATCCGCCTCTGCAGTCCATTTGAAATGGTTCTTTTTTAGGCAATTTTTTAGCGTTTCAATGAATGGGATTGATTTGCTTGCGTGGTGCGACAGAAAACGGTTGATTGCTACCAGGCGCCCGTTCAATGTTTGAACTTCTTTCAGAGTGGATGGGGAGGGCATTTGCGCGATGGCCTGTATTTTTTCAGGGTTTGGTCTGAAACCATCTTTAGTGACCACCACGCCAAGGAACTTTCCCTCTTCCATCCCAAAGGCGCACTTGCTTGGGTTCAGTTTCATGCAGATTTCTTTCAAATGCTTGAAGGTTTCTTCGATATCTTTCAACATTTGATCCTCTTCCTTGCTCTTGATGACCAGGTCATCCACATAGACTTCTAGGTTTTTCCCTATCTGCTTGGCAAATGCGCGGTCCATTAACCATTGGTATGTAGCTCCCGCATTTTTTAGGCCGAACGGCATCTTGGTGTAACAGAAAACCCCCTTATCAGTGCGGAAGGCTGTTTTGTCTTCATCCTCTATTGCCATCTGGATTTGATGATACCCTTTGTAGGCATCCAGAAAGCATTTAAAACGAAAGGGCGCTAGGGAGTCTATCTTCAGATCAATCTCTGGCAACGGGTAGCAGTCTTTTGGGCATGCCTTGTTGAGGTCAGTGTAGTCCACGCACATCCTCCAACCACCGTTGCTTTTCTTTACCATTATTGGGTTGGCAATCCAGGTTTGATACCGTGTTTCCCTTAAGATTCCGGCTTTTAGCAGCTCTCCTACTTGCTCGTTCATCGCTTGCGTTTTTTCAGCGCCCATGCTTCGGCGCTTTTGCGCGATGGGCTCCACGGAGCGGTATGTGTTGAGCTTGTGTTGGGCGAGTTCGCGGGGGATGCCGATCATGTCCAACAGTTGCCATGCGAACACGTCCATATTTTTTCGGAGGAGCTGCTTCAAGTGATCTCTGATGTTCTCTGAGATTGCTGGTCCTAGTGTGATGGGTTGATCAGGGAACTTTGGATTTAAAATCCACTTTTCTGGCTCTGTGCGCGGACACGGCTTTAGCATCTTGGCTGGGTGGGACTCTGTGGTCATGGCGCACTCCCTGTTAGCCCACACGTTTGCCACACCACTTGGGGTGGGGAAACCGATTGCGCCGTGGACTGTAGAGGTGACCATGTTGTATGAGGCCATAGAGTCTCGTCCCAGGATGATATCGTACTTGGACTTCGTTGGGATGACAAGGAAGGTGACCTCTTCAGTTCGTGTGCGCCCATGTGCTCCCAAGGTGACGGGGAAAGATATCTCCCCGAGCGGGGTTACGACTTCGTTTGAAAATCCCATAATTGGGGAGTTGATGGGGCGCAGTCGTTGCTTGTCTTCCTCGTCTAGTAAGTCGAAGCATTGTCCGTACATGATATCCGAATTGCTGCCGGTATCCATGAAAGCTCTGGTAGTCCTGTAGTCGTCGAAGATGGCCGTGAAAATAATTGCCCGCGTGGCGGACGGACCACCTTTGACCACTGGGAAGCACACTTGTTGTGCTTTCCCTTCTGCTGTGATTTCTGGCTTTCGCTTTTGAAGTCGGTGCCCACTGCTATGTATCATCATACTCACATTTTTTATCTTTTTGGGCGGTGGGCCCGCTGTTTGTTTGTGCTCCACATTTTGCAGCAGGTGTCCAAGTTTACCGGTCTTCAACGCATCCTCGATTGCTTGCCTCAACTGATAGCACTTGTCAGTATCGTGGCCAATGTCTTGATGGTAAGCGCAGAACTTGTTGTGGTCTAGCCCTTCCCTTCGCTTGATGACCTTTGGTTTCGGGAAGTCAACATTTTCTGTGGCTAGGACTTGCGCTGGTGTTTTTGTTAAAGGAGTCCAGTTGTTGTGACTCCGTCTACCAGATTTATGCACGAGTGACGTGTTGTGTTGGTATTCCTGGGGTGCGGTGGGCTTTGTCACTGTCTGGTTGGCTCCTTGGAGCCTCGTCCAGACATTCCCTTTTCCCCTTCGCTCATTTCTGTTATTTCTGCTGCGCACTGCCTGTGCTTGTGTGTCTGTGTACTGCGGCGCTTGAATTCTGCTCCAGACAGAAAGTTCTCTCTCAGTTTTGGCGTATGTAACACCCCAACCGATGGCGGAATCATCGAGGTGTCACGTAGTGACGATTGTTCAAAAGCACATGGTACTAAAATGTAAATATTATTGAATAAACCAAAATTGTCTTACATGGAAATGGAAAATACATTGTCTAAATGAAATGTAAATATTGAAATAACTGAACTAAAATAAAGCACTAAATGTCTCTTGCTAAAGCACTAGATCAAACTGCACATGAAACATGTACAAAAATAGGTTTGGTCAACATAAGAAATGTTGGTGAGCATTCCTAGTTTTGATATATATAGTAAGTTAAAAAGATATACAATTCAAGTGCAAGCTACAGTGCAAATATGTAAACTATGTATCATACAAATGAGCGAAATCAACCCTGTGACTGTATAATGTACTGTATGAACGGTGGTGTACTCATCCAATAAATGGGTGATAACTTAACAATGGCCACGGATTCTCCGATGAAAAAGGGGGAGAATCAATCTAGGCGGGTTGTCAATCCAAATAGCGCTATCCAATGTTAAGGTCGGCTTGTACCATGTTAATGATTTCACTAAGTACAAATGTAATCCACATGTATTGTCTAAGCATAAAGCACGTTGTAAGAAATGCACATAGTACTAGAATTGTATTGTAAAAAAAATGTAAACTTGTATTTGAAATTGTAATAGTGTACATGTAACACCCCAAAAATGTATAAAAACAAAAAGGGGATAGGAATACTCACTGTTCACGTAATAGCTTGGAATTTAACTGGACAACGAGATTTGAATTGAGATTACCCCCAAATGATCAACCTAAAGAATTTGATAATGTGTAAGGGAATAACTCTAGGATACATGTAATTCTAGGGTTTCGAATTGGGGATAAACGTTTATTTGATTAATAAACAAATTGTTTATTAAATATAAGAAATTTAATAAATAAATAAATAAAAGTCTTTTTGCAAATTTTTAAGTTGAATATAGTCACATCATAAGGTTTTAAGTTTGAAAATAATTTTTATAAAATTATTTTCTTGAAAATAGAATATATAATCTATTTATTTCAAATTGTCTAAATATAACTTTAATATCAAAAAATATTAAAATTAAATAATTTCTGAATTAAAAATTGTATTTCAGTTCTAGATAGTTAGAAATAATTTATATAAAAATTTGGTGCAAAAATAATGAAAAATGAATTTATTATGATTTATTTATGATTAAAACTAACAAAAATTAATTAAAAATATAAAATAAACGGTTTTTCTGAAATAAAAATATTTTATGAAATGTTTAAGAATATACAAGTTTAGGATAATTTTTGTGAGATTTAATAAAATTGTTTAGATATTTTTATTGAATTTTATAAATAAAAATGAATAAACTTGTATTATTAATAATATATATTAAATAATTTATTTTTGAAAAACTAAAAATTGGATGATGAGCTTTATCATTTGGAGATCATATAATAATTTTTTTGGAATTTATAAACCACTTTTAGTATTTAAAAACTATTTTAAAAAGTTTAATATATTAAGTATATATATAAAGATGGCAAAAAAAATACTTGTTGGTTATGGGAATCGAAACCGGGCCTCTGGCCGGTTCGGGCTTTATCACAAGCGTGGCCACCAACTGAGCCACACCCTGAGAACGGATTATTCTGGATTTAAAATAATTATATATGTTAAATGTGTTAGTTTTGATAATAGGTTTATTTAAGAAAAAAATAAAGCAATGTTGTGGGATTCGAACCCTGGCCAATGGCCGGTTCAATCTTTACAAACAAGTGGGTAAACCAACTGATCTAGATCAGTTGGTTGTTTATCTTCTGTTCTAAATTAAACATATACGTTATCTGCTTCGAGTGTTCTTCCCCAAATCCATATCAATCGAGCCCTAACCATCTAATCCATTCAATTCGTGTTCAATAGCCCCTGAATCTTTGGGGCTATTGTTCACAAGATACCGAAGGTTAAAACCCACTAAAAAAATGAACTTACCAAACCGTAGTCGGGTATGCGAGCTCGTCAAAGAAAAACGTCAAAGGGACGATCAGAGGGCTTCAATAACAAGTTGTTAACAGAAATTAAAGGTGAAGAAAGTATTTTCGGCGAGTTAGGATGGTGTAGGGAGGTCCAATTTATAGTATGAGGGTCGGATTGTAGATTTGGTATGTTTTGACTCGAATTGAATGTGTTTGACGCGAATGGGTGTAAAATTGGTATGATTTGGACGGTAATCAAGCGTGTAATAGCTGCGAGTCAGTCAAAGCATTCATCACCATTCCATATTTAGATCAATTAACGCGTCTAATGGATTGATTGTGATGATGAACGCGTTCAGTTGACTTTTGTTAGTCAAACTGTTCGTTGTTAACATGGTTTATAATTATTTCGAGTGGGTTTAGTTCAGATGTGTTGTATAGCTCAATTGGTTTGAAATGTGTATGTATGTACTGAACCGGCTTGGGACGCGGGTTTGAACCCCGTCCCAAGCATTTATTTTTTTGGCAATGTTTCATTTATTACTATATTATTATTAATATATATAATGATTAAACGAACCCGAATGTGTCACAATATATTTTTTTTTAAATGCTCAAAAACGATGAAAATATAACGTCTCATTAATTGAGGTTTAACGTACATCGAAATATAAAACAATAAAAAGAAAAGTGACGGATGTCACAGCATCCCCTACTTTTAGAAATTTCGTCCCGAAAATTCCTTCAAGTGGTAGTCTCTGGAGAAAGATGAGGATACTTTGACATCATTTGGTCCTCACGCTCCTAAGTAAACTCTGGGCCTCGTTTGGATTCCCAACGAACTTTGACAATTGGAATTCGGCTTCGCTTAAGCGTCTTGACATCTCGATCCATAAGCTCCACAGGTTTTTCTATGAAGCGCATCGACTCGTCAATCTGGATATCCTCTAAAGGAACATGGAGGTTATCTTCAGCCAAACACTTCTTAAGATTAGAAACATGAAACGTTGGATGGACATTATTGAGCTCTGGTGGTAAATCGAGCTTGTAAGCCACCTTCCAACTCGCTCAAGGATCTTAAAAGGGCCTACAAACCGTGGTGCAAGTTTCCCTTTCTTTCCAAACCGAAATACACCCTTCCAAGGTGAAACCTTGAGAAGTACCATGTCTCCGACTTGAAATTCTAGAGGCTTGCGCCTTTGATCGGCATAGCTCTTCTGTCTGCTCCGAGCAACTTGCAAATTCTCACGAATGCGAAGAATCTTCTCTGTCGTTTCCTGTATTAGTTCGGGACCGGTGATTTGTGTTTCACCAACCTCGCTCCAACACACAGGGGAACGACATTTGCGACCATAAAGCGCCTCAAACGGTGCCATGTTAATACTGGAATGGTAGCTGTTATTATACGAGAACTCAACCAAGGGTAAGTGCGTGTCCCAATTACCACCAAAGTCGATGATGCACGCTCAAAGCATATCCTCCAATGTTTGGATGGTTCGTTCAGTTTGACCATCCGTCTGTGGGTGATAAGCCGTGCTAAGATTTAGTTGTGTACCAAGTGCGGACTGAAATGTCTGCCAAAAGCGAGAAGTAAACCAGCTATCACGATCGGAAATAATGTCTAGAGGAATACCATGACGGCTGACAATCTCACTGATGTAGATCTTAGCCAGTTTCTCAGCTGTGTAGGTCTCACGAATGGGTAAAAAGTGAGCAGATTTGGTCAATCGATCGACGATAACCCAGATACTGTCATGCCCACGAGTGGTGCGTGGAAGTTTCATGATGAAGTCCATAGCAATGTTCTCCTACTTCCACACTGGAATTTCTGGTTGCACAAGTAAACTAGATGGACGTTGGTGCTCAGCTTTGACCTTGGAACAATGTTGGGCTAGATTTTATAGGTTTATGCTTGTCTTTATTAAGCTAGTTTATTAGATTTGGGCTTAGTTTAAGTTAATGGGCTTGGGTTAGGCCATGTGGGCCAAGGCTTTAGTGGACCCTATATAATGTTATGTTTGCTACATTATTAGGGTTAGACATTCATTAGACTCTCATTTTTGTAACACAAGAGCCACCACCTTGTACCAGACAATCCTAGAGATTGTGTGCAAGGTGAAGCAGCAATAATACATTGTTCATCGATTTAATCTTTTGTTCTTCACATTCAATCTTGTTTTCCGCACTCGATTGTTTGTTTGATACACGGTAGAGAAGATCTTGGACTAACAATTGGTATCAGAGCCTAAGAAGTCTTTCGAAGGCTCGGTTCGGTATCATTCGAAGATCAAAAGAAGACGTTTATGTTGCTGCGTTTTATCGGTTTTACAGGTTATTCGCATCTAAAATTTTTAATTTTATTCATCTAATCATTTTTTGGTGTTTTTAGTGTTGTTATGCAGATTTGTTTTTGTTCAAATTGTTGAAGAACATCAAGAACAGATTCAAAAGAGGGTGTTTAATCTTGTTTGGAGGTTGTTATTAGTGTTGGCACAATTTTCGGGATTCAGTTTGGAAAGCCAAAATATTCCAAAATAAAGAAAAGTCAACAGATCTAAAAATTTTGAAAAGCAGTTGGACAGCTTTCATCGACCACGTCACTTCACATCTCGAACTCGAACTCAAGGTCGAACTCATCCTTCAAGGTCGAACTCACCATCTTCATCGAACTCAGCCACGTCACTCGAACTCCCAAGTCGAACTCTGTCCACGTCACCTCGAACTCAGACCCATACATCGAACTCAGCCAAGTCGAACTCAAGGTCGAACTCAGCTCTCAAGGTCGAACTCAGCCACTCGAGGTCGAACTCAGGCCTGACTCGAGGTCGAACTCACTACTCGAACACTTGAACCCGGATCCAACCCGAACACTCGCTCGGACACCCGACCTTGAACTCAACCGGAAACCCAATTGAACTCAACCGGAAACCCACTTGAACCCGGAAACCAGTACCTACCTGACCCGAAAACCACCGGAAACCCCACCCGACTCATCATCACCACTCGGAAAACTCACCCTCCGACCAGAATCCATCACACCTAAAACAAACCCAGATCAGAAAATTTCAACGGAGAACCCCACCCGGAAACCTGAAACGACCGGAACAAAACCCTCATCACCTGCACTCGATATACGGCGGCTGTCCGGTCAACCCAACACCCACCACCACCACACCCGTACCTTCAACCTGTTCACCCACCTGTCAAACACCACCTTCACCATCATTCTTCATTTTCGTCGCCATCCTCGAACTCGTTACATACTTAACCAACCTTTGCACAAAAACCGAGGTGTGAGGGGATAGAGAGAGGGTTGTAGAAATTTTGTTGCTGTTGGTCTTGCGAGAACGAGAAGAGAGAGGGAGTAGATTGTTGTTTGTGTTAAGAAAGAGAGAGAGACATTGTGATTTGGGATTGAGTTTGGACTTTTGAGTATTGTTGCAGTGTATGTTTAGAGAGAGGTAGACAAAAGAGTCTTGAGAAGTGTGTTGGAGGCAAAAGAATTAAAAGCTTGTAATAGAGAGGGAGGGTCTCGAGAAAATAGTGATTTCAAAGGAAGTGAGTGGGATTGATTCTTGTGGACATAATATTAATAATAATAATAATAATAATAATAATAATAATAATAATAATAATAATAATAATAATAATAATAATAATAATAATAGTGTATCATTTGGAGTGTACAAGCTCAATTTGGGAGGATCGACCTTACGGCATACGGTTGGATTCGGTTGACTACGGTGGACTAGACTGTGTACTATTTTTTACGGTTGACTACGTTTGGACTTCCTGTGCTCGGTGTGAAATATTTAAAAAAAAAAAAAAACGTCTCGATTTTTGGGGGATCACGGTCTAGAGAATTAATAATGTCTTCTCAAAGTGAGGTGTTTGAGCAGAGACTTGAGAGTTTTGGTTACATTCCTGGTGAAACTGTATATGCACTGCTTGACAGATTTACCGAACTGCTGTCAGAAATGAAGAATGCAGAGACTGTGATAGCAAATCGTTGGGTCAACAAGAGTCTTCTGGACGCTTTAAAAAGAATACCAGATCAACCGAAATGCAGCTGGTTTATGAATGTCATGAAGATCTACGCAGAAACAAGTTGGTCCAAAATGACGTCAGATGAGTTAATCTTACTCGTCAAAGAACATGCTAAGTGTGCAAAGCTGACGACTCAAGGCAACACCTGTGCTACAACATGCTCATCCGCCTCTGACACTTCATCTTCAAATTCAAAATCTGACTACTCACCCGCTCTCGCTGCTCCTGCCGCTCCCGCTGCTCCCGCTGCTCCTGTTGTTTCTGCTGCCCCTGCCGCTCAAGCTTTAATGGCACAACTGAATGACCATGTGCCATCCGCATCTGAGGTACACGCTGACATTTTAGCTGAATCATGTTGTACTGAACAATGCAGGTTAAAAAATTAAAGGTTTTAGAGAAGAAACTCTCTCCGCATTCAAGCAGCTTGAATACGAGAAAATGGCCAGTTGGGATATTAAAAAGAAATTTAATTCTTATAAAGAAATGGTCGAACAACAAAAACTCGATATCAAGCGTTTGCATCAAGAGGTGAGTGATCACAAGTGTCGTTATCTACATTTCAAACGACTGTCTCATACTTTAACCGCGGAATTGATCGACTTAAAATCTAAATTTGAAAATGCCGATTTTCATTTTAAAAAGTTCGATTGTTCTAGTCCTAAAGTTGAAAAAATGATCAATACCCAGTTAAAGTTCAGACCAAAGGACGTGAGGAATAAAGGTCTGGGGTTTGTGGAAATTCCACCACCCTTTAATGAAAATTATTCCTCAATTCCCATGTCGGATGAAGAATTGTTGGCTCTGCCTGTTAAAGGATACGGTCCTACAATAGAAGAGCCAACCAGTCGACCATCGAGGGATCAAGTTGAGATCTCCAAACCTAAATCAGTCTCTGTCCGAATCTCTAAACCCAAGAACAAACAACCTAAGCTGGAGCAGGCTCCATCAAAAACATTTGTCCAGTCTCAAGATGCTTCAAAGCAGACTGAGACATTAAATTTTGAGAAAAACAAAGAAATTGACAGAGTTTTTGATGTGAAGAGAGATGAAGTTCCAGTTTCAAATGACACAACTAAATTGAATGATGTTTTAAAAGAAACCGTTTTTGAAACTGAACCGAAAATTGCGCAAACTGAACCGGCTGGCCATTCAGACTCAAATGTGCCCTTTGAGTTTGATTTCATGAAAACATTCAAGAAGATTTTTGAAGAGTACAGGGCACCACAGATGTAACACCCCAACCGATGGCGGAAACATCGGGATGTCACGTATTGATGATTGTTCAGTAGCTCATGGTGAATAATAAATTTCATTAAATAATTTAAACGAGTTATATACAATTGTTCTAGAACTTGTACATCAAATTGAATAAAACTATGCAAACATCTTCAAGCATCAATTCAAATCTTCAAGCAATTAGAACCTGAAACATGTTAAGTTGAAAATATTTTGGGTCAACAAAAGTTGGTGAGAATTACATAGGTTTTTGATAATTGAGTAAAAATGATGTGCAATTCATGTGTCATGTCAATCTAGTCCATATGTGAGAACATACTAGAAATAAATCGAGTGCATAATCAACCCTGATGACTGTTATAATATGATACATACCATACGCTCATGGTCCACTTGAATATGTTATACGATAACAAACACCCACGCTACCTTTGTAGGAGGCACGTATCCGGGTGGGATTGTCAGTCCAATAGATCTATCAATGTATACCGTCGGCTTGATCAATGTTAATGATTATGCTAGAATGGTGCTTACTCTAATCATGCTCAAGACATAATGCAACATAGAAAACACATAGACACATTGATGATTGAATTGCAATGATGATGTTATAACATGTTTCACCCCAAAAATGGTGATAAATAGAAAAGGGGCTATGTAAAACTCACCTTGGTAAAATGTTATATTTGTTGAGAAATTTGGATAATTGTGTTGACCAAATGTATCAAGTATCACCCTATAATAAAGTAATAAATATGTCTAAGCCTATCAAGTCTACAAATGTATAAGTTTCTAGGGCTTCGAATTGGGGATAAATGCTCGTTTGATTAATATTAAAAATATTCGCCAATTGAGAGAAATTTAGTAAATAAATAACCAAAAATCTTTTTATAAATGTTAAATCTAGGATGGCCACAAGAATGTGTTTAAAGTATAAAAATAATTTTTATGAAATTATTTCCTTCAAAATAGATTATTAAATCTATTTATTACAAATTGCCAACAATTAACTTTAATATTCAAAAATACTAAAATTAAAGAATTTCTATTTTAAAAATCATATTTCTGTTCTAAATGATTAAAAATAATTTGTATAAAATTTTGGTGCAAAAATACCAAAAATTGGATTTATTATGATTTAATTATGATTAAATCTAACAAAAATTGCTTAAAAATATTAAATAAATGATTTTTCAGAAATAAAAATCATTTCTGAATATTTAATGTTATAAAAACTTAGGATAATTTTTGTGGAAATTAATAAGATCGTTTTGATATTTTTATAGATTTTTATAAATAAAATAGAATAAACTTGATTTAATTATTATAAATATTAAATAAATAAATTTCAGAAAACTAAAAATGGTAGATGAAACTTTGACATCAGATTTGTTAAAAATAATTTTTTTTTTAGAATTTATAACAAGGTTTTAATAATTAAAAATGAATTTACAAGTTTAAATGAAATATATATATATATATATATATAATTGATTTGTTGTTTTAAAAGAAAAAGGAAACAAAATATGGCTGTAGTGGGACTCGAACCCGGGTGATCAGGGTTGGAAGCCCTGGTCACAACCACTTGGCCTAGGCCAGTGGTTGTGATAATCCCCGGTTAACAATATATAAATACACAAAGCAGATTCAGTTTATCCCCAATTTATAATTACGAACCCTAGATATTACAATCAAACGATTCAGACATTATGAACCCGATTAATGTTAGGGTTCTTGTTGTTTGATTGCCGATTAACAAATCCCACAAAAATAATTGGACTCACAGTGTGGTTTCGTGTACGATTGAGTGGTCAACATAAAAGTCAACTGTTTGATTGAATGATGATGCCCAGACAGAAATGAAGAAGATTAAGGTTTGAGAGAAGTTTATGAGCGAGTTGTTAAGCCTAAGGGACGATCAATTTATAGTGTGTGTGTCTGGAACGATGAATTGGAAAGGTTGACTTTGTTATGAATGTTCCACGCGTATATGGTTAATTTTGGTTATAATTGATTGTAATTATATGTATTCACGAGTCAAAGATGGCCGGATTTCACGAGTTTTACCATAATTGGGTGATTGAAAGATAGATTAAAGGATTAAAAAAAGAAAAATAATTATACTGCTGCTGTTTGCTGTCACGCGAACCAGGAAGAGGAAAAAGGAAATAAAAAGTTGTATATAAATATAAAGTGAATCAGATTCAAATCAATATATGTGTGTGGAGTAGATGGTGTAATCTTGTGTGTGTGAATGGGGGTGGTCCGGTTCGATACCCGGCACAAACAACCCCTTTTTGTTTTTTTTTAATAGGCAGAAAAGACAAAAGGGCTGTTGGGCTTGGTTTGGGCCTGCTGTTGGGCCGAGCCTTTGTGTGGGCTTCAGAAGGTTATGGTTGGGTTTGGGCCGAGATTAAAGGAAAGGTGAGTAAATTTGTGGGCTTTAAACCATTCTTATAATTATTATTATTATTATTATTATTATTATTATATATGTGTGTATATAAATATATAAGTTGTGTGGTCGGGCAATAAAACTTAGGCATAATATGGAAATAATATACGTTTTTATAATTGAAAATTTGGCGATGTTACAGTCTCCCCTACTTTTAGGAACTTCGTCCCGAAGTTAAAGGAAGACACTAGATTAGCAAATGGTCGACTACCGATACTCTTGATAAAATTTCACACTACCTTAATGTACCTGTAAATTCATGATTACGTTCCGGACCGTAATTACCAATTTACCTTATATTAGGGTTTTGTGTCCTTTTATGACTTTACCGATTGTTGAGCAGGTCTGATAGTCCCCACCAGTTGTTGAGCAGGTGGTAGGGCCTCTCCCGACTGTTGGAAAGACATGATGACCTCTACCAATCGTTAAGTAGATTGTTTGGTAGTCAACTATTTGTTGTACAAGTAAGCACGTATGATCATAGATATAGCAATCAGTTCACAAACAAACATGTACACAAATGTTATGATAATACTAGAATTTATTACTTGAATCAAAAAGCGTCATAGAATTAAAAGCAAACAACATTTAAATGGTGGGACTTGCCGTTAAGTAGCTGGAGGGTCTTGATCTCGGTTTAGTTTAGGGCATCGGTTACGGTAGTGATTTGGGTCCCCACATTCATAGCATTGACCATAGTTGTATCGATTAGGATTATCAGCCTGAGCAGGGTTGATGGGTTGATTGGCATTAGGGTTTGGGGTCTCGCGACATGTGTTGACCAGATGGCCATACCTTCCACAATTGGTGCACACGCGACATGCTGAAACAGTGGGATGATGTCGATTGCATGTGTTACACAATGGAAAGTTTCTTGTATAAGGCTTCTTGTTAGAGGCTTGTGTAGTGAGGTTTGCATTAGGGTTCCTGGTCTTACGCTTCTGGTTCTTGGTAGTTACCGCGGCCACAATACTTGTTTTCTTGCCTTTCCGAACTAAGGTTCCGTTCTTTATGTGATTTCCATCGCCATTTCCATTTCTATTGCCGTTCCCATTCATTGGGATGACTTGAGCCAACAAGTTAGAAACCAGAGTTGTGATTTGTTGTGCCAATTGTTGAGAAATAATCGTAGCTAGTTGGGCATCACCTCCATTGTTAGTGTTGTGGTCGGAATTGTGGTTGCTGCTCTCTTCTTCATGATTGTCACCACTGTTAATGCGAGTGCTGTGGCGTGGAGACATGATTTGTAAGGGACACAATGAAGTCTCAATGAGGTATGAAATGAATGAGGTAATATAAGGAATGTAATCATTTATTCATTAATTAAAACGAATAAACGAAAACGTTGACTTATCAAAGACTCTAAATTCTAATAACATATGAAGACGTGCTTTAGCCTATAAGTGAACACTCATCCCGAGAATTCCCAGGTAGGCATCCGGGTCCCTCGTCTGATTGGGATATATGCGCAATGCCAGCCTAGACAGAAGACTCAGAATACAGGCGTTCACCCTTCCAGATTGCACGTGTTCGTTATTAAAATATAGAACTTCGACGAGATCTCAAGGGGGTTCAGGCTAAACCTGAGGATTTTGCCTTACTAGTCTAAGAGTGGATCCAGTGATGGAGAGCAACCTTCTTGTAGGGATGAAAGTAGGGATATGAAGTAGGAGGGAGGTAGAGTATAGCAAGTAAAAGGAGCAAGTACTGATTAAATCCTATGGTTATAGACTAGATTATTTTTCTAATAACCTAATTCCCTATAACCATGGCTCTGATACCAATCTGTAACACCCCAACCGATGGCGGAAACATCGGGATGTCACGTATTGATGATTGTTCAGTAGCTCATGGTGAATAATAAATTTCATTAAATAATTTAAACGAGTTATATACAATTGTTCTAGAACTTGTACATCAAATTGAATAAAACTATGCAAACATCTTCAAGCATCAATTCAAATCTTCAAGCAATTAGAACCTGAAACATGTTAAGTTGAAAATATTTTGGGTCAACAAAAGTTGGTGAGAATTACATAGGTTTTTGATAATTGAGTAAAAATGATGTGCAATTCATGTGTCATGTCAATCTAGTCCATATGTGAGAACATACTAGAAATAAATCGAGTGCATAATCAACCCTGATGACTGTTATAATATGATACATACCATACGCTCATGGTCCACTTGAATATGTTATACGATAACAAACACCCACGCTACCTTTGTAGGAGGCACGTATCCGGGTGGGATTGTCAGTCCAATAGATCTATCAATGTATACCGTCGGCTTGATCAATGTTAATGATTATGCTAGAATGGTGCTTACTCTAATCATGCTCAAGACATAATGCAACATAGAAAACACATAGACACATTGATGATTGAATTGCAATGATGATGTTATAACATGTTTCACCCCAAAAATGGTGATAAATAGAAAAGGGGCTATGTAAAACTCACCTTGGTAAAATGTTATATTTGTTGAGAAATTTGGATAATTGTGTTGACCAAATGTATCAAGTATCACCCTATAATAAAGTAATAAATATGTCTAAGCCTATCAAGTCTACAAATGTATAAGTTTCTAGGGCTTCGAATTGGGGATAAATGCTCGTTTGATTAATATTAAAAATATTCGCCAATTGAGAGAAATTTAGTAAATAAATAACCAAAAATCTTTTTATAAATGTTAAATCTAGGATGGCCACAAGAATGTGTTTAAAGTATAAAAATAATTTTTATGAAATTATTTCCTTCAAAATAGATTATTAAATCTATTTATTACAAATTGCCAACAATTAACTTTAATATTCAAAAATACTAAAATTAAAGAATTTCTATTTTAAAAATCATATTTCTGTTCTAAATGATTAAAAATAATTTGTATAAAATTTTGGTGCAAAAATACCAAAAATTGGATTTATTATGATTTAATTATGATTAAATCTAACAAAAATTGCTTAAAAATATTAAATAAATGATTTTTCAGAAATAAAAATCATTTCTGAATAGTTTAATGTTATAAAAACTTAGGATAATTTTTGTGGAAATTAATAAGATCGTTTTGATATTTTTATAGATTTTTATAAATAAAATAGAATAAACTTGATTTAATTATTATAAATATTAAATAAATAAATTTCAGAAAACTAAAAATGGTAGATGAAACTTTGACATCAGATTTGTTAAAAATAATTTTTTTTTAGAATTTATAACAAGGTTTTAATAATTAAAAATGAATTTACAAGTTTAAATGAAATATATATATATATATATATATATATATATATATATATATATATATATATAATTGATTTGTTGTTTTAAAAGAAAAAGGAAACAAAATATGGCTGTAGTGGGACTCGAACCCGGGTGATCAGGGTTGGAAGCCCTGGTCACAACCACTTGGCCTAGGCCAGTGGTTGTGATAATCCCCGGTTAACAATATATAAATACACAAAGCAGATTCAGTTTATCCCCAATTTATAATTACGAACCCTAGATATTACAATCAAACGATTCAGACATTATGAACCCGATTAATGTTAGGGTTCTTGTTGTTTGATTGCCGATTAACAAATCCCACAAAAATAATTGGACTCACAGTGTGGTTTCGTGTACGATTGAGTGGTCAACATAAAAGTCAACTGTTTGATTGAATGATGATGCCCAGACAGAAATGAAGAAGATTAAGGTTTGAGAGAAGTTTATGAGCGAGTTGTTAAGCCTAAGGGACAATCAATTTATAGTGTGTGTGTCTGGAACGATGAATTGGAAAGGTTGACTTTGTTATGAATGTTCCACGCGTATATGGTTAATTTTGGTTATAATTGATTGTAATTATATGTATTCACGAGTCAAAGATGGCCGGATTTCACGAGTTTTACCATAATTGGGTGATTGAAAGATAGATTAAAGGATTAAAAAAAGAAAAATAATTATACTGCTGCTGTTTGCTGTCACGCGAACCAGGAAGAGGAAAAAGGAAATAAAAAGTTGTATATAAATATAAAGTGAATCAGATTCAAATCAATATATGTGTGTGGAGTAGATGGTGTAATCTTGTGTGTGTGAATGGTGGTGGTCCGGTTCGATACCCGGCACAAACAACCCCTTTTTGTTTTTTTTTAATAGGCAGAAAAGACAAAAGGGCTGTTGGGCTTGGTTTGGGCCTGCTGTTGGGCCGAGCCTTTGTGTGGGCTTCAGAAGGTTATGGTTGGGTTTGGGCCGAGATTAAAGGAAAGGTGAGTAAATTTGTGGGCTTTAAACCATTCTTATAATTATTATTATTATTATTATTATTATTATTATTATATATGTGTATATATAAATATATAAGTTGTGTGGTCGGGCAATAAAACTTAGGCATAATATGGAAATAATATACGTTTTTATAATTGAAAATTTGGCGATGTTACAACAGACCGTTGAACCAGCTGCCCCATCAACTTCTGAAAGTGACTCCAAATGTGAATCACCCGAAACAACCGAATCTGAGAAATCAGTATCAGTTGAATCGAGTGAATCCAGCTGTGAGTCCTCTAGAGCAGCCGAGTCAACGGGGGATTCAGCAGAGTCACCACATGTTTCTGAATCAAGTGGTTCGGCGGAATCAAATGTCACACCCTCGACTGTGCCAGAATCTGAAGAATCTGTGTGCTCAAGGCCAGTCGAGACTAAACAAGAATGTGCGGATCCCTCATCCAAGACTGTTGGCACGGGTGTGGTAAAGCCAATAGTCCCTGAATTTAAATGTGTGAACGTTACTGATGCTTCTACTTCATGTGCAGCTGAAGTTAAGGTAGAGGTTAAGGTTGAGGGGGATGATATTGTTTACTCTGAAACTGCTGATGTTTGTTCGAAAACATCAAAATTATCTGCTAATGTTGTACCATATGTACAGAAGGCTGTTTCTGAGCTATCTGTTATTGGCACGACCGATAAATATGTGCCACCACATAGAAAAATTACTTGTGCTAACTCTCATGAACAGGTTCCTGAAGTGAAACAGAAAGCTCAAGGACAGTCATTATCACACGCACAATCTTGTTCACACGGGTGTTCAAGATGTTCTAAGCAGAGCAGAAAGACTAGGAAGCCTGCAAACAAATCATCCAACAGATCCCATCACTCACATTCATCAGTGGGATAAAACAGACCGGGATATGATCTTTATGCAAAGAAGCAAACATGCTACACTTGTGGAAGACCCGGTCATATTGCAAGGAACTGCACAAGTCGTCCTTATGTGCCCTATTATCGACAATATTAGAGGGTTATGCCTAGGGATAACTACTACTCCAAGCCAATGAAGGGTAATAAACCTAAGGCAAGGAAGAACATGAATCCCAAAGTTAAACCGTCTGATGGAGACTGGAATGCTGCCAAGAGCAAACGGAAGGTTGTTCAACCACAGAAGTCGAAGCAACCTGAGAAACAAAAAGCTGCTACTCCGAAAGTAGCAAAACCGGTTATTAAGCCTAAGCAAGTTTGGAAAGCAAAGGAGGCAGCAGTACCAGATCCAAATGAGCAAAAGGACATGTGCTTGAGAGAAGTGTCTTACGTAGATGCTTTAGGAGTGCCCAGGACCGCGATGGCCTGGGTACCAATGTTTAACTAATCTCCTTTCTTAGTGCAGGGACATCCAAGGAGGATTGTCGACGACCGCTTGTATGTTGATAATGGTTGTTCCACGCACATGACAGGTGACATCTCTCTGTTATACATTTATTTAAAATTTTCAAACAGTGAGTATGTTTCCTTTAAAGGAGATAATGGAGGTAAAATCAGCTAGAGAGGTGCGCTCAAAATCTGATTCGTTAAAATTTTGAAATTGTTTTGGTCATTAATTCGAGAATGGTCTTAAAAAAAACACAAAAATATTTTTATTAGTTTTAGATTGTAAATTTGTTCTTTATGTTTTCAATTTTAAGCACAAATTTAGGGGGATATATACCCTCAGAAAAATACAAAAACAATAGAAAATTCAGAAAATGAGAGTTCATGATGCGAAAAAGAAGAAATGATAGTACATCAGTTGTTGAACTGTCACACGTCACACTTTAAAATTGAAAAGAAAATTAAATCAAGTGTGATTGCATCACCATTATACGATGTACTGGCAGGCAAGCTGCACAACGAACTCAGTCCAAAAAAATTAATTCTAAATATAAAGGGTTGTGTAGTTTGTGGGGAACACATCATCGGCGTATGATTTTATGGTCTTAAATCTTGCGTTGATAGATTGCCAAAGTCTGAGATTTCAGTTCTTTAAATTGTTGATACATCTGGGGATGTCCTGGCTGCCCTTCTGCTGCATCTAGATATATGCTGACCTAGGCACAGTTAGGACGTCTTAAAAGAGCAATAAGGAAATGCCAAAACCCAAAATTCTCAAAGAGAATTCAAGCTAAAGGCACAAATCAAAAGCCTAAAGAAACGATCATATCGAAACATTTGGTATTTGCCCTAACCCTGGTCGAGAATCCATCGGTCTCTCTGTTGCATCCAGATATATGCAGACCTGATCACCGATGATCTTGACCTTGTAAAACATACAGATGTCAGCAATTTACTCACCTGTTATGAAGAAGCTTTGTGCATACCTTGATCGCGGGGGTATGTCATGATGTGGGACACACAGTTATTTCGGTCTAACACACGTTAAGAAAATAAGAAAAATAAAGGACTTGAAGACGTGTGTGTATGTTTGTTTAAGTGGATAAACGATGCTAGTAATCGTCTTGGACTGCTTTCTGGCACTTTAATAAGTTTATTAGAACAAATATACTAATGATGTGTTGCATTTTAACAAAGCTGATATGATCTTCTTGCACATGATTCTCACCAAAAAGATGCATTGTAATTGGTTTGAATTTTTGTTTTAATTTGTTTATCTGTTATGAAAAATTGACCATTCTTGAAGTTTTGATCGATTCTCGAAGGAAATTCAGGTTTTTGAGATTTTAAAAATGAAGTACACTGATGTACTTGGTGTTCATGTATATACTGGACCCTCTGTTGCATAAAATTGTTTGCTCACAAAATTCTGAGAATTTGCAGAATTTTATTCGAATCAAGAAACAGGGGTTGATGAAGAATGAAAGAGTTCCAGTTGCTGACAAGCATGAATATCCACACTGAGAAGATGTACCTGAGTCAGAAGAACCTGAAGTGAATCATCTTTTGACAATGAAAGTACAATTGAAGAAGTACCTGAAAAATTGCTTGAAAGAGAAGATTGACAAAGAAAAGAGCTTCTGAGAATCCTCCTCTCACGTTTTCTTTTAACAAGATGTTCAAGCTGAAGCTGATAATGATTAAAGTTGTGAAGCTACCTCTAAGAGAACAAGAAAGAACCCAAGATTGGAAGATCAAGATCTGAAGATTCTTCCTACTAAGCCATGATAAAGACAGCATAAACCTAGGGGGATATTGTTGGGCTAGATTTTATAGGTTTACGCTTGTCTTTATTAAGCTAGTTTATTAGATTTGGGCTTAGTTTAAGTTAATGGGCTTGGGTTAGGCCATGTGGGCCAAGGCTTTAGTGGACCCTATATAATGTTATGTTTGCTACATTATTAGGGTTAGACATTCATTAGACTCTCATTTTTGTAACACAAGAGCCACCACCTTGTACCAGACAATCCTAGAGATTGTGTGCAAGGTGAAGCAGCAATAATACATTGTTCATCGATTTAATCTTTTGTTCTTCACATTTAAACTTGTTTTCCGCACTCGATTGTTTGTTTGATACCCGGTAGAGAAGATCTTGGACTAACAAACAAGTAAGGCATTTAGCCACATAAAGAGCTATGTCCTTCTTCATACCGGGCCACCAATACAAAGTACGCAGATCCTGATACATCTTATTTGCACCTGGGTGAATGGAGTAACGAGACTTATGAGACTCATCCATAAGGAAGGTACGCAGGTTGTCTTGATCAGGGATCCAAAGACGGTTCATGAAATAAAGTAAACCATTTTTGGTTTCCAACTGATTTTCGGCTCCACACGACATTTCTTCGTACATGTTGCCCTCAGTAACAGAGACATGTTGGGCTTCAATGATGCGGAGTTTGATATCAGACTGGACCTGAGCACAATAAAGCTGGGCATGACCTTTACGACTAAGGGCATCGGCTACAACATTCGCCTTACCAGGATGGTAGCGAATCTCGCAGTCGTAGTCGTTCAACAACTCGACCCAACGTCGTTGTCGTATATTCAGATCTTTCTGGTTGAAAATGTGTTGAAGACTCTTGTGGTCAGTGAAGATTACACATTTTGTACCATATAAATAGTGCCGCCAAATCTTAAGTGCGAAAACGACCGCTCCGAGTTCAAGATCATGGGTAGTGTATTTTTTCTCATGGTTTTTCAGTTGTCGCGATGCATATGCTATAACCTTGCCTCGTTGCATGAGAACACAACCAAGACCTTGGTTAGAGGCATCACAATAAACCACGAAATCCTCATTGCCGTCAGGTAAAGTGAGGATTGGAGCATCACACAGTTTCTGCTTCAATGTCTGGAATGCTTCTTCTTGACTGTGTCCCCATACATATGGTTTATCTTTATGGGTCACGGAAGTGAGAGGTAAGGCAATCTTGGAGAAGTTGAGAATAAAGCGGCGATAATAACCCGCTAAGCCAAGAAAAGAGCGAACTTCCGTGGGAGACTTGGGTGTAATCCAATTCTTAACAGCCTCAATCTTAGCTGGATCCACGTGTATACCCTTATCACTGATAATGTGTCCCAAAAATTGAACTTCCTTAAGACAAAATTCACACTTGGAAAATTTGGCATACAGTTGTTCTTTCTTCAAAAGACTCAAAATTTGTCTAAGGTGTTGTTCGTGGGCTGATTTGGTTTTAGAGTAAATGAGAATGTCATCAATGAAAACGATTACGAACTTATCTAAGAAAGGTTTGCACACGCGATTCACGAGATCCATGAAGACAGCGGGTGCATTCGTTAGTCCAAAAGGCATAACCATGAACTCGTAATGACCATAGCGTGTACGAAAAGCTGTCTTTGGAATATCGTCTTCATGGACTCGTAGTTGATGATATCCCGAACGAAGATCGATCTTTGAGAAGCAAGTCGAACCTTGAAGTTGATCAAAGAGGTCATCAATGCGGGGTAAAGGGTACCGATTTTTAATGGTGAGTTTATTCAGCTCCCGATAATCAATACACATACGGAAAGATCCATCCTTCTTCTTTACAAATAAGACTGGAGCTCCCCAAGGTGATGAACTGGGACGAATGAAACCCTTGTCTGCCAACTCTTGAAGTTGACTCGCAAGTTCTTGCATCTCGGAAGGTGCAAGGCGGTATGGAGATTTTGCAACGGGCGTATCACCAGGTACAAGATCAATACGAAATTCAACAGGACGCACCGGTGGAAGTCCTGGTAAATCATCAGGAAAGACTTCGGGAAATTCACGAACAACAGAAACATCTTGGATACTCTTGTCTTTACCTTTCTTTTCCACAATATGGGCCAAGAAAGCTACGTATTTCTTGCGTAGATATTTTTGTGCTTGAGTGCAGGACATGAGTTTAAGACCACTGGATGGTTTCTCACTATAAACCCGTAAAAAGTCACCCGATGCGAGAGGAAACCGAATAAATTTCTCAAAGCAGACAACTTCAGCATGATGTTTAGAAAGCCAATCCATACCCACGATAACATCAAAGCTTCCCAATTTCATGGGTATGAGATCAATGGTGAAGTCATGTTCGTTAAGGCTAAGAGTACAACCTTGGATAATGGAATCAATTGAGATGGGTTTACCATCCGCGACCTCAACAGTGAAAGGCGCTCCTAATCTAGAGCGAGTGTGAGATAATAAAGGTTCGAATGCTAACGACACAAAACTTTTATCCGCACCAGTATCAAATAAAATCGAAGCATAACGACCATCAAGTAAAAACGTACCATTCACCACATCATTTGCTTCCTGGGCTTCTACTGCATTGATGTTGAAAGCCCTACCACGAGCCACTGGGTTTGCTGCACGGTTTGCTGGGACAAGTGCTGGACATTGATTTCTAAGGTGGTTTGGATCACCACAATTGAAGCAAGCTCGACCATATGCTATAGGTTGTGGGTTTTGGCGAGCTGGTTGAGGGTTGGCTGGTTGAGGGTTAACAGGTTGAGCATTGATTGGTTGAGGTCGGAACACTGATCGAGATGTGGCAGCTACATGACCGTACCTACCACAGGTGGTACAGTGTCGACAAGGAAAATTTGAGGGGTGATGGTACTGACAGGTGGCACACTTGGGTAAGTTTCCACTATAAACCTTCTTAACAGGAGGAGCCTGAGCCATTGGAGCCTGGGCTATTGGAGCCTGGGCTATTGGAGCCTGAGTTACTGGGGCTACAACAGCATAGTTTCTACCTCTGGACTTCCGCTTCCTAGTGTTGGAACCGGTATTGTCTACAGCAACTCTTGATGATTCAGTAGTAGGGGCAGGGGTCTTCTCAGCTGGTTTCTTGGTTCCTTTCCTAACCAGATTTCCCTTTTTGACATGCTTGTCAGTCAAGGAGGCTGCAAGCTGGATGGCTTCTTCCACCGTAGTGGGTCTGCTTCCAGTGACTACATCTTGAATTAGATCAGGTAATCCCTCGATATATTTCTCGATTGCTCGAGAGACCGGGGTAACCATATGTGGAACCAATATGCTGAGTTCATGATATCGAGTAGTGTATGCAAGATTTTCACCACTGTCTTGTTTCAACCCATGGAACTCTTCCTCTAGTTTCCTGATTTCGTTCCTAGGGCAGAATTTGGCGATCATGAGTTCCTTGACCTCAGCCCAAGACAAGGATAGAGCAACATCAGCGCCCCGATTACGCTTTTCACCATTCCACCAGGTCAATGCCCCCTTTTGAAGGACACTGGTAGCATAGCGAACGCGGAGGTCATCAGGACACTCGCTGTTCACGAAGGTACTTTCCATACTTTCAAACCATTGGAGGAGGCCAGTAGCACCCTCCTCACCAGTAAACTTCGTGGGGTTGCATGAGTTGAAGTGTTTGAATGTGCACCGGAATTGAGTTGCACCCTCTGTATTGGCACTATTGCTGTTCTGGGTTAACTCACTAACAAGATTTGGGATTACTGCAGCAATTTGCTCAGCAACTAGAGAAGCAAGGCGATGATCAGAACGTTGTCCAGAAGCACGAACAGTGCGTTGGCTAGCATCACGGAGCATACGGCGAGCAGACATCTACAAGGCAGTCAATGAAAGGTTATGAGATTAATAAATGTAAGTGTATAATTGCATAAATGATTATGAATACAAGATATTGTATGTGAAATAAAAGTGTATCATTGAAAAATTTGCATAACATGCTTGGATTGCCCTTGTCTAGCTATAAAGCCCAACAAGAACGTTGACTTTTCAAAGAAATTGAGCCCAATGGTGATCAAAGAAGACATGCTTTAGCCTATAAGTGGACACTCACTCCAGGAATCCCCAGGTAAGCATATCAGGTCCGTAAATGGATTTATGCGCTATGCTTGCCTATGCCAGAAAACCCAGTGTACAGACATCCACCCTTCCAGATTGCACGTGTCCTTTTTCACACTCATTAAAGTTCAACAACTTTGAAGGAACAAAAATCAGAGTAGGCATTATGCCTAAGAGTGTCTTCATGAAAGGTACTGCTCCCGCTCCGTGATGAAGTAGTCTTTCCACTCCTTGTAGGACACCATCTCTATACACCATGATGAAAGATGAGGAGAAATGGAGAAGAAGGGGAAAGATTAAGGGAGGAAAGTGAAGGGAAATGAGAGGATTGATAAATTAGGAAATGTTGTACCTGAAAGTTGAAATTCGGTTATAGTCTAGGCTAAAAGGCATTCTAATAACCTAATTCCCTATAACCATGGCTCTGATACCAATCTGTAACACCCCAACCACTGGCGGAATCATCGAGGTGTCACGTAGTGACGATTGTTCAAAAGCACATGGTACTAAAATGTAAATATTATTGAATAAACCAAAATTGTCTTACATGGAAATGGAAAATACATTGTCTAAATGAAATGTAAATATTGAAATAACTGAATTAAAATAAAGCACTAAATGTCTCTTGCTAAAGCACTAGATCAAACTGCACCTGAAACATGTACAAAAATAGGTTTGGTCAACATAAGAAATGTTGGTGAGCATTCCTAGTTTTGATATATATAGTAAGTTAAAAAGATATATAATTCAAGTGCAAGCTACAGTGCAAATATGTAAACTATGTATCATACAAATGAGCGAAATCAACCCTGTGACTGTATAATGTACTGTATGAACGGTGGTGTACTCATCCAATAAATGGGTGATAACTTAACAATGGCCACGGATTCTCCGATGAAAAAGGGGGAGAATCAATCTAGGTGGATTGTCAATCCAAATAGCGCTATCCAATGTTAAGGTCGGCTTGTACCATGTTAATGATTTCACTAAGTACAAATGTAATCCACATGTATTGTCTAAGCATAAAGCACATTGTAAGCAATGCACATAGTACTAGAATGGTATTGTAAAAAAAAATGTAAACTTGTATTTGAAATTGTAATAGTGTACATGTAACACCCCAAAAATGTATAAAAACAAAAAGGGGATAGGAATACTCACTGTTCACGTAATAGCTTGGAATTTAACTGGACAACGAGATTTGAATTGAGATTACCCCCAAATGATCAACCTAAAGAATTTGATAATGTGTAAGGGAATAACTCTAGGATACATGTAATTCTAGGGTTTCGAATTGGGGATAAACGTTTATTTGATTAATAAACAAATTGTTTATTAAATATAAGAAATTTAATAAATAAATAAATAAAAGTCTTTTTGCAAATTTTTAAGTTGAATATAGTCACATCATAAGGTTTTAAGTTTGAAAATAATTTTTATAAAATTATTTTCTTGAAAATAGAATATATAATCTATTTATTTCAAATTGTCTAAATATAACTTTAATATCTAAAAATATTAAAATTAAAGAATTTCTGAATTAAAAATTGTATTTCAGTTCTAGATAGTTAGAAATAATTTATATAAAAATTTGGTGCAAAAATATTGAAAAATGAATTTATTATGATTTATTTATGATTAAAACTAACAAAAATTAATTAAAAATATAAAATAAACGGTTTTTCTGAAATAAAAATATTTTCTGAAATGTTCAAGAATATAAAAGTTTAGGATAATTTTTGTGAGATTTAATAAAATTGTTTAGATATTTTTATTGAATTTTATAAATAAAAATGAATAAACTTGTATTATTAATAATATATATTAAATAATTTATTTTTGAAAAACTAAAAATTTGATGATGAACTTTATCATTTGGAGATCATATAATAATTTTTGTGGAATTTATAAACCACTTTTAGTATTTAAAAACTATTTTAAAAAGTTTAATATATTAAGTATATATATAAAGATGGCAAAAAAAATACTTGTTGGTTATGGGAATCAAACCTGGGCCTCTGGCCGGTTCGGGTTTTATCACAAGCGTGGCCACCAACTGAGCCACACCCTGAGAACGGATTATTCTGGATTCAAAATAATTATATATGTTAAATGTGTTAGTTTTGATAATAGGTTTATTTAAGAAAAAAAATAAAGCAATGTTGTGGGATTCGAACCCTGGCCAATGGCCGGTTCAATCTTTACAAACAAGTGGGTAAACTAACTGATCTAGATCAGTTGGTTGTTTATCTTCTGTTCTAAATTAAACATATACGTTATCTGCTTCAAGTGTTCTTCCCCAAATCCATATCAATCGAGCCCTAACCATCTAATCCATTCAATTCGTGTTCAATAGCCCCTGAATCTTTGGGGCTATTGTTCACAAGATACCGAAGGTTAAAACCCACTAAAAAAATGAACTTACCAAACCGTAGTCGGGTATGCGAGCTCGTCAAAGAAAAACGTCAAAGGGACGATCAGAGGGCTTCAATAACAAGTTGTTAACAGAAATTAAAGGTGAAGAAAGTATTTTCGGCGAGTTAGGATGGTGTAGGGAGGTCCAATTTATAGTATGAGGGTCGGATTGTAGATTTGGTATGTTTTGACTCGAATTGAATGTGTTTGACGCGAATGGGTGTAAAATTGGTATGATTTGGACGGTAATCAAGCGTGTAATAGCTGCGAGTCAGTCAAAGCATTCATCACCATTCCATATTCGGATCAATTAACGCGTCTAATGGATTGATTGTGATGATGAACGCGTTCAGTTGACTTTTGTTAGTCAAACTGTTCGATGTTAACATGGTTTATAATTATTTCGAGTGGGTTTAGTTCAGATGTGTTGTATAGCTCAATTGGTTTGAAATGTGTATGTATGTACTGAACCGGCTTGGGGCGCGGGTTCGAACCCCGTCCCAAGCATTTATTTTTTTGGCAATGTTTCATTTATTACTATATTATTATTAATATATATAATGATTAAACAAACCCGAATGTGTCACAATATTTTTTTTTTAAATGCTCGAAAACGATGAAAATATAACGTCTCATTAATTGAGGTTTAACATACATCGAAATATAAAACAATACAAAGAAAAGTGACGGATGTCACAGCGTAATTCTTTGCGCCGCGCATGATCTCTTCCCAAGTGTTGGGCATGCCTGTACATTCGGCTAAAGTGCGGATCAGTGAGTCACACCTCACTCCTTGCGTGAATGCCGCTTTCATAAGCTCGAACCTGATCGGTCCAATTTGCAGGGCTTCTCGATTAAACCTGGTGATGTAGTCTTCAATGGATTCGTTCTCACGTCTCTTGACTTGCAAGATGTCTGTGGAGTCACGCTCAATCCTCTTGTTTTGGCTGAAATGGTCTGAGAATTTATCAGTCAGTTCTTTTAGATTGTCAATCTTGCCGTTTGGCAGGCTGTCGAACCACACTCACGCTGCGCCCGTAAGCGTCTGCGCGAACATGTGACACCATGCGGGCAGGCTCCACCTTGCGCATTTCCCTGCGATTTCGAAACTTCTCAAGTGGTCGTCAGGGTCGCCAGTGTCGTCGAACTTTCCCAGAGTACTTGGGATTTTTGTTTGTGCGGGCAGCGTGGCAAGCGCGATGCGCGGTGTGAACTTTGATTTTTCACTGAATGAAGGGGGTAATAGGGTTGCGTGAGATCGTCCTCGCCGGACAACAAGTGTGCTCGATCAACAGTGTTGGTCAAGTACTGGCTTGTGTCACGTTGAAAACGACTCTGTGACTCGTCGGTGTCTTCCCTCCAAGTTGGATCAGTGATGTGATTGCTTCCGCCGATTTGTCCTGCAGCTCTGGATGGCCCTTTCGATATGGTGACAGGCCTTCCTTCGCTGAAGGACAGGGCGCGGGATGCTTCTCTCAGCTGTTGTTCTTTAATCTTGTTTATGAATGCTTGTTTCAAAGCTTCTTTTTGTTGCGCATACCACACCTCCGGACTAACCATCGGTGTGGTCTGACCAACGGGTGAAGCTTGAACATTATCAGCTCCAAAATGAAATGATGGGGTCTGTCTCGTCCCGGAGGATGGAGTACGGCCCACATCTGTGCCATGAAATTGCTCCTCTGTGGTGCTGTCGGGCTGGCTGGTGTTTGCCTGAGCAATACCAGTGTCTGACATGCCCACCGGGGAGTTTATCGTTGCTGGTAGAGAATTCATAGCTGGTTTTTAGAGAAATAGAAGTTTTTTAGTTGCTGTTCTTGAAAAGTCAAAAGACGGATGGCGCCAATGAAGAAACACCAAATATAACAATCCGAGTATAACAATGCTAGTATATGAATATAGGAAAGGACGTAGTTCTCATTAATTGATAAGACAAATACAAGACACTGTTCAGGATTATTACAGTGTTTCGACTATAATCTATTTCTCACAGCTTATAGTATGAATTCTCTCTTGATGAGCCGATCCTTTCTTCTGATGACGAAGGGGGGTATTTATAGGCCCCTGAGGTGGCCTGTGATTGGCTGTGGGAGAAATGGCAGCTGTCTTGTACTATTGCGACCGTTGTCATTTCCCGCGTTGTCCTTCTGCAATTCGTCCACGTGTCCTGTCGTTGTCCTTTTTGTCCTTTCTCGTACCTCGTACTGGCAGGAGATCATGGAGCAGGGAATTCACGCCTCTGATTGGCTGTGTGTCCTGCTCTTGTCGGGTGACACCTGTCCTTTTTTGTGGCTGCGTGCGCCATCTTCTAGAACTCCACGTCACGTTGTTGCGCTGACGTGCATGTGAGTTTCATCTGTGCGCACGCGCAGGTACATATCTCTTCAGTTAGCATCATTCCCAAACTAAATCTTTCAGCTTGTAGAAAATCTTTTATGGATTTCGACAAACATATATTAACCACATGAAGGTGTTTACTATGCAAGAACCGGAGCAACATGTCTACTCGAAAAAACTGTAATTTTTTAGCCTTGATGTAGAAACTCTTAACATTACCACAACTGTACATTGTCAAATTCTTAAGTTGTGGTAAGTTAATTATAGTTCCTCCACCGAAATTGTCCCTAAAATTCGCAAATTGGAGATAAATATCTTCAAGATTGGGAAATCCATGAAACGTAATTGGTGGCTTGAAAATACAGTTACATAATGCCAACACTCTCAATTCTAGATAAGAGAATATAGACGATGGAAGGTGATAAATCTGATTAGAATTCATAATGTCGAGTACTCTGACATTGTTTCTAGATAAGATTAACATCCAGTGATCAAATTCTTGGAAGCTATCAAGAACTATCTCTTTTGGTATACAGAGAACAAATTTGAAAATGGGACCATTGTGATTGATCATTATGGCGATAAGCTCCGACTTTTGATAACTGTTGAAAGAATTGGTAATGGAATACCAATGTCTTCATAGTGGTCCATATGTACCTCCAGTTTCTTGAGAGAACACTTGTTCTTGCAACATCTTTGACCTCTAAAATTGGGTTTATCAAATCCTCACTGATTATGTCGTCATCATCAGCAGCAGCAGCAGAGGAGGTTACAAGCCTCCTCTTACGAGTCTCTGTTATTATATTCAACAAGATAGGTGAAAACCCAAAACAGGGAAATGCAAACAGAATTTTATCAAAAAGTAAACATCATTATGAAGATATTTTGCTGTCAAGTAGAAGTTACCCATGGAAACCTCGAGCTATTAAGAGGGTGTTTGGGATTAAGTTTCAAAACAACTTATTAACTTATTAGCTTTTTCAAAAAGTCAATAAGCTGTTTGTATAACTTAAAAGCACTTTCTGTTTTGACTTTTGACTTTTGGCTTTTAAGGGTGGAAAAGCTGTTTTTGAAAAGTTAGAAATCCTGGCTTTTGGCTTTTGACTTTTGGAAAAAAAATTACAAATCTACCACCCATACAACCAATATTCACAATAAGTTAAGCGAAACACTAAAAAAACAACAATTTATTGACTTTTTGACGTTTCTCAACCCAAAAGCTAATTCAAACACTTTTTTAAAACTCTTTTTCAAAAAGTCATAAACCAATAAGCACTTTTTACCAAAAGCACTTTTGCATCTCCAAACTCAATCCCAAACACCCTCTAAGTAGTTGTAGTTCTTTAGCTAGACATTGGAAGGTTGAAGACAGTAACTTTTAGGGTTTTGAAAATAAAAAGGGGGAAATGATAGAATGAACGCAAAATCTTTTGATGCAGTAAAAAATATTATGCGAAACTAAATAAAATATCTTTTTTTTTACTTCAAACTAAATAAAATTATTTTTATTTCATTACACCAAAATCAAACAAATTCATGAATAATACAATCTTCAAACCTTCAAAATACACACCGAAATGGATCACACGTAATGGGAAGATATTACACGCTGGCGTTGGAATTCTAACAAAGGACTTTAGCAATCATCCAATGCCTCGTCGAGCGATACTTGAACGAGAACAGAAGCGTCTTGTAAAGGAATTTGAAGAGGAGCAAAACAACAACTAGTAGTTTATTAGTTTTTTATGTTGTTTTAATAATATGTCTTTGTAATGTTTTTTTATTAATTAATGTTTTGTGCTTATTATTTAATTGAGTAAAGATCAAATATAAAGTGTTTTTCGGTAAAAACTGTGAGAATCAAAGGGGGTAAAAAAAAATTTATTTTAGAATTTTTTTTTTCCCATGTGCTTAAACATTCTTTCTAGATGAATAATACAAAAAAAAATTTTAAAAATATTTTTTAGTGTAATTACGTCATTAAATTATACATTAGTTTACACTAGAGTAATTATGTAATTACTCTACACCAAATTTTTTATTTTTTTTAGTTTTCAATACTATAATACATGTTAACAATATGGGAAAAAAAATTTGAAAAAAAAAATAAAAAAAAATACCCTCCTTTGATTCTCACAGTTCTTACCGAAAAAACACTTTGTACCAGATCTTTCTCCTTATTTAATTTATCTTTCAAATTTAAATATTATATCATCGGAACCTTCGTCTAAACCGGTATGCCGACAACTCGCACCGGGATCAGGGTCTAACTAGGTTCAGCGGTCAAAACCGGCTCTAGTTGCAGCCAGCTGTGCGGGTCGGGAACCATGGGTAGGGTCAACGATGCGGTCCGAGCTGAGTTTTGTTCAAGACGACGAGTCAGGTCAGGACGTTTGCGGCCACGATAGGTTGTTGGGGTTGAAGAGGTGACCCTAAATGGGCCGGCGATAATAAGGCGCGGATAGTGGGGACAAGGGTGATAAATTTCAATTTATTTGCTAACCAAGCACAACAATAATGGAATTGATATTCCAATTCTAATAATATCCTAATTTTATCAGAATATTTAAATTCTAAATCCAATTCTTTCTAATTCCTATATAAATTCTTACTAGCAGATTACCTCGGGAGGGTCCCAAGGTTGAAAAATCTAATTTGACGTGATAACCTATTCCAAATGGCTCAAGTTAACTAACCACAAAATCTCTCAATCACTGCATGTCCATAGTATTCTAATAAAAAATAACTCATATTCCCTAACCTAATAAGTAATCATCTAAACAATCACTTACTAGGTTAGAGTCCCGGGTGTACACCCGGCAGATCCACACGTAAAATAAAAAAATTCTATAAAGATTGTAGTATAAAAGTTGTTTTATATGTTAAAAGTTACATAATACAAAAGAATAAAAATGCCTTTGATTCTGATTACTTGCAGCAAAAGAAGGAAAAAAAAATTGAAGTTCTTGATTGAGAGATATGTGGATCCAAATGGGGAGAAGGCTATGTTTAAATGATCAATTTCAAGATACCTATGTTTTTTAATATTTTTGTTTTAAATTATCTTAGGTAAACTCAACCCAACTTGATTTAACATGTACTAAAAATGACTTGTTTAATCAACGTCCATTTTTTAAATATGATCCAGTTGTTAACTAAATGTACCCAACACTACAAATATACCTTTTAATGCAAAATACAATCACATTTTGTTTCTTGAAGAAAATATCTCAGTGTTACAATACGTCTTCCAGCTTATAAAATGATTACATCTACCCTCTTTAGATGATCTAATTGGCCTTTTGCACCTTGTTAGCCTTTCGGATGCAAAACTTATCCACCGCTAAAATCAACCACTCACATTGTAAAAACCTGTCGCGCCTATAACTTCAGTTGTCCATTCCTATTGATTTAAAGTACATGGAAGCAGTGCAATATATAGTTGCTTTAACAAAAGAAGAAAACATGTCAATATGCGAAAAATATTGTATAATTGAAATATTAAAAGAAGAAAAGTATTTATGTTTTTTTTTTTTGTAATGCCCTACTCTTAGATAAGAGACACAATGAATCAATATTAGAATATAAGAAGGTTCAATTGAGGCCAAAAGCAACTAACCTGCCTTAGAAAGCACATACCATACCGGCAACAACAAATTTGAGGGAAATAAGGACAACTGCAAACAAAAGATAAGGTAATTAAGAACAATAAAATGATTTTTTTGGTAACTAACTCAGACTGAACTTACTTTTGAATGTGAGAATGAAGATCTTTATCAGTAAAAGAGTAAGCATTGTTTATGATAAATTAAGAAAGTGTAATTGCTGAAAATTATATACTTCGAAATTACAAAGGATTATGCTTAATACTTAAATTTGTAATCAACTTATTTAAGAAAACAAATACAATTATTCTTTTATTTATGTTAAATTATTTTGAGATTTTTGAACTTTTGTATTATTAAACATATTTTTAAGTGATAAACCCAACATTATAGATGGGCTCAAGAATAAACTGAACAATTTCTTTGACACATTTCATCGAACATAATAATCAAGTTATCAATGAGTAAGTTAACCAGTCTAAGTACCCATTAATCACTATGTTAACATACCAATAATAAACTGAACAATTTTTTTGACGTATTTCATCGAACATCTGATGCTCTACTCATTTAAACCCGAAAAAGATTCCAAAAAAAGCAATATCATAAGATAAAAATAATGGGTCAAATTGAAATTTTAGTTGGAACTGAACTTGGGTCATGTTAGATTAGCGATATATACATGTAAAAGTTACTAAAAAACATATAAAAAAACCAAAAAAACCTAGAACAACATTAGCTGGAATATCTTTTTTTAATATCATGGAATACATGGTGTCAGCGCAAATCTAAAAAAAATCAAGGCATAGTCGGTTCAAATTAAAGTCAAGTCAGTGCAATTAGTTTCACCTCTCACCATTAAATTAGTTTGTTCTTCAGAAATTCATATTTAACCGAAAAGAAAAAGAAAACCTTATTTTGGCAAATCCGTAAGATTCAGATGTGAATTGCAAAATTAGCAGAAAACAAACAACAACCTTACCCAGTAAATCCCACAAGTAGCAAAGCTAAGAGTAGGGTCTGGGGAGGGTGGGATGTAGGCAGACCTTACCCCTATCCTTGCAGATAGAGAGGCTGCTTCCAGAGAGACCCCCGGCTCGGCAACACACAATCGACAAGCAAATGACACTAAAAAAAAACACTCTTGAATTTATAGAAACATTAAAAGCGTCACGCAGTAAAACAAAGGTATATATGCCATCACAAAACAACATAATCCATAAAACACCCACCTAACAAGTCCCCATACCTACCTCCTACAGGTGTAAGAAAAACTAAGCTCCTAGAACCACGCTATGATACAGCCTAACCCTCTCTAATAATCCTTAATTTTAATCTTGTGCCTCCACGAACTCCTATCCTCAACCATGTCCTCAGAGAGGTGCATCTCTACTAAATCATGCCTAATCTGCTCTACCCAAGTCAAATTGGGTCTTCCTCTACATCTCTTTTGTAACGCCCAGCTTTTCCCTAATATTATAATATTAATATTTTAATCATTAAACGATTTTAATTCATTAACAATAATATCCCGTTAACAAGTAATACATTTTAATTCATTACTAAATCAAATTTATTTAGTTGCACTTTTATAGTGTCGAAAATAATGATAATTTGTTACAATAATAACGTGCCAAATAACTGACACTTATTAAATTCTTATAAATCTTAAGGCGACGATGAATATATATATATATATAGTTAATATATGGTCCTACCACTCGTTTTATGTAGGATTATATAAATAAATTCAACAAAATAATTGTTTTAACGGTTAAACAAGTCAGGTAATTTAAACGAGACTCGAGTCGGTGATAAGTTCGTATACGCGGTATACTCCCACCTACCCCCAACTTAACCTTATCTTCTTTCTCCTTCAAATAATGGCAGCCAACCAAAACAAGTTCCCAAACCTACTCTCTCTCTAACCCGCCTCCCTCTCTCTCTACTCTCTCTCTAAAACGCAGGTCCCTCTCTCTCTACTCTCTCTTTAAAACGCAGGTCCCTCTCTCTCTACTCTCTCTCTAAAACGCAGGTCCCTCTCTCCAGCTCTCTCCCTCGTCTCCCTCTGTTTCCCTCCTCTCTGCAGCAGAGCCGGCATGCCACCTCCTTGGTGGCAGCGGCGGCGTGGTGGTCCAGGCACCCGCATCGAGCAGAAACAAAGGCGGCGGCGGGACTTTAAGAGGGTGTAGCGGGTGGTGGTTCAAGGGCTCAGATGGTTGTGGTTGTTGCAGAAGGAAGGCGGTGGCCCTAGGTGGTCTGGTTCAGATCTGGTTCGGCCAATGGTGGTGGTGGTAGGAGACAGCAGCTAGTGGTTGTGGGTATCGATCGGTGTGGGTTCTTGATGGCTCGATTGTGGTCCAACTATGGTTTTGGTCGCTGGTCTGGTTCGTGTCCCGGTTCAACTTGGGTCAAGTCAGGTTCGTGTTCGGTTTAGATCTCGGGTCAGCTTCGGGTCTGGTTCAGGTCTGCTTTCGGTCTGGATGTGGTCAAGGCCCGAGTCAACCGAGTCAACCAAGTCAAAGTTGGTCAACACGCGGTCAAAGCTGGTCAACTCCAATCAACGGTCAAGCCGAGTCAGATCAGTCAACTCGGTTCGAGGCGTGCACGTGTCGGTTCGCGAGTCTATCTTTGGGAAGGTATAACGCGCGCCTTATCTTGATTCGTTTATTTCGCGCTACATTGTATTTACTTATATAAATATAATTGTATTCTAAATATAAAACGTTAACGGTGTATACGCGCGTAACGAACCGAACGTACTCGTAATAAAACGCCTAGAATAGTAATGAGACATTTGACAAAGGAATGGTTAATCTATGTTATGTTTAAGAGCATACGCATTCCCATATTTCTTTTACAAATACAAACATATTATCTAGTCGTTTATTCAAGTCCAACAATAGTCGATTTATTATCTTGTCGCCAAATGGTTGTTACTAGAACGATCAAAGGTTGAGGTATACATAAGCGTTACTTGTCAAGCATATAATTTTTGTTACATTATAGTTTTAACGAGTTAATCAATTGTCGTGTCTAAAAGCTTAGTCAAATTACGTGATGTTTAGTTTAGACAATTGATGTTTTGGGATAAAATAGACGACTTGCGTCGTCTGGTTTCTTACAAAAACAGGGGAAACTCTGCCCAAATTCTTACAAAATATAACTATAAATTTTGTACAAAAGAAGCTATGTTTTACAAATAAACACTATTCAAACTTTACTTCGTCATGATATAAAAGCGTACATAAATAAATATAATACATATATTGTTCGGTCTTCTAACAAACTAAAACGCGAATCAAGTTACACATAATATTTTTTTTTTCTATCTTAAATATTCTTTTCTAGCTAGTTTTGAATCTGTATATTATAAAAAGTATACATATACATCATATATAACTATACACATGAGCAAGCTTCGTGAGACTAAACCAAGTACTATCAGTTCGTTAAGTCATACACACATTAAGACACGTATTGTTTACAATGCGAGTCTAGGTAGTTGAATAAACTATCTTTACAACCAAGACTCGAAACAAGCTTATTTGTATTAGAATTTAAGGCATCATTTATTTGTATTAGGATACAAGGGTTCAATTAATCCAAGTTCAGACTTGTTGCTACTTGCTAGTATTTACATGGTGAATTTCAGGTGAGTTTTACATAGCCCATTTTCTATTTATCACCGTTTTTGGGGTGAAACATGTTACAACATTCTATATGCAATTCAATCATCAAAGTGTCTATGTGTTTTTCTATGTTGCATTATGTCTTGAACATGACTAGGGTAAGCACAATTCTAGCATAATCATTAACATTGATCAGCCGACGGTATACATTGATAGATCTATTGGACTGACAATCCCACCCGGATACGTGCCTCCTATAAAGGTAGCGTGGGTCTTTGTTATCGCATAACATATTCGAGTGAACCATGAGCGTATGGGATGTACCACATTATAACAGTCACAAGGGTTGATTATGCACTCGATTTACTTCTAGTATGTTTTCACATATGGACTAGATTTGCCATGACACTTGAATTGTACAACATTTTTATTCGATTATCAAAACCTATGTAATTCTCACCAACTTTTGTTGACCCAAAATATTTTCAAACTTAACATGTTTCAGGTTATAGCTTGCTCGAAGATTAGAGTTAATGCTTGAAGATGTGTATTCAGTATTATTCATTTTGATGTACAAATTATTGTAGAACAATTGTATGTAATGTAATTAAATCAATTATTGAAATTTATTATTTACCATGAGCTACTGAACAATCATCAATACGTGACATCCCGATGTTTCCGCCATCGGTTGGGATGTTAAATCTTTCCCTCTATAGTGAGGGTTTCCACTACTCTAACTGGGGCTGTCATTTGCCTCCTCTTCACATGCCCATACCATCTTAATCTCGCCTCCTTTATCTTTTCTGATATATTAGCTACCCCTAACCTTCCCCTGATAACCTCATTTCTTATTCGGTCTACCCTAGTGTGCCCGCATATCCACCTTAGCATTCTCATTTATGCTACCCCCATCTTGCGAGCTTGTGTCTTTTTGATGGCCCAACAATCTGTCCCATATAACATAGCATAAACTTCAGTTTGTCTTCTCATGCTAATACTCTAGTCTTCATTCATCATTATTTCCTGTTGAGTTGTAAAAATGGGGGGGGGGGTCAACTAGAAGTTGGTGAGAATACATAAGCCATGTCAAGCAAATAAGTTTAAGAATAAAAGTTTAGCAATTCATATGTCTATCGTAAGTTTAAGTCTACATGAATAAACATGAAATGTTGAATCGACATAATCAAACCTCCGACTAGTTTAGGTCCATCCCGTCATCCACGGTTCACCTTAATAATATGTTGGAACGATAACAATCACCCGCGCTCCCCATAAAAGATGGTCAACGAATCTAGGTGGGATTGCCAATCCAATAGATCTATTATTGAGTATCGCCGGCTTGGCCATAGCTAATGATTATGTATTGTTGAAACTTGTTGAAACTGTTGTTGTTGTCTAAATCATGAGGCATTAAAGTTTACAACTAGACATGAATGTAGAATTGCTTAAGTATAATGTTGTAAGTATAAAGAATTGCATAAACATGGTTACGTAAACTCACCTTAACAAAGTATTAGGTCTTGAGAAAAGTATAAGTGTAGCCCCAAAGATGCCAAGTATTACCCTATGTATAAGGTAACAAATAAGTCTAAGTCTATCTAGTCTACAAGTATTTTCTAGGGTTTCGAATTGGGGATAAACAATCGTTGGATTAATAAATAAAAGGTTTAATAAATAAGAGAAATTTGATAAATAATTAAACAAAAGTCTTTTCTGTAAATTTTAAATTAAAGATGGTCACAATATAATGTTTTAAGTATGAAAATAATTTTTATAAAATTATTTTCTTAAAAATAGAATATTAAATCTATTTATTACAAATTGTCAAAATATAACTTTAATATTTAAAAATATTAAAATTAAATAATTTTTAAATTAAAAATTGTATTTCTGTTCTAAATAAATATAAATAATTTATATAAAATTTTGGTGCAAAAATATTGAAAAATGAATTTATTATGATTTATTTATGATTAAAACTAACAAAAATTGATTAAAAATATTAAAGAAATGATTTTTCAGAAATAAAAATCATTTCAGAAAAGTTTAATGTGATATAAACTCAGAATAATTTTTGTGGAAATTTATATAATTGTTTTGATATTTTTATAGAATTTTATAAATAAAATAGAATAAACTTGAAGTATTTATTATATATATTAAATAAATAATTTTTGAAAAACTAAAAATTGTATGTTAAACTCTACTACTAGAATAACATAAAATAATTTTTGTAGAATTTATAAAGTAGTTTTAGTATTTTAAAACTAATTTTAAAAAATACAAAAGAATATATATAAGCTTAAATGGTATACAAAAAAATGGTTGATAATGCTGGGAATCGAACCGGGGCCTTGGCCGGTTCGTGTTTTTAAATCATAAGCCCAGACCAACTGGTCTGGACCCTGAGAACGAATAATCTTTGTTTAAATTAATTATATAGTATAATGAAATCTGATTTATAATCTTTTTAAAAGAAAATGATAAAAATCGTTTATAGTGGGACTCGAACCCGCGTGCTCAGATTAACAAACATCAGACACAACCACTTGATCTAGATCAGTAGTTGTGTTTGACTCCTGTCTGTTTAAAATATATAATCACGTTCAGAAAGGGGTTCTTCCCCAAATCAAACCCAATCGAGCCCTAGCTTTACAATAATTCAAATTACACAACAATAACCCAATTGAACATAGGGTTATTGTTGTGTATAGGCCGAAGATCAAAACCCACAAGAAAAAGATAACTTACAAACACGAATCGTGTATAAATCGTTGGTCAACAGAAGAGTCAAAAACTCGATCAAGAAGCTTAGAAAGAATGATTTAAAATAGAAATTGGAGGTTTAGAGAGGGATATCGGCGATTGTGGAGTGATTTGGAGGATTCAATTTATAGGGAGAGGGTTCGGGTGAACGATTTGGTAAGTTTGACTCGTTTAATGGTGATGACGCGTTGATTGGCACGATTTGGGAATAATTAGACGATAATTGATCGTGTAAATGACGCGTCCCAGTCAACCATCATCAATTCATACCATATCCAGATCAAAGACGCGTCTGATTGTTTTAATTATGGTACTTCGTTCATCACAGTTGACTTTCTAAGTCAACTGTGGGTACACCATCACATAATATAATTAAGTTGTGTTGAAGTTTAACCAAGATGTTGTGTAGACTAGCTGGTTATGTTGTCTGTGTCGTTGACCCGGCTGAGGGCTCGGGTTCGAATCCCGGCCCCAGCCTATATTTTTTGATAAATATTTCTTATATATATGTATACTATATATATAACATAGTATTAGGGGTCCAAATGCGTCACAAATGGTTATTAAAAAAGCGATAAATGATGAAACTTGACGTTTTATTCAAAATAATCGTAACGTACAAGTATTAAATGCGTAATGTTACAACTGGCGGCCCTCCACCTACACCAACCAGCTTGTATGCGATGGGTGACATCACTATCTAGCTCCCCATCCATCTGAACAAATGATCCTAAGTACTTGAACTTAGTTACCTATGGGACAACTTGACCTTCAATCGAAACTTGAGTATTTTCATCGTGACTTGTACTACTGAAACCACAATACATGTATTCAGTTTTAGAACGGCTTATCCTTAAACCCTTGCCCTCTAAAGATACACGCCAACTCTCCAGCTTCTCATATAGACTATGTTTGGACTCTGGAACTAACACAATATCATCTGCAAAAAGCATGCACCACGACACTGAGTCCTGAATCGACTTGGACAACTCATCCAAGACAACTGCAAAAAGGAATGGACTCAACGCAGATCCTTGGTGGAGTCCTACCTCCATAGGTGTAACGCCCCGCTATTTTAGAAGTTTATAAACAAATATTATATTCGCGTAACCGTTTAAATTCGTTAACGATAAAATTTAGTTAACAAGAAATACGTTTTAGTACTTAATAAATTAAATTATTCAAATACGCCATATAGTGACGCGGTTTGAATACACCGCGTATTAAACGAATGGTCGATTCTAAATCTAAAGAATTTAAATATAATATACATCCCAAATAATCGTTTTGGATCGAGTTATATAAATAGGTTACATAAAATAATTGTTCTATCGATTAAACGAGTTAAATTCATAAACGAGACCCGAATCGGTAACTAGTTCGTTTAAGCATTAACTTCCCACCTAACCCACCTACCAAACCCTAACTATATATTATCTTTTCCTCCTCCTTCCATCATCTTTCTCACCATAACCCTAGCCACCAACCCATTTAACCCTTTCCTTCCCCTCTCTAGAAACCAGTGGCCGCAGCCACAAGAACCACCAGCAACCACCACTCGGGCCACCATACCCCTCTGCCAAACTCCCTCCTCTCCCTCTAACTGGTCGACATCTCCTGCTCTCCTCTTCCCCACGCATCGACCACCTCAAACACCACTTACCCCACCTCTCTGGTCACTAACAACGCGCGAACAATATGAGAAAGACTTGTATTACGAAAAGTATAATAGAATGATCATACTTAGAAACATAATACACAAATTAAAAGAACAAAAAGTAAAGTAAAACAAAACAAAGCAAAACAAGAAAAATAGAAAAGCACTTGTTCTACCAGGCAGAGGCAGAGGCAAAAGAAAACAAAAAACACACATGGGCAAAGGCGTTTTTTTTTTTTTACCTTTTACTCTTTGTTTTCTTAAGATATTAACATCCATTTTCCCCTTTCTCTCTGCCTCTATAACCATGAAAAAAGGGTTTCAGTTTCTATCAAAATTCAAAAATGAAGGAGATGATGAGGCCGATGATTAAAAGGATTATATTTCACTGTCTTCATGTTCCTCTGTTCATTTACCAGTATCTTTCTCTCTCATTGCAGCCGTCGGCCACCCCTACCACCCATATTATTTGCCCCAAGACCTTCAAATCGTTTCTTGAGCTTCCTGGAGCGGAAGCCCTTTCAATATACGCCCGATTACCGTTGTTCCCTTTTCCGGCAAATAAGCACGCCGTCGTCTGTCGGCCTGACAGAACCATCGCTGATGCATGATCGAACAGTCGTTCACCACCATGCGGTTCACCATGGTCTAAGCCTTGGTTTGGTATCATTCATGCGCCGGAGTACTCACCGGATTCCTTTCGTCCTCTTGTCGGTGACGTTTCTATGGTGTTAGTGATACATCGATGTGTGTGAGAATTGTTAATAAGTGTCTTAAAGCAAGAGGTAACAACTAATGTGGTCAAAACTAAAAAAACAAAAACTATACTGGCTCAAAGGTGTGTTTGTAAATGATATATATAATAATTAGTAGCTTCAACATTTTATTGTTCAAGCGTAATACATATTGCTAAACAATGAAATGCTTAAAAATAATAAATGACAAATAAAATAAAATAGTTAAATCAAAAGTTATATAATCTACACCAACACCTGAACTATAAACAAACATAATATACACTAAATCAACATTTCTAATCTACTTAGGTGCCAACATAATTCATTGATTCTCGTTGATTATTTTTGCAAGTTCGTCATGACAATCAAGGTGAGTTCATACTTGTCCCCCTTTTATTCTTTATTCTTTGGGGCTCAACATGTATCACTATCTAAACTTAAACGATTTCATACTCTTAAAACTATTATGCTCAATCTAAATGCTCATATACTATGCCATGCTAGAATTCAAAGTCTTACATACAAATGTACGATTAGTTAACAACCCACCTTACATGTATAGGGCTATAGGTTGACACGCCGCCCCCTTTATGGGTCATGATAAGATGAAGTCTTTTGTGTTATCGAGTGTTGTTGCCGTTTGTATGGTTCTACGTGCATATGCCTATAACATGATGATTTGAGTAAGACCTTCTTATACTATGTACGTAGGTCAAAACTAGTATGCTCACCAATACTTTATGTGTTGACGGATATTTTATACATGTTGCAGGAAAAGTTTGATGAGACGATACAAGAAACATCACTTAGGATTTGGCCTTAGAAACAAACGAAAACAATCTTTATTGTACTCATGGTTCAAGTTGATGTATTTTTCTCATGAACAAATTGTATACTTGTTGAATGTTAGATACGAATGAAATCTATTTTAATGTATTGTCACAATTTAGCATTATGAAGTCTTTGAACAATCTATCACAAGTCTCACCTCGATGTTTCCGCCATCGGTCGGGGTGTTACAACAAGGAAGGAATCGGAATCTCCTACAGGCGCGCGAACACTAGTTTCCGTCCTACTGTACATATCCTTAATTAAGTCTATATACCTCTCAGGGACCCCTCTACTCTCTATACTATCCCAAATCAGTTTACGTGGCACACTGTCATATGCCTTTTCAAGATCTATAAAGGCCATATGAAGATCCCGCTGTTTCTCCCTATACTTTTCCATCAACCTCTTTAGAATGTGTATTGCCTCCGTAGTTGACCGTCCTGGCATGAAACCAAATTGGATTACCATAACCCGAGTTTCTCTTCGAATTCTAGCCGCAATAATCCTTTCCCATAGTTTCATAGTATGACTTAACAACTTAATACCTCTATAGTTCCCACAACACTGAACATCGCCTTTGTTCTTATACAGAGGCACTATGACACTACTCCTCCACTACTCAGGCATTTGTTTAGATTTGAAAATACAGTTGAACAAAGTAGTTAACCATTGGACTCCTTCCTCTCCAAGACACTTCCACACCTCAATCGGTATGTTGTCTGGGCCAACTGCCTTAGCCCTTCCCATCTTCCTGAGGTCGGATATTCCTTTCTCCTACCACCAACTTCTCTCTTAGACGTATATCAGCCACCAACAAATGATGTTGAGTCACCGCTGTCTCCCCGGGTATAACCTTACAGTCCTTCCACCAACGTCGATCTTCACGCCTAATCAAGTGATACTCGATTTGCGTACTCCGCCCCCACTACTAAACGTAACTAAATGTGATTCCCTCTTCCTAAAAAATGAGTTTATAATACCCAACTCGTGAGCCACCGCAAACTCTAGAAGATCCCTACCAGGTTCGTTCCTAACACCAAAACCAAAGCCCCCATGCACCAAGTGAAATCCATCGCTATCCTCGGCAATGTGACCATTAAAATCCCCTCCTATCAATATTCTCTCCTGTCTAGGTATGGCCCTCACTACTACATCCAAGCAATCCCAAAACTCTCTCTTCTCCTGATCTCCTAGACCCACTTGTGGTGCATAAGCACACACCACCGACACTACATCCTCGCCTACTACTAATCTTAACACCATAATTCTATCGTTATGTCTTGTCACCTCAACCACATTCTTGTGCATTTCTAAAGCCACTAGAAAACCTACCCCATTATTTCTACCATTCGCCCCTGAATCGGATTATAAACACATCGAACAATCAAATTAAAAAATATATATGTTTAATATTTTGGGATTTTCTTTTGAGAAGAGAGAAACAGAGAGTGAGAAACATTACCTCACATTTAACAAAAACCAAGAGCTCCGGTGGAAGAAAAATGCACCGATTGTTGATTTTATTGATGAAGGATCCTAAAAAAACAAAGTGAACATGTACCTAAGCAATTACAACATTACATTTGACATTGTTGTGCCCAAAAACAATAACATTTGTCTCATTTCCATTTTCATATTCAGCAGAGTATATACAATGCAGTAGAAAAAGTTTTTCGAGCAGTCTTAAAAAAAAGCAAATATTAAACACGCTGACTTAAAAATAAACATGATAAAAAGAAGTAATAAAAGAAACATGAATTATTATAAACCCGACTCCTTTATAATTTTTGAAAAAATTATGCATGGCGCCTAAGTTTCTTGGTCAACCAATAATAAATGCATTCAAGGATATTTACTACCTTTCAAAATATGTGGCACAAACTTAAGAAACCAATAATCCAAAATTAAAAGCTCCATAATTATTTCAGATCCATAATTATCGAGCAGTCTTAAAAAAAGAAAATATTAAACATGCTGACTTAAAAATAAACATGACAAAAACAAGTAATAAAAGAAAGATGAATTATTATAAACTCTACTCCTTTATAATTTTTGAAAAAAAAATATGCTTGGCGCTTATGTTTCTTGGTCAACCAATAATTAATGCATTCAATAATACTTACTACATTTCCAAATATGTGGAACAAACTTAGGAAACAAATAATCAAGAATTAAAAGCTCCATAATTATTTTAGATCCATAATTATCGAGCAGTTTTTAAAAAATTGCAAATATTAAACACGTTGACTTAAAAATAAACATGACAAAAAGAAATAATAAAAGAAATATGAATTATTATAAACCCGACTCCTTTATAATTTTTTGAAAAAATTATGCTTGGCGTTAAAGTTTCTTGGTCAACCAATAGTTAATGCATTCAATGTAATCAACCCAACTTTAATGCTCAATATTATTTCCAAGATTGTAGCCTCAAAATTAGGAAAACTATTCAATATTCTAATCAATTTGAATTTCAAAAAAAAGATCTGATTTCCAGATCTTAATTCCGAATCCATTTCCATGATCCATACTCACAAACATTCCCAAAAAATTATGAAGGACCAAGAATTAGTGATTCTCAAGAACATCTAAAGAACACTATTATAAAACATACGAAAATGCAACAAAGATATACACAACTATATATTTTCCTATCTACACTATATAATAAAAGAAAACACATGAGAGACACATGGCACTCCCTCATGAATTCTCTCATTTTATTATCTATACAACTAATATATGAAACTCAATCTGGACACTTGTCAATCCCACATTGAGCTTCCAATTACATAGCCAATCAACTTATGCCAAGTGTCCCATTGTGAGAATTTATAAAATTTTCGTTTTTTTAAATCAAAAATCATTTATTAGTTGGTCAAAATCGGTCATTAATATTAATTTTCCCAATAATAAGTTTCATATTTGTTAATTAAAACCAATCTTTCTAATAACTTTCTCTCTCTAAACCCTTCTCTGCAGCAATCTTCTCCATTACAAGAGCAACAATAATCCCCTCCCCCCCAATCGTCCTGAATGGTTGCAGCAGTAAGACCTATAATCGGTAAAATCGGTGAAGGAAAAGTTCACGCTGACCACAAACACCTAAACCGACTTCAATCATCATCATCATGATCCCTTTTGTATTTGATAAATATAACCAGGAGCAAGAGAGGTGCTGCTTAAGAGGTAGAAAACGATGACACATGACCGGAGCAAGAGAGGTGTTGCTTAAGAGGTAGCGAACGGAGCTGATAAGGTAGTCTCTGATCTAACCGGGGGCGTATATATGGACTTGAACAGCAGAGGTAGATGCAAATTAATATGCATTATAATTATTAATGTTATTTCTTTTTTGCTTATGACTAATGGGTAAAATTAGTGCAGGTATGGTCAGCTTCAAATATGTTTGCTTTATTATAATTATTAATGTTATTTCTTTTTTGCTTATGACTAATGGGTAAAATTAGTGCAGGTGTGGTCTGCTCCAATTATTAACTCTACCGCAACATTCTCTGTGCATGTTCAATTAAACTTGGTTTTTTTTTTTTTTTTTTTTTTATCGATGCACCCGGTGTTGGTTTTGTGCCTCATGTAATCACAATTAAAATAGGAGAGGTATTTCTCTTAACTTTCACATATAATCTAGAATATTGATAAAGTATTTTGTATAGATTTTGATAGTTCCACTATTGATTTCTATTTTGGGTTCATCTAAATTTACTTATCTAGGCCATATGTTTTTCCTCATTTGCTCTTCAGAGAGTTACTTCTATGTCTTATGAACATTATCTTATTGATTGCTATACTTTTTTAAATAAATGATGCAGATCCATATGTGGCACGGTTAAGGTAACAATGTTTTCCCCTCTTTGTTGGTATGCCTACATAGTTATTTCACTCATTGGTTCATTGGTATGTTTAAGTTATTTACTATTTTCGTTTGTTTTTACTAATATTAGATTTTTCAACATCGGTCAAATATTAAGCACTTTCCATGTAATTTATAAAATTTTTACATTTATTGTGGAAGGCGTTCTTAAGGATCATTAGAAACATTTTGTGATTGACTGGAACATTGTTGTTTTGAGCGTCTCAAATCTCGAGTCAAGATGATGCCGAGTTTGAGGAAACTGAGCTTATGTATTTGATATTGTCACTGGCGTATGGGATAGCAAGGTGTGCTTACTTTTTTTTTCCTATTTTAATTTTGTGTTTTAGTTGGGCAGGCTATGTGTTAACAATTATAAAGTATAACTCTGTGGTTTTGCAGCCAAAATTGTTTTATGAAAAGATACCAATATTTATATCGAGTAGTTGATGATGTAAATGATTGAATACCATCAAAGCTTACTGTTCGACAAGCATTATGACCCAAGGCATTTTGGTAATACTCTTCTTTTTTGTCCATTTTTTAAATATATACCTATGAAAAATAAGTTCTTATATGCTGCTATCAGTAGATTAGTTCTTTAATTTGACATTGGTTTATAGTTTAAAAGTTTGATGAAATATCAAACCATGTGGTGGTTGTAATCGTGACAATGGTTACAGTATGTATCTGGGATGCATGGGTACCTCCTAAAATCCAGAGTGCTTTCATTGTCATGTCATGCGAATGGTCACCGGATCACTGAACTTTGAGGTAAATATCCTAAATGTGAAGTTTGCTTTCAGGTAATCCGTGCTTCAAAATAGTTTGCATAACTGAGTTTATTTTTCTGTGTTTTGTAATAATTCACGATATAAGCCAGTTTATATTTGGAATACGAAATTGAAGAAGAATCTTCAGTTGGCTGGATATGAATCAGTAAGTTCATATGATTTTCATTCATTTTTTATGTTTTTTAAGGTTTGTAGGTTTGTTCATTAGTAAGCTACAATATCAGTTTTGTTTGCTTTTTTTAAGCTAGAATCTGGATTGGTAAATTGAATAATTGATGAAGATTCGTATGGTGAGATGGTTCACCTCACGGTAATAGTTTCTAATCTTTTTTATTTAGTTGTTACTATTATTATCTAGAATTCAAAATTCAAAATATTTAAATTCGAATTATACAAAATTTCAAATTTTGAGTTTTGGTTAATAATGGTAAGAAATTACACACACTAATTATTCTTTTAATTACACATTTAATAAGATTCAAAGTCTTTACATAAGTAGTGTCAACTCTCCAATTAATTCATTAATTGATCATATTAGTTGTGCTATATTATTCATATTGGTAATCAATTAAATATCGAATTTTGAATTTCAAAATTTCAAATTAAAGTTCGAAATGTTTAAATTCTAATTTGACAAATTTTAAAATTTTAAAATTTTGAATTTTGGTTAATAATTACACTAACTAAAAATCCTTTTATTTACACACTTAAGGCCTTAGGGTATACTTTAACCATTCTTAACTCCACCTAGATGCCACATCAACCATTTTTTCTCATTTGACTCCACTTCACCCTAAGGAAATAGCTTAATCTCATTAACTTCACCTAATCATATATTTTTAGTGGTTTTTTATTTATAAAAGGAAAAAAAATTAATGTAAACTTTTAACACCATGTTAACATGTTAACACATAACCTCTTTAACACCCTTTAACACAAGGAGGGAGTGGTGTACAATGCAAGTTAACATGACATGACACCTTTAACACCACATATGTTAGAGTATACCCCATGGCCTAATATGATTCAAAGTCCCTACATAAGTTGTGTCAACTTTTATTAATACATTAATTGATCATATTAATTGCCCTGTATTATCCTAAAATTATTTTAGCTTATATTGGTAATCAATTAAATAACGAATTATCAATTTCAAATTTCAAATTAAAATTTGAAATATTTAAATACGAATTAGACAAAATTTCAAATTTTGTTTAATAATGGTAACAAATTACACATACTAATTATGCTTTTAATTGCACATTTTGAATGACTTAATCTTTTAAAAAATTAAATTTTTGAATTAAAGTTAATAATGGTAACCATTACAACTATTTATTATCTTTAAATTATGATTTCCTAATATATTTAAAATATAACAATTAATAATTTTGGTTGTAACTTTCTCAAATTAATTACAAGTAAAAACTAAAATTTAAATAGTAGAATTTGAAATTATAGATTTCTGTTAATACTTAATAAACAGGGTAAACCACAAAGAAAGACAACAAATGTTGTGTACAAAAAGATTTTCTTAAATCTATGACTTAATTTTGTAATTCGTTTCCTTTTTCGGCATAGTAATCAAATTCTTTTAATACTTAATTACTTTTGCCAAATCATCTCTTCAAATCTAATCTATGATAATATATTCCTCATTCATATATTTCATAATAAATTTATAATTTGTTAATTTGTTTTATACTTATACATCTAAATAATAACCTCACCAATATGTTTACCTATGTATGCATTCTAATGTTCCCATTATAAATTCAGCTTCGTATTCTTTGAGACACATTCCACATTTCTTACACTAAATATTATTAGATTTCAGCCTCGGGACTCTCTCGTATCTTTTAGATTTCATATCAGGTGGAAACATTGGTATCAAAACTCTTATTACTAGAATAAATATTAAACCATCTGATATCAAGATTCCAGTAAATTTCCAAAGGCGTCAATTTCCAATAAGTGTATGTTTCGCAATGACCATCAATAAAAGGCAAGGACAGTCTTTATCTAAGGTTGGATTGTATTTAAGAGAACCTGTTTTCTCACATGGCCAACTTTATGTTGCATTTTCAAGAGTTAAAAGCATGACAGGAGTGAAATTACTTATACTTGATGGTGATGTGAATGTGAAAACTAAAACCAGAAATGTGGTGTATAAAGAAATATTTAGTGATATTTGAATAAAATTTGTATTCGTTATGTTATACTTTAATACAATATTTCTGCTGTATTTTTCTTATACGTTATAATTCCCTAAATAGATTTACGTTGGTGAACCGCGTGTACACGCGGGCTAAAATCTAGTTTAATTAATACAATAAACTCAAATTTAATTATAATAATTGATTAATAATTATAGTTGTAACTCATCTACATCTACATCTACATCTCTACATCTATATAATAAAAGAAAACACATGAGGGACACATGGCACTCTCTCATGAATTCTCTCATTTTATTATTTAATTAATACAATAAATTCAAATTTGACTATAATAATTGATTAAAAATCATAGTTGTAACTTATATATCATTAATAAAAGAAACACATGGGGGACACATGACACTCCCTGTCACACCCTCAAATTCCACGTGCGGGGTTTTACCGCGAGGCGCGTGACAAACCAGGATCTAAGTCAACAGTCACAATAAACGACACTATATGATACGAAAATCAAATAAACAACCATTATGTTTTCATAAATCCATTCGCTGCGGAAGCGTAACTTTATTACAACCCAAAATGCAAAAGTACGTAAGTCTGAAAAAGATAAGACAATGCATATGAATCCTAGACGCCGTGTGACTCCGTGCGCCTATGATAAGCTGCTACCTCAACGACCTGAGACAAACATGCTAAAAACGTCAGCAAATAATGCCGGTGAGTTCACAGGTTTTATATTAAATGTTTTAAGTAATGAAAGCCATCATGTTACCACTATGTCAGAGATGATAGCGTTAGCTAGACGCATGAGTTATACTACCACGACCGGAAACCATTACAGACAACGAAATATGATTTTTGCCCGAAATGACTTAGCTTATGACCGAGACAATATGCACCCGCCCGGCTCCCAGCCGACGGGTGGGGTCTGTCAATCCCAATAGATCTATCCACATTTCCCCCGTTATGCTATCTAGCATATTCATGGTTTCCCCGGGACTTTACGTATCGTATAGTATGTAAATGAATCAACACTAGTATAACATGATAATTTATGTAATAAGTATAAGCATGTGTCTCCCCCAAAATGTAAAGCGTAAGGTGGGGCCGTGAAACTCACCTGATGCTGCTTTTCGCACTAAGACAAGTAAACCTGCTCAATGGACGGCCCCTAATACCGGTGACCTATCATGACGAGCATATAAGGTGTTAGACTAACAACCCGTAGGTTGATTAGTCCCTAGTAGTCCAGACCATAACCGTGTATATATGAAATGTTGTTTCAAACGTTTAACCGATCGCACCAGACAAGGCCCGACATCCCATTGGTGACCCGACATCTCACGTGTTAGCCGAAAGCAAGATATCATACAATATATGCAACTAAACACTTAATGCGCGCAAGAGTTCACCTAATCTAGCATAACAGTTAATTAACGCATAACACAGTCCTAACATGTGTTACCAAGTCATTAGACATGTCCTGGGGTTCCTAACATGTTTCTAGGTGTCGATCCGTGTTTCGGGATGTTAAAATATACATACAGCAGCATTACACGCGATTAGGAAATCAAACTAGCATTTAGGATTGTAATCACTAGTAGAAGTGGCATTTAGGATTGTATTTGCTAGTAGTTGAGGTGAATACGGCTCTAAATGCTTATGTTTAGGCGATTAGGGCTGTAAATGCTTAAGCTTCAGGCGATTAGGAGTCCTATTCGCATGAAGCTTCATGCGAGTAGGATCCTACTCGCCTCTGCATGTCTGTAACGCATTTTCGCGCGTCGAACTCTCCAAATCAGATCCGAAACATGTAAAAACACCCAATAATCATCCTAACACATTAACAAACATATTTCAAGCAAAACCCCTAAGTTTTCATCGTTCTAACAGTTCCGAATGCGAGTGTTTTCCCAAAATAGTAACTTAGCATGTAAACATCACATCAACATGCAAGAACTTGCCCTAAATAGCAATTATTCAGATTAAATCACATAACCACGTTGTCCGATAGCATCCTACTATTCTAGCATCATCCTAGAGCAAACCCTAACATCAAACAATCAACAACACACCTCATATCATCCTTAACCATCCACAATCCTTCCAATGGGTCAAAACATCAAGTATCAACAATACACAACCAAAACCATTCAAACTCCTAGGACATCATCATACTAACTTGTAACAGCCATAAACATCATAATAACATAAAAACAACCATGATTCAATCCTAAAAATTCTATCTTTAATCACATATAACACATATAACACATGTAAAGGTGTGGGTTTGTTTAAAAACGGTTTTAAATGGATTTTCAAAGACAAAAACATTTATAAGTCAGGTCTGGACTTTTAGGGAGTAAAACATAATCATTTAAAGGTTTGGGTTTGAAGAACACACCTTGTATTTAAGAGGAGATGATGGAATAAGCTTGGAAATGGTTGTTTTGATGTAAAAATAGGTTCCAGAGGGTGTTTGTGGGTTGAGATAGGTTATGGGATGGCTAGGGTAGTATAAATGATGTATTAGAGGTCAAGGGTGGTATTTATAGGCGTTTTTGATCGTTCAGAGCATTTCAGGCGAGTACGCAGCAGTAGAGGCGAGTAGGGCTGCTACTCGCATGAAGCATCATGCGATTAGCCCCCTATTCGCCCCCCAAGTACCCCCTACTCGCCTATAAGACTGGCGATTAGGCTATCACACATTAGCCTAATCGCCTATAGTCTATGTGTTCGTGTTTTTGGCGCGTTAAACCCTATTTTAACATATGTAATCACGTTTTCACATACCGACAAGCCACATAATGATTACCAACATATAATGCATGATAACTAACACGTTCCCACCCGATCACCAATTCCCGGGACCCGAGACTTGCGTACGTGCGTTAAATCCGATGATTCCACGAATCACCGATCCTTGTACACATGGTTATGGACCGACACCCAATGGTCCTTCGGACCATTGTAACGACTCCCGATGATTCCCGAATCATCGGTACGACTCAACTGACCCGGTCAAGTATTATATTAAGTAGTTGTTTTCAATGTTTTCGTTGAGATAGACTCGTATGTATGTAAAGTATAAAAAGTATTAACCTGAATATGCCGGGTGTCACACTCCCTCATTAATTCTCTCATTTTATTATTTAATACAATAAATTCAAATTTAAATATAATAATTGATTTGCAAAAGCATATTATAAATTTATTAAATTGAATTTTATTAATTACATTAATAATCATAGTTGTAACTGAAATCATTACACGTGATTATTTTTACAATATTTGATCTGTTATTCTAAGTTTAAAATTAATTTTGTTACAATATTTGACAAATGATTATTAAGTTTTTTTTTATTTTGGTCATTGTTTTAGAACTTAAACTATGCTCAACAAATACATATTAATTTTAATACTTAAAATTTAAAAGTCAAATAAACAAATTAAGAATAACACAATGCAATTAGTCAAGTTTTTTCGTGAGACTTTCATGTTGTTCAAAACAAATAAATAAAATAAATCAATCAACATTAATCGATTTCTATCTATAATAATAAAAGACAACACATGGAGTACATAGAACTCCATCACAAAGCCTCCCATTTTATTATTTTAAACAATACATTTATTTTAATTTGTTTCTTTATTTAATAATTATTACTTATTCAGTTTTTATTTGTTACAACTATAGTTATTAGTATAATTACTGGAATTCAGTTTAATATATATATTCTATGTTTTTTAAATCAATTAATATAATACAAAATTAGAAATAAATTTTTAGACATAATTTGAAAATGCTTATGAACTAACAAAAGTAATCTTTATTAAAAATTCCAAATGAACAATACTCGATTCGGATGGTTTAACGGATGAGGAGATGCTTTTAAATTAATTTCATTTTTTATATCATAGCCTAAACAGATTTACCTTTATTACTTTTTTGATTTTTTTTGTTTTGTTGTACCTACAGTCTTATAAGGTAATAGCCACGGTATGAAAGATACATTTTGGAATGTTTGAAAAAAGTTTTATGTGAATAAAAATGTTTTTTTTTACAATAAATCATTTAGGGATTGATGAATAGTTACTATTTTTTCGGTTGTAAAGGCGACTTTTTTATTTTAAATAAAATATTAATCTATTTTTTCTTAATTATATTTATAATATATATAATTTAAATTATTCAACCCATGTATCACACGGGTACATAACCTAGTAATATTTTAAACCAGAAAGTAAATCCGATTCAATATATGTCTAAAAAACCGCAATGACAATAATAAAATTAACATAACAAAATTGAATTCTAATACTCATCATCTACGCAATCCTTATTATCCCTTTATCACAAATCCGATTGAATATGTGTTTATCATAAATCCGTTGATCACAAATCTGTTTCATTAGAACATGTGATAAACACCAGAATGATTTCAAATGGTAATTAAATTAGGAAATATTAAAAAGAATAAAAAAATAACAATAGGAATCGATAGTATCTTTGTTATCCCTTCAACACAAATCCGACTGAATATGTGTTTATCACAAATCCATTTATCACAAATTCGTTTCATTAGAACATGTGTTTAACCAGAATGATTTCAAATGGTAATTAGATTAGGATATATTAAAAAGAATAAAAATAATAATAATATGAATCGATAGTATCTTTGTTATCCCTTTATCACAAATCCGATTGAATATATGTTTATCACAAATCCGTTTATCACAAAATTGTTTCATTAGAACATGTATTTAACCAAAATGATTTCAAATGGTAATTAGATTAAAAATGTTAAGAGTAAAAAAAAGTCAAAATAATAATAGGAATCAACATTAGAAGAGTAGGATCGATGATGTCACACCCTCAAATTTCCACCTGCGGAGTTCTACCGCGAGGCGTGTGACACACCAGGATCCAAGTCAACGGTCATAATAAACGACGTCTAAATGTAAAAACATACGTAAATAAAAACCATGCATAAGTTTAAAACCAACATTCAATAGTGCGGAAGCATTTAAAGTTTACAAAAGTCATGCATAAATAAAACATAAGTTCAAAAGTTCATGATTCCAAAACGTGCAAATGAGACCCTAGACGCGAGACGACTCCAGTGCGACCTTGTGCGCCTATCCGACAGCTGCTACCTTAGCGACCTGAGAAAACATGCTAAAAGAGTCAACATATAATGCTGGTGAGTTCACAGGTTTTATTTAAACGTTTAAAGTGATCCTTCGAAAACCGTTACCATCACAGTTACTACTATGCTTGTGAGAACGCTAGCTAGGCGCAGAATGAGATACTCATACGGGTGAAACCATTGCTGACTAAGCCGTGTAGTGACCCTTAGTTTCCTATGGGCTACCGTCATCACCGGTAGACCTTGTTTTATTAGAGACAATATGCACTCGCCGGTCCCACCGTCGAGTGGGGTTTGTCAGTTCCCAATAGCGCTATCCATATTTCCCCGCCATATACCCATGTTAGTGGTTTCTAAGGGACTTTTTGATGAACCGTATAGTACGATAAGTAAGCCATAGTATAACGTGATAAAGAGTCATGAGCCATAAGAGTTTAACAAGTCATAAATCATAAAAGAGTTTTAAGCATGTTTCTCCCCCGAAAACATAAACCGTAAAATGTGGGGCCGTGAACTCACCTTAGGTTGCGTATTCCGTTAAAGAGTAAACCGTATGCGTGATATGAGTAAACCGTCTGTAAGATATGATAGCCCCAACTATTGGCGACCTATCATAAGATATGTGTCAAGTTAGACTAATAACCCATCGGGTTCATTAGTCCCTAAGTCCAGTCCATGACCATTATGTGTCCGAAAAGCGTGTTTGACCGACAACAAGACTATGTAAGACAAGACTCGACATCCCATTGGTGACCCGACATTCCACGTGTTAGATAAATACAAGACATCATGCCACATATGCAATTAAACACTTAATACGCGCAACAGTTCACCTAGTCTAGCATAATGTCCGATTAACGCAAAAACAGGTCCGAACACGTGTTACAAAGTCATTAGGTGTATCCCGGGGTTCCTATCATGTTCCTAGGCGTTAAATCATGTTCCGGGATGTTAAAATATACATACAGCAGCATTATACGCGATTAGGAATCAAACTAGCATTTAGGATTGTAAATGCTTAAGTATAGGCATTTAGGATTGTAAATGCCTTATGTATAGGCATTTAGGATTGTAAATGCCTTATGTATAGGCATTTAGGATTGTAAATGCCTTATGTATAGGCATTTAGGATTGTAAATGCTTAAGTATAGGCATTTAGGATTGTAAATGCTTAAGTATAGGCATTTAGGATTGTAAATGCTTAAGTATAGGCATTTAGGATTGTAAATGCTAGTTGTTGAGGGGAATAGGCCTCTATTCGCCTATATATAGGCGATTAGAGCTTGTATTCGCCTGAACATCAGGCATTTAGGAGCCTACTCGCCTGAAGCCTCATGCGAGTAGGATCCTACTCGCCTCTGCAGGTCTGTAGTGCAATTTCGCGCGCCGAACACTCCAAATCAGATCCGAAACATGTAAAAACACCTAATAATCATCCTAACACATTAACAAACATATTTCAAGCAAAACCCCTAAGTTTTCATCGTTCTAACAGTCCCGAATGCGAGCGTTTTCCCAAAATAGCAACTTAGCATGTAAACATCACATCAACATGCAAGAACTTGCCCTAATTAGCAATTATTCAGATTAAATCACATAACCACGTTATCCGATAGCATCCTACTGTTCTAGCATCATCCTAGAGCAAACCCTAACATCATACAATCAACAACACACCTCATATCATCCTTAATCATCCAAAATCCTTCAAATGGGTCAAAACATCAAGTATCAACAATACACAACCAAAACCATTCAAACTCCTAGGACATCATCATAGTAACTTGTAACAGCCATAAACATCATAATAACACAAAAACAACCATGATTCAATCCTAAAAATCCTATCTTTAATCACATATAACACATATAATACATGTAAAGGTGTGGGTTTGTTTAAAAACGGTTTTAAATGGATTTTCAAAGACAAAAACATTTATAAGTCAGGTCTGGACTTTTAGGGAGTAAAACATAATCATTTAAAGGTTTGGGTTTGAAGAACACACCTTGTATTGAAGAGGAGATGATGGAATAAGCTTGGAAATGGTTGTTTTGATGTAAAAATAGGTTCCAGAGGGTGTTTGTAGGTTGAGATAGGTTATGGGACGGCTAGGGTAGCATAAATGATGTTTTGGAGGTCAAGGGTGGTATTTATAGGCGTTTCTAGTCGTTCGGGGCAGTTCAGGCGAGTACGCAGCAGTATAGGCGATTAGGGCTGCTATTCGCATGAAGCTTCATGCGAATAGCCCCTATTCGCCCTTACTGTCTCCCTACTCGCCTATAAAAGTGGCGATTAGGCTATCACACATAGCCTAATCGCCTATAGCCTCTGTGTCCGGGTCTTTGGCGCGTTAAACCCTATTTTAACATATGTAAACACGTTTCCACATACCGACAAGTCACATAATGATAAATAACACGTTCCCGCCCGATCACCAATTCCCGGGACCCGAGACTTGCGTATGTTAAAACCCTAATGATGTGCGACTCGACTCGACCGACCTTGTTATGAGTAACGTATGCGCGACTCGCTAAGGTAGACTTACTAAGTTTTCAAAAGTTAGTTACCGGAAGTTGCCGGGTGTCACATCATCCCCCTGTTGAAAGAATTTTCGTCCCGAAAATTTCCCGAAGTCGAGGAGAGAAAACAAATAAGAAGAAAATTTTTCCGGGTCGTCACATCATCCCCCTGTTGGAAGGAATCTCGTCCCGAGATTCTTTCGGCTTCAACAGTGATGAGTGTCGACCTCTGTGCCCAAGTAACGTTTCCCCAAAATACAAAAAGTGAAGGTCATAAACCAAACGTGACAGTAACAACCGGGAAACCACTTTCCCAAATGCGAGTATGAGACAAGAGACCCCCCGATCGAAGGCCTACTGGAGACTACTATGATCGGTATAACTAACCCACCGGTACTGTCCAAGTAGCATCCCCAAAGGACCCTCATCGACCCAAAGAATGAGAAACATAGACCAAACCACAAAGAAAAGACCTGAAAACACGAACGCACAACGATGCGGATAAAAGTAAAACCAAAGCGTAACAAGAGATAAGAGAGAATACGTACGGGTAACAATGTCTGGGTCCACCTGGTTCTCCCTAGCACCGATCACATAAGCATGAGCACGAGTAAACCGGCCACCGACTTCATTGTCTCCATCCTTCCCTGCAGTCCCTGTGCCCCCTTGATTCAACTTGGGGCAGCTTCGCTTGAAGTGCCCCGCTTCTCCACAGTGAAAGCAACCCTGGTTCCCCTGTGGAGCAGGGGTAGTAATAGCAGTAGTCTGAGTCGTCCTGGAAAGGTTGACCCTACAATCCTTGGCAAGATGCCCCGTCCTCTGACAACGCTCACAGCGAAAACTCTCACAAGTACCATAGTGATGAAACCCACAACGCACACACTTAGGGCTTTTCCCAGCATAGCCCCCTTGTTTCTGATCCGACGCTGACCCAGAAGCTTCAGCCTTCTTCGCCGCCGGTTGTCGCTGAACCCCCGATGAACTCTTATCCACGCTTTCCCACTTTCTCTTATTCTCTGCCGGCGCCTTCACAGAAGAGCCCCTAGGAGGCAAGACACCCTCAGAAATCTTCAAGTTGGTCATCTTAGTAGCCGACCGCACAGCCTCTGATATAGTAGTAGGATCCCTAGCAGACACCAATCCCGCAATCTCTGGCACCAAACCCGCAAGATACTGCTCTATCCTCCTATACTCTGGTGTAGACAAACCTGGGCACATCACTGCTAGCTCGTTGTGCCTGATCGTGTACTCCTCCACCTCAGAACCGACCATCTTAAGATTCCCATATTCCTGTTCCAACCTCTTAATCTCCTCACGCGGGCAGTACTCATCCTTCAACCTACGCACAAAATCCGCCCAAGGCATGGCGTTGGCCTCCCCAAGACCAAGTGTCTGTGTGACGCAGTTCCACCACGTCAAGGCGGCTCCTACAAAAGTCCCCGAAGCAAACTTCACCCAATCCACCGCTGTAGTCTCACATAAAGCAAACACCGACTCAGTCTTCTCCAACCACCGAAGCAACTCCACAGCTCCCTCCGTACCCTGGAAGCTGAGAGGCTGACAATCCTTAAACCGCTTATAGGCAACACCTGCCTGAACCGGAGGAGCAGTAGCACCCATAAAAGTCTGCTGGGCAGCCAGAAAAGCAGCTAATGCAACGCCCAACTGTTGCTGCATCATCTCATTGAGCTCATCATACGTCAAGGTGATGTTACCACCACCTCTACCCCCACCAGTGCGTCCTGACATCTTCTGAGAAGGAACAAGAAACAAATACTCAGACCCATCACCAACGCTAAACCAAGAGAATATGAAAAGCCTAGGATCGGGTTCGAACGTGACCATTAATCCCAACACGAGATCCACCAAGTCTTCCATGCATCTCAACTTATGATTTCGTGTGCACCCGAAATGATAAATTGCTCTACATGGTCCTCAAGGCTTGCCCCGAGCTCGAACCTCAAGTCACCTGGTTCCCGCATCTTAGAAGGATACAATCAACTCAAAAGATCAACAAACATGTTCCCTCGACTGCAAACCCGAAGAAGAAGATAAATAAAGCTAGGAATAACCAAGTATGAGATAGGTAATGTGACACTGTGTGGTAAGGATACCGACACCCCGACAAGGTTAGTATGTTTACCAAAAGACACGACTCAATGTATGTGACCGTCTAGTGTGTGAGACTCGGCTATAGTCTAGACTCTACATGCAGTCCTAGTTCACTATAACCATTGGCTCTGACACCAATCTGTCACACCCTCAAATTTCCACCTGCGGAGTTCTACCGCGAGGCGTGTGACACACCAGGATCCAAGTCAACGGTCACAATAAACGACGTCTAAATGTAAAAACATACGTAAACAAAAACCATGCATAAGTTTAAAACCAACATTCAACAGTGCGGAAGCATTTAAAGTTTACAAAAGTCATGCATAAATAAAACATAAGTTCAAAAGTTCATGATTCCAAAACGTGCAAATGAGACCCTAGACGCGAGACGACTCCAGTGCGACCTCGTGCGCCTATCCGACAGCTGCTACCTTAGCGACCTGAGAAAACATGCTAAAAGAGTCAACATATAATGCTGGTGAGTTCACAGGTTTTATTTAAACGTTTAAAGTGATCCTTCGAAAACCGTTACCATCACAGTTACTACTATGCTTGTGAGAACGCTAGCTAGGCGCAGAATGAGATACTCATACGGGTGAAACCATTGCTGACTAAGCCGTGTAGTGACCCTTAGTTTCCTATGGGCTACCGTCATCACCGGTAGACCTTGTTTTATTAGAGACAATATGCACTCGCCGGTCCCACCGTCGAGTGGGGTTTGTCAGTTCCCAATAGCGCTATCCATATTTCCCCGCCATATACCCATGTTAGTGGTTTCTAAGGGACTTTTTGATGAACCGTATAGTACGATAAGTAAGCCATAGTATAACGTGATAAAGAGTCATGAGCCATAAGAGTTTAACAAGTCATAAATCATAAAAGAGTTTTAAGCATGTTTCTCCCCCGAAAACATAAACCGTAAAATGTGGGGCCGTGAACTCACCTTAGGTTGCGTATTCCGTTTAAGAGTAAACCGTATGCGTGATATGAGTAAACCGTCTGTAAGATATGATAGCCCCAACTATTGGCGACCTATCATAAGATATGTGCAAGTTAGACTAATAACCCATCGGGTTCATTAGTCCCTAAGTCCAGTCCATGACCATTATGTGTCCGAAAAGCGTGTTTGACCGACAACAAGACTACGTAAGACAAGACTCGACATCCCATTGGTGACCCGGCATTCCACGTGTTAGATAAATACAAGACATCATGCCACATATGCAATTAAACACTTAATACGCGCAACAGTTCACCTAGTCTAGCATAATGTCCGATTAACGCAAAAACAGGTCCAAACACGTGTTACAAAGTCATTAGGTGTATCCCGGGGTTCCTATCATGTTCCTAGGCGTTAAATCATGTTCCGGGATGTTAAAATATACATACAGCAGCATTATACGCGATTAGGAATCAAACTAGCATTTAGGATTGTAAATGCTTAAGTATAGGCATTTAGGATTGTAAATGCCTTATGTATAGGCATTTAGGATTGTAAATGCCTTATGTATAGGCATTTAGGATTGTAAATGCCTTATGTATAGGCATTTAGGATTGTAAATGCTTAAGTATAGGCATTTAGGATTGTAAATGCTTAAGTATAGGCATTTAGGATTGTAAATGCTTAAGTATAGGCATTTAGGATTGTAAATGCTAGTTGTTGAGGGGAATAGGCCTCTATTCGCCTATATATAGGCGATTAGAGCTTGTATTCGCCTGAAAATCAGGCATTTAGGAGCCTACTCGCCTGAAGCCTCATGCGAGTAGGATCCTACTCGCCTCTGCAGGTCTGTAGTGCAATTTCGCGCGCCGAACACTCCAAATCAGATCCGAAACATGTAAAAACACCTAATAATCATCCTAACACATTAACAAACATATTTCAAGCAAAACCCCTAAGTTTTCATCGTTCTAACAGTCCCGAATGCGAGCGTTTTCCCAAAATAGCAACTTAGCATGTAAACATCACATCAACATGCAAGAACTTGCCCTAATTAGCAATTATTCAGATTAAATCACATAACCACGTTATCCGATAGCATCCTACTGTTCTAGCATCATCCTAGAGCAAACCCTAACATCATACAATCAACAACACACCTCATATCATCCTTAATCATCCAAAATCCTTCAAATGGGTCAAAACATCAAGTATCAACAATACACAACCAAAACCATTCAAACTCCTAGGACATCATCATAGTAACTTGTAACAGCCATAAACATCATAATAACACAAAAACAACCATGATTCAATCCTAAAAATCCTATCTTTAATCAAATATAACACATATAATACATGTAAAGGTGTGGGTTTGTTTAAAAACGGTTTTAAATGGATTTTCAAAAACAAAAACATTTATAAGTCAGGTCTGGACTTTTAGGGAGTAAAACATAATCATTTAAAGGTTTGGGTTTGAAGAACACACCTTGTATTCAAGAGGAGATGATGGAATAAGCTTGGAAATGGTTGTTTTGATGTAAAAATAGGTTCCAGAGGGTGTTTGTAGGTTGAGATAGGTTATGGGATGGCTAGGGTAGCATAAATGATGTTTTGGAGGTCAAGGGTGGTATTTATAGGCGTTTCTAGTCGTTCGGGGCAGTTCAGGCGAGTACGCAGCAGTATAGGCGATTAGGGCTGCTATTCGCATGAAGCTTCATGCGAATAGCCCCTATTCGCCCTTACTGTCTCCCTACTCGCCTATAAAAGTGGCGATTAGGCTATCACACATAGCCTAATCGCCTATAGCCTCTGTGTCCGGGTTTTTGGCGCGTTAAACCCTATGTTAACATATGTAAACACGGTTCCACATACCGACAAGTCACATAATGATAAATAACACGTTCCCGCCCGATCACCAATTCCCGGGACCCGAGACTTGCGTATGTTAAAACCCTAATGATGTGCGACTCGACTCGACCGACCTTGTTATGAGTAACGTATGCGCGACTCGTTAAGGTAGACTTACTAAGTTTTCAAAAGTTAGTTACCGGAAGTTGCCGGGTGTCACAGATGATTACCTTTAATCGGTTGTGGATAATCAACAAATGATGCAAGATGAAGAAGAAAGATTGAAAGATTTGTTAGGAATTAGGAAAAATAGGAGAGTTTTGATATAGAGAATGAAAAAAAAGGTTTTTATAGTCATATTTTCAGAGCTCCATATTGGTTGTTGGATCCTAGAGGCCCTCTCTAAGGCTTCTATTCGACCCGAGGTTACTCATTTATTATATAGATAGATATAAGCTGCAAGTATTAAAAAACTCATCAATCTCTAATGACACCTATAATTCCTAACCTAATCAACTAAACAATCACTTAAGTTGGAAGTTGTAACCATTAAAAGACTTATAACATCTATGTACCAAGTCTCACAATACTAATATTGATACCTAACCTAAAAGAATGTATCTAATATTAACACCTATCATAAATGCTAAAACAAATGCATAACTCTAATATCAATATTCAATACATAACCTAAAACAATGTATAACTCTAATATTAATACATGTCATAAAAGCTAAAAAAATACATAACTCTAATATCAATATTCAATACCAAACCTAAAACAATCTATAAATCCAATGTTAATACCCAATACTTTAACATGAAGAATCACTACAAACCTTGCTGAATCGGTAAAAGATACATAACATATTATACGAAGAAGCTCAAAGTCTCTTAAAGGTCCTGACTTTTCTTGTGATAGCTATACCACCTGCACTCCTAAGACTTAAACTTCACGTTCTTTGGAATCATAAAATAATTATAGTTGTCCAATCATCTAAATCAATGCTTTCAAAATTTTGTCAATCTTATTAGAATGTTTGTTATACAGGATACTTAAGCACAGGAAAAGAATTAGAACTATAAACGGGATGGAGAGAAGTTATGGGACTTACCACCATAATCAGGTCCTAATCGGCATTATAAATGGAATCCAGATCCTATAACTACTGTAACCGCCATTGTATGAAGAATATGGTAATATTGCTCTGCAAATGCATTGCCAACAACTTGAGCACTCAGAAGAACATCAGCAGGACTTGCCGTCTGCGATGCTATCTGTACAACACATTCGACATTGGGATTCAAATAATATTTCTATAGAAGCGTGTATAATAACACTATTAAACAATGAACACTAACATATCCAACCCCATAAGTAAAATATCACATATATCTTAAAAAAAAACACACAAACAACCACATACATCTAAAATCATATCCAGCCAAACATAACCTAGTAACAAAGAAAGAATCAAAACTAAGCAATTAACGCACAAATCAAACAACCAAACACACTGTGACAGTTCAGTTGCTTCATTTTAAGCACACATTAATATTAGCATAATATATTTTATTAGATATTCTTAATATTATATAATTAAACAATAAATCCAACAAACAAACGCTAAATACATTAAGTAAATATAACTGTAATTATAACTGTTATAATAAATGTTTTAAAAACCAGTTTTTAAGTCATACCGGATTTGGCTTAAAAATGGTTCAACCGGTTGAACCGGGTTATACCGGGTGGGCTATTCATAACCTTCATACAATACCAACATGTCGACCACATCTCACAACCATATAATATGGCTGATATATTGTACTGTAATGCAAAGATAAAAGTATGTATTATCTTTTTCCATATGTATCCATAACCATTTAGCCAACACATAGTTTTACCTTTAGTTATCTTTTTCCATAAGAATAAAGATTCAAGAAACACTTATCTTGGAAGATGTGCAATGAACATTATTCAAATTCAAAGTCCATATCCACCTGAGAATTGTTGCATGCTGCATTGCCACTGTTGGAAACCATCAATTCATTCTAACCACCGTCGAACGCTGCATTGCCACCGTTTGAAACCGTCGGTGTATTGCTGGGTCGTCATCATTGCCGCCGCCATGTCCCTGCCACCACCGTCGCCTCTGTATCATTCCGACACCGCCCATTCTCCAACCAAACTCCTCCATTTTAACTGAGTAACACCATTGCTGGTATAACTTCATCCTTTTGTTTTCGTGTATCCGGTGAGGTTTTCGTTGAGATTGTTGATGTAAATTGTGTTATTCGGAGCTGCTTTGCTGCCGACCGTCATCTCCGTCACTTTTTCTGTTTCGATTTGCAGAAATGGAGAAGGAAGGATATTAAAAAAGGAGGGAATTAATATAGATATAATTTTTTCACAGTTTGATGTTTTTTTAGATGGTTCGTGGTGCCCTGTGTTTGTGTTTGTGAGCGGCTAGGGTTGTAGAGGGAGAAAGGGATTGAGAATAAAAAAGATTATTAGGGTTAGGGGTGAGAAGAAGAGGATTATATATGATGATTGGTAGGTTTTATGTGATTTGATAAAAAAACAAAAAATTAAAAAAAAAAAAAGAATTCCACCACATTATGCCACGTGGCACATTCAAGGGAGAGTTGAGGCCACCATTGAATGCCACGTCAACAAACATCAATTCTTTTATATATATTTACTAGCCGAGATCCCGTGTGGAAACACACGGGACGACTCAGCCAACCCTTATCCGCTGTACGGTAATCACCGACGCGTCAACAGACCAAACGTCTGCTGAGAGGAACCGCTGTTTCACAACGTCTGTTTATATCTTTTAACACTGATCATATGTTTAATAACTGAAAGGTTACAACCATGGAACAAAAACTCTACAGACGGATTAAAAAGCTGTAATCAATATGTATCCTTATATAAAAATCATATATAATCAAGAACAAATACATATATTCTGTATTCCAACTGTTCATAACAGATGCTATAATATAACTCATTATAACACTATGCTAAATTTTAAACTTCTTCTATCTTAAAATAATATTTGAATTTGAATGCTAATGTAACAAACAGATGTTACAAAATACTTTGAAAACATTGATATCATAAAAATTTTTCATACAATATGTATTGTTAACAGATAATAAAGCAGGTGAAAAATGAACAGAACATCATACAATACTACAACAGATGTTGATAAAAAATATTAAAACAACTATTTCATGATTTCTTCAGAATAGAAGCTTGAATCTTAAATACCTGAAATTAAAAATAAAGAAATCATAAGAATCAAAAGATAACATGTAATTAAAACTCCAAAATATTTTAAAAAACACAAAAACCTTTTGTGAACGAAACTTGAAGCTTTGAAGAAAACCACAACACTTTCTTGATACAAATTAGAATCATATCAACCTGAAAATAACCATAAATAAAAACTTGAAGATCAATAACAAAACATTTATAATTAATTAATTTAAATATTAAATAAATAATAATAAACAAACCAAAAGATTTGAAGAGGGTAATAAAAAAAAATTGAAGCGTATGAACCTGAAAAATAACCATAAAAAATTAGCATGAATAACAAAATATCTAAATTTATTAAATTAAAGAGAATAATGGAAAACCAAAAGCTTTGAAGAAAAACAAAAAACTTTCTTGATACAAAAGTGAATGATATAAATCTGAAAATAAGCATAAAAAAAACTTTTCTGATAGAAAATTGAAGCGTATGAACCTGAAAAATAACCATAAACAAAAAATTAGCATGAATAACAGAATATGTAAATTTATTAAATTAAAGAGAATAACTGAAAATCAAAAGCTTAGAAGAAAAACAAAAAAGTTTCTTGATTACAAAACTGAATGATATAAACCTGAAAATAAGCATAAAAAACATCAGGACACAAAACATGTATATAATAAAAAACAAACAGATAGAAACTTGAAAGTTATGAACCTGAAAATAAGCATAAACAAAAACATCTTGATTACACTTTTGTGATAGAAACTTGATAGTTGTGAACCTGAAAATAATCATAAACAAAAAATTAGTATGAAACACAAAACATGTATATTATTAATTTAATTAAATAAATAATACGATCAAACCTTCATTGTTTATAATCATCAATTTGAACACGATTATATTTATATTTATACTAGGTTATGTACCCGTGTGATACACGGGTTGAACAATTTAAATTATATATATTATATATAAAATTAAAAATTTAAATAAGAAAAAATAGATTACATGTTATATTTAAAATAAATAAAATTGCCTTTACAACAGAAAAATATTAAATATTCATCAGCCCCTAAATAATTTATTGTAATGACATTCATATTCACATAAAACTATTTCCAAACTTTTCAATATATATCTTTCATACTGTGGCGGTTACCTTATAGATTGCAGGTACAACAAAAAAATCAAAAGTAATAAGATAAGTTTGTTTAGGCTAAGATGTAAAAAACGAAATTAATTTAAAATATCTCCTCATCCGTTAAACCATCCCAATTGAGTATCGTTAATTTGGATTTTACATCAAGTTTCTTCCAAAGCCAAAATATTTCTAACCTTGAGTGTATAATCAATTTTTTCTAACATCAAGGTCCTTAAACATAATGCCATTTATTGGTCCTTAAACATAGTATATATGTATATATATTGAACTAAAGTTTGATAATTAAATTAATAGTTATAGTTGTAAGTAATAAAAATTAAAAATAATTATTTTTAAATAAAGAAACAAATTAAAATAAATGTATTATTTTAAATAAGAAAATGCGAGGCTTTATGAGGGAGTTCTTAGTATTCCATGTGTTGTCTTTTATTAGTATAGATAGTAATAAATTAATGTTGATTGGTTTACTTTATTTATTTGTTTAGAACAATATAAAAGTCTAACAAAAAAGCTTAACCAATTACATTGTGTATTAATTTGCTTATTTGACTTTTGAACTCTTTTAAACATCTAGAAATAGTATGTACTTGCTCGGCATATTTAACATCTAAAACAATGACCAAAATAATAAAAAACTTAATAATCATTGGTGAAACATCATAACAAACATAGTGTTAAACGTAGAATAAAAGATCAAAATTTTATAAATAGGTTTATTTAAGGTACATGATTTAAATTTAAAGTTAATAACATATAAATATGTTATATAAAAAAGAATCACTAATGTTTAAATAATTTTTAATTCGGTTAGTATTTATATTAATAATAGAAATCATTAAATCCGTTTTTAATTACTTCTGTTACAACTATGATTATTAATGTATTTATATTATGATTTTGCAAATCAATTAATATAATTATATTTGAATTTATTATATGAATTAGTAAATTTAGAGAACTCATGAGGGAGTGCCATGTGTCCCTCATGTGTTTTGTTTTATTATATAGTGTAGAAAATAGTGTAGATGTAGATGTAGATGTAGATGTAGAAGTGTAGATTTATATTAAAAAAGAATTGTGAGAGAGTGGAGGTTTTAGCTGGTTTGATGCTTCTTGTCTTCTCTGTCCATTTATGTAGATGAGAGTAATTGAGTGAGGGCAGAGAAATTCAAATTTTGAATTTGGAACTTAAAATTAAAAGTTGTATGCTTTCACTCTCTCTAAACATCTGTCGATATTGACTCGTTATACTAAACAGATGTTGTTGAGTGTTCCACTGTAAACAACAGATGGTAAAGTTACTTAATTGTTGGCCCACATTTTGCAAGTGTCATTATTTAATTCCTTTAAATGAGTGGCTGACGATTTTTCTTGAATATTATAATCAGATGTTATGACGTCATCTTTTGCATCACCGAAGCCTTCTCAATAGGTGCCACATCAGGCTTCTTATGTATAAAATCTTGACAACTCAGCTTTGGTGACATCACTCAGGCTTCTTTTATTATGGAAAGTATAGATAGATTATAGATTATAGATTCCAAGTTATTCCTTAAACACCCTAAAAGAATTTGATCATTTAAAAGCTTTGGTGAATCTATTATATACTCCCTCCATCCCAATTTAAATGTCCTGTGTCTAAAAACACACATTTTAAGAAATCTTTTGTTTGTATGTGGTAAAATGACAATAATATCCTCAAAAGTGGTGATTGTGTTTTGTCTTTTATGGGCAAAACTGAAAATTGCATTTTTATTTTTTGAAAGGGGCATTTAATTTGGGACAAACAAAAAAAGGAAAGAAGGACATTTAAATCGGGACGGAGGGAGTAATTGAAAGCAATAAATCTTATATGGCATTCAAAGAGGGTATCCCCCTTTAGTTTGCCATGTGGGATTAATTGATTTTAGGAAAAAGAAATTTAAAAACAAAATTGGATTTTTCTCTCTCATGTTTCTCTCATAAATTTTAAACGTTAATATTTTTTATATACGAGATTTTTTAAAGAAAAAAAAATTACACCAAATTAACGAGCGTTTTATTTAGGGGTGTGAATTTCTGACACGACCCAAAAACACGACTCGAACCTAACACTAAATTAGCGGGTTTGGATTTAGTCTAAATGGGTTCGGGTCAGGTTCGGGTTGAACACGTGAACCCGTTTAGCTAAACGGGTCGGGTTCGGGTCAACCCGGGCAGGTTGGCGGGTTGACCCGTTTAACGTATTTACACTATATATTGTTTTTTTACAATATGTTTTATGCTATAAATTAAATTGGTTACGTATTTTATGCTATACTTAGTCTATCCGGAGTGGGGGCGGGAAGGGGGGGGGAACACCGCCGCCATACCGGCGTGGGGGGGGGGGGGGGGGGGGGCAGGGGCAATTCCTTGGCGTGGGGCAAAAGTTTTTGGACATGTGGCAATTTTTGAGTGGTGGAGCCTCTTGTGACCGTTAAAAAAAAAATTGACCGTTGGAGGTAACAGCTATAATTAAATTTTTTTTATTATATATATATATATATGTATAACAATACCCTTTTCTACACAAACACACCCTCTTTTTTTTCATAAAATCCTCTCCAAACTATCATATTTTTTAAAAAAAAATTGCAAGATGTCGGGCGACTCTTCGAGTTCAGATGATATGTTTGATCAACTCGCTTTGGATGACTTGGGCGAAGGTGTCGCAGAGTTGTTAATGGCGAGCGTTCAGAAAGTCGTTAAAGCTATAGCGGACGACGAAGGGACCTCCGAACCACCCAAGCGTAGAAAGTATATAGTTCGTGAACGACAAACCGCAAATGAGTCATTGGTACGTGATTACTTCTCACCCGAATCAATATACGATGAAAAAAGTTTTAGGAAGCGTTTTTGTATGAGTCGTAATTTATTTTTAAGAATAACAAATAATTTAGAAAATAATTATGAATATTTCAAACAAAGGCCCGATGCACGTGGTCAGTTGGGATTTACCGCGATGCAAAAGGTCACAGCCGCGCTTAGATCATTGGCTTACGGAACCAGTTCCGACAAAATGGATGACTATCTAAAGATGGCCGAGCGAACGGCTAGAAAAAGTACACAGTTTTTTTGTGCGGGCGTCATTGAATTATATTTAAAAAGATATTTGAGAAAACCTACATTTAGTGACGTCCACCAACTTTTAGAGTTTCATGAAGAAAGACATGGTTTTCCCGGTATGCTCGGGAGTTTAGATTGTATGAAATGGGAGTGGGAAGTTTGTCCAACTGAGTGGCAAGGCCAACACGCTAGCGGTTTTCATAAAAAGCCATGTATGATGCTTGAAGCGGTTGCGTCACAAGATCTTTGGATTTGGCATGCGTTTTTTTGGTGTGCCCGGTTCGTTGAACGATAGGACTGTTCTTAATCAATCCCCAATCTTCAACGATCTTATAAACGATGTTGCACCAAAACGAACTTTTTTTTTAAACGGGGTAGAATATAGGTACGGGTATCTTCTAGCAGATGGAATTTACCCTGATTGGGCCGTGTTCGTAAAATCGTTTACACGGAGGACTACGTTAGACCCTAAGAGAAAAAAGTTTAACAAAGCTCAAATGGCTGCACGGAAAGATGTTGAGCGTGCTTTTGGTGTGTTGAAAAAAAGATGGCGCATTTTGGCCCAACCCTGCCGACTGTGGGAAAAAACGCATATACGAAATGTGATGTACGCATGCATTATTTTACATAACATGATTTTGGAGGATGAAGGACGCACAATATGCGAGTAGTTTGGTGAGGAAACACAACAAAGTCAAGAAAACATTACTGATGAAGAAAGAAACGTCAACAACTCTGAAATCAAGAATAGCCAAACACATCACAACCTTCGAGCGGATCTGGTTAATCATATTTGGAGTATACCAAGAGATTACCCATCTGATGATAACGATAGCGATAACTAAAGTGCCTTTATGTTTTTAAAATTTCATGTATTTTTTGTTTGTTAGTGTTTTTTTATTTACTTTGTAGTTTATTAGATGAATTTATATTATGTTTTTTTAAAATTGTGTTTTTTTATTTATTAAAAAAGAAAATTAAAAAAAGAAAAAAGAAATGCCACATGTCACTTCCCCCCCCCCCCCTTCCACTCCCCACAATTATTTCCCCCCCACAAGGGTCCCACAAGTGCCACATGGCGCTTCATCCCCCTCTTCCCCCCACCACTCCGGATAGTCTTATAACTTAAAATGGAAATTGGTATTAGATTTTATAAATAAAACATAAATGTTTTATATATGTTTGTGTTTTTTGTAGTAAAATTTTAATTTTAATACATTAGTTTGTGGAAAAATAAAAAAAATCAGGTTGAACGGGTCGGGTTCGGGTCAACCCGATAATATTTAGGTCGGGTTCGGGTTCATATGTATGTCACAATTTTCGGGTTCGGGTCGGGTTCGGGTTCATGTAAAATTTTCGGGTTCGGGTCGGGTTGGACCCGCCAACCCGCGAACTCGACCCGTTAAGCACCCCTAGTTTTATTATCTTTCTAACAAATACCATAGTGCTATAAAAAAACGGAGAAAAAACGACAATTTTTTTTTTGTGGGGTTTTGTTCATACAAAAAAAAAAAAAAAAAAAACCACAAAGTGTTCAGGTAATTCATTAATCATATTTAGGCAAGTCACTAATTATGTTCAAACCAGTAAATATGAATTCTATTTTCAACATGTGTTGGCATTGAAGTTGTACATTGTTTTAGGTTAGGTATTAATATTATACTTATACCCGAAGCTTTCCTGCATATAACTATAAAACACACCATTCTATTTCATATGTAAAATTGATATGTCATATTAGATTTATCAACCACAGGACGTTCCCGGGATATAATCTAGTAGATAAATAAATATAAATCTAATCTTAATAAACAAACAAATACAAAGAGTATGTCAACCTATGGCTATGTTGCACGGGAACTGGTACGGAAACGAGAAACGGGTACGGGTACGGGAACGGGAAACGGAAAAACTCAAAAAATCAAGAAACGGGTACGACACGGATACAGAAATAAATACCTAAAAATAAAAATATATATTATAGATAATGCACCACAAACCTCAAAATATATTCATGTAAACTTTAAAATTCACACTTTTTAGTGAAAATTAACAAATTTAGGTAATAAATGTAAAGTAATAAAAGATAGGAAGTTAAATGTTAAAATTCTTAAAACTTATACAACAACAACAACAACAACCGTACCCAGGATATCCCACTAATAGCAACGCTATTCGTAGGGTCTGGGGAGGGTAGGATGTAGGCAAACCTTACCCCTATCTTTAGAGATAGAGAGGCTGCTTCCAGAGAGACCCCCGGCTCGACAAAAACAAAATGCACACTGTATATTAATGAATAATTAGGCAATCACTAGACACTAAAAAAACAAAAATAAAATAAAATAGTGGATGTATAACATGATACAACTTACAGATATATTTATATATATATATATATATATATATATATTTATACATGCATAGAGGCCAACCCTAAATCCTAAGTAGTCTTAAATCCTAAAAATCTTTAACTTTAATCCTACGTCTCCACGAATTCCTATCTTGGACCATATCCTCTGAGAGGTGCAATTCTAACATATCTTGTCTAATCCGATCGACCCAAGTCAATTTGGGTCTGCCTCTACTCCTCCTCCCCTCCACCGTGAGGTGTTCCACTCTTCTGACTGGAGCTGTCGTTATGTACCCTAAAATTCTAAAATTCTTAAAACTTATATACCCTAAAAACACTACCCTAAATTGACGTTATGTGCATAAGACCATGTGTAGTGGTTCAAACTCCCTATGAGCGTTTTCTACCATGTGAACACCACATCATCAAGTACATTTTAGCATAAAATATGTGTAATGGTTCACGCCTCTCTCTTGCCTGTTCAATTTAATACTTTGGAAAATTCTTTATTCGATTACTTTTATCGTAAAAATAAAATATGAAATTACTAAACACAAACATAAAATATTTCGTTAATTCTTTTATAATAAAAGTTACCAATGCAATCGTATAAAAAATTCATTTAAAATTAGTGTTTTTGTTATTTTTTTTCTGTACAAAAAAGTAAATAAATCCACATCTTCCGTTGCAATCTCCAACCACATGGGTGATGGGACCCATCTGTCATAGAAATTTATATAATATATAATACAAACACACCATCTATACTTACACTGTAATATATCTATCACCATCCGTATCACAACGTACTCCATTAACGACCTACAACTAAAAAATAAATCTCGATCTTAATCACATGTACCCCATTAATATTCAAAGACCTACTAGTGTATGAGATTGAGTGTGGATTAGGCGTTAAATAAAAAACGCCCAGTCCTGACACTCCAGCATCGGCGCCGGAATTCTCGTCGAAATTCCGGCTTCAAGCTTTAAAAAAACGTCCCCAAAACTAGAAACGGTACAAGAAACGCCAGTTGACTTATCGAAGCGGTCAAGGAACGTCCCCAAATTTTTGGAAACGGCCAAGAAACGTTTCTCAGACGTCCCCGTTAGCGTTTCCGTCTCCGGCAAGTTTCGGGTACGGGGTACGGTGCCTCTTAGGCGTTTCCGTGCATCAGAGACCTACGGTTTTAATTATATATATAAGGAGAAATACCATAAAAAACACTAATATTTCTGTTTTTCCCACTAAAGTCACTCAGCAATTTTTTTTTCACATAAAAAGCATTACACTTTCAATTTTTTCTAACAAAAGTCACTAAACATTTCTTTGTACCTAAAAACACTGTACATTCTGTTTTTTCCCGTAAAAGTCACCCAACAATTTTTTTTATTTTTTATTTTGTGATGTGGTTATTGTTTTTTTTTTTAACTTTTAGGATATTTTGTAATTATATATTTACTTTGGTACAAATTATATAACAAAAAAAATCTCTTGTTGCAATCAAAGTAATATTAGTTTTGCTAATTTAAATAGTCATACAATTCTTAAATACCACAGAAAAATATTATATAATAAATAAGATTGTTTTCTAAGCGATGTACGACTCTTGAAATACTTAACTTTTTTGATCAACTTCACCATTTTGTTTTTTTAAGGACAAAAAATATATAGACCATCTATGCAACACTTCTTGAGAAAACACAATTGGGAGTTGCGGTTATGGGTAATTTAAAACAAAAAAAAAATCAAAATTTTGTTCAAAATTGACATTTTGAGAGGTTTTATGCGAAAAAATTGTTTGGTGGCTTTTATGAGAAAAACAGAAAATATAGTGTTTTTTAGGTAAAAAGAATCGTTGAGTGACTTTTGTAAGAAAAAAATGAAATTGTAATGTTGTTTATGTGCAAAAAATTGTTGAGTGACTTTAGTGAGAAAAAACAGAAAGTTTAATGTTTTTATGATATTTCCCTTATATAGAATATTGAATTAGAAATACGTTTATAATTATATTATACTACCAATATTTTAAAAACTGGCCGGTTATACTAGTATTACCATTGTCTTATGTAAATCCGGTATTAAACACTCCGGCAAGGACGAAGCATTGTGAGGGCTAGGGGTGGCCCTGGCCCCCTGTTTTTTGGTGCAGTGGTGAAAATTTGCGATTTTCGTAGGTAAATTTAGTCCGGGTTGAATCCGGCCCCTGCCGATTTGCCACGACCGAACGAAAAAAATTGGGTCCGGCCCCCGTCAATTGGCGAACGAAGCTTCGCCCCTGCACTCTGGTAAATAGGCAAATAGTATTAGCTTTGTACCACTGGTAAAATTCGGTAGACCGGTTTGAACCGTTATCCGGTATCGGCCCATGTTAGTTTTTTCGTTTGTTTTTACTTTTTATCGGTCCATCTCCATGTTTATTCTCAGTTTTAACCTAACAACTTTCAATGTTCCATCTCACTCCTTCGTGACTTGTTTCAGACTTCCATCAATTCATTGGTCATTCCAGACTTCCATCTTAATCCACCAATTTCATTCCAGGCTTCCATATTCATCGCTCGTTCGTAGTTCATCACTCCAGTTCGTTCCCGGCTCCATATCCCGAGTGGTAGTTCATTTTAATTTTTGTTTTCTTTGAATTTTTTATGACGTTGATAGTAGTATGATGTGTGTTACATGTGTATATAATCTTATTGAGTCAACATGTATACATGATGTATAATATATCTTTTGGATTATTTTTTATTATGTGTTAACGTTTGGTTTATTTTTAATATGAAATCATGCACAATTGTATTATTTTTAGTTGGTAATGTAATAGTGTTCTTCTATGTGACAACTGACTATGGGTGTTTAGAATTCGATTCGAATTCAAAAAATTCAAAATTCGACTTAATTCGATTCGATTATCAAGAATTCAATTCGATGATGAAGAATTCGAATTCGATTCAATTTAAGTTTATTAAATCGAACGAATTTATGATTTTAAATTCGATTCCAAATTCGAATAAAATAATACTTACATAGATGCATGCATGCATACATACATACATACATACATACATACATACATACAATGATACAAATATAACTTTAGAACTTGGGCTAATCTATAAATTTATCCTAAGTCATAAATTAGCCCATTACCAAGCCCAAGTCTTAGCCTTAAACGAATTTATTCGAATTTGCTTTGAATTCGTGTTTCTAATATGAATTCGATTCGAATTCAAATTGAGTTTATTATTCGAATCGAATACGAATTGAGTAAAAATAAATCAAATTTTTGAAAAATTTGATTCGATTAATTCTAAATTTCGTTATTCAATTCAGTGAACACCCCTACAACTGACAAATGATGATTGATTATTTGATCTACTAAGCTACTATCTTATTTAATTAACTATATGAAATTATTTGTTTACTTAAAATCAATATATGGACGAAATTGAGAATTCAAATAGATGCAAATAAGGTACGTAACTTTAAAATAAACAAGAAAATGTACTAACAAACTGTTTGAAAACTTTTTCGCTAATAAGTGTTGAACCAATAATAATTCTGATTGGGTAAAGTAACTCTGACTTAATAGTGTTGCTTGGTTTGACCTCTGAATAACTATGCAAAATAACTATTTTTACCTCTCTAAACTACTTTGTGCTAATGAAATGTATCTATTTGGTCAGAGCTTCTTGAATGATTATACTAAATGATGAATAATTATAAAAAGAAAATACAAAACATCATAGAAAATCCAAGTTACACATAAATCCTACTGACGAGGTAGGGCACAGTTAAGTCAAACTGGCCCATACCACAATGAGTTTAGACCCACTCCAAAGTAATGCCCAATAAAGAATGATCCAACTAATTCAACGGGGTCAAACAGTTGACCGAAGTCAATAGTCAACATGACAGTCAAATGATACATAAATGGTAGCGAGATCCACGTACAAGTAATCCGGCAATGATTATCTCCTTTGACGAAAGGAATGGACAAGCTATAAAAGGAGGACGAAGGTAAAACACAAGCATAATCATCTCTACCTCAATCACAATCACTATATTCTCTTTACAAATAAAACGATACTTATTCTCACGCCAGAGGGTAGTCACAGGATTACTGCCAATCCTGTGACGAGTCCTAACGGTGTTTTCTTTTGCAGGAAAGCCCTCTACACTCATTTCAGACGGTTTGGAAAGGTCTCTTTGCACCATCTAGAAGATTAAAGCACCAACCAGGTTCTTAATTCTTCATTGGCGCCATCCATGGGACGGAATTAAGGCAAAGAGACATCCTTCCTATCCGACTAAATGATGGCAAATCAAACAACTCAATCAAGACCAATATCCGGGATCCTGGAAAACACAAGGGAAGATCGTTTTTCAACGGAACCTATAGACGAAGAAATATTGATGGAGCAATCTCCGGGGTTCACGTTACAGCCGGGCACGCAGGCCGGGTTACAACCCATACCGCTCCGGACATCAGCCATTTCCACACCTCCTCAAGCCGGGCTTACCCCAACTAGCATTTATCCGAGACCAATGACCGCACCTGTAACGGTCAGAGGAAACCAGCTCACCCCAACTATCACATCATGGATGTCCGCCGCCGCGAGCTTACCCTTATTCTCGGCGGCAATGACTGCATCCATGGCATCCACACCCATAACAATGCCTGCACACCCGGTCTTTACTCCTTACACTCCGATCACCCCTGGGAATCAATCACACGTCCCACAATATTCGATGCCATCTTACGGATACATGTACCCTACCGTGGGAGGAAGTCCGTATCCTTACACCTTTCCTTATATGTACCCTCCAGTGCAACCCGCGGTGACAGAAGCAGGAGGCACGGTTAACCCGGTTCCACAGAATACCGTATCCCGCCTCAACGAAGTAAGGGCGAGACTGTCGTATGATGAAACACCGGCGTCTGGCCAGTCATTGCCGCAGGCGTCCCGCCCCAGGGCAACAGATGGGACACGTAATCGGGTTCCCGACCAGGGAGAAGAGGGGGATGACGAAGACCTGATCCGGCCTTATCAACCCCCGGCAATGGCCACATATTCAAAGTTTACTACTCGAATAGCCAACGTCCCGTTGCCACCAAACATGAAGTTACCATCAACGGAGGGAAAGTATGATGGTACCGGGGACCCGGACGACCACCTAAGTATTTTTGAATCCGCGGGGAGATCAAAAGACTGGCCCATGCCCGCTTGGTGTCACATGTTCATCCAAACACTTGTCGGGGCCGCGCGGGTGTGGTGGGACAGCCTGCCCCCAGGGTCCGTCTCCAATTGGAACGGAATTGTGAAAGGATTCTCGCAACAGTTCAGCGAGCAAAGAAGGCACACCAAGTACAGAGACGAAGTCATGCACATACGACAAAGGGATAACGAGTCAATGGAGCACTTCATTGTTCGGTTCAACAAAGAAAGACTGCAAATCCCTGGGCTCACAGAAGAGTTAGCATGCACCATTTTTACCATGGGAGTGAACGATGATGGCTTGTTGCGAAAACTCCATGGCCCAAAAGGATACCCGCAGACTATGGATGAAATGATGACCATTGCAAAAGCATACGTAAAACAAGAAAAGTCCATAGCCATGAACCATGCATTAAGAAATAAGCAAGACGCAGCCAAGAATTCTGAAAGCATCTGGGAACACCAGAGCTCCAGAAACAGGGGAAGGTCGGATGCCAATAGGCACCCATATTCCCGAAACGATCATAGGGAAGACCGAAGGGATGAGCGGCGATGATCTGAAAGGTCCTAGGATACTTTCCTAGGAAGGGGAGAGAACCCGTCAAAGCCAAGATTTGAATATCCGGAATTAGTGAAAACGCTCTCCAAATATTGGAATCCGAAGACTTGAGGTTTAACACACCCCGCCCATTGAAAGACTCGCCTTCCCAGGACAAGTCCAAATATTGTGCATACCATAAAGGTGCAGGACACGACACCAATGATTGCTTCCAACTGAAAAAGCAGATCGAATACTTCTTTAGAATAGGAAAGCTGGCTCATCTGATGAAAGATGTAAAACCAAATACTTCATCCGCCGGAGCAGACAAAGCCGCTGGAAAAAGACCCTGGGAGATAAACATGGTGAAAGCTGAATCAAGATATGACAGAAAGAGATCGTTTGAACGGATAGAGCCGTGGATGGAGGAAACTATGACTGTACCACCTCACTACCGAATGCTGGGCATGGATGCCTTAGTAATTTCTGCTGCAGTAGGAGATTATAGCATGAGAAGGATCTTGGTAGATACCGGTAGCTCCGAAGATATAATATACGAACCGTGTTTTCTACGAATGCGTCCGGAGGACAAAAGAATGCTGAAACCTGCGAGAGGCCCTGTGAGGGGTTTCACCGGTGAAAGCATTGAGCCTCTGGGACAGCTTACATTTTCGGTCACTATCGGAGACGGACGCAAAGAAAGAACCGTGTTGGTCACTTTCTTGGTCATCCCGGCTAATTCCCAATACAACGTAATCATGGGGAGATACACCCTAGGAAGAATCGACGCCCTAGTTTCAACGGCTAGGGGTTTTTTGATGTTTCCCACTCCTCAAGGGGTTGTCACAGTACCTGGGACAAAACCTGTGCCACCGTCGACCACAAATCATGTCGCCAGGCACCAACAGGGTTGATAGGCCCGGAAAGGTGGGTACTAAACACAGCGTACCCAGAACAAACGGTCATGATAGGGGACACCCTGTCCCCACTCGCACGGGAAAGACTCAAACAAGTGTTGAAAAACAATCTGGATGTGTTCGCTTTCAAACATGCTGACATGACAGGCATAGCAAGATCAAAAGCGGAACATAGGCTGTCAACTTTCCCATCTGTCAAGCCGGTGACCCAGAAGAGACGAAGCATGGCCCCAGAACGAAGGGCAGCAGTGGTTCAGGAAGTAAAAAAGCTGGAGGAAGCAGGCATCTTACGGAAGACCAAATACCATACTTGGGTGGCAAACCCTGTCATGGTGAAAAAACACGACGGGACTTGGTTAATGTGTGTGGACTATAAATACCTAAACAAGGCATGCCCGAAAGATGCATATCCTCTCCCAGAAATTGATCTCAAGGTAGATTCTTTAGCACCGTACAAATTTAAATGTTTCCTCGATGCATACAAAGGATATCACCAGATCAAGATGGCGAGGGAAGATGAAGAAAAGACTGCATTCCACACCGACACCGGCATATATTGTTACACAAAGATGCCCTTCGGGCTAAAGAATGCAGGGGCCACGTACGAAAGACTAATGGACCAAGCGTTCGAAAAACAAATTGGCCGTAATTTCGAAGTTTACATCGATTACTTGGACATCAAGAGTTGCACGGAGGAGAAAATCATAACGGACGTTGAGGAGACATTCAAGACGTTGCGGGATTACAACATCAAACTTAATCCGGGTAAGTGTTCTTTTGGAATGGAGGAAGGGAAGTTCCTGGGGGTGGTAGTGTCAAAGGATGGTTTTCGGGTCAACCCCGAAAAGGTGACAGCCATCACCAACATGCCATCCCCAAAAACATTAAAAGACGCTCAAACCCTGAACGGGAGGCTAGCAGCCATCAATCGTTTCTTGGCACGACACACGGAAAGGTCCCTTCCTTTCATATCAACCTTGAAGGAGTGCTTGAACAACAACAGATTCAGATGGGCGGAAGAAGCAGAGAAAGCATTCCAAGAGATGAAGGTATTCGTCAGCAACTTGCCCACACTCACGGCCCGAAGACCCGGAGAGATTTTAAAGATGTATCTAGCAGCCGGACATCACGCGGTCAGTGCAGTCCTGCTAGTAGAGCGGGGAAATTTACAGACACCAGTGTATTATATCAGCCGGGTCCTTTCTGACCCAGAAGGAAGATATCCGACGCTTGAGAAATTGGTGTTGGCTTTGATTCATGCATCCTGCCGACTACGTCGATATTTCCAAGGACCCAAGGTTGAAATTTTAACCGGTTTCCCCTTAGCACAAATACTGAACCGACCAGAAGTTTCGGGACGATTAGCGAAATGGGCCATCGAGTTAGGGGCCCTGGATATAACATTCAAGATAAGAACGTCCATCAAAGGACAGGTGATAGCAGACTTCATGGCCGAAATCCCGGAAGACGAAACAGTACAGTTACCGGGGAATGACAACATACCTACACCGGAAGGCAATAATCCAACATAGCAGTTATACACGGACGGATCGTCCAACAGCAAAGGAGCAGGGGCCGGACTCATGCTAGTCAGCCCGAAGGGAATAAGATCCTTACACGCGTTATGTTTTGACTTTGATTGCTCAAACAATCAGTCAGAATATGAAGCTTTGCTAGCCGGCATGTGGCTAGCCCTGTCAATGGGAGCAAGGAAGGTTGATGCTCAAGTGGGCTCGTTGTTGGTGAAAAACCAAGTTAACGAATCCTATGAAGCTAAGGATGACACGATGGCGAAATACCTAGGAAAGACGAAAGAGTTGATGTCAAAATTCGAAAAAGTAACACTGATTCATGTGCGGAGACACAAGAATGACATCGTAGATGCTCTCAGTAAATTGGCATCCTCAGGCACTAAAGAAGATGTTCACATCGAAACTCTGAAGCAACCATCAACCCAGGAGACGGAAGTACACAGCGTCCACATGGCAGAGGTGTCGTGGATGACACCAATCCATCAATACCTGGAAAACGGGATACTCCCGGAACACAAGGGCGAAGCAATGAAGATGCGGACTAAGGCCCTGCAGTACGAAATACATGGAGGAGCATTGTACCGGAAGTCATACCTAGGTCCAGCTCTACGGTGTGTGACATGTAACACCCCAACCGATGGCGGAAACATCGGGATGTCACGTATTGATGATTGTTCAGTAGCTCATGGTAAATAATAAATTTCATTATATGATTTAAATAAATTACATACAATTGTTCTACAAGAATTCGTACATCAAATTGAATAAAACTATGCACACATCTTCAAGCATTAATTCAAATCTTCAAGCAAGTAGAACCTGAAACATGTTAAGTTGAAAATATTTTGGGTCAACAAAAGTTGGTGAGAATTACATAGGTTTTGATAATCGAATAAAATTGTTGTGCAATTCATGTGTCATGGCAATCTAGTCCATATGTGAAAACATACTAGAAGTAAATCGAGTGCATAATCAACCATTGTGACTGTTGTATTGTGGTACATCCCATACGCTCATGGTTCACTCGTTTATATTGCAGTAACAAACACCCACGCAACCTTTGTAGGAGGCACGTATCCGGGTGGGATTGTCAGTCCAATAGATCTATCAATGTATACCGTTTGGCTGATGAATGTTTATGCTGGAATTGTGCTTACCCTAGTCATGTTCAAGACATAATGCAACATAGAAATACACATAGACACATTGATGATTGAATTGCATAAATAATGTTGTAACATGTTTCACCCCAAAAATGGTGATAAATAGAAAAGGGGCTATGTAAAACTCACCTTAGCAAAATGTTATGTCTCGTAAAAAAAATAGAATAATGTGTTGTGAATGTATGCGAGGCGAATCCCAAAGACTCAACAACGTAGCTAGTCCAAATTGAAGAAAACGAAAAAGAAAGAATATCAAGCTTCCAATTCGCCAATTACAAGAGCTTATAATCAAAGCTTCAATTGTAGAAGTAATAGACTATAGAAGAAAGGTATGAGGGAAAGTTTAATCGGATTGAAACAATCGATTTAAAGGTGCAAAGTATAATGGGTCATAGGTGGGTTTTTATACTAGTTTTGGAGTCAATTAGCCATTAAAATTGGTCAACACCATAAAGTAAGGTTTTATGATGAATTGACTATTTGACTAAGACTTTGACTGTTTGACTAAGACTTTGACTAGGACTTTGACTATTTGACTCAAGGCTTTATTTAAAAAAAAAAATCTTGTATGTGAAAAAAAAAGAATTTAGAATCATATTATTATTATTATTTATATACATTTATGTATGTATATAAGTTGTGAGTTAGGATAAATAAAGACTTAGGCACATTTGTATAATATTAATGATAAAGGTGTAATAAAATATATATATATATATAATATATATATAAGGGCTTTTTATGTATTAAAATTTTGGGGAAAATTTTGCGATGTTACATGACACCATCAGAGACAAGGTTTTTAATACAGGACATCCACACAGGCATATGTGGCATATATGCAGGCCCCTGTGCAGTAGTAGCCAAAATAACATGGCAGTAGAAGAGCTACAAAAATGCATCAGTTGCCAGAAGTATGCACCACACAGACCATACGGCCAAAGAATAACTTAATTCTGGTCACAGCCGCGTGGCCATTCCAAAAGTGGGGAGTTGATTTGGTGGGACCATTCCCTTTGGCACCTGGAAAACTGAAATATTTAGTGGTCGCCGTGGACTATTTCACCAAATGGGTCGAGGCCAAACCGTTGGCAAAAATTGAAGCAATAAACATTAAAAAATTCCTATGGGAACACACAGTTTGCCGTTTCGGGGTCCCACTATATCTTGTCAGTGACAATGGAACACAGTTCACGGATAAGTCACTTAAAGAATGGTGTACGGGGCTACACATCCAGCAGGTTTTTACTTCCGTCGCCCACCCACAAGGCAATGGCCAGGTAGAGAGAACAAATCGAAGCATACTGGATGGTTTGAAGAAACGACTAGATGCAGAAGGAAAATCTTGGGTTGAATAGTTACCGCATGTCCTGTGGGCACACAGAACCATGCCGAAGACAAGCAACGGAGAAACGTCGTTCAGTCTGACGTTCGGCTCAGAAGCAATGATCCCGGCAGAAATCGGAATCCCTTCCCTAAGAATAAACAGCGATGAAGGCAGGAACGAAGAACTAATTCGTGAAAATCTGGAAATGCTGGAAGAACGCCGTGAGGCAGCATGCATCAACGAAGCCCGATACAAGAGACTTCTAGAAAAATACTACAATAAGCGGGTCCTGGAAAAGACGTTCAAAGTAGGAGAACTCGTGATGCGGGACAATGAAGCAAGCAGGTCCACGGCTCAAGGAAAATTGGGACCAAACTGGGAAGGGCCTTATGAGATAGCCGAAGTACTGGGGAAGGGAGCATACTCCCTAAAACAGTTGAATGGAGAACCAATACCAAGGACATGGAACGCGACACGGTTAAAGAAATGTTACGTGTAACCGGACACGAATCAAGACACATGGTCTTAGCCTCTCACTACATATATATTTTATGTAAACATCCTAATAATGATCACGGCACACCGTTTTAATAAAACGCCTTTGACGGCAATATTTCTTACATATCTGTACATTGATGTGTTACATCCAAAAGACGGTCATACATATGACATTACAAAACATGACAGGGGGCAGGACAAAAATCCAAACGCCATTTCCCTACAAAGTACTAGCTAGTAAAAACAAAAACAAAAGTAACCCCATTAAGCCTATTCATAGGCAGGGGATCCCTCAGAACCTACCATCAAGAATTGCCAACACCTCTGCAGGGGTGTATAGCAATTCTTCTTCTGGAACAACCGGGAGAGGAACGGGGTTGTCAGGAAGGTCTTCAGCTGCTCCGGCACGAAGATCCTCTCAATCAATGGCAAGGTCTCCAACATTGCCCAACAAAACACCAGGTTGCTGAGGAACCTCTGGAACAGGAACCACAGGCCCGTCGGCCATAACATTTGGGTCAGGCTCTGGAAGATGCTCACGACCAACGTCACCATCCACATCAAAAAATAACTTCCAAGGACCACGAGAATACGTTCTCCCATATCTTTGTGCAGGCACGTAATCGGCATACCTAATATTAAATTGTTCTAGTGTGTAACGCCTCGCTATTTTCTAGAAAATTTATAAAGATATTAGAACCATTTCTCATCTTACTTGTTAAACTACATTATTTGTAAGTACACTTACTCTTAAAACAAAACGCTTAGCTTGTTAATTTGTCAAATAAGAAATCACTTCAAACAAATTCTCTTATATGTCTAATACACTTATAACAACTAGTAAGAAACCCGCGCGATGTGGCGGTGAAGACAATTTACAACATGATACTCGTTTTTTGTTTGTTTATCAATCGTCGCGTGATATATTGTTTTTGCTTTGACATTCTTGAACTCCCCTAAGAGAACGATGTACCAAAGTAAAATTTTTTGAGTGATGAGAAAGAGTCAACAATGGAATTGACATCCATACTTAATTAGACCGAAACTTTTCTATTTACGGTAGTGGGGACACTCTTCACTAATATTCAATCAATTATAACTTCTCACCTCATTCCATCACATTGTACGAAATCATCACTAAATCAATTGCACCACTCATCACATTCATCACTAAATTATTTACACCAATAAAAAACCAACAATCACAATATTGCACCCCATCCACAAACAAATCACACACCCCATCACTACCATAATATTGTCCATAGAACTTGGCCATCACACTGTGAAGATGGTGGTGGCGACTGTGTTTCATGTCGTGATGGGCCATCACGGCACACCCCCACCACCCTTAGTCTAGAAAAAAATTGAAAGGTTTGATCTTAACTCAAAGAAATATGTTATTTCTTTCTAATAAATTACAATTTAAATAATGCTTGGAGAGCACAAGTTTTACCGAAAATTAAATTATTATCTACACATATAATAAACAAAAGCCATTTTAATGACGTGGCACTCAAAGAGGCATTCTCCTCTTTGAGTGTGCCATGTGTTATCCCACGTGGCATTGAGATATTTTAGAAAAAAAATTGGATTTTTTCTCTTATGTTTCCTCCCATAATTTTTAAACGTTAATATCTTTTATATACGAGATTTTTTAAAGAAAAAAATTACACCAAATTAACGAGCGTTTTATTATCTTTCCAACGAGTACCATAGTGGTATATAAAAAACGAAGAAAAAAAACTATTTTTTGTAGGGTTTTGTTCATACAGGAAAAAAAACACAAAGTGTTCAGATAAATCATTAATCATGTATAGGCAAGTCACTAATTATATTCAAATCAGTATATATGAATTCTATTTTCAACATGCGTTAGCATTGGAATTATACATTGTTTTAGGTTAGATATTAATATTAGAGTTATACATTATTTAAGGTTAGATGTTAACATTGGAGATAAATTTTTAATTGTTTTAGGTTAGGTGCTACCCGAAGCTTTCTTGCATGCAACTGTAAAGCAAATCATTTTATTTCATATGTAAAATTAGTATGTCATATTAGATTTTTCAACCCCGGGACATTCCCGGGGTATAATCTAGTTCACAATATAAACATTAACATCATTAATTCTTATGCTATAGTTAAACATGTTAAAATATGCATTTAAGCTGGTTGCGTGGGTGTCTGGAAAACCAAATTTCACATGTGTAGATTTCAAGAAATCCAAATATTCATTTTCTTAAGAATACCCTAAATTGCTGTGATTAGTCACTCATGTTTGACCACTACAAGTGGTCATTCGAATACAAATATACATTTTTAATTATTATATATACATTTTCTTACAGTTGTAAAACATTTAGGTTAAATGTTGTAGGGCACTACTATTATAAATCAATCAGATTATAAACCTTAAAAGTTGATTCAATCTACAAGTAAAAACATAAAGAACTACAAACCATAAGAAATCACAAACCAATATCAGTAAATCCTCTTGCAAAAGAGAGGTAGTTAAATAGAAGAAGTTACATTAATAAAAGATATCCAGAATATTAATGACCAACATGCCAAGACTTGAGAAATTGGTAATGAAGGGAACTAAGAAATAACAAACCAAAATTAGTTAACTTTATACTTGATTTTATATAGAATTAGAAAATGCATGGTACTTTGAAGATGTTGTACATTGGTTCAAGCCCTAGATCACCCGACCCTCATGTTTGACCCTATTATAGCTATAAAGATGTGACTTTATACAATTAGATATGTTGTAGCAGAGCACTTTTGAAGTAGCAGTGTTAGCAGACCATTTTCCATTGTGCAGTCTTTCACCATTTTAGGAAAAATTTGTGGGTAGACCAATTCTGAAGCTGAACTTTTTCACCGTTATATACTCTCTGCAGTCTTTCACCATTTTCACCATTTTGAAACAGTCCAAACAGCTGTTTGGAATTCAGGTAACTCAATTGTAGATGTACAAGGCTTTCCAGGCCGCATGGTAACCTGCGTAATTCACAAACAATAAAGTTAAAAGGCAAGACAACTTATGATATTAGAATGAAAACATTATTGTTTGTGAATTACGCAGAGGCGGAAGGAAGACCAGCGGACGTCAACACGGAGGACTCAATCCGGCTCAGATGCAAGATCTTTACCGAAGGAAGAAGGAAGAACAAGCCATTATCAACCAGAGGAGAAACAACAGTAACTTGGAAGAAGGCTGGGAGACTGTGATGAGCAAGAAGGACAAGATGAAGGACAAGCGGTTCTCGAGGAGAGAAGATCGACTAGCGAATACGACCGCTTTTTACGTTTCGAACCTGCCGGATGATTGTAATGTGGAAGATTTATGGAATACGTTCGCTCATTTCGGGTATCTTGAAGATGTTTATATTCCTGCCAAGAGGGATAAGAAAGGATGTCGTTTTGGTTTCCTCAAGTTCTCGAAGATTGTCGATGTGGAGGCCTGGGCGGCTGAAATTAACGGGGTAGCTCTGAACGGGGCTATCCTCGGAGTGAATGTTGCCAGGTTTAACAGGGGCGGCCTAAGGGTAGAGGATGCTAATATCCCAGGGAGGTTATCGGTCTTTAACAGATTGAATGGAGGTAAGGGCGACTCTACGGGGGGTGTTGCTAATGGTAATGGTGAAAGGGAGGTCTTAGAGGTAACTAATGTTAATGGTCACTTTGAGTCTTACAAGGATGCGTTTCATGGGAAGAGGTCGTACCCTTCCACAACTCTTACCATTGATCTCCCTCCCATCCGATCTGAGGTGAAGAGGAAGTGGGAGTTCAAATCGCTTATGGGGGATGTGAAGGAGTTTGATATGCTTAACAGACTTCATTGTCTTGTAGAAGATTTCTCTGATTGGTCATTCTCTCTAAAATATTTGGGTGGTCTGAAGGTCACTCTTGTCTTTGACAGACCGGAGTTCGCCGAGATGTTCCGGGAATCGGAAGTTGATAAATGGAACTGTTGGTTTTTGGATTTAACGTTATGGGACGGTGGTATTTACGTAAATTCCAGGCTTGCTTGGATTAAGATTTCGGGTGTTCCGGCTTCGATGTGGGACCGTAACGTGTTTAATAAAGTGGCGGAGAGGTGTGGCAGGATTGTGATTCAGTCCAAGGTGACAGCGGAGGACATCCTTCTGGATTCTAGTTGTATGGTGATCCTTGTTCCGGCCGGGAGAAAACTTGTTTCTGAAATTTGTTTGAAGACTAATGAAGGGGAAGTCGTGGTCTCAATTGTTGAAGTTAGCTCCGATTGGGCTCCGAGTATTCCAGTGGGTAAGTCGAAGGGTCCGTTGCTGAAATCCATCGTGGTGGACGGTAGAGGATCGGTGGGGGAAGCTGAAACATCTTGTGGAAGCCCAAGAGTTTGCATGGGTAATGTTCCTGCTCCCCATGCGAATCCTTGTAATGATGATGTCGATAGTGAGGCTGGTCCCACTGGTGGTGCTATCGAGACTGATGTAGTGTGTGGGCCTAGTAAAGGAGCCCGGTTAGCTTTAGTGGTTATTGGGCCCAGGAATTTGGATGCTAATGTTGTGGATATTGGGTCTCCCTCAGAAGGCCCAGTTGGGGATATTCAAGACGAGAATAATAATTTCATTACCCCTGACCTCAACTGTTCTATTGATTCTGATCCCTTTTCTCTGGAAGAAATTATTGAACATGACGCAGAGAGTAGAAGAAGACCAATTAATTTAGACAGAAGACAGGAGGCTGTGGATCTTGGCGAGGAAGACGATGTAGATGGGTTTGAAAATGAAGTGCAGGATTCTCTAGCCTTCGGTGTTAAATTAGGCATGGATCTTGATGGTTTCGATAACCAAATGAGAAAGTTGGTTTCTGGGGAAAGGAGCGAGACGGGTAATTAATGAATTTCCTAAGCCTTAATATAAGGGGGATTCTTGCGGATGGCAAACAAGGTTGGGTTCGCGAGCTGAAGCGTGGGATGAAGGTGGATTTTGCTGGGATACAGGAGACGCACCAGAGTAGCCTGTCTGCGGCTTTGGTCAATAAACTCTGGGATCGGTCCCCCCTGGAGTATGAAGCGGTGGATGCGGTGGGTCGATCCGGCGGTATCCTTTCGTTGTGGGACCCCACGAAATTCAGAAAAGAAGGTACTGTTAAGGACAGGTATTTCTTGTTAGTTTTTGGGGATCTAATCGGCTATGGGGTTAGAATCAATATCCTGAATGTTTATGCCCCTAATGACGCGTCGCTTAGAAGAGCCCTGTGGGAAGATCTTTCGGGTATCGTTTCTAATCGCTCGGGGTTATGGGTTGCCTTGGGTGACTTCAATGAGGTGAGGGGCCCGGAGGAAAGGGTTAATTCGGTGTTCAATCCGAGCGAGTCGGCGCTGTTCAATGACTTCATTCGGAGGGTCAGATGGTTGGAGTTTAATATAGCGGGAGGGAGATTTACTTTTATTTCGGATCATGAGGAAATTAAGTTGAGCAAACTTGACCGGTTTTTTGTATGTGACGATTTTATTTCCAAGTGGCCGTCGGCTCAACTTCGAGTTCTTGATAAACGGTGGTCCGATCATTGCCCGCTTACTTTGTCTTGCGTTAATCGGAATTTCGGTGCCATTCCGTTTAAATTTTTTAACTCGTGGCTGTCAAAAGGGGAGTTGGTGGAAACTGTTAAGCATCGGTTGTCCAACCCTCCGGTCGAAAATAAAGCTGATGTGGCCTTGATGAATCTGCTGAAAAAGGTGAAGGAGGACATTAAAAAGAAGCGAGCCACTGATAAGGTGTCGGATAATAATGCGGCCAATTTCTTTAGACGTTGGGTGCAGGAGATCGAAGATTCAGCAGTATCTCGTGCGTTAACTTTGGATGAGAAAAGCTTAAGGGTGTTTTTGAGAAGGCAATTGAGAGAGGTGGAGCTCGCTAAACTAAAAGATTTACAACAAAAAGCTCGTGTCAATTGGGTTAAAAATGGCGATGAGAACTCGGCGTTTTTTCATGGGATAATTAATGCGAATATAGTGAGAAACAAGATGGATGGTCTTTGGATTAATGGGGTCTGGTGTATCGAACCGGATGCGATAAAGAAGGCTGCGCTTGGCTGGTTCCGTAGTCATTTCTCTGAACCGTTAAGAAGGAGACCCAACTTTGCTAATGTTGGCCTCCCTTCTATCTTTGCGATCCAAGCTGATTTGTTATGCAGCCCCTTCTCTGAAGACGAAATATGGAAGGCTATTAAAGGTTGCAATGGTGGCAAGTCGCCGGGTCCGGACGGCTTTACTATCAAGTTCTTTAACACTTTTGGGTGGAGTTGAAGCCTTTGTTCATTAAAGTGTTTCAGGAATTTTTTGATTCGGGTGTGATTTCGAAAGGGTGCAATGCCTCGTTTATTACCCTCATTCCTAAGAAAACCGACCCTCAAAATCTTTCGGATTTCCGGCCTATTTCGTTGGTGTCTTCGGTGTATAAAGTTCTATCGAAGGTCCTATCGCTCTGAATCAAAGGCGTCTTGGATGTTATTATTGGGCCTTCTCAATCGGCCTTCGTGGGAGGTAGAAACATTCTCGACGGGCCTCTTATGGTTAGTGAGATCATTTCGTGGGCTAAGAAGACGAAGCATAAGCTTCTAGTGTTTAAGATTGATTTTCATAAAGCCTACGACTCGTTAAATTGGAAGTTTTTATTCAAAGTCATGGAGTACATGGGGTTCCCGGAAAAATGGATTGGTTGGATAAAATCTTGCCTCAATTCGGGGAGAGGGTCGGTCTTGATTAATGGGTCCCCCACTCCCGAGTTTGCCTACAAAAGAGGTTTGAGACAAGGCGACCCGATCTCTCCATTCCTATTTATCATTGCAATGGAGGATATCAAGAAGTTTATGGATAGAGCGATTGATCTCGGGTTGTTTAAAGGGGTTACTCTTCCGAATGGTGGTCCGACCATCTCTACTCTTTGCTTCGCAGACGATGTCATCTTTCTTGGCGAATGGTCTTTGGCGAATGTCGTCACCCTTAATAGGTTTCTTCGGTGCCTCTTTCTTATTTCTGGGTTGAAAGTAAACCGGGATAAATGTCATATTTACGGGTTCAATACGAAGACCCATGAGGTGGATGAATTTGCTTCTATCCTTCATTGCGCTAAAGGAGCCCTTCCGTTTTCGTACTTAGGAGTGCCCTTGGGTGTTAACATGAAGAGGGTGCGGTGGTGGCAACCAGTGGTTGATAAATTTAATAAGCGTTTGTCGGCGTGGAAAGCGAAAACGCTATCTTTCGCGGGGAAGTTATCTTTAATTAAATATGTCCTTAGAAGCATTCCCTCCTATTTTATGTCGCTTTTCCCAGCTCCGAAGTTCATTTTGAAGAAATTAGAAGCCATCCGGAGGGATTTCTTATGGGGGAAGTGCGGGTCGAGGTCCAAAATTAGATGGGTGAATTGGGAAAAGATGAAAGCTCGGAGGTCCCGAGGTGGTGCGGGAGTGGGGAGTATAGAAGACTTTAATATAGCCATGCTTTCAAAGTGGTGGTGGAGATTTAAACAAGAGCCGGATCGTTTATGGGTTAAAGTGATAAATTCCATTCATTCGACTAGAAGGGGTAAATCGTTGGTCCCGGTTAAGCAGGAATCTGGAAGGATATCGGGTATGTGGAGAAGACTCTGTACAAGAGAGGTATCTGCGTCGCTGAGAAGTTAAAGGCGAAAGTGGGTAACGGGTCAAAAGTTCTATTTTGGATGGATTGTTGGGCTGCGGATTCCTGTTTTAAACTGATGTTCCCAGGGCTGTTCGCTGCTGCGAATAATAAATCGGCATGGGTTCAGGACTGCTACGAGTGGGTTAATGGGATTATTGTTTGGAAGTGGGATTGGAAGACCGGTGACCCTCCGAATGCGCTGCAGACTCAGCTGCAGAATCTGTGTAATCTGCTGAACACAGTGGCGTTTGACGGGTCAGCGGACGTCTGGGCTTGGGGCAATAACAGTGGGGATTTGTTTTCGGCTAAAGACTTAAGGTTGGAATTCGAGAATGAACCGGGTGATCAGAGTTCTATTGCTGCATACGCCTGGAATAATTGGGCAGTCCCGAAAGCCAATTTCATCTTGTGGAGAGCTATCCTTGGGAGACTTCCAACGAAGACTGATCTGGTCAGCCGTGGGGTAGAGGTTTCGGATTGTACTTGTTCGAGATGTGGCATTGATCCGGAGGACACTTTCCATATGTTCGTGTCATGTCTTTGGGCAAGGGCGGTGTGGTGGAACATTTTGGTGTGGATAAAGATTAAGTGGCCGGTGAGGATGAATTCGATGGAAGAATGGCTGACTTTCTTGACCAATCAACCGGGTTCGAAGACATGGAAGAAGATTGTCGGCATGATTGTCCAAGCTACGCTTTGGAGACTGTGGTTGGCTAGAAACAAGAAGACGTTTGAAGATTACTTTGAATCGGTTCGTGAGACGGTCGATCGCATTAAAGAGGACTCCTTCTTATGGGTCACGCAAAGGTCAAAGATGGGCTCTCTGGTTTGGGCCGATTGGGTTAGTTTTGAGCTGTCAATGGTGTTGTAATTTTGTTCTGTTTTTTGGTGCTTTGGGGTGTTTTCTCAGCTTCTTGTTGGCTCTTTATATATATATATAAAGCGATTCCGCCGTTCAAAAAAAAAGAATGAAAAAATTAATTATATCACTTAATTGTCAACTTTGTATACACCTACTATTATTCTATTTTTTATTCTTCTAAAAATTAACTTTAATAACTTTAAAAATACACATGCAGATAACCTTGGGAACATGCATATAACCTTGGGAACAGCTGCACCCAAACTTCTTAGTAGACACCATGCATGTATATCAAATCATAAGTTAATAACAAACTATAAACAATTTGAAATCAGCAGAAATATAGAGAAGCAATGAAGATCACTTAAGAAAAAAATATATAATTCATAGTTATAAGGAAGTTTGATGTTTGTGCAGACGTGATAACTTTATATATGTGATCAATGTGTTGAATTAAAAAATAATAATATTTATCTGATGATAAGCAGCTATTAACATTTGTTATAATAAAAGAAATCATGATAAGTAACTATTAACATGTAGCTCTGACGGATCAATGGGTCAACAAGTGGAAAGTTGCCTAAGAGTTAGCAACACTTTTAATGGCAAGTCGAAATTTACCGCGCTTACCCATCTGACCCGTTACCCAACCAGGACCATTTACCACCAAGCTTAATAATCATTACCCATTTGATTTTGAAGGTCAAATTGCCAGTCACCCAAATGTAAAATTTGCAAACAGGTGCTCACACATAGTCAAGACCACTGGAACCACAATTTACTTATTTACTTTTGAACCACAACTTACACAATGTCAGTGAGTTTAAGATAAAAGAAAAGACATTCTCAAAGTCTACCAAAAAGACAACTTACACGAGTATAACTATATAAGAAAAAAAATAAGAGTATTTTTATCATAATGTTATTTTTTTATGTTTTTTTAATTACTTATCAACTTGAAAACAATCGATGCTAAATATTTTCTAAATATTAACTCCTAATTTCCTCTCTTAATCAAGACTGATCGCATCAAGATATAGCCTAGATCAGGGTACCTACACTAAATGTTACAATTGACAATAAAATGGATTTCAATAGGTATCCCAAGGTCTTTACCTAAAACTGGATTAAATGGTTAAATATTTTTATCATATGAATCAAGCCTCATCTTTTCTCTGTAGTGAGTTCCATTTTTTTAATGGCCTCGCTATTTTGAGCCTTTCGCCTAGGCCCCCTACAAAGCTTGGCGCCTTGAGTGCGCCTACCGCCTTCAAAAACTATGGAAAATCTACACGTATGTACGTGTGTATATATGCTTTCAGAAGACTATGACAGATCCACAAGTAATTTGATGAAGTCTAATGATTCACCTCAAAAGTAAAAGACTCTCGTTTTTAGTACAGAGTAATTTCAACACACTTATTTGTAAACATGTCAAAACAGGTTATATGGTGACTCAAGCCAGTCAAACAGAAAATAAAATAAAATAAAATAAAAGGTATTGAAGGTTGCCCAAGTGTATTTAAATGAATTAATCCTGCTAATATGTTTAATTATGTATTATTGTAATATTATCGAAATCATGTAATTTTTATACTTGACACAAAACTATTTAGACGGGCAGGCAATTTGGTCAAAAGGACATTTTTTAGAAGGAGTCGAAACAGACATACAACCAGTTTGACCCATTTGACTTGTTCTCAGTCAAACATAGCATTTAATTTGACACAATTCCATGTCAAAGAACATATATTACCAAACAATACATTTTTTTTTAAATTATTGAAAAAAACTTGCATATTGATCACTCTTGGGATCTCCCTCTGCATGACTCTTCATGATCACAGTCATAGTTAAAACAAGATTTCATATTACTTGGACATTTCAGTGAATCTATAACCATTTTAACATATAAAAACTTCATTTTCCCAAAAGAAAAATATAAGAGAATAGATTTCTATATTTTAATTAAAAGCCCCAACCTGGAAGCAATCCCATAGGTCACATCATCTGGCTTTTCTCCTTGAACCATATTAACAGCAACCGCTAGCTGCTTCAAACATTCAACGGATACGCATGGAATAATAAATATAAGTATCTAACCAAGAAATAAAAATCATATTTCAAACGTAATATTGATGAATTTTCAAATAATGTTTTAAAATATTATATCACCACATTACCTTGTCCATTCCAAGTGCAACATAGTGTTGTAAGCCATTAGATGAATCATCCTTCAATATTGAATATGAAAAAAAGACAAATTATAGTTCCAGGGGAAAATAAAAGCTACTTCAAAGTACATTATATTGTATCATTACCACCCAACGACATGGTGTTCCTCGGATTTCTTCTTGCTTCGAGACGGTATGAAGGCCAATCTTCACCAAACACACCACTCAGACAGTACACCGCCACTTTTAGCCTCCATTGTCTGGTAGTTTAGGGTTGTTCCTGCCACAATCAATCACCATTGTCGCTAAATACATCAGAAGCCATTAGAAATTGTTAAGAATACCATAAAAAGAACATGTAATAAAACCATAAAAAAATATTAACAATACATCAGTCATCAAGAACTAAGATTTCATGATATCAGATTTACTTCTACAAACAACCACGTGTTTAGAGCTTATATTTTTCAAAAAGTTTGATGGTTGTTTTGGTATCCCTAAAGCCCAACTCCACTGTCACGCCATTCAATAGCTAAAAACCATCTCAAAGCTACAAATGTTGAAAACAAATCACATAATCAACAGCGTCTTATTGTTTCGTTAAAAGAAATTGACAGCACAAAGTATAATTATACCTGTTCTTTGGGTTTTTCTTGAAGCCATATTTAGATTATCCCCTGCTCTTGACGCAATCACCTCTATAGGTTCTCACAAACCCTCAAGAAGTTGGGTTTCCTCTTGATGTGATCAGCCGGAATTATAGACAGAATGAACTGAATCTGGAGAAAAAAACATGGGATTCTCAAATTTTCAATTAAGATGTACCATATACCAACGACGTCGCCACCACCTTAACTCCCCTCTCCACCACCATTCCCTTCACTTAACCACCTCAAATAAAATTTTATAAGGTAAAAAGAGGTGAACGTATACGAAAAGCAGGGACTAGAGCCTAAGTGCGCCTCACGCTTAAGCGCGCTCTAGGCGCGCTTTTTAACACATAATATGTAAATTAAAACATATAAATAAATATAGAGACTCTATTTCCAAATTCACTAAAGTAAAATATACCTCAATATTTGTTCATCCAGGGTTGTGTTATGATGAAAGATGATTGAGACCTAAAACACATAATCGATTGAAACAACTAAACAAAAAGGTTGTAAAATACATGAAAGGTACACAACCAAGAATACTTCCAAATCAGTAAATGAAGCAAAAAAACAATCAAAATAACAGGTGCATCCTCAAAAATTACATACACACACAATGATGTGGTTTTTTTCCAAAACATTATGTAAAACAAAAATCCCTTCAAAGATGTAAGCTTTGACTTTTGAAGTCAAACCATGAAGTTTAACTTCCGATTGTTTAAGCTAGACTTTACAATAATGATGACAATATCATTAAAGGAGAAAAGACAAACAGCAAAGAGCATCCAAAACCCTAGTTTTCATGAAATCGGAAAGAAAGAAAAAGGGTTATACTGGAATCTTTACTTACCAAACCCTTGTTTACCTAATCAATCGAGTCACCGTTGTTGAATAAACTTCGTCACCGTAGATCCTCAAGGGTTCCATTACTGTTGTTTGCTTGCTTGCTTCGCCAGAGGTGAGAAGAATGTTGAGAGAGGAGGATTAGTGTGGTTACTGAGAGAAGGGGCTGATAGGATAACGAGATCTAAAGAATGAAACCCTAACATGTGTATCCGTGTTTTTTTATTACGCTTAGGGGGCTTGTACATGAATCATCCTTCAATATTGAATATGAAAAAAAGACAAATTATAGTTCCAGGGGAAAATAAAAGCTACTTCAAAGTACATTATATTGTATCATTACCTCCCAACGACATGGTGTTCCTCGGATTTCTTCTTGCTTCGAGACGGTATGAAGGCCAATCTTCACCAAACACACCACTCAGACAGTACACCGCTACTTTTAGCCTCCATTGTCTGGTAGTTTAGGGTTGTTCCTGCCACAATCAATCACCATTGTCGCTAAATACATCAGAAGCCATTAGAAATTGTTAAGAATACCATAAAAAGAACATGTAATAAAACCATAAAAAAATATTAACAATACATCAGTCATCAAGAACTAAGATTTCATGATATCAGATTTACTTCTACAAACAACCACGTGTTTAGAGCTTATATTTTTCAAAAAGTTTGATGGTTGTTTTGGTATCCCTAAAGCCCAACTCCACTGTCACGCCATTCAATAGCTAAAAACCATCTCAAAGCTACAAATGTTGAAAACAAATCACATAATCAACAGCGTCTTATTGTTTCGTTAAAAGAAATTGACAGCACAAAGTATAATTATACCTGTTCTTTGGGTTTTTCTTGAAGCCATATTTAGATTATCCCCTGCTCTTGACGCAATCACCTCTATAGGTTCTCACAAACCCTCAAGAAGTTGGGTTTCCTCTTGATGTGATCAGCCGGAATTATAGACAGAATGAACTGAATCTGGAGAAAAAAACATGGGATTCTCAAATTTTCAATTAAGATGTACCATATACCAACGACGTCGCCACCACCTTAACTCCCCTCTCCACCACCATTCCCTTCACTTAACCACCTCAAATAAAATTTTATAAGGTAAAAAGAGGTGAACGTATACGAAAAGCAGGGACTAGAGCCTAAGTGCGCCTCGCGCTTAAGCGCGCTCTAGGCGCGCTTTTTAACACATAATATGTAAATTAAAACATATAAATAAATATAGAGACTCTATTTCCAAATTCACTAAAGTAAAATATACCTCAATATTTGTTCATCCAGGGTTGTGTTATGATGAAAGATGATTGAGACCTAAAACACATAATCGATTGAAACAACTAAACAAAAAGGTTGTAAAATACATGAAAGGTACACAACCAAGAATACTTCCAAATCAGTAAATGAAGCAAAAAAACAATCAAAATAACAGGTGTATCCTCAAAAATTACATACACACACAATGATGTGGTTTTTTTCCAAAACATTATGTAAAACAAAAATCCCTTCAAAGATGTAAGCTTTGACTTTTGAAGTCAAACCATGAAGTTTAACTTCCGATTGTTTAAGCTAGACTTTACAATAATGATGACAATATCATTAAAGGAGAAAAGACAAACAGCAAAGAGCATCCAAAACCCTAGTTTTCATGAAATCGGAAAGAAAGAAAAAGGGTTATACTGGAATCTTTACTTACCAAACCCTTGTTTACCTAATCAATCGAGTCACCGTTGTTGAATAAACTTCGTCACCGTAGATCCTCAAGGGTTCCATTACTGTTGTTTGCTTGCTTGCTTCGCCAGAGGTGAGAAGAATGTTGAGAGAGGAGGATTAGTGTGGTTACTGAGAGAAGGGGCTGATAGGATAACGAGATCTAAAGAATGAAACCATAACATGTGTATCCGTGTTTTTTTATTACGCTTAGGGGGCTTGTACATGATGCATCTAAGCTTGCACTTAAGAGTTTTTATGCATTGGATCATTGTACAACATGCTTTCAAGGCTTGTAAAGTGACAAATGACCATTTCTGCCATTCCTATATGCTTATTAATATAGTATAGATAATAACAGTAATGATAGTATGAATATATATAATCAGAATTATTAAACTATGTTTTTTATATAAGACTTATAAAATAATTCAATCACCCAAGCCAAACTTATAACAAACCACCAACCAACCCCCAACAATTTGCAGCTTTATTCCATGACCAACCTGCGAACATTTCGAAAGCTGAACCCAGGCGCCAGTTGGCAAGACCCATACGCATGTTTCTTTTCATTTCCCACGCATTAAAAGCTGAATGCAGACACCAATTAAACCATTAAAATCGCTTTGTTTATACCCAGATAAATTAAATCAAACCCAAACCATTCTAGTGCTCTTAAATTTGATATCACTTCCATTCATTTTGTCAGTTTGACACCAAACCGGCCACACACAACCGCCAACCACCACCTGAGCCACCATCCCCACTGAGAACACCACTTCTCTCCACCGCATCCTCTCGTCCCTATCGAACAGCTTAATCCAATCACCGGGCAAACCGTTAGTGACTAAGCAAGCACCGGTTCATGCATTTCTGACCGCCTCGGCGAGCTCCGGCCATAGGCTGCCGGTGTCGAAACAAACATCACTCAAGGTATTGCTACTATCATTCTACTCATCTTGATATGCTGATTCCATACGCCAATGTTGGTTAATCCATATTAAACACTTGACACAAATTTTACGTTTAAAAATTTGGGGTAGAGGAAACTTTCTACCTTGTTTCCTTTTCCCCTGTTTTTGTGCGTAAAGAACAACACCACAGAGCATGTGGCTTCTGTCAAGTTTCATATATGTATCATCCCCCACCACAAATATTTTATTCAAAATATTTAAGTATATAAGACATGTAGAGACACTATCACCATTATTTTAATCTGATGAGTTGTTGCTTTCACATAAAGTGAAGATTGACCAAACACTTCATTCTAGCCAATTTTGTTATATCTTTTATAACAAGTGATCATCTTTATTTATTACATATTATATACAAATTTTTTTACAAGTAACCACCGTTAATTTATTTTCTATAAGAAAACTATGTATATGGATATACATGTATACAAACGCAAATGGTGATTTTATTATAGAAATTTTTATCTTATATAAGGATCTTTTTAAATAAAAAAAATGAATTACATCTTCATTATGGGTGTAATAAAGAAATCCAATTTTTATTGAGTTATCAAGTTTATTTTTAAAATAGTATTGCGATGTGTGTATATATATATATATATATATATATATATATATATATATTTTGATGGTGCATCCTAGAACAATTATTTTAAAAGTGATTCCAATAAATTACATATATATATGTACAAAATAAACTTTGGGTTTGAGAATTTACTAACTACATGTCTTACGCTTTTTTTTATTTAAAAGTAGTGGGATATTTTGAAGTTAGTAAACTGAATTATATGAATATAAATGGATCCATGATTTCTAAATTAAAAGATGTCATAATTCTATTGCCTTGGTTTATGAATCTAGTATTTTATATTATATTTTCAATAAACCAAACCAAGTTACTATCGGTTCGTTAAGTTATACACATTAAGACACGTATTATTTATAATACGAGTCTAGGTAGTTAGATAAACTATCTTTAAAACCAAGAAACAAAATAAGTTCATTTGCATTAGAATTTAAGACATCATTTACTTGTAGTAGGACACAAGAGATTCAGTTAATCCAGCTTCAGACATTATTTGCTATTCTTTCATAATGCACTCCAGGTGAGTTCATACTTGTCCCCTTTTTACTCTTTATCACTTTTGGGGTGTAAACATGTATCATATGCAAAACACACTAATGCATTCATAAACACAATCTATTAAACATACTTATATGCTACTTGCCATGCTTATGATTCTTAGATACTTAGACATAAATCATTAACTATTATTAGCCCACTTAACATGTATAGCGCTATAGGACTAGCACACCGCCCCCTTTATGGGTCATTGTTAAAATTTAAACGGCCTAACATGAATATGTTAGGTATACGCTGTGGTACTCGCGGGTTTGAGTTATGTCTTTTGTATGATATGTATGTGCAATGCTATAGTATGAGATTTGAGTAAACCATTCTAAAATACTATGTATATAAACCAAAACTAGTATGCTCACCAATACTTTATGTGTTGACGGATATTTTATACATGTTGCAGGAAAAGCTTGATGAGACGATACAAGAAACATCACTTAGGATTCGGCCTTAGAAACAAACGAAACAATCTTTATTATTTTACTTCATGTTTAAGTTAATGTATTTTTCTCATGAACAAATTGTATACTTGTTGAATCTTAGATACGAATGAAATCTATTTTAATCTATTATCACAATTTAGTGTTATGAAGTCTTTGAACAATCTATCACAAGTCTCACCTTGATGTTTTCGCCATCGGTTGGGGTGTGACATAGTGCATCTTAACGTCTGTCCCTATCACGAGAACACTGGTAAAGCATTTGCAAACCATCAAGAGCATCGAGTTCCCTTAATAATTCCATTATGGAAGCTGAACGACGAGACATGGAAGAAAGAAAAAGGAAGGAAGAAAAACTAAGACCGGAGAAGAAATGGATTATTTGATAAGTCAAGTGACTTATAATGATCCTCTTGGGAAGACCAAGAGATACGCTTTTAATGATCCTTACACAAATATCTGTGGAATAGTGAAATTGGCAACTCATAACGTCATGTAATCATGACATGCAAAAAGCCATCAATGGCTGTCAAATCAACCATCAGTACACATTCATCCATAAGATGACAAGTGGTACAAGCACACACCACATATTACATTTAAAACTACACGTGCAAAACAAAGATATAATAAAAAGTCACAAGTACATAGTTTTAATCTTTACTGGATGAAGATTCTTCACCATCAGAGGACACAACAACAAAAGGTTCAAGTAAAGACCGGAGGGACGAAATACCCTCATCACCAACATGGCCACTCAATTGAGAAATGGCCTCTAAAGTATCACTACTTAAGGCTTGCATGGAATCAACAACCCGGGTAGGAATTTCTTTCTCTTGTTCGGTAGGAGGGGGTACTTTCTGGCTTGCAAGACCAAGCTGATTACCATAAGCTAACCTGCCATGATAACCGGCTTCCATGGCCACCTCATAAAAAGCGTTAATGCGATCTTGATACTCTTGGCTGGTGCGAATGAAACGCCATGATGCAGGAATACCTTGTCCAATTAACCAATCCCGGTCAACGCGAACACGCTCCAATTGAGACTGGAGTGATATGGCAAGAGCTTTGGCAGCCTCGGCAGAGTCAACAGCCTGATCACCCCGCTGGTTTGAGATAGTTAACTGCGTCTGACACTCATTCAATTTCTCCACCACAGAATCTCTCTCTTCTTCCACCCGCCGGACCCTGGATTCAAAATTTTCAACCTCAGCGGATAAGAGTTTGCACGTTTCCATCTCAGCTTGGTTTCGGGCAATGGTACTCTTCTCTGCAGCCAGTTCTTTGGACAAAACATCCACCCGGTTCTCAAGACGAGAAATGATGCCACTTTGTGACTCATAAACCCGAAGCAAATTTAGTTTTTCTTCCATATGATTCGTCACCATCCGGGCCTTGTCACCTTCCAATTTCTCAATAGCAACCTGCCGGGACACCAGCTCAAGCTCAACCTCGGCCTCAGCCAACTGCATGGACAACCTTTCATTCTTAGACACGGCAGACACCTGCCTATCACAAACTTCAAGAAGGCTGGCAAGATCAGCTCGCCACCGGCGATGCACCTCATATGAAGCAGCAACATAGTTCACACCAGAACCTAACACATTCTCAGCAAGCTGAGCATTATCCAGACCTTGCAAATAGGATCGTTCTGCTGGGGGGAAGGCATGTTCGACCCAATGGCGAATGGCATCCGGATGAATAAGCCGGGTTGACTCTGCAACTTGCCAACCAAGTACATAACGGACGTCTTTCAATGATGGCCGCCAGTTAATGCCAGGGGAGTAGACGTTAGATGGCATCTCATTAACACCAGAAGAATGACCCTGGACTGGTGAAGCGCCAGTCCGGATCCCACCGGGAAACTGAACAGGATTCTTCTGCACATCCCGTAACAATTGAGAAAAGCTTTGCCCAGCAGCAAAACTGGAAGCTACAGACGGCCTGGAGAAGGAAAAACCGGCTTTACGGATACAGGAATTGACAAACTCGGCAATGACAGAGACGGGGTCGTAACAGCATGTGAAGCAGACACTTGGGTGCACACAGGAATGGTGGAAATAGGAACGGAAGTCTGGACCATGTCGCCAGGGGACGGTGAAGAAGTCACGACAACAGCTTCCCCAGAACTACCACCACCGAAATCTGGAAGATTCCCCGTGGCATCAACCGAGGACACATTTACCTCTTCGGCCACAGATGAAGGAAGACTGACAGATATCCGCTCACCTATTTACATATACGAAATAAATAAAGAACATTAAAACACTTACAAAGTGATTTTTCCTTCATTTCCAGCATCTGTTTTCTTTTGGCCAGTAACGCCTCTACCCCGGGAATAGTAGTAGCTTTCCTCTTTTTTTGTTTATCTTTTCTTTTATCCCTACTAACATCACTTTGCGGGGGGCAACATTGAGGGGATTAGCATCGATAGGAGCCACAGAATCTTCCGCAACAGATGATGAAACAGAACACGTCACGGATACAACCGGGTCGTTACTTTGACCCAAAATAGACCCAACAGGAGAAGGAATAAGAAAGTTAGCAATAGTTTGACTAAGCACATCAAACTCATCAGGGCCAAGAGGGCGGTCATATTCTACCAATTGGGCAGAAACTTTAGCATCAAGAACATCAAAATACTGCCATGCCCCCTGATCCTCGCGAACAGTTTCATCCACCCATAACCGGCTCATACTAACAGCAACCAGGGCCCTCTCCAGAATATGAGTACATTCCGTAGGATTATTGGTCAAACCAAGATAAAATGGATCTTTCTCATATGCAGAAGGCAGAGGACATTCGTCGGCTAGTTTGGCCTTGGCTTCCGGATACCGAATTGGAACTCGGACAGGAAGAACACGTTCGTCAATGAAAAAGAATTTCTTTCTCTATTCTTTATCACGAACGCTTTGGGGAAAATTATCTATACAAGACAACATACCGGGGCGACGATCGAAGGTAAAATATTCCCCTTTGAACTTCAAAACATATAATGCCCGGAATATTTCCACGCGAGGTGCTCTACCAAGACCTAGGGCACAATACTCAAAATGACGGATCTTGATTAGACCTAGAGGGTGCAATTGGGAGATATGAACCTTGTAATAGGATAGCAAGTCAATGATGAAGTTGGTGGCCGGCAATCGGAAATAGGAAAAAGTGAAAAACTTGCCATATAGCGTGATCTTTCCCTCTTTTACAGGGAAAGCCCGGTCATCTTTGCCAGGGAGCACTGGTCCCCACTCTGACGGAATATGATATTCACTAAGAAATGACGGAAACGATGACCAAGAACATGATATGTCGGCAACATTTGTAACGGCGCGTGACGAACTCGCTTTGGGAGCCATTTTTGAATCAAGAGAGAACGGTTGAAATGATATCCTCTGAATGTGAATTCGTATTCTTATAAGAAATAAACAGACGTTTCAAATTCAAAATAAAAAGTAACTGCCATGTGTCAACTCCCTAGGCACTCGTACAACTGATATGACGGTTGTCATAATAGCATATCACGTGCATAGGACGTGCGATACAGATCCAAATTTGGACTCAAAGTCGACCTTTCTTTTTTGGTTTTCTCACATTTTTTCCGTACTTATATTACAAAGAGTCTACTAATATTCACATATTCTTATCACTAGACTGGGGGACATGACGAGGTAGGGCCCAGTTAAGTCAAACTGGCCCATACCACAATGAGTTTAGACCCACTCAAAAGTAAAGCCTAATAAAGAATGACCCAACTAATTCAATGGGGTCAAACAGATGAACGAAGTCAATAGTCAACATGACAGTCAAATGATACATAAATGGTAGCGAGATCCACGTACAAGTAATCCGGCAATGATTATCTCCTTTGACGAAAGGAATGGACAGGCTATAAAAGGAGGACGAAGGTAAAACACAAGCACAATCATCTCTACCACAATCACAATCACTATATTCTCTTTACAAATAAAACGATACTTATTCTCATGCCGGAGGGTGGTCACAGGATTACCCCCAATCCTGTGACGAGTCCTAACGATGTTTTCTTTTGCAGGAAAGCCCTCTACACTCATTTCAGACGGTTTGGAAAGGTCTCTTTGCACCATCTAGAAGATTAAAGCACCAACCAGGTTCTTACTTCTTCACCTACAAATTCATGAAAACATAAAAAACCCAAAAACAAATTAATACTTTACGTACAATTTTAATTTTAATCATGTGTAAACACAATATTAAGTAGACTATATAGGTACCTACATATGCTTTTTTGGGTTCAATAAAAACAGCTTAGTTTATTCTTTTGGCGTGTTGGAAGTATTGAGTTTGTTGATACAAATTGGCTCAAGGTTGTGTTTCGGTTTCCACTGGGTTAAGATTGGATGTTGCGGGCTAATAATAATTAGGTAAAGGTTTTGAGCAAGAAGGACATTCAGGGTGTTTGGCTCGTTTGGTATTGACCATACATGTTGTTCATGTCAAAGGGGCTCCAACGATTCATGCTTTTTTTTTTTTTTTTTTTTTTTTTTTTTTTTTTTTGTAGAAGTTTCTAAAAATATTTATAGAAGCTGAAGTAGAAATTATGATTTCAGAATTGTATGGTAAGAGTTTAAAATTTGTTTTTATTTATATTTGTAGGTTAAAATTGATTTCTTTTAAGGAAAAATGGTCAAATGAACGTTGACACGCCACCCCACACTACCCTCTTCACCTTTAATGCTCATTGAATGGCTCACGATGGCCTCTTTTTGCTCCTGAAACGCCTCTTGGGTGGTGTATAATGCCGAAATAAGGCCCTGGGCTGCAACCTCACCGACATAACTCCTCGGGGCTGCCACCTAACCTGGGACGTTAATGCATTACACTTGGTGGTGTTTGTTTTCTTATTAGAAGAGCTTCTGGCCACTTATGTCTGCCCCGTGCAGACGCGAGCAGACATTTAGGATGGGAAGCTTGTTTGTTTTTTAGAAGATAGAACCTTTAAAAATATATGCCCTTCCTCTTTCTCGTGCAGACATAAACCCACCTCTTCACCCACCACTTCCTCCTGCAGACAACACACAAAAAACAATATACACGTCTCTCCTTCATCTGAAAACCCTGTCCTCCTTCCTCTTCCTCCATCCTCCTCTTTCCTTCCGGCCTGCTCCTCCGTCCTGTCTCCTCTTCCCTCCACCCAACTCCTCCCTCCGGCCTCCTCCTCCTTACGTCGCCTTCCCCCTCCTCCCTCCCCCAGCCGACCGCCTCCTTCCCTCCCTCTTCCTCCCTAGTCCGACCTCCTCTCTTCCTCCTCCAGCCTGGCCCGATTCTTCAACAAGTATGATGTATTTTCGTTTTTTTTTTTGTAATATTTTTCCGTTTTTAAAGTAGCGTTTTTTAACCCCAACCCTTATGGTGGTGGAAGATGACGACAGGCGTGGTTGCTAGTGGGTCTCAAAGGATGGCCGATGGTGGCTGTGGGAGTGGTTTACGATGGGGTTGGGTTGGGTTGGGTTAGGTTGTTGTTCCGTGGTGAAGGCCTCGGGTGGTGGTGGTTTTTGGGCGTATTGATCGTTTGGTCGGTTTGGTGGCTCTGAAGGCTGACGTGGTGATGGTGGGTCGCCTGAGGATGGTGGTGGTTTTGTGGTTAAGGTGGTCATCGGTAGTGGAGACGATGTTGAGGGGTGTTGGGTGTGGTGGTGATGACGACTACTTTGATGGTTTGATGGTTGTTAGGGAGTGAAGAGAGATAGAGGGTGTTGGTTATGGTAGGTTATGTTTCGGGTGACAACATTTGGTCTATCTCTTCTTCTGCAGATGTCTGCAGATGTGGTCCGCAGACTGCAAACCTTTTACCTCAGAAAAAACAAACAGCACCTTGTAGGTTAACATGAAAGTAAAATACCCTTTAAAGCAAAACACTATGTATGCGTGAATAATGTGTATCATAACGTGTGGGTGAACACGATTAAAAATAAGCGTGTTTAAGTTAATAATAATGTTTATCATTGTGGGTAGGTGATCAATGTTTTCAATCACTATGTGTAGTTGAATAATAACTTTACTAATATGGGTAGCTAAACATGGTTGTGAATCACCATGTGTACATGAATACCAACATCTATCATCATGGGTAGTTTAACATGGTTGTGAATCTCTTCATTGTGTGTAAGTGAAAAATAATGTGCATCTTTGTTGGTAAGTGAACATGGATGTAAATCATCATTTTGTGGATAAGACCCCGAGGAATAAAATTAAATTTGGATAGTTCATGTTGTGTTTGTCTATTCAAAACATTTTGTTCATTTGAAATTGGTGGAAGTATTGTCAATATGGCATAAGAAATGTGTTTTTTCTAGCTTGAGTCTAGAAAAAAGAGATTAGGTTGTAATTTATATATTGTGCAAAATAAGAGTAACGTGAATCCAAGGACCTCAAGCGGACCATGTTGTGGGCTGCACATAAAGGGTGAAATGTGAGGAGGTTTGTTGTCGAAGGAAAAATGAAGTTTCTGAGGTTTGTTTAAAATCTGATACCCTAGTGGGTGGCTTTTTGGGTTTATTGTCCACATTATTATTTCCATAGTAAATGGAAGTGTTGCGGACCTCTAAAGGATACAACTGACCCTTACATGCAAATGACGTGAGTATAAGCTTTATGCGGTATGTTGACCATGCAGTGTACTTCACACACTCGCATAGCCAAGAGTTGTCTTTTTTGGTTATTACGGCTACAAAAGGTTTGTCAAAGGAAAAAAAAAGGAAGGAAGCAGGAAACTAGATATATGAGTTGGTTTTGGGATTCGCAGTTGTATCACACCACCAGTTTCACGAAGCAATGCGCGTATTCAAGTTACAGTTGACAAAAAGTGATGGTTCTAAGTAGTGCTGGACACGAGCCGAGTCGAGCTGAGACAGGCTAAACTCGAGCTCGAGCTCAAAATTAAACGAGCCAGCTTGGCTCGGCTCGTTTTTCTGGTTGAGCTGAAAAGCCGAGCTCGAGCTCGGCTCGTAAATGTTCAAGCCGAGCTCAAGCTGGCTCGAGCCAACCCGTTATTTTTTATTATTTTTTTACAAATATTTATAAAATAAAAAGGCAAAAAAATAAAATAAATTGCCAGAAAAATAAAATTACACATATATACATGTATATATTTTTTTCTAATATTTTAAAGAATGGAAGGCATACTAAAGGTATTATATGTATAATTTGTGTTTTTTTCTATCAGTTTTCCTATTATATTGATTAATTAAACTTAAAAGGTTAACACTTCAATATCCTCTCACATATTTTTTAATTTAAACATTTAAAAATAAAATTAATACATATAAATAAAATAATTCGAGCCAGCTCACGAGCCGAAACAGACCTAGCTCGAGTTCGTTTACAATCGAGCCGAGCCGAGCTGGCTCGTTTTTTTTTTCGAGCTACTTTTGAGCCAAGCTTTTTCGAGCGAGTTTCGAGTTGCGAGCTTTTTGTACACCCCTAATTCTAAGGTCGAGATAATTCACTAGTGGTGGTTGTTTGTACATATAGACTAAGCCATTATTTTAGAACCTCAAAACCAACACAAACCTTCACTTAATATTCTGTCTTAAGATTTATTTTATAGATTTAAATATCACCACAAGCCTCAAACATCCATTTAAATACCTTTTTAACGAATAGTGGGTGAACTCATTTAGATACTATAGATACTTTTATTCTTCCCTTCCTATGCCGACTAATTATCCATTTATCTATACAATTATCCATGCGAACGCATTTTCTTTCCTAGAACGACTAATTTAAACCATAGTCCATTTTGACCCAAACCAAACTGATACTTTTTAAAGCGACACAATTTAACCTTAGCCCAGTTTGACCCAAACGCGTTTTGACCCGTTACTGGAACCACTATGCTAGCTTTACCAAGCTTTAATTCAACTTTCACAGTTAAACACAACAGCTTCTGGTATAGGGCTAGTGTTGATGCACGAAGGCCATCTTATGACCTGTATTTGTAAAGCTCAATCTCCTAGTTATCATCCATGCAGTCAGAAAGTAGCAACTATAAAGAGTTTGGAAAACATATTACCTACCGGTTTCCGGCAAAAATGATTGTCTAAGCTAATAGGAACTGATTATGAAATCCACATAAAAAAGGTGTCAGAGAGAACAAGGTATCACATGCATTATCTAGTAAGGCAGATCATGGAGATTTTGTTACAATCTAGTATTAAATCATACAAAACCAAGTGAAATTCTGATCAAAGATGAGATGAAGAACTAGCAACCAGGTGCTTCATTGTAGCTGGAGAATTACACTCACCACATAGCATTCAAGAAGACCATTTTCGCTTTTGATGAGGCTCGTGGGAACATCATAACATCCTTTGCAATGTTGAGCCTTTCCTCAGCATCAGCTTCTTTTGGTCGGAGAATCATATTTTCAAGATGAGGAGAATGATCCAGTAGAAGCTTTATAAAGAGCAGCTCCGGTCTTGATCCTTCTAAATGCGTAATTTCTACAGTTTGCAACATGGAAAGTGTCTGACCCAAACAGTCCGTAGATTCTAAATAATTAGATGTTGATTCCAAGTCAGCATCAGGCCCCTAGAAAAAAACATGGAAGTTAAACAAAGTCGTACCATTCTATTGTTTTACTATGTAAGCCAAAAAAAATAATAACATTTAGCATTCTTTACCATCTGTATATGCATCACATCAAGTGTTTTCAAATTAGGTGAGTTCCGAAGCATACATAGAGCACCTTGAACTTGATCCAAATCACCAAAATCGAAATTTGTTAACTCCAACCGCCTTAAGCATTTAACCGCATGTGGTAGCTGCTTTGGAAACTTTTCTGCTGCTAAAAACTGTGTGGCGAAAGTCAGATGTTAACTTACTATGATAACATGAGATCTGCATCAGACTAAGAAACATAGTAATCGTTTGTGCAAACACTAGTCTATGACTGAAAACGAACAAAGGTTAAACATTTTGATTCGAAAGTTTGTATCATACCTTAAGAAAATAACCATCAAAGGCAAAAGATACACCGTTGGGCAAGTTGCTTAACATCATCGCCATATTCAATCTTTCAACTCGTAGAAAATCCGCAATGGGTTTCAACAAACATATACAAACCTTATAAAGGTGTTCACTATGCAATAACCGGAGTAACATTGCATCTGGGCAACTCACTACATGCAAACACTGTAATTTTTCAGCCTTGACGTTGAGGTTATTAACATTGTGACACCTATACAGTGTCAAACTCTTAAGTTGTGGTAAGTTGATCACAGTTCGACCTAAATCATCCCCAAAAGAAATGCAGTTGAGCATAAGCTCTTCAAGATTGGGAAATCCCTGAAACTCAAGGGGTGGCTTGAAAATGCAGTTATATAATACCAACACTCTCAACTCTAGACAGGTGAATACGGAGGATGGGATTGGATATATCTGATTTGAATTAACAATGATAAGTTCGTTAACACTTTTTCTTGATAAGAGTAACATCCACTGATCAACTTCTTGGAAGCTATCAGGATTTATCTCTCGCGGTATACTGAGATGAAATTTGAAAATGGGACCGTGGTGATAGATCATAATCTTGTTTATAACTCTTATAAACCCATTATGACTGAAAGCTCCATTTTTTGATAATTTTACAAAGAATTGCCGACTGAAATTCAGTGTCCTCACAGTGGTCCATCTGTACCTCCATTTTTTAGAGAGAATACTTGTTCTTACAACATCTTCAATCGAGAGCCGATCTAAAATTGGGATTATTAAATCCTCTGGAAAGTTAGTGATTATGTCATCATCATCATCATCAGCAGCAGCAGAGGAGGTTACAAACCTCCTCTTATGGTTATTATCTGTGATTAGATTAAAAAAAAAAAAAAAGCATGACTCAATCAATCAGTGTGGAATCAAGAACAATGTCATAAAGAACATAACTGAAACAAAAATCTCATTAAAAAGTAAACAGCAGATATCAAGATTTCTTGAAGATAATTCGAGCAGAATCTCATTAAAAGCTATAAAAAAATAAAAAAATTGAAACATATGTGAAAATGAAATGGAATGCAACTTACCCATGGAGATTGGAGAGGTGAAGCACGGGGATTTAGGGTTTTGTAAATGAAAAAGGAGGAAATGATCGAATGAATAGGTTATGTCGAAAAAAAAAAAAGGTAAACACACTATAACCATTCAAGTGACATTGGAATATCTTGTCGAATCCTACAATTTTAGTTTTTAGGTTTTTGTTTTTTTTTTTAAGTTTAGCTGGTAGTTTTTAGTTATTGCGTTATATTATTGTGTTTTTTATATAACGTTATGTCTTTTTCATATTTTTATCATTGTGTCATTTTGCGATTAATTGTGTCTTTTTTTTCCAACATTATGTTATAATTTTTTGGCATTATGTTATATTTTGTGGCTTATTGTGTCATATTTCATGATATATTGTGTTTTTTGTATCTTTTTCACAGTTTTCATTTTTGTTGCACTGTCTATGATAACTTAACCTAAATAGCAAAGCTCAACAAATAATGTTTGTTTTAATGATTTTCTTAAATGAATTAAAAAGTTATAAAAGTAACTTATTTTTTATGGGATACTAGTGGGTTTATCCGCGCATTGCAGTGACATCCACAAATGGGTTGCAATACAACGTTATGATACTTAGGTTTTTTTTGCCGCAAGTTACGCAAAAAGAATAGAAATATGCACACTATGTTTTAACAAGTATTCGTAGAAAGAAAAGAAATGTGCACTGCCACTTACAAATGATTGCAGTTCACCACAAAATCATGTATTCATTATTAAACAAATCTTAATAAACCAAAGGTATGTTACTGCAACAGACTAATATGAACATAAACATCACTCTTGTGTAAGTTGTCAGGTCATTGCATATCTACATAACCGTGCAATTGAAGACACCTTGCTAAATGATAAAGTTCATTTACATGACAAAAATATGTAATAATAATATAATATTATATAAACTATTATATGAAGGTCATTGGTCAATTAGAAATTAAAAGTTGTGATTTGTAAGTTTGTAATAGACTTGTCCAAGCAACTAAAAAATTGCCTAATGTAGCCGGTGAGTCAAACCATCCCACCCACTTTGTCGCTGGGTAGACGCATATATATGAAAACGGTTTATAATATAAGTATTATTATGGCAAAGTTTTAAAATTCATATAAGTTTAGCTGAGATAAGATTATTCATTGTGGTAAAATAAATTATTATATTTGATTGTCATTATATGAAATTTGTCTAAAAATATTTCTATCCCGTGTGTTTATTTAGTTTGGGTGAGTTCCATTTTCATATAAAAGTTAATTATCTTTTAGGGGGCATTTAGGGAAAAAAAAGTGGTAAAATTTAGAAAATTATAAAGAAAGCCTTTGTATGTCATCTTAATTTTGGACAATTTGAACATATTTGCCCATGCCTCCTCCTTTATAATGTAGTATAGATTATAGATTATAGATGATAGATTATAGATTATATATAGTATGTAATTAAAACCAAATAATGTCATAGAAAATTTCAAAGAATACAAATGATAGCAATAATTTAAATATCTAGGATCTTATGTTCAAAATGATGGAGAGATAGATAGAGATGTAACCCACCGTATTCAAGCCGGCTGGCGTAGATGGAAAGCAGCCTTTGGGGTTTTATGCGACAGGAGGTTCCCACCTAAACTAAAGGGTAAATTCTATAGAGTTGCAGTCACACCGGCAATGCTATATGGGACGGAGTGTTGGGCCATCAAGAAGACTCAAGCCCGCAAGATGGAAGTAGCAGAAATTAGGATGCTTAGGTGGATGTGTGGGTACACAATGCTAGACCGAATAAGAAATGAGTTTGTTAGGGAAAGGTTAGGGTTGGCTAAGATTTCAGAGAAGATAAAGGGGGGGGGGGGGAATTGAGATGGTTTGGGCATGTGAGGAGGAGGCAGACGTCAGCGACAGTTAGAGTAGTGGAAGCACTGACTGTTGAGGGTAGGAGGAGTAGAGGTAAACCCAAGTTGACCTGGGATAAGCGTATTGAACATGATTTGATAGAGTTGCACCTCTCTGAGGACATGGTCCAAGATAGGAATCCGTGGAAACGTAGAATTAAGGCTAAGGATTCTTAGGAGCTGCCCCCCCTTTTTTTTCTGTTGGACTTGTTTGTGTTGGTAATCATGCTTGCATATATGTTGTGTATCATGTATCATGTTCCATGTCATATATGTTCCCTTGTCTGCCATGTTATTTTTTCACCACTTTCTTGATTGTTGGTACTTGGTAGTTTTTACTTTATATATATATATATATATATTTCCAGTTTATCCTGTTTAGAGCCGGGGGTCTCATTGGAAGCAGCCTCTCTATCCCTAGGGATGGGGGTAAGGTTTGCCTACATCCCACCCTCCCCAGACCCTTCCAATAGTTTTCTATTTGTGGGATTTATTGGGTATGGTTATTGTTGTTGTAATTTAAATATATAAGAAAACATATATTTTTAAAACCAACAAAGTATGTACGTACATGCATTGTTTATGTGAAAGATGTTAATATTTTTTCATACACCACATATAGTAATTCCACTTTAAAAACATTTTTCTTAAAACATGAAGTGTGGTCATATGGCACAAGTCCGTCTATACTACAACCGAAAGCTATCTTTCTAAAAAAAATGAAATTGTGGTGGATATCATCGCGGAGATGAAATCATGTAGTTTTTTGTGGTACAAACATAGACATAAGGATATTATAGATATAGATTAATGGTAATTGAAGAGTGAAGACAATGAATGTACAAGTAACAATGCATCAATGGGTAATATATGAAAGATTTATATGACATTATAGGTTTGACGCATGTGTCTTTTCAATTGTCATCTTAACTTTGACAGTTTGGACATATTTACCCATGTCTCCCCCTTTATATTGTAGTATAGATAATTTTTTTTGTTAAATATGGTGACACTTTTGTTTAATGAAACCAGACGTTGAACTGGTCTCTTTACCGGTTTACTGGTCGGACCAGTTGAACTGGTGTAGAAAACCGGAAAATCATAATATATTTTAAATACTTGGAATATATATATATATAACCTTCTGGTTGCAAAATACTCCCTCCATCTCATTTTAGATGTCATGGGCCCACAAACACACAGATTAAGAAATCTTTGATTGTATGTTGTTAAATGATAATAATATCCTCAAGTTATTATTTCAAATCTTTGATTGTATTTTGTCTTTTATGAGCAAAACTGAAACTGCTTAGAAATAGACATTTAATTTGGGACAACAAAAAGTGCAAAAATGAACATTTAAAATTAGACGGAGGGAGTATAAATCTAATTCATGCCCACGGTCTCTAGTCGAACCGGTTAGACCGGCCGGTCCAGTCCAACACTCAAAATATTGGTTAACACGAATAAATTACTCAACAAATAAAATAAGAACTCAATGTATTGTATATGTAAAATGAGGGACAAAATAAAAAAGTGCTTGTTTAAGGTAATAAAGTCATCAATTACTTCGTTCATTTCATTCCCTCTAAAAACTGATACATGGGTGAAAATATAAGGTTATTAGAGCATTCACGGTAGCTTCCCTATCCCCCATTCACCCACAATCAATCACAACCATATTTTACATTAAAAATCATTACAGTTTCTCTCTCCTCCACTCACAACCACTTTCAACAAATATTAAAAAATAAATACAGTTTTCAGTTTTTTCCAAAAGATTCCCAAATAACCCCAAATATACCGATAAACAAAAGATTCCCCATTTTTTCACTCACAACCACTTCCAACCCCATAAAAGATTATAGGGTTTTCTCTTACAGAATTATAAGGGACCAAATGGCAGTGCTCTTAGTAGTTAAGGTTGTATATTTATGCAATTTTAAGGCTTTGAATACACTACTTTGATAAGGTTTGTGATTTGCAGGTCTAATGAAGTTTAAAGTGTGTTTCGGGAGCTAAACGGGACCTTAGATTGAAGCTAGAGTGAACTGGGTGGAAGAAACGGAAGAAAATGTATAAAAGGAGGCTTATGGCATAGCCTACGCCCATTTTGGGCGTACACAACTCATAAGGGAACCGTAGAAAGCAAAAACTCGCGTCAGCCATCAATTCACGTAGCCTACTGAAGATTCGGGCATCGGCTACGCGTCCATTCGCGTAGCCGACTCAAGAATATGGCGTAGCCTACGGTGTCCTTTGGTCAACCTCACATTTAACTCGTTTTTAATGATTTTTAATAATGGGGATTTTGAATATGGAAGGCACAAAACTCGTAAGGGAGGTTACACCCATGACGAGGGAGGATAAAAAATCAAATGAATCACCATTTTAATCATCTTTTTTCACTATTAATCCTCAAGAACACCATTTTCATCAACATTCTCTAAACCACAAACCTTTAATCATTAATCATTTCATCTATATATCATTCATGGCTTCTTCCTCCATCATCATCATCATCATCATCATCATCATCATCATCATCATCATCATCATCATCATCATCATCATCATCATCATCATCATCATCAATCAAGCATCCACCAACATGAGAGGCTATTTTCTTAGGTTCACCCCATTGTAATTTGTAGGTTAGGGTTCTTGAACAATTTGGGGATTTTTCATATTTCTAATTGTACTTGACTATTTGAATGATTATATTTGATGTGGTAATCTTGTTTTGAATTCGTGGTAGTTAAATTCCACTCGCACTAATAACATCACGAAATGAATTCGTTTACATACTTGGTATTGATTTAGGATCTTAGTATTCTTGAGCAATAAAGTGTATAATTGTCCATGTCTGGTGTTTGACGATTAGTGACACCTACGTCTTGTAATAATGAATCCGTTAGTAGTAATTGCATAATCAATAGCTTTCCTAAAGTGTGATAGAACCCATTACTTGCTTATGAAATCAGGTGTGACCTTTTCCTTACTTATTTTTATCAATTAAATCCATTGTGATTAATCCGTTATAATTATTCAACAATTAAATTCTTTTCAAATCATCTAAAATGAATAAAATAACAAACTTCATAATTAATTAAGATCTTCATAAACAAGTTTTCATCAACTTTAGTCGCTAGCACCGACCATAAACTCTTCGTGGTTCGACACCTTGTTACCACTAACTACATAGTTAAAGGTAATAAGGAACTCTTTATAAATACTATTTTTGACTGGACCGTGAAAAAAACTGCCTAATAAATTACTTCGTTCATTTCCCTCTATCCCCAACCCTACTATCGATCACCAGTACCCACCACCGACCATCACCGGCACCCACTGACCGATGTCGAAGGGTCAGTCAAAAATAAGATTAAAATCAGTTCCTTATTACCTTATTATATAGGGTAAGTCAGGTGTCGAACCACGAGGAGTACTGTGGAAAGTGTTTGGTTTACTTAATTTATTACTAATTAACTAGTTGCAAGAAAAGTAAAATTCGGTTGTTTGAGAATGATTATGAACACAAAATAAAAATTAAGATGTAAACAATTGGAGAAAAGGTGATTCCTCCAGGTTTTGGATTCAAAGTGGCTTCAAGTAATTAGTTTTTATTGAGAAAATCACATAGACATGATTAAGATAATTAATTAGTTGATTGTGATAAACAAGGACTAAGTACTTTGATTGCAAAACAACGAAAGGTCATCACACGATTATCAATTGAAGATTACCAAACCTAATCCCTATCTAATATATCCCAATTACTAGAACTCTCAGGAATTGAAAGAATCAAAACTAGGTTTTAGATAAAAATCAACCGTTTACAATCAAACTAATAAATCACTAAGCAAAAAGCATCGAATGCTTAGATTGCTAATCTCAAATACAAAGAAAAACTAAAAACAATCATCCACTTACAAGAATCCTCCACCCGGAGGAAACCACGAAAAGATTAGCCACTCATGTTCTTGATTTGATCTCCAATCTTGATGTTTGACTGCATGTTTGATGTTAGAATGATGATTGGAATGGTTAGAATGGTTAAAAGATCTCCAAGAATGCTCCAAAAATCGTCCCAAAGGTCCCCAAGAAAAGCTAGAATGGAATGGTGGCTAAAAACCCTATTTTTTTATTACTTTTAATGAATTTCCCATCTTCCAGCATCGTAGCCTACACCAGTCAGCACTCGAGTCGTAGGCTACACTACTGCACATTCAGATGTGATCAGCCAAGGGTTTGCTGTAAGCTACGCCGCTGACAGCTTTCTACCAAAACTAGTTTTCTTCATAACCTTTTCATTATAACTCCGTTTTCTTCATCGTTTGCCGCCACGTCTTCGTTTTTCGACCCTTTTCCATGTCATCCATTTTAATCTCCAGGCCCAATCCATGAATTTTCTTTAAAACACATCCAATCTTCGTATTTAACCTACAAAATCATGAATTCGCGTAGTTATCTTGTTCAAGCTATATAATCATCCAAAATACAATAAAACCAACCATTTTAATCACATTAACACTCAGGTTTTAGCCTTTCCATCACATTCCCACACTTACCTTTGATTGTCCCCAATCAAACCATCTCAAAACATGACTCACCTTATTAACAAGCCACCTCCAATTCCTTTACCTATTGATTATCCAAGATCCCTAATCATACCCGTCCCATAGACTTACACAATCGAGATTGACAAACTGACTAGCAAGTGCTACACATTTTCAAAAACAAGACTTGCCTAACCAAACCTAACATGCTTATGTTCGTACACATACACTACACACCCCTCACTATGTTCTCTACTCTCGTTTTTATTTCTGGACTAGCGTGTAATGTGCTAGTGTATATCACTCAGAAAACCAAGAATGTAACCTTGTTATCATAGGTTTGTATAACAATCACACATAAGCTATAAATTGTGCACACATCAAAAAGTCTTATGGGTTTTGGGCTTAGGGTAAAGGTAGGATAAATTTGGTTAACAAGTGGCTCAAAAACAATAGGTTTAACACAAATGCTTGAACATCCTTATTCACATATCACAAAAACATACTAACACATCAGCTTGGGCATAATCGACCCATAACAATAACTTCTATTTTTGTATTTTTATTCTGATTTTTTTCTTTTCTCTTTTTTTCCTTATATATATTTTTTTCTTTTTTTTTTTAACATGAACAACTAAAAACAATAAACATCACGGACACAATGGATGTCAACATTCTTTATTCAACAAGGTAACCGGGTCGATTTGGGTAACAATGTAGGTTTAACAAATGAAAGGTCTAGGCTCAATATGGGTTACTAATGGTGAGTTTTGGCAAACAATTCAACACAAAGATAAATAACATGGTGTCAAACAGAAAAAATGGGGTTCCTAGTTTGCCTCTCTAGGGTTCCTAATTTACCTCTTTTGTCTATGTGCACATTTTGCCTACAGCTTTAGCATGTATCAAATTACACAAATTCTGTAACAAAGAAACATTTGGCGTACTCTCATGAAACAAAACATTTATATAAATAAACATCTAGTAGGCTCAAGATCTCACAATGTAGGGAAATAGGCCGCCGACATGGAGCATATGCAAATCCTATAAGCATGTTACCCTTAGTTAGGCATCTCTTTTCATTTCCTCTAAAAACACTTGCCAGAAACACTCTCATGAAACTTAAAGGGACAACCATGATTAAGGATCTCGTATTTTCATATTTGGCAAAAGATTCTTTGGTGACTGAAAATACGGCTTTTATGCCTGATCAAGGAGAAAAAGTGACAAATCTACAAGATTTTTCATTAATTTTTTCAAAATTTTTCAAAATTCCTAATTTTTCCTGCAAAGGTAAGTAATTCCGCCTTACTTCCCTAAGGTCCCCCATCCCCACACTTGGGATACATTGTCCCCAATGTATGGTGCTTTTAGTGTCTACCTAATTTTTTCAAACCACCAATCTCAACATATGCGACTATGGACTACCACCCACAATGATTAGTTACTTAGCAAACAACCACCAAAACAAAAAACAAACCAAAAAGCAAATAAAGAAACAAACAAAATAAATAAATAAAGAAAATTTCGGGCTGCCTCCCGGTAGCGCCAAGTTTATAGTCTTCAGCCTGACTTTACCTGGTGTTCGTAATCATGGTGGGCGAGTGGGATGCTTGCATCCCTCAGCTAATAAACATACATCTTCTCCACCCTATGGTAATTCCTCAGACATACCAAAGAAATGACCTAGAGCTCTTACTTTAATGCCTTCCTGGTTACCCTTAGCTCGTTTCTTGACCTTCTTCTTATTCTTCTTCTTCTTACTCTCCTTGACTCCAGCCTTTTCAATCATGTCAACCATGAAACACTCTTCCTCGGCGTTTGGGTCAGTAAAACTTGAAAACACATTCAGACTAAGTGTCCTTTCCCCAAACCTCATATTTACCGCCTGAAGAAACACGAATCCCGGTTTACCGTATAGACGCTAACCCAGGTAGTGATTCTACGGTATTTTGTAAAGAGAGTGTGTTTATAAAATACGTGTGGCTCTAAGGACAAGACCAAGGAATTTAGAAGACTACCGGTTAGAAGAGCCAAGCCTCTAAAGGTTAGTGAAATAAACAAGGGGTTGAAGAAGGTACGAAGGAGTTTGCATTCTTCTTGAGTGAAAGTATATGTGATATCAGATGCCAACAATAGGAGAAGGAGCTCCTCCTTTTGTAGTACCTAGTCATCATACTTTCTCAGCCCATCCTCTACCCTTGATGGGGCCTGGCCCAGGTAGAGGTGTCTTCAAGAACCCGACCCAAGTCCTTAAGCCCATTTGGTGCAAGTGGGTTTTGATAAAAAAGAGAAAGCGAAACGCTAAGGGGGGATGTTACCGTCCTGACGATTGTACACGTGGCGTCCATCGAGTGGACGATGATGGTCGGCGGACACGTGGTGCCCGCCTATTGGCAAACCGAGGGCGATGGGTAATCATACTTTTTCTTGGACCCCGAGACAGGTTGAGAAAGCTTGTTGTCAGGAAGATGTCTTGGCTGGGAGACTGCCACGTCGTCGTCCTTTCTTCGTGTCCGACTGAGAGCAGTCTCTGATTGGAGAGGAACTCTGATGGGCAGCCTGTTGCGTCAGAGATATTTTGTCTGGGGCAGGGGTGAGTCCCAAGGCTGCCCCAAAAGGCATCTTCCAGTTGTGTTGAAGAAGCTTCAGCCAGCTTGCTGAGGAAGTCTTGAAGCATATTGAGCCCGCTGACGTGAAACGGGCGGGCGAGCTTGCGCCTGGTGTCGATTGGACGCCAGGTGTATCGCCGACGTAAAATGTGTGAGTGGACGCCAGAGGTTCCGCTGACGTAGAACGGGCGGATGGACGCTAGATGATCCGCTGACGTAAAACGGGAGGAAGGACGCCAGGCGATGCCGGTTCTAGTAGGGCGATGATATGGTATTTGTGGTATTTTGGTACCATATCCCTTCAAGTCCCCCAAGTCCAGTGCTTTCATGCACCTTTGGTAGGGGAGTGCTGGACTTGATTTCACAAGTGTACTTTGAGTTACATCCAGTCGTCATTGGGTTTTCGTGTAACAAAGTGGACGTGTGTTTTTTGTATGACCTCGTCAACTGGTGCGCGCACAGTGATCAAGCTGCGGGCGTATGACGGATTGAGCGCTTATTGCAGGACCTATGATTGGGTCCGGGCAATAGTATGAGAATGAAGGAACTTTATTCATTGTGTGTAGGGCTTGAAGCAGGATGAAGAAAGTTCTTTCTTCGCCCGTGAAGCTTGTAGCAGAGAGTTACCTGAAAAGGTTGGAGATGATGGGAGATAACTCGTCCTGTGTAAAGCATGAAGAAAATGAGTAGTTCCCAGATTCTTGCTACAAGTTGTTGTCAGTTTTGTGATTTTGATAGTTATGTTCATAGGGTCTGTGAAAGACTCGTCTGGTGGTATTAGGCTGGCTTGACCAGTATGTTGAAAGCCACTTGTTTTTAAGGAAGTTCTTTATTGTTTCCTTTCTGCATTTTGGCGTGGGGCCTGGATAGGCGTCGGGCCTAAGTGCGCGATCGGAGGGTGTGAAAATAAAAAATTTCAAGATTTTTGGTCTTGCGCACAGGCGTGGAGCCTAGAGAGGCGTCGTGTCTTTTTGTGCGGTCATACGTTGTGAATATAAAAATTTTCAAAATTTTCGGTTTGGCGCGCAGGCGTGGAGCTTAGAGAGGCGTCGTGCCTGTTTGCGCGGTCAGACGTTGTGAATATAAAAATTTTCAAAATTTTCGGTATGGCGCGCAGGCGTGGAGCTTAGAGAGGCGTCGTGCCTGTTTGCGCGGTCAGAGGTTGTGAAAAGTTGTTTTTTGTCCCTGTCTGCGCCTGCATTTACTCCGCATTGAATTTGTCTTTTTGAATTTTGTGTGAATTAAAGGCGGGAATGTTTTGAAGGTGAAAAGACGTGGCTGACGGTTGGTACACCTGCCTTGGAGATCGTGTCTGACAGTTACTGTGACTGTTGAGTTGGTAGTCCGCCACGTGTCGTGCATCTGGTGCATAGGGACAGCTGTTGATGATGGATTCAAACGTGGACGTACACGTGTCGAACATCGGCATCATTTGCCAGCTGGGGTAGAACAACCGTCAGGCGAGTGGGCCACGCGCGGCGCGTGAGCCGTTTGGTCACGTGGGTTGTCTGACGTGTCTGTCTGTCATTGGACCCCTACGCGAAAAGCCTGTTGATGTATTGCAAAATACATAGGTTATTTGTACATATTTCGCGTCATTATCGAGTCAGTGTGTGTCTTTTATATATATTTTTCGGTTTTTATTTAGTATTTTATGTGTCACAGGAATCTGGGTGGCAAAAGAGGCAAATTTATGCATAAACGGTGCTTTACGAGGTCCCGGATGAGTCACAAGTGAAAAGAGAAGATAAAAATAAATAAAATTGAAAAAATCATCCCATCGTGTCACGCGACCGAAGTCTTTGAACCCCGTCGCGTGACGCGGAGCCTTCCAGATTCCGCAAAAAGTCCATTCTACCCCTGCCAAGTTGAGATAATTACCCTTGCATTACCCCGTCAGTTTTAAGTGCATCGTGTCACACGACCACTTACCCAGGATCCCGTCGCGTGACGTGATGGCCATCAGGAAGCCCAAATTAGTGTTTTTTCAAGCCCAATCGAATTTAAGAACCCTAATTCATAAGTTTATGAGTCATTCTTGACTTTTGGTCGAAAAGAGAGCTGCTCAAGGTGATTCCAAGGCAAGAAAAGGGCAAGGTTCGAGATTTGAAGCTAGAGTTTCGACTTCCTCGGGTGTTCATCATTCGGTTTAGTTGTTTCTTAGTTTTCTTTCATTCAAACTCATGTTGATTTATATTATGAGCCTTTTAATTTCTGTTTTGATGATGTGTTGTGGCTAAACTCTTATAGCTACCTAGACTAAGGCAAATACTATGCTTTGATTTGCGATTTCTATGGTTTTTTGGAACTTGTTTGGATTTATGATTCAGTAAAGATTTTGATTTCTTTAGATCTAGTGTATGTGCGTATCTATTATTTTTTGATTGTCACTAATTCACTCCACTTGCACTTTTGTGAATGTCTTTCATGTATGAGTGGTAGTTAGGTTGCAAACTTTGTGTAGCAACTAGTTTATGGTCAATAGTCGCAGGTTTACCATAGGAGTGGTATTTGGTGGTTAGAAGATTTTAGGTATTCTTCCAAGTTCAATAGCTGTGAGGTGAGGACTTGTTGGTATGTCTAGGTTGTTAAATTGCTAGGTTAGAGGCTTTGTGAGAAGATCTGCCTAGTTTCCCTTTCAACTCCTGCATATCAAGTTAGATCTAGGCTTCAATAATTACCCCTTGCACCTAGTGTACTGAGGCTTTCGCGCTGTGAGGTAGATTGTCTAGCGGGTACTCGATCATAAGAGTTAGATAACCTGTGAGGGTTTGTACTCCAACCGGTAGTTTAACAGCAGAAAAATATTCTAGGGTTTCCCCTTGAGAAGGGTTGAGGGTGTCTAGTATATTCTTGATGTTTAGCATTTTAAGATTCCGGTTCCAAATCAGTTCCATAACCATAGAAGCTTATCAGGCATAGTTAGGAGTCTGGTCTAGGTAATGTCTTATCATCATCTGAAATTAGCTTAGCTCAATTATCGTTTTTAGTCAGTATAGTTAACCTTAGGTAATCTTTATTTTATTGCAATTTAGTTTTTAGTAAAACCCCCCTTTAAATTAATAAATCATTTTATTTTAGTTTTAGATAAGTTTTCGAGTCTAGTTACCGTTTTCTATTAGAGTCTCGTGGGTTCGATATCCGGACTTACTTAAGCTTTACTAGAGTCGATAGGTTTGCTTGCCTGTCAGTAGTTTAGTTTTAGAGAGTCTAAAGTATTACTAGGTGTCTAGTTTTAGGTTTAATTTAGTTATTTTTATTAAACTACTTTTAGCACATCACCTGTTCGTGATGATTTCTTTTTCTGTTGTTGCATTAAATGCGATGGTATAAATATGTGTCCTTTATCCTCCATTCGTTTCATTCTCCTCCTTCGAAGAAGTTTTCTAATTTTACTCCGGCGAGTTAGTAGGTTTTTCAATCAGCTGTCAAAGAATAATTTTTTCATTCTTTCTCTTTTTCCTTTGTCGAAGATGTCTTCTGAAGAGAAGAAGGCCGAGTTGGCAATGAAGGATGCCCAAATTTCTTGGTCCAAGGACAAGTTTAGGTCTTTGGTCAAGAAGTATAATATTTTACGTCAGTGGGAGCTGAAGTTGCCGGAGAAAGGGCAGACTCCGATTGACTGTCCGGAGGGAAAGATATGTCTGTACGAGGCATACTTTTTGAAAGGACTCTTCCGACTACCGGTGTCGAAGTTTATGATCTCCGTTCTGCAGAAATATGGGGTGCATATTTCTCAGATGAGCCCCTTCGGGGTAATGCGAATTATGCATTTCGAGGCCACCTGCCGGTCCTTGAGAAGGGAGCCGGAGTTTGAACACTTCAACGTGTTCTATAAAATTGAAGTGAAAGAGTTCGGCTGGGTGTCTTTTATTGAATGGTCAAAGACTGTGACCTTGATTGTGCCGAAGAGTTCTCCCAAGACTCCTCGTGAGTGGAAGAAGTGTTTTTTCTTCCTGAAGAAGGAGGTCATTCCGGTGGAGATGGAGAAACTAGAGCTACGTGCGGGCCAGAAGCCGCCGTCTTTTGAAGTGATGAAGGATTTCCAGGAGGAAGCCTGGTTTCAGGAGCTGTGCGCACACCCCACCCACCTAGATGATTTGGATAGGCTGGACGAGGGTATACTCCGTCTGTTAGGGCTGAGCCGTCTGGGCGTCAGGGAGGGTTATGATGTGGCTCCCATTGGTGATGACGGCCCGTTATCTGTTGAAGGTAAATTCTTCATTTTTTTATTATTATTATTTGTGTTGTCCTTTGTGTTTGACGCACATTCGTTGTTTTGCAGGCGAGTTGCTATTTGAGGTTTTTGCTGCTCGTGGTACGAAGACGAGTTATCGCGCGGTACCTGAAGGAGGTGTGTCCGAGTTGGAGCAGCTGAAGGAGAATTTTATTTTTCCCTGCGCCGATGGAAGGTGCGCAATCTAACCTTGAAGTGGGTTTCCTGATCAATCCTGAGCCGTTATCCGTGCGTACGGCGGCCAGGATTGATTATGTTTTTTTATCCGGCGATGAGTCGAGTGGGTCATCGTCCGGTCTAATTCACCGTACGCGTCGCTCTGTAGGTGATGGTGGATCTGGTGCGACATTGACCGCGTCGCGAGGTGGTGGTTTGACTGGTGAATCCAGTACGACTGAATGGGTGACCACTGAGAGTAAGTGCTCTGACCTTCTTTGGGTTTTTGTATTTTCTTGTGTCGTGTAAGCTGAGCTTTGTTTTATTTGTTTGTAGCTCACAAGCGTAAACAACCGGAGGCGGTTGAGGAGGATGTAGCTCAAGGTTCGTCTCCTAAGCGGGCGGCGACAGGTGGTGGTAATGTCGATCCTCCACAAAGTTTGGAGCTTGATCCCCCGCCCGAGCGTGAGCCCTTCTATAAAAAGGCTCTAAGAAAGATGAACAGTAAGTGATTTTTGTAATATCTTTCTGCTAGCTTGATGATTTTATTAAGTGCTTAATGCATCTTCACTTGTTTGTAGGTTCTGTTCCTCCGTCTGTGAAGCAATTTCAGGTAGGGAGGAAGAAGAAGCTAGAAGAGGAGAGGGCCCGATCTGAGGCAGTGTGTGAGTTGGAGTTGACGCGTAAACAGGAGGAAGAAAAGCGTGCCGCTGAGGCCGCGTTGAAGAAAAAGGAGGATCAGGCCCGAGCTCTTCAGATGGAGGTTGAGCGTAAGTGGGCCGAAGATGCTCATTTGGCTGCCTTAGCTGCCAAAGAAAAAGAGGAGGAAGAGTAGCGCCGGTTGGCCTTACTGAAGCAGCATGAGGATTTGGTGCGGGTGAAGAGGGAGCAAGCCCAGGGGATGGTTGCTCAAGGCGGTGGTGGTGGTGGCTCACAAACCGAGCCTGTTTATGTTGATGTTGATGAGAGGGACAAACTTGAAACGTCGCCTGAGAATGTTGGGGTTGGTGGGGTGAGTGTGAAGAAGGTCGAGGGTGGCGGAGCGTCGTCTAGTACTCCTGCCTTCAGGTTGGATGCCTCGGTTTATACGCATGAGTGGCGTATAACCGAAAGTTGTCGTTTCCTCAACCCCTTCGTGGCTGAGGAATTTGTTAACTACGCGCTTCCTCCAGCGGAGCGCGCTCACCATCGTTCCCAGAACCGGGGTACACTTTTCTCAGAGTTGTGTATAAATCTGACACAGTCTTTGGGAAATTTGTACGCCCTTCACCGTGCGGAGGGTGAGTTTTTGGATGAACAAGCGTCGGTTGCGGGTGAAGCCGAGCGTCTATCGCGAGAGAAAGAGGTGTATGAGACCGCACAGAAGCGGCTTTTGGAGCAGGTTCGGAAGCTAGAGTCCGACCTGCGTTAGAAGGATATTGAGGGGGCAGAAAAGCATAAGGCGTGGGCAAACTCCACGGCCACTGTGAAAAAGGAGTTGGAGCGCCGTCGTTTGCTGGTACAGAAGGCTGAATCTGCGTTGGCTGAGCAGAAGAAAGTGGAGGCGGCTAAGGTCAAGGAATTGGAGGAGATGTCCTCTAAGTATGCTAATTCCTTGACTGACCTTAAGGCGAAGGATGCCGACGTTGTGAGAATGACCACTCGAGTGTCTGAGTTGGAAGGTCAGATAAATGACCTTATCAGAGAGAAGGAGGCGTGGGCCGTTGAAGAGGCCAGTTTGTTGGAAGAGAAGAGGGCTTTGGAGGAGAAGGCCCTATGGATGATGTCTGACGGCGTTTCAGCGGTAAGTCTTCTCCTCTGACTTGTATTTATGTTTAAGTATTTCATGCTCCTACTAAACTTGTTTGTTTTTGTTGTAGGTCTTCAACCGTTGCTGGAATGAGCCGAAGATGGGCGAGCAGGTGGTGGAGATAGCACAGGCTGCGCACATGGCCGGTTTGCGCATAGGCTAGCTGGAGGGCTACCTGGCGGCGAAGAATGGGGCCCCTGTTGAAGAGGAGCCATTCCAGGATATCAACCCTGAGGATAAGCTGGTAGACCAGCTGAAGAAGCTAGAGTAGATGAAGTTTCCTGTTCTTCAGACGGTTGGCAAGTGTTTGATGGATTCGGATCCCATTGGTCGCTTCCGGCAATGGGTTGAAGAGTCTGAATGCCTAGGGCGGGAGAAGGCCCAGAAGGCGTTGGCGGACAAGACTGCCGGGTTAGATAGTTTCGGGGACGGCGCATGAGCCTCCTCAGTAGGTTGTTTTGTGTGTGGCGTCAATTCTTTTTTGACTTTGTATATGTAACTCTTTTCTGAAATTAAAACGAAGTTTGACGCTTTGAAATCTGTTGATGTTTGTTCTGATGTCATTCGTGGGATAAGTTGCTATGTGTATGAAGAGTAGATTAGCTTCTTAGGTTATGAGTACACTTAGCATCCGTTGTGTAGAGTGAAGTAGCTTCACCATTTAGGGCCAATAGATTGTTGTTTCTAAGTTATGAATAGTGAATTAGCTTCATAAGTTAGAAGTATGGCAATGTTTGGTGTCTAGTTTATGAAAAGTATATTAGCTTCATAAGTTAGAACCAAAGTAATGATTGCGTAGTTGTGGACAAGATGTAAAGTGGTGGGGTGTATTCTTCCAAAACTAAGATTTTCATAAGTAACATGGGCGCAACTGCGCTACATTCCATGATCTAGCTATGGGCGTGCCATCGAGTCTTTCTAGCGCGTATGCCCCTTTTCCTAGTCCTTGTTGAATCTTGTAAGGCCCTTCCCAATTGGGCGCTAGCTTTCCTGGGCGCTCGGTATGAGACGCGTAGTTGTCTCTTAGGACGTAATCCCCAATGACAAATGCGCAGGCTTTAACTTTGGAGTTGTAATAGCGCTCCAATTGTTTTTTATAGTTTGCCTCGCGTAGCGACGATCTCACGTCTTTCGTCTAAGAGGTCCAAGTTGAGGCGCAGTTCTTTGTCGTTGTCTGTTTGCGCGGTGTTGAGGACCCTTGGCGAGGGGAATGAAATTTCGGCGGGTATTACGGCTTCAGAGCCATATGTTAGGCTAAAAGGGGTTTCACCTGTGCTGGTCTTTGTGAGGGTGCGATGTGACCATAAGACATGTGGGAGTTCATCTACCCAACCTGTTCGTTTGGATCCTAGGCGTGTCTTTATGCCTTCGACCAGCGACCTGTTGATACGTTCTACTTGACCGTTTCCTTAAGGGTGGGCGACGATGGTTAAGATCTGGCTGACGCCCAACTGTGTTAGCCAGGCTTGAATCTTTTTGTCCACGAACTGCGTTCAGTTATCTGTGACGATTTCCATGGGTAGGCTGAAGCGGCAAATGATGAATTCCCAGATGAATTTTTTATGTGCTCAGCACCGATTGATGCGAGTGGCTTGGCTTCAACCCATTTTGTAAAGTAGTCGACGACGACGATAAGATATTGTATCTTTCCAGGGGCCACTGGGAACGAGCTGACTAGATCGATAGCCCATTTCTGGAATGGCCAAGCGGCGATGACTGGGACCAGCTCGTTCTTTGGGTGTAGGGAATTTGGTGCATGTTGCTGGCCGTTGAAGCAAGTGCGTAAGATCTTGACAGCATCCTGATGCATCCCGGGCCAGTAGTATCCGGCGTTCATGATCTTGGCGACGACCATTTCTGGGCCTGCGTGGATGCCGCATATGCCTTCGTGGATCTCCTTTATAAGGGAGGTGGGCGTCGCGGTATCCACGCATTTCAGAAGAGGTCCAAGATAGGAGTGTCAGTATAAAACACCATTCATGAGTTGATAGTGCTGGGATTTATATTGGAGTTTTCGGGCCTCTGCTTTTTGAGATGGTAGAGTGCCCGTTGCTAGGTATGCTTGGATCGGGGTCATCCATGATTTGGCGCCCGTTTGTGTTATATTAACCTGTCTAAGTGGTACTGACGGTTGAGCTAGAGTTTCGATGCGTACCTGAGGGCTTCAGCTTCCTTGTTGCCACTTCGGTTGATGTGGACAATTGTGCAAGTTGTGAATCTTTTGGTGAGGAGCTTGGCCTGGTCGACGTATTGAGCCATAGCCGGGTCTTTGGCGTCGTAGACGCCATTCATGTGACCCGCTATAAGCATTGAGTCGACGTGGGCGTTAAGATGTCTTGCGCCTATCTTGTCGGCCAGGCGTAGTCCTGCAAGGAATGCCTCGTACTCTGCTTCATTGTTTGTGCTTGGGAACTCAAGTGGAACGACATATGTAAATTCGGTTTTGTCGGGGCTGACAAGTCGTAGACCTGCGCCGATGCCCTGATCGTTGGAGGCTCCGTCTGTGTATAATGACCATGTTACGCGGGAGTCTGGAACGGGTTTCGGGTCTTGTTCGTCTTTGCAGTCTTGGATTTTATCCGCTGGAATTTCTGCGATGAAGTCTGCGAGAACCTGTCCTTTGATTGCGGGCCTTGGTTTGTAGATGATGGTGTGTGCGCCGAGTTCGATTGACCATTTTGCTAGGCGGCCCGAGAGTTCCGGCTTGGAGAGCACAGTATTGATTCTGTAATCTGTTAGGACGTTGATTGGGTGTCCTTGAAAGTATCGTTGTAATCGTCGTGAGGCATGTACGAGCGCGAGAACTAGTTTTTCCAATGTGGAGTATCTAGTTTCTGCGTCTGCAAGGGTGCGTCTGATTTAATAGATCGGTGTTTGGACTTTGTTGTGTTCTACCAGAAGTACCGCGACTATCGCTGTTTCAGATGCGGATAGGTACAATGTAAGTGGTTCCTCTGGTAGGGGCACTGTTAGAGTTGGTAAGTAGGTCAAACACTGCTTTATTTCACGAAAAGCCACTTCTGCTTCTGGAGTCCAGCGCAATTGTGTCTTTTTCAGTACATTTCTTAGGGTATGAACAAAGGGAAAAGACTTGGACGAGTAGTTTGATAGGAATCGGTTGAGAGTGACTAGGCGTTCCATAAGCGTCTGTACGTCCTTTATTGAGTTTGGTGATGGCATGCGTTGGATAGCTTGAACTTTCTCCGGGTTTGGTTTGAAGCCGCCATTGGTGACAATGACGCCTAGAAATTTCCCTTCTTCGGCTCCGAAGGAGCACTTGCCCGGGTTGAGTTTCTTCTTGATTTCGCGCAACTGTTCGAAGGTGCGCTGGATGTCCAGTAGTATGGTGTCTTCTTGGGTGCTTTTGATGACCAATTTGTCGACGTATACTTCAAGATTGACGCCGATTTGGTTGATGAAGGCGTGGTCCATAAGGCGTTGGTAGGTTGCGCCAGCATTTTTTAGTCCGAAGGGCATTTTGGTGTAGTAGTATACCCCTCTATCTATTCTGAATGCGGTTCTGTCTTCGTCTTCATAGGTCATCTGTATTTGATGATATCCTCGATAGGCGTCGAGGAAACACTTGTATTTAAATGGCGCTAGAGAGTCTACCTTCAGATCGATCTCTGGTAGGGGGTAGTGATCCTTTGGACATGCTTTGTTGAGGTCTTTGTAGTCGACGCACATGCGCCACGACCCGTTCTTCTTGAGGACCATGAAGGGGTTAGCCACCCAAGTTTGGTGGTTGCATTTTCTTATGATGCCTGCTTTGAGTAGGTCATCAACTTGCTCGTTCATGGCTTTGACTCTGTCGGGGCCCAGTGGATGTTTTTTCTGGGCTACTGGGCGAGCGTCCTTGTAGGTGTTGAGGCGATGCTCAGCTATGTGGCTTGGGACGCCGACCATGTCTGATGACTGCCAGGAAAAGATGTCTTTGTTCGGCACCAGGATTTGTTTCAGATGTATTCGTACCTGGGGGGACAGAGTCGGCCCCACAGTAATGGTTTGTTCGGGGAAGGCCGGGTTAAGAACCCATTCTTCCTCTTTTTGGGCGAGCGGTGCTGGCAGTGGAGTATCTGTCGCTGGCTCGGTTGTCATGAGGCATTCTTGGTTGCCTCTAATGTACGAAATCCCCGTGGGTGTTGGGAAACCGATGGTTTGGTAGGGAGTTGATGCGGTACAGTTGAAGTTTGTCAGAACTTGTCTGCCAAGCAAGATATCATATGAGGAGTAGGCTGGAATGACATGCAAGGTGCAAACTTCTGAGCGGGTGTGGGTCCCATAGTCAAGTGTGACTGTAAAGTCGAACTTGCCAATGGGGTGAATGACTTCATTGAAAAAACATGCAATGGGTGCATCTGGTTGCAGGCGTGCTTTGTCTTCATCATCAAGTTGGTCAAAGCACTGCTGGTACATGATGTTGAAGGCGCTTCCGCCATCGCACATCATTTTATAAGTTCGGTAGTGTCCGAACAGTGCTGTGATGGTGAGTGGGGTTGTTGACTTTGCGCCCCCTGGTATTATTGGGAGGATAACCTGGGCCTCCTTCCAATTTTCAGATGTCGTCGCTTCTGCTTGCTGCGACGTGTTCGACCTATTGGCGGGGTTTGTCTTCCACTTGGTATTGCGCGTCATGTTGCACTGTCGGTTATATGCGCCGCAGATGTGGTGTGTCTTGATATCTTTGATAGTTTTGCCGGGTTCGTCCTGCCGGCGTGCGTCGGCGCGGACATTTTTGACCAGGTTGGCTAACTTTTCATAGCGTAAGGCTGCCTCGATCTCCATCTTGAGGCTGTAGCAGTTATCGGTGTCGTGACCCACGTCTTTGTGGAAGTCACAGAATCCGGTGGTGTCAATGTTTTTTCGTTTTGTGCCCAGGGGTTTTGGGAGCTTGAAAGTTACCTCTCCAGTTCAGAGGACTTGTTACAGCACCTGGGATGGTGTTTTCGTGAGGGGAGTCCAGTCTTGGTTCCGGCGGCCGCTGTTGCGCTGATCGCACGTTTGTTTGCTATCGATAATGTTTCTGGCGTCGCTGGAAGTTGCGGCCGCGGTTGTTGCTGGTTCCAGACCGACGCTCGGTTGTTGCGGCCGCGGTTGTTGCTGGAGCTTCCGCGTTGGCTTTGGCGCATCGTTTTTTGGTTGCCCGCGTATAATTTTGAGATGCGGATTACCTTTCCCAAGGAGTCTGGGATGCCGTCTTTCCCTTGAAGGGTATGTTGGAGGCCATCGTCGTTGACGTTGGCCAGGAAGGAGGTGCGAGTTGCCTTGTCCCCCGTTCCTAGTTGGAGTGCTTCTTTATTGAACCGCACGATAAAGTCTTCGAGCGGTTCAGTGTCTCTCCGTTTACACAGGGAGATCTGGCTTTTGTCGCGCTTGTGGCGACGTTGCTGGCTGAAGTGGAGCGAAAACTTGTCGATCAGCTGTTCGTAGCTGTCGATGCTTCCGATAGGGAGGTTGTCAAACCAGACCCTGGTGGCTCCGGTGAGTGTCTGGGCATACATGTGGCACCAGACTGATAGGGTCCATCCAATGACGGCCCCGGCTTGATTAAAAATGTCGAGGTGGTCGTCAGGGTCGGTAAGGCCATCGTATATTCTGATGTTGGCCGAAAGGCGTTGTCTTGGCGGTATTGGTGCTTGAGAGATGCGCTGTGTAAACTTGAATTTGTCAGCGAAGGCCGTTGGCCTATAGGGGAGTGACAAGTTTGTAGTGGCGTCGTCATTGTATCTGTTTAACCGTTCCCGTCTGTAGTATGGGCTTTGACGATAGTCCTCGTTATCGAACTGGTTGTGCTCTGCATGGGCCTTGTCCAAAGGGGGTTGCCCTGGACCTTCCCCGTGATGGGCAGCGGCCGTTGTTCGTGCGGGTTGCTTGGAGGAGGAACCCATGATAGCCTTGCCGGTGCGTCTGCGGCGTTCCAACTAGGCGTCCAGAATTTGTTTCTGGCGTTCGTACCAGTCATTATTCAGGGCGTCGACTTCCTCCTCGGTTGGAGTTACTGGGTCAGTGAGTTGGAATTCTAGGTTTCTAGGGGTAACGACGGGGTGTTGCTGATTGTTGACGTGATCCCCGGATGTTGGGTGAGATCCTGGGGTGACATCGGTGATGTCCTCGACGACCCCAGAAGGAGTAAACAGTCTTGGAGGTGAGGTGGTCATTTTTCAATGTGGATTAATGGTTAGGTTTAATAAAGCTGTTTGTTTAGAGTATTTGTGGTAAGGCCACAGATGGCGCCAATGAAGAAACTCGAATCCTGGTTTACCGTATAGACGCTAACCCAGGAAGTGATTCTACGGTGTTTTGTAAAAAGAGTGTGTTTATAAAATACGTGTGGGTCTAAGGACAAGACCAAGGAATTTAGAAGACTACCGGTTAGAAGAGCCGAGCCTCTAAAGGTTAGTGAAATAAACAAGGGGTTGAAGATGGTACGAAGGAGTTCGTATTCTTCTTGAGTGAAAGTATATGTGATATCAGATGCCAACAAAAGGAGAAGGAGCTCCTCCTTTTGTAGTACCTAGACATCATACTTTCTTAGCCCATCCTCTACCCTTGATGGGGCCCGGCCCAGGTAGAGGTGTCTTCTAGAATCCGACCCAAGTCCTTAAGCCCATTTGGTGCAAGTGGGTTTTGATAAAAAGGAGAAAGCGAAACGCTAAAGGGGGATGTTACCGTCCTGACGATTGTACATGTGGCATCCATCGAGTGGACACTAATGGTCGGCGGACACGTGGTGCCCGCCTATTGGCAGACCGAGGGCGGTGGGTAATCATACTTTTTCTTGGACCTCGAGACAGGTTGAGAAAGCCTGCTGTTTGGAAGATGTCTTGGTTGGGAGACTTCCACGTCGTCGTCCTTTCTTCGTGTCAGACTGAGAGCAGTCTCTGATTGGAGAGGAACTCTGACGAGCAGCCTGTTACGTCAGAGATATTTTGTCTGGGGCAGGGGTGAGTCCCAAGGCTGCCCCAAAAGGCATCTTCCAGTTGTGTTGAAGAAGCTTCAGCCAGCTTGCTAAGGAAATCTTGAAGCATATTGAGCCCGCTGACATGAAACGGGCGGGCGAGCTTGCGCGTGGCGTCGATTGGACGCCAGGTGTATTGCCGACGTAAAACGGGCGAGTGGACGCCAGACGTTCTGCTAACGTAGAACGGGCGGATGGACGCCAGGCGATGCCAGTTCTAGTTGGTCGATGATATGGTATTTGTGGAGTTTTGGTACCATATCCCTTCACCGTCCCATTGGCATAATCAATCACAGCTAGGGGTGTTCAAAAAAATCCGAATTCGGATTCGAATCCGAAAAATCCGATAATCCGAATCGGAATTATCCGAAATTTCGGATTATCTCCGAAAATCGGATAATCCGAAATTTTAAATTCTGATTCGGATCCTGATTTTGAATTCGGATAATCGGATTATCCGAATCCGAATATTAAAAAAAATATATATATAAATATATAATATTATATACACTACATAACACAATACGCTATCCAAAATCCTTAATCCTCCTAACCCAAAGTCCATACTCCTTCAATCCATAGCAGTCGCTCCCTCTTCTCTTCTCTATAATAGCCCCCGTCCACCTCGTCTCCGACCTCCACATCCCCCGTCCACTAAACGGTAACTTTTTTTTTTTTTACATTTTTTTGTTCCAATTTCGTTTATCTAACTTCGATTTTTGTTTTTTTTTAACATGTTCACGTTTTAGACATAAAGGAGAACGTTTTTTTTTTATTTTTTTTATTTTTTTTTAAATTTTTTTCAAGTTTCGGATTATCCGTTGGATGATCCGAATCCGAATCCGAAATTTGGATAATCCGAAAAATCGGATAATCCGAATTTTGGATTCGGATCCCAATATTGACTATCCGAAATTTCGGATTATCTGAAATTCGGATATCCGAAATTCGGATTATCCGAATTTGAACACCTCTAATCACAGCATGTGCCGTTGCTAAGGTCGGTCTACCCAATATAACCATGGGCTGTGTCTCTTTTTTGTTAGAAACACAATCCATTACCAAAAAATCCATTGCGTAAAAACAATCCTCCACCTTGACTATTACATCTGTTAACATTCCCCTACACTACAACAAAAAGGGCTTTTAAGGACCTTTTGTGTGGGACGCTTGAAAAATTGGGTCCTAAGAAACTATTTAATAGGACGAATGAACTTTTGGTGTCCTTTTATAATATACGCTACTAAACCAGTGTCCTAAAAAGTTATTTAATAGGATGGATGATTCTTTAGGGGTCTTATTATCATATAACTTAATAAGACCCTTAAAATGTAGATCTTAATAAAGTAATTTATAAGACATTTAGTTGTTGGTGTCCTAATATGTGGTAATGTAATAGGACACTTGATCACTAGGGGTCCTATTATAACATAACTTAATACGACACTTTGTAGTTAAGTCATAAATGTTTGATGTTATAGGACCGTTTCTAGTCGAAGTCATATTAGAACATAACTTAATAGGACACTTGACACATGGGTCTTATAACTTTAACCTTTATAGGACGCTTAATCATTGTGATGTTATTATAATACACCGTAATAGGACACATGATATTTGAGTCATAAAACATCAGTTTTATAGGACGCTTTTTCACTAGAGCTTTATTATAACATAACTTAATAGTATACTTAACATTTGGGTCTTATAACTTTAACTTTTATAGGACGCTTAATCATGGTGGCATTATTATAATACACCGTAATAGGACACTTGATATTTGAGTCATAATAAAATAAATCATGTACAAAACTTATCTATTGCATACAATATCTATACTACATTATAACATGCGGGCTTTCCTACTAGTCATCGATCTTAATGACTTAATGTACTTTCTTTTCTTCCAATTTGACCATCAAACTTTGACCGCCAAACTTTTAGCTTTTAGGATTTCAAACTTTGACCACCCAACTTTGGCCACTAACTTTCTTATTAACTTATTTACTTTCTTTTCTTCCAATTTGACCATCAAACTTTGACCACCAAACTTTTAGCTTTTAGCCGCGAGTATTTTTTTGAAGCCCACGCGAGAATAACAGTCACTTAATATTATCTTTTATGTCCACGAAACCCTCCACGCAACAGGAGCTCCCACAGCGACGGGCGATCTTTAACGTTCACCGAACCTTGAACGCAACAGGAGCTCCCGTCACAAAATGCGGGGTAATAGAGTCCTAGTTCTATAAAATAACAAAAACCATAGCATCTAAACAACAGTGCATGTGGCATGCTTGTAATTAAACGTCTTCTTACGGGTGGTATCATAACTATGATTTAGGGTTGTACACGAGTCGAGCTCGAGCTCGATTACAAAACGAGCCAGCTCGGCTCGGTTCGTTTTACTGGTCGAGCTGAAAAGTCGAGCTCGAGCCATCTCGTTATTTTTAATTTTTTTTAATTTAATTTTATTTTTTTTACAAATATAGCTCGAGCCGAGCTCGAGCTGGCTCGAGCCATCTCGTTACAAATATTTTTTTGAGCGAGTTTCGAACAAGCCTCGAACCGCGGGCTTTTTGTAATCCCCTGCTATGATTGATACCATCTATCCTCTTCATCCTCACCCTCTCATTTTCTCTCTTTCTTTCCAAACCAAGACACACTTTACTGAATAGTGAGAAAGGAATCTCCAGAGAGAAAGGGCCAAGAGAGAGAAAGAAGCGGAGGAAGGAGAGAGAGAGAGAGAGAGAGAAGCGGCGATAGGAGAGAGACACCGGAGAAGAGGAGGAAGTTGGTGGTGCACGCGGCGACACCGCCTCCATCACCGCGTTACCGCACTACTGTATTTAAGGTAAAACCTCAATCAACCCTCTTTCTTTGATAATAATATGAGATGGTGATAGTGAAGATTGTTGAGGCGACTGGTAACGATGATGATTTGTGATGGGTTATTGAATTGCTATATCGTCTATTGATATCTTTGGCCTTTTTTCACCCGTTTGTCCACATTTTGCGACGATGCCCTATACTCTACTGGCTGGATAGGGCTTCGATCTTCCAAATCAGCAGGAAACTATGGGTTATTGAATTGCTATATCGTCTAGTGATACCCTTTTTCTATGGAGTTACTATGATGTCTTCTTAATTTTGCAGGAAACTTGCTGGATAGGGCTTCGATCTTCCAAATCAGCTTAGATTGATATGTCATTAAAAAGCATTAGAAATTCTTAGCTGCTAAGGTCAGTCATCATCAATTTACGATCGAAGTATTATATTCAACTTAGGTGGACGTGGTTCACATGGAAATGAGTGGTTGGGTGGCTGAAAATGATGATCTATACAGAAAAAAGGGTGTATTGGTTCATATGCATTTTTTAAAAACTTTAGGTACCTTTTCATAGCTGTTGCAAAATTGAATAGTCAATTTGGTTGGGTTGTAGGTGATATCGATGTGTAATATATATTATTTGGTTCACTTGAATTAAATCCTATATGGATCGATCCAAAGCAGCATGTATTTGCTGCTTATTTCACAATTTAGTTGACACAGTTAGCTTGCAGCCAGCTAGGGAAATCTGATAGAAGTTAATTTTTTTTCCCTGAATTGTAGAGAGACTTTCCTACGTTCTTCAACTTGGGTAAGTTAACTTACATGACTGCAGTATTTGCCATTACTTACATAAGAGTGCATAATAGGCTATTAGGAAGTGTGGAAATTTGTGAGAAATTGATATATGAACATCTTGTTGTTCGGACACAACTCATTATTCTAGAGGTATATGCTTTGTTTAAATTAAACAATATCTTGAGGCTATTAAAAATGTCTTAAGGTATGTACAGACTGCAGTATTTGCCATTACTTACATAAGAGTGCGATATGTTTTCGTGTAAGTCCTTAAATAAATAGGATTGAGAAAACTCAAACATACTATCTATTGCATTGAGTTTTTTTTTTTCTTTTTTTTTTGCCACTGCTATAATGCTTTCACTTATTTTAAAAAGCATACAGGCATATTTTTGGAATGTTTGGAGATGCAAATTCAGAGTGTTTTTTCATATATTTACAGGTGTCATAAGATGTATAAAGTAATCAGCTAGAAGTTTATTAATTTTAGACTGCTCATTTTAAAAGCAATTAGCATAATCATATTTTATAAGCAATTGGTCAAGTGGTATTTCATGAAACTGTGCAAAAGATGTATGGGATTGGGAACCCATATGTCTACTATCTACTTCTTGATTATATATGTTCTTTTGATAACCTTTACCATCACTAAATTGTATGTTGAGACTTGAGACATATGATAACCTGGTAACATGTTCTTTATATATGAACTCTAACATGTTGATTCTACATTATTATCTCTAAAAATTAATGATGTGTAGGGTGGGATTTGATATGTTGGTTCGCTGTTGGTTTGATAACCAAGTGGTAGCTAGGTTTCATGTGGGAGTATGTTTGAACCCACTTATAATAGTGCAGATAACAAGTAACCATCAAAGTACTTTTTACAAAGACCACAACTTCAAATTATGTTTTTAAAAATAAGATATTACTCACAACTTATTAATAAATATTAGATATTAATAAATAACCCAGGGAAACTTGGGTTCGATTCTTGAGCCAGACAGGTTTTACCGGTAATTTCATCGTTGTGTCTACGGCCGGATGGGTTAATATGCCATGGTTTTTTCACTTTGTTGTAATCTTATGTGTCTCTGTGTGTGTAGGCGTTATCCATATCTGCACATTAGGAACACGGAGTTTCCATGAGGTAAGCTTTTTGTACCCCAACAACTTTATTTTTGTTGAATTTTCTTTGTTCCAAGCCAACTTATGTTATATCCTATTTGAATATCGTTTTATTACAACCGGGCCTTAGTGACATTTGGTGAACATAGTTGAACATTTATTGACCAATTTGTGTTCTTAGCGATAGGTTGAAGTCTCAGTGTTACTTCTGCGTGTATTCTGGTACTTATTCTCTGAAAGTTCATGGTGTTCAGCATCATATTATTATGTATCGGGCCATTTATATTTTTGTATAAAATCAGAACATTTAGCAAAATGACATTGATATACTAACAAAAACAATTTGTTGTGAGACTATCCGTTGTCGGCCACGAGCGAGCAGCAGCGAGCCACAGACTTCACTCTCAAGTAACCCGGTCACTTAACCCTGTTGTGGATGGAGGTGAGCACTGGCGCGACCAAAGCTCACTTTCTCCCGTTAACGCATGCGACCACCATCGCCTGTGCTCACGACGTGGCTGTTCACGTTGGGCTGTTGTGGCTGGGGTGAGCACCGGGCTGAAACCTCACTCGCGGCCCACAACGGACAATCTGAGGTTATGACATTATGCATTCACAAAATAGGTAGTCAACGGCAAACAATATAGACTTTATGACTTGTATTAAAATAACTAAAAAAAGAAGAACACTCATGTCTTTGTGTTAACTCATGTATTCCTACACACCACTTGCATTTATGTCGTTGACAAATAATTAAAAAAGAACACTCATGTCTTCCTGTCAATTCATGTATTCCAACACACTACTTGCATAGTTGCATTTATGTCGGTAGCAAATATTTACATAATGTCCAATCCATTACTAGATAAAATCTTTGAATCCATATTGCATGTATATATACTATATCTTCTGAAGCTTTCTATAGTTGAAGGTATTTACAATTTACACAAGAAACCAATATTTAAAAACTATTATCAGAGCATATGTGTATGTTTGTGTTATGATTAACACCCTTTAAAATCTCATGAACAGTTGTGCATTTTCATGCAGCTGAGGAGCACGACGACTTTGTGCAAACCTATAGGATGTGGCAAGGCTTCTATCATCCACAAATCAACCAGTGTTTTTGTGACCTGAAGACGTTGAAGTCCAGAAACAAGATCCAACTCGGTTATTGTGTTGAGACAACAAGAAGACAAATTATCGCTAAATCAAGAACTTACGAAGATACACCATATTAATGCATCCACAAAAATAATAGCACTGTATTATCGCCCCGCAACAACGCGCGGGTTATTATACTAGTGTTGGATAATGCTATAACTTATTTATGTTTAGTGTTTTTGTTATGACTATGCTTATTTGAAATATAATAAAGGCTTTTTTTCATTGGATGATGTTATATACAATATATCATAAAATTGTGTGCGTGTATGTTTAAAAAAACGTATCATATGACTTGTTAGGACTTTGAAATTTTGTCTTATTAAACTTGTTAGAGCATTGTAAAAGTGTTCGAATATGCCTTTCTTAGGACTCTATATTGTTTGTTCATTGACATATTATACGACCATAAAATTGGTTTTATAATCTTATTTGAGATATTAGGACCCTTTTTTTTTGGTACTAATGCTCCTATAATGTTACATCATAAGGGTCCTATAAATTAATTTTTTAGGACTCTTGTATGTGTATTAAAAGATTAAAACTAGGTAAGTACATGTTAAAACCTTATAAAAGTGTCCTAATATGTTTTATTAGGAGTTTTTTTTGGGACATATTATGCGACCATAAAATTGGTTTCATAATCTTATTTGAGATATTAGGACGCTTTTTAAGTTTCGTGACTTATTACGACCCCCTTACATGAAACACTTTTACCCTTGGTCCTATTAAATAAGAGGTCCTATAAAATAACATTTTAGGACGTTTTTGTGCGTACTAAAAACCCATTTTTGTTGTAGTGCTAGGACGTATCACTTTTTGATTTGCCAACACCATGGTGATGTCGACCTTTTTTAGAGGACCAAAATCATATTGGTCATAGATACACCCTGGAAGAATGCTAACACACGCTCCAAGATCCAATAATGCCCTGTCAATTTTGAGTTCTCCAATCTGTATTGGAATTAAAGGCGTTACTGGATCTTGGAGTTTCGGTGGACACGTACCCAATAACGCGGCACGAACATTTATTGGTTAATCAAACTGTTTTGGTAGCTTGTTTTGTCGGTTTTGGGGTACTCGATTCCTTCAAACTCTCAGCATGAACAGGATCTTCTTTTAAAACATCAAGTAATGGTTGATTGATTTTTACTTTTACAAACTCTTCCTACTTTTCATCCTTTAGTTGGGTTTCTCTCAAAATTGATGTTTTATATTATTCCACTGTGTTAGGATCTGAGTTTGATTTGTTTTGATTGTTTAACTAAATGAAAGATGAAAGAAGTTAATATATAAATGAAAAGTGCAGCGGAATAATAAACTATGAATCAAAACAAAGAGAACAATTGTTTTAGAATCGAATGCTTTCATAAATCTAATGATTACAACCATTGTACAATTACTCCCCCTCAGCCTGATCACTCTGTGTAAGATTGTCTAATAGAATGTTTTGAGTGATAGATAGAATAGTACATGCACTGTTCTATTTATAGACAATCTAAACCACTGATGACCTATGGCTGACGTCACCTAAGACAGTGACATCTAACAGAATAATAACAACATAAAACATCTGATCTAAACAACAACGGTTACTTGGAAACCTCTGATATCTAACAGCTGATATGTAAACTTCTGATAGCTTGAGTCCTCTGTTGGAGCCTAAGTGTTGTTGGCTCCAACAGACCTTGAGTCTTTAGTACTTTGGATCAGCAGTTGTTTCCTCATCAGTCCTTTGAGATCAACAGTTGTTCATCAGATGTTGGGGTACAACAGATGTTAGAGTCAACAGTCTTTTAGGAGAAGTAACTTGTAAATGATGATTTTATTCTGGATCATATGTAACATTTTTTGGCTTTTCAATCATCTGTTCTTCTCTAGGTCAACAGACCCAACAATCTCCTCCTAGAATAGATGATGCTAAAACTTAGTCTTTATTGTTGATCTTTATTCCTCATCAGACTTTCTCTAATTTGCCCTTTGAATTATAATTCAAAGTTTAATGAGAAGAGGTCGTCAGCATCTCTTTCTAGCTCTAAGTTAAGTAGGTATTGGAGATCATCTGCACAAAGGCCTTGTGCATCATCCATACTTAACTTCTGAACCTCTCCATCTGATCTGAGCAAAGTCAATTCATGGGTGTCTTTGTTGACCTTCCATTTTAGAATTTTTGAACCAGAGGATTTTTTGAGTTGCAAATTTATTTTGGATGAGTTTGGTGATGGAGGTCTCCCAATGAGTTTCCTGAGTACATTAGTAATGGGATCAGAGAAATAATGGATTTGGTTGAAGATTACCTCTTTTACAAAAGTATTAGCAAATTTCTTCTGATTTTCTTCTGACATCTCCTTCTGCCTTTTGAATTGTCTTTTGGCAGTAGCAGATAGGTCAGATGTTTGAAGAAGGCTGTCTAATGTAAAGGCCTGTTGAGGTCTCTTAACCATGGGAGCATCAGAGTAGATTGGTTTTCTAGGCAGAGTGGAATCAGTCATTCTATTCTCTTCCAGTTTCTTGTAGGTTTCAACCAACCTCAGCTCAGCCCATCTTGCAACTGACCTCATTTCTCCATACTTTGCAGCTACAATCACTTCTCTCATTCTTTTAAACTTTAAGGCACTGGCTGGGTCTCTGCCTTTTCTAAAGTCAGGGGCAGAGGTTTTCAAAGTAGGATTCTTGGCCATTTCTTCAATCCTAGGAAGTTCTTCTTGAAGTGCATGAGTGGTCCAGCCTGCAAACTGTTTCTTGTTTGCTTTGTAAGGCATGGTTGCCAAGATCTGATCAAGTATAGACTCCCTTACTCTTTCCATATCACTACTGAGAGGCATGGTAGACATAGAATTGCTCAGGGTCTTAGCAAAATCCTCAATCCTTCTCAGTTTGCTAAGCTCTGCTGAATGGATGCCCTAAGCAGTCCTGTCATCCTTCCCTTTGCATTTATCCTTGATTATCAAATCAGCCTGTTCAGTTTTGAATTTTAAATATTGATCTAAGTTTCTGGGAACAGGGAAATTTGGGAGAGATTGGAAGGTTCTTTCAGATGGATCCTCAGTATTGTAGAAGGATTGAATCTCCCCCTTGAGTAGATAAAGCTCAAGAGGATACTGAGCAGCCAATTTGTAATGGATGGTGGTGGTCTATGAGAAGTGAAATAGGAAGTGTGTGGTGAAAATGATGTAAGTGGGATGGCTGGTATAGGTGCAGATTTAGGTGTTGAAGTGGGAGGTGGTGTGGTTTCAATGTTCTCATCCTGTATAACAAAGGTTAACTTTCTCTTCTTTTTGTACAGGATAAGTGGTGATGATGGTGTTTGGGTATCAGTGGTTGTGTTAACATCTGTTGTCACTTGTGCAGGACAAGCAACTGTTTGGGATTTAGGTGGTGAAGTGGGTGGTATGGTTGTAGGTGGTGCATTGGTGGTTGTGGTAGTGGGTTCAGTGGTTGTGGTGGTAGGTTCAGTGGTTGGTTTGGTGGTTGTGGTGGTAGTAGATGTTTTGGTGGCAGCAGTGGTTCTAGTAGCAGATGTTTTAGAAGCAGCAATGTTTTTAGATGGTGGTTGTCTAACATGTCTTGCAAACATTTTCTTCCTTTTTGAGGAGCCAATATCCTCAACTTCTTGTTGTTGCTCTATCTTCTTTTGTACTAGAGCCTCTGCCTTGACTTCCAATGTGTCAAGCCTCTTTTGCTTAGCTTCAATAGCCTCTTCAGCAACGACATTGGCAGAGTTGTCAACTTCTTTTGACTTGCCAGCATTGAAATTTTCAGCATTAACAGTGGTTTGGACATTGGGTTGTTGTGGTGCTGGTGCATACCCTGGTTTGTTGGCAGCAGACTTTTGTGATTGGCCCTTTTGTGAGGGTAGACATCCAAAGGGATCTAACTTTGGCAATCTATCTCTGCCACTCTCCCCCCTTTTGGCATCATTAGTAGTGAATTCATTATCATCTTCATCTCTAAGAATTGTGGTAGGGGCAGAGCCAGTGGTCTTCAGCAAATGGTGTTTATTGGCTTTAATATCTGCTTGGGTATCTGTGTACCTAGCATCTACCATGGTCCTGATCTGAGCCATATATGTTTCATGAGTTTGGTCTGCTAGTCTTCTATGAGCTATGATGATGGGGGAAACGGATTTCCATAGCTCACTAGCAATATCTTCCTTTGAATGTTGACTTTTGGTTAGAGCAGCCAAAGATTCCATGATAGTCTTGAGATCAGTCTTGATGTCAGCAACAGAGGTTTCAATGGATTGGACTCTATCCGTCAATTCTTGGTATTTTAATCCATCACCTAAGTTAATAGGATCATCTGGATTCCTACCAGAGGTGGTAGTTGTAACTGGTTCAGTTGTAGGAGGTGAGTCCATAGAATAAGTACCAGATGCCCTTTTTTCTTGGTTCTGGGGACTTCCAACTGATTTTGGGGTCACTATAGTGGCCTCATCAGTTGTTGCCTTCAAGGAAGTCTTAGGTATGTAACCACTGTCCTGTTGTGAGACAATGGTCTCTACATCAGTAGTGGCTGCTTCACTTGAAAACTCACCTTGAGTTACATGTAACTCAAGGGGTGTAACCTCCTCTGTTCGTGGGCTAGCTAATTGATTTTTCTCAGTCCTAGTCACTCGTTGGTGAATACTCTCAGTGACAGGTGATGGAGAGGAACTGGGATTGTCCTGGGTTTTATCAATAGTTTCGAACAATGGTTGTATTGTTGGAAGGACATGTGATGGTGATGGTTGAGGAGTGAGAAGAGAGGTAGCCCTGGGAGAAGGGCTTATGAGCATATGGTCAAGTGACTCATATGCCTCATGATGTGTGTCCCCTTGGCTTACAACATGATCCTTTTGTGAGGATTCATGAGGAGTTTGGCCGGGTTGAGATATCTCCAACTATTGTGAAGAAGTATCAACAGTGGTTTCTTGTTGCTTTTGTGCTACAACAGGGTTTGCCTCTGGTATCTCATCTTCCAGAGGTCCCTTTTTGGTTTTCTTGGGTTTTGTGGATGGATGTTTTCTTTTGGACGTGGCTGGTGTGGGTTTCACAGCGCTGGATGTAGTGCCATGATCACCAGGAGCAGTGGGCTCAGCAACAGAGGTTTTGACAACAGTTGTTGTCTCAACACTATTTGCTTGTGTTTTTGAAACTTTGACTTTTGACACTTTTTCTTGGGTGTTTGGACCCAACATTCTTGTAAAAGTTTCTTGGGCAAGACTCTTCATTTGAAGAAATTCTCCCCTTTTGAAATCCTTTTCTTGTAAAACCTTTTGTAGGATCACACTTAAAAGTCTTGGGTATATAAGAAAAGCATTGTTTGACCAAGACTTGACTCCCTTCACATTTGCCACTAAATCCATAAACAGAGCCTGGGATAGATTGTAGTCAGATTTTGACAACATAGCATATCCTAAGTACTGAACTTTTAATGGGATTTCATTAAAAGAAGTGGTTTTAGCAGAGAGACAGATAAGGAGTGTATGAAAGAAAAATTTCATGACTGGAGGGAAAAACTTTTTGTAAATTGTTGCTCCAGTCATTTGTGAATCATAACCCCTTTCTAGAAACTCAGTGTGAAGTTCGTTCAGTCTTAAGGAAAGATTTCATACCTGCCAAGTCGTTCGGTGAGAAAGTTATGGATATCAGTTGGGGGGTTATGGTGATATTTGTTTCTCCAATTTTTGAGATAGTGGTTGTAGGCTTTTTGTCGTGAAGGAGAACCTCAGCATTTAACCAGAATTTTTGGAGAGTATCAATATATATGGGTGCATCAGCGGTTAGGATTGACAAGTATTTTGATTTAAGGAAGACGTCAATGGTGGAGTGGAATGGAAGGTTTTCATCTTTTTTAACCAGATAGGGAAGGTAATTGTGAGGGGCTTTAGCTTCAAGATCCATTGTAATGGATTTCGAGTCTAAGGAGGGAAGGAATTAGAATGAGGGTTTGAGGATGAAGAAAGCGGTTTCAGTATTTTGAATACAATGAGACAGTGTAACAACTGTTGTGGGAAAACAAGTTTTTTATAGCCTCTGATGAAACCGCTGATGTGGCCAAAGCTTTGCTTTTGAGAGCAGACGTGGCAAACATCTGATGGAGCATATGTGGCATGCAGCTGTTGCCAAAGGACTGATGCAAACACCTGTTGATGTTTTTTTAGTTGTGTGTGTGTATATATATATATATATATATATATATATATAGTGGAAACCAATTGTTTTATCTGATCAGACTTTTGAAAACAGATTTTTCAACCAAGCAGTGGTTGTTTTATCTAATTAGATGTTTGAAACAGATTTTTCAACCAACAGATGATAAAATGGATGAAACAGTGGTTGTTTTATTTTTAACATATTTTTCAACCAAAAAGCTATTTTCAAGGATGGATTTTGATTTTTTGAAACATTTTAATGTTTTTATTTTAGAAAACATTTTTGTTGTTTAATCCATGTTTAGCATACCAATCCGAGAGATTAGATTTTCAAAGGTAGATGTGTCTAAAGGTTTTGTCAACACATCTGCCAGCTGATCCTCTATTGGAACATGGTGCAGAGAAATCAAACCTTTTACATAGCTATCTCTGATAAAGTGATGTCTGATGTCAATGTGCTTAGTGGTGGAATGAGATACTGGATTTTTTGATGATATTTTCAGCAGCTTGGCTATCCAACATGAGTGGAGTCCTTAGTGCAGTTATACCAAAATCCAGAAGTTGATTTTGAAGCAACATAAGTTGGGCTGTACAGCTTGCAGCAACAATATACTCAGCCTCAACTGTTGAGGTGGAAACAGCTGCCTACCTTTTGCTTTGCCAGGAGACTAAGGCATTCCCTAGAAATTGGCACCCACCTGATGTGAACTTCCTTGTTGTGTGACAACTAGCAAAATCACTATCTGAATAACCTGAAAGCTCAATGTTTCCATTAGTAGGATACCAGATACCAAGTGTGGGAGCACCTTTTAGGTACCTGAATATCTTTTTCACAACAATAAGGTTTGACTTTTTGGGTGAAGACTGGGATCTTGCACAGACACAAGTGGCAAACATAATGTCTGGCCTGGATGCAGTTAAGTACAATAAAGACCCAATCATGCATCTATAATGTGTCTGATCAACCAGTTCATCCTTGTCATCAATAGAGTAGCTTGGCTGTGCTTATGGGTGTACTACATGGCTTACATCAGTCATCTCAAATCTGGTTAGTAAAATTTTAACATACTTGTTTTGATGAATGAATGTGCCATTTTGCAGCTGCTTTACTTGGAGACCAAGGAAGCACTGAGGTTCACCCATGGCACTCATCTCAAACTCTGCTGTCATGAGTTCCCTAAACTCTTTTCACATTTTGTTACATGTGGATCCAAAGATGATGTCATCCACATATATTTGAACAATCATTAAATCTTTCCCTCTCCATTAGAAATAAGGTTTTATCAATTTTACCTCTTGTGAAACCAATGGATAAGAGAAAGGTGGAAAAAGTTTCATACCAGGCCCTTGGTGCTTGTTTGAGTCCATACAGAGCTTTGTTGAGCTTATAGACATAATCAGGATGGAATATGTCTTCAAAACCAGGTGGTTGAGCTTAGGTAGATTAAATCTCCCTGATATGGTATGATGGCATTTTAAGGTGAGGGACAGAGGTTTGGTGACTCTGTTGATGTAACATCTGTTTGCACTTCTGTAGTACTAACAGATGTTTGAAATGGAAGTGGGGGAATGGGTCCAAGTGGAGTAAAGTTGGACTGACTTTTGTCAACAGAGGTTGGACTTTTGTCAACAGATGTTTGAACAGTGGTTGAACTGGATGAGGTAGTGGTTTGAGGGCAAGATTGGTCAACAGTGGTTGACACAGCTGTGGCAGAGTTTTGACAGGTGTTTTAAACATTTGCTTCCCCTGGTGCAAGAGAGACTTTGTAGTGACTTGGAATCACAACATCAAATCTGTAATCTTGTTGTGGAGACTGTGGAATACCTGCACTGTTAGTTTTAGCAGTTATATCTTCAAATTTGAATTTGTCTAAATCAAACAGTTCAGCAGTATTTGCTGGGATTTTTAAGGATGAAAGTTCATTGAACTTTACATTCAGAGTTTCTTCTATTGTCCTAGTCCTTGTGTTAAACACTTTATAGGCCTTGGCAGTAGAAGAATATCCCAGAGAATACCCAAAATCTCCTTTGGCTGCAAATTTTGAGATGGAATCTTTAAGATTTAAAGTGAAACATGGGCAGCCGAAGATTTTGAAAAATGATATCAGTGGTTTGATTTTGAACAAAATTTCATAAGCAGTCTTTTGATGTCTAGGGTTAATTAAAACTCTATTTTGAACATAGCAAGCAGTGTTTACAGCTTCTGCCCAGAAGGACAGTGGCAAACCAGAATCTGCTAGAATAGTTCTTGCAGCCTCAATGAGAGTTCTGTTTTTCCTTTTAACCACCCCATTTTGTTCTGGTGTTCTTAGAATGTTATACTGCCTCACAATTCCTTTTGACACACAAAAATCATCCAACTCCTTATTCTTAAACTCTGTTCCATTGTCATTTCTAAAGACTTTTATTGGCAAGTCATATTGTTTCTCAACTTTGGTGACAAAGTCCTTCAAAATACTTACAGTCTCATCCTTAGAGTGTAAAAAGTATGTCCATGTAAACCTAGAAAAATCATCAACTATGGCAACACAAAATCTCTTTCTTCTTAGACTCATGATTTTAACTGGGCCAAACAAGTCTATGTGCAACAATTGAAGACATTGACTTGTTTTGGACTCATCAATGGATTTGTAAGAGCTTTTATGTTGTTTCCCTTTTAAGCTGGAAACACAATGCTCATCACACTTGAATTCCTTTAATGGAAGACCTCTTACAAGGATTTGTTTGGAGAGTGAGTTGATAGTTTGAAGGTTAGTGTGACCCAGTCTCCTATGCCACAATTCTGTCTCTTTAGTGGAGGCAGCAGAGAACAGACAGACATTTTCCATAGGATTATCCTTCAACATATCAACTACATACACATTGCCACTCCTGTGAGAAACAAGTTGTGCTTTGCTCTCAGCTATGATGGTATCAATCTTTTTAACCACTTCTGGCCCAATAATCTTACAAGTTTTCTTAGTGAAGAATGACCCATAGCCTTTGTCACTCATTTGTGAGACACTGGGAAGATTAAATTTAAGATTATCAATAAGATTGACATTTTCAAACTTGAACCCAACACCTTACCTTTAGAGTCATTACCAAAAGATATATCACCCCCTCCATGAGCTAAAAAGTCCAGAAGTAGGGCTCTACATCCTGTCATGTGCCTGGAGCCTCCACTATCTACATACCATAGACTATCTAAGCAAGCAGAAGCTCCCTGCACATCAGTAATGGATTACTTTTAGTGAGTGTCCAAAGCCAAGTTGGCTTTGGATGGGTCCACAGACTTTTCAGCCTCAAACTTAAGAAAATGATCAGTGGTTTGAACCAGTTTTTGAACCAAGTTCAACAACTGTTGTTGACCATTTGCCAGTGTTTGTATGTTAACACTTGGTGCAACAGATGTTTGACCATTTCCTGTCAGATGATAGTAACCATAGAGATTTCTGTTCACTCTAGGTTTCGAAGGCCTCTTGGGTTCTTCATAAACATGTGACAGACTATGACAAGGTGGTTGTCCATATCCTCTTGGGTACTTATTTAAGGGTGGAGCATCTGTTACTAGGACATCCCTAGGAGAAGATGTTTCAAGACTTTTGGTAACAAATGTTTGGGCTGGTACATAAGTCTGTTTGGGCTTTCCTTTTGGAGTCTCACCACTTGACTTGCTAGAGTTTTAGCTTTATACTCTTGTATTTTGATATCAAAATTTTTGAGATAAAGACACTCTTTGGTTTTGTGATTCTTTTTACCACATATTGAGAATGAGGCTTTAGAATCACACACACTTGTTCCTTTGTTGATATCATATGCTTTTAGAAGAAAACAGTTTTTAGTAACATGATTCTTCTTTACACAAAAATCACAAAACAAGTGTTCAGCCTTCTCTTTCTTTTTCCCCTTTTCAACCTTCTTTTCAACAGATGTTTGAGCATCTACTGGAAGGTCTTTCAATGGAATGACCTTTGCCTGTGGTGCTTTCTTACCATCAGTGGTTTTGAAATCAACTGGTTTGAAGTTTTCATGAGTACCACACTCATCAGACCAAGTAGGTTTAAATTCATACTTTTCAAGTTCAGTGAATGATGAGGAACCCTCATGTTTTTCAAGAATGATTTTCTTGCCATTAGGTTCAGTGATTTTAATTTCTTGACCCTCCAAATTAGTTGGCACAACCTCAACTAAATTTTGTTCCCTTTTGTTAGTGTTTTGAAAAGCTGGGGCAGTGGTTTCAAAACCAAAACAAAACTTCACATGACTTTTGGTTTGTTTGTTGAGGAGCATCTCAAAACCTTTACACGATTCCACCCATTTTTCACATTCAAACTGGGTGGACTCAAACTCCTTTTTACAACTCTGATATTTTGTTATCATAGTTTGGAGCTAGTCTTTGGTTATAGTTGTTTCATGTTTTAAACTACTAATTTCAAATTCTTTTTCAGTCAATTTTGATTTTAACTCTTTTGAAAGTTTTTCAAATTGAACTTCATCCTCTAAAATTTTCTTCCTAAGGTTTTCATTCACCTCTTTAATGTTAGCAAATGCTATTACACTTTTTTTTGAACACAAATCTTTTAGGATTTGAGGAGATACCTTAGCAGCAGCCATCAATGCACAATCACACTTGCACTCACAATTATCACCCCAGGGATCTGATAGATTCACAACCTCTTCCTCAGACTTTTCATCTGGAACTACTACATCAACAATATCATTAGTCACAATTTCAGATTCAGTCACCACATCCTCAGATTCAACCTCTTTCACAATTATGTCCATAGCCATGAAACAAAAATTTCTTGGTTCATTTTCAGCCTTGGCAACAAGAGCAAAATTCTCATCTGTTAACTCATCTGGTAAACTGCTCCAATCAACAAAGCCTTGTGTATAGAAACTCTTTTGACTGGTCTCTACAGGAGCAGAGGGTGGAGTAGCAGTCATTAGCACATGTGCCTAAGCAACAGGGGTTTGAACATAGTGGATCTGAGGAACAGTGGTTTGGACATACTGGACAGGAACAGTGTTTGAGGACTATGCAAAATAAGTAGTGTTTTGCACATTTGGTCCAGGGGTATTATGGGAAACTTGATAAGTGTTGGTCTGTGGCCTTTGATTTGGATAGGTAATCATAGGTGTACCATGTTGACTCCTACATTCCCTAGCAAAATGACCAAGTCTATGACATTTATAACACTTAATCTTTGATTTATCCAACCCCACCTTTGACCTGCCAGTCAACCCTGGAAACCTTCTGCTAGTTTTCTTGTAGAAATTATTAGTTCTAACACTGAGCAGAGCCAATTGGTGCATAATGTCCATTTCTTCCAAATCATCAGGGTCAAAATATTTGAGGTCATCATACTCAAAGGATATGTTGTCAGATGCCTGGATATCACCACCACTTGCTGCAAAAGCATAGTTGGGTGAGTAAGAATCAGAGTTAAAACCTGAATTAAAACCTGAAGTTATGTCAATGAAATGATCATAACATTGATCCTTATTATTACCAGGCACCTCATCTTGACCCAAAAGTGCTGTATTACCAAAAACATAATCATCAGACACTTTTCCAGAGTCCTGAAGCTTCTTTTTCTGGTTAAGCTCTCTCTCATAAGTCAAGAGCTTACCATGAAGTTGGGTCAGAGATAGGTCCTTGAATCTAATTGAGTTTCTCATAACTATAGCAATAGTATCCCATTTGTCTGGTAATGATCTTAAAAACCTATGGTTCAAAGTTAAATTGGGATAAGTTAGACCCACCAGTTTTAGTTCACTAATGAGACAGTTAAACCTCTCAAATTGTTGAGTTAATTACTCTTCCTTAACATGACTGAATGTTTCATATTGTTGGTTAAGTATTTCATGGTTGTTTTCAATAACATCTTAAGTCCCACCAAATTGTTCTTTCAAAGCATCCCACAACTCCTTTGCACTGTTATAGCGTAACAGCTTAGCATAGATATCATTGGGTAGAGCCATGGCAACAATACTGGTGGCCTTTGCATCTAGCTCAGTTTTCTGATAATCCTGCTCGGAGTAGTTTTCAAGTTTCTTTGGCTCTTGAACCTTGGGATCTTCGGGGAGGATAACCGACTTCCAGCACCTAGTGTTCTGTTGAGCTAGAACATGACTCATCCGACGTTGCCAGATATTGTATTCAGATCTGACAAGCATCGGTGGCTTGTTGTTCAGGCCAGTGTTATGTGGATCGTGATTGATTGAAGCCATTCTTTGATTGCTTGCAAAACAAAGTATGTTTATAAAACATTAAACGTAAATAAACTATTACTCTGTTTTCAATCCGACAAACAAACGATATCAATAATTGTGAGCTGAGCTGTTTATATTAAATTGATTGGTTAGATCGAATTTAATTGACCAAGCTCTGATACCAATTATTAGGATCTGAGTTTGATTTGTTTTGATTGTTGTACGAAAATGACATTTTATGGCAAATCACAGGGACTAAAATGAGAGTTTACCCTTTGTTTTATTATTCATTCACTCACTTTTCATCTTCCAAAATTCTCTCCTCTCATATTTAACCTAGGGTTTCTTGGTAGATTCATCTCGAATTGGTCAGTCTGTTTAGATCCGTTAGTGTTTTAGATTACAGATTATCTTGTTAATAATCTATAAGTTCTTGTGAGAGTTTATGTTGAGAGATTGTATCTTGTTCTGGTTGTATTCTTTCTTTGGATATTTAACAGTTAGGGTTGGGTTTTTTTATGAGTATTATTCTTTCGTTTAGATCCATGTTTTGTGACAAAAATTACAAAAAGTTGTGATGCATTTTGAGTTGAAAGAAACAATAGAATACGATTTTGCTGTTGCACGAACACGTTTGTATTTATAATATTCCATACATATTTTTCAAAAACGAAAAAGAAAAAAAAGAAAAAAAACAAGACCGTGAAAGCAAAGTATGAAATATCTTTTGGAAAATGTATTACAAAATCACAGGGTCAGGATGATATATTGTGAGGCTTGCAAAAAGGACGGGTTAGGTCAGGTAACACGTCATTTTAAAAGGTTTCAAACAAATGTTTCGGCCACACAAATGCGTTAAGCGGTACCATTGGCAGAGTATAGTGAATGCAGCTATATAGAGCTATAGACACACTTCAGTGCATTTCACTTAACTAATAACATTCCAAGTATTATATATGGACCCTATCTAGCTAGATTAGCCCATGGTTGTCACTAACCATCATAACAAACTTAATAGCGGGTGAACCCATCTTGATACCTTTCCAGCAAAAGCCAAATTGGACAACCTGTTTTGACCCGATCCCAAACTGATACTTTTTAACACGACTAGCTTTGATCTAAACCCAGCTTGACTCGGAACATTTTTTTTCACTTTACCCGACCTACTGTATCTACCAAGCTACAACTCAACTTTTACATTTAAACAGCCGCTAATAACCTTTATTTGCAGAGCTGTGTCTCCTACACATTTGAACTGTCTACTTACGTTGTAGAACTCCTAGTGATTACCCAAAAGTAAATAGAAATAAACAATACTTATTGGAAAACATCAAGAGTTTCAAATATCTTTTGGAAAACGAATCACCTAATCCTTCCCAGAAGAAAATGGTTGCCATAGCTAATGGGATTTAATCATGAAATTAACTATAAAAAGGGGCAAAAAAACAAAACGGCGGATGTATTATATAATAAGGCAATTCAAGGAGACCTTGGTATCATCTAGTATTAAATCATACAAAAGTATTCTACTGGACTATACGCAAATACTTACAGAAGGTATTCCAAATTCATAGGGGGGCAAGGATGGCATATTGCAAGAGAAGGTACGATTCAACTTCAAAAGATGAACTTACACAACCAAATGAAACAAGAGCATAATTAGCTGGTTTGCACAGATTGAAGAGGGAATCCTACATGTTAATTACTAGTTAAATCATCCGTTTTAAATAGATGCAAAGCTGCAGTGTCCATGTAAGTGCATGATGTCCCTAGGCTAGTATATATGGTGTTTGGACGTGTTTCGGGGTGTTTGGAGACGTTTATACGCATTTTGGGGTGTTTGGGTGTCTATAGGCGATTAGGATGTGGTTATATGCGACTATAAGGCTATTCGCATGTATTTCAAGTGAATAGAATTGTATTCGCCTGTTTCTACTAGTGATTAAGGCCTATTCGCTAGTTTTACATGTCTTATAAGATCCTATTCGCCTATACTGTCCTGTACGAGTACGGGAGGTATAAATAGGCCCAATCATTGCCCTAATCATTAGTTCTTGCCACACACACTCTCCAAACACCCTCCCCTGATCTGTAAGGTCTGATTTGATCATTGTAAACACTCGAGCTCTGTTTTAGTGATAAATCTTTAATCTTTTGACCCATTTGTGTGTGTTAATTACTCACATATCATTGTTTCTTGGTTGTTTTTGTTATTAAAACATATTTAGAGGATTCCGCACTCTGAATATCAAGCTCGTGATTGTCGGGTGACCCGTTAGTCGATCCATAAGTGGTATCAGAGCCGAGGCTCTTATCACGAGTGTTTTGATAGCAAAAACGAGTGAAAACAGGTAGGTTTTTGAGTGAAAGTTGTGATTTTTAAGCAAAAACCTGTTTTGAAGTTTGAAACTTTGAGTTTTTAATAAAAACCCTTATTTTCAAATTCTTGGTGTGTGTTTATGGATGAAAACGTGTGTTTTTATTAGGTTTTGTTCTAAAAGTGTTTTGAAAACTTTTCCAATCATTTGGGGTTTAAACACATCGTTTTGGATAAGATTTTGAGGCAAAAACGGTGGTTTTTGAGCAAAAGTGAGGTTACAGATCAGATCTAGCGAATACACAGACACATTCCTTACAATCGCCTATATTATAGGCGAGTAGAAGACAACATACACGAATAGCCTTATATTCGCCTATATATAGGCGAGTAGCAGAAGATTATACACGAGTAGAGCATATTCGCCAGTTATACTAGCGATTAGGGCTCTAATCACCATTTTCTTATATGGTATAGAACCCTAATCGCCTGATATACGTTAAATTATACATATATAAATCCCCGATTAAACTCCCAAATTACGCGTTTTCGACCATAATTGCACGAATTCGGTACTTAACCGCTTCATATATTTATTGCAGGTCTTAAACGACGCCCAAAGACAAAGTCGAAGAAATCAGACAAAATCTGGACTAAACGGACAGTTGCTGCACAATCAGGCAAATCTGGAAGATGTGCACGGCCGTGCACCCCCAAGCGCACGGCCGTGCGAGCTCATGTGGCACGGCAGTGCAGTTGCTAGTGCACATCAGATTCCCGGGCACCGTGATCAGCACTCCCGTGCACATGCCCGTGCGACCCAGTTCCTCGGCTGCACTACCAGTGCACCAGCCAGTGCACACCTTGTACCCGGACACCACCAGACCCGCACGGCCGTGCACTCCTGTTGCACGGCCGTGCGCAACCCAAGATATTTTCAGGAACCAATTGCCCACTTGCCTGTCACATCAAAAGTTAAATTGCACGGCCGTGCACTTTATGTGCACGGCCGTGCACAAAATCAAAACTTGTATAAAAACAGAGCAAAACTTACTGATCAGATATTGGGTGAAATTGGGTATCCTAGAGAGGCTCTGAGGCGATTTTCTGGGCTAACGACGTGCTGCACAAGCGTGGAACAAGCCCGGGACGCCGTCCGATCCAACCATCATCATCCGATCCTTCACATTCAAGATTTATGGTTTGATCTATAAACTTTTAAGTAGTTCAAATCTGAATATTTTGGCTTGTTTGTGATGTTTATTTAGTTAATCGTACGCCTACGGGCAAGAACACTAGTATGTAGTATGTTAAACTATCTTTTGTATAGTTAATCATGTCTTGTATGAATTTGGCGTTTTTCATGTTTAGATCTTGATGATCATAGCGCAACCTTGTTTCGTTGTTGATGGATTTGTAGCTGTATTTGAATGACTTTAGCGATTGTCGAATGTGTTAGGCGGATAAATGTTGAAAAACCGTCCGTTTAATCGTCCGGTAGTAGACTAGTTAACTTGTTAAATAGTTTATGCCATGAAACTGTAACCGGGTATTGGTTTGGTTAAAGTCAGTCGAATAACGGTTAAAAATGCTTACCGGCACATAAAAGGGTTTAAAAAGCCTAATGGTGTCGTTACTAGTCTTTGACACGGTTAATGATCTTTGGTAGTTATTTTGGTAAAAATAGCGATCTTAGTAGATCTGGGTTCAAAGTTGGTAAAATGGAATAGGTTGTGAAATGCTCTACTTTATGCTAGTTTAGGTGGCTGTGTTGTGTATTCGGTATCGCTTCCCTGAATTAGTGAGGTTAGAAAACTCTTAACGGATGACTAACTTATCTTTAGAAGATCTGCGTGAGATCATATCAGCTGCTCGCTAATAAACGACTTGAAGCGGTTAACGTGTGTATTCGTGTTAGCTTTCTGTATAGTTGTCATGTTAGGATGCCCGAAAGGGACACTAACTGTCGGAAAATGGGAATGTTGATCACGCCTTTATTTCTTATATAGATGACATGCTAGGATTGGCGTATTATAGCTTATATAGTTATATTTTCTATTTGGATTCGTAGTTAAGTTATTTACATGTTTTAGAATTAATTTAGTCTTAAACAAAACTCAAATTTATCTTTTACTTACTGGTGAATCGGGGATAGAGTTTTAGTACCATTGCTCCGCGCGCGTCCATGGATCGATACTTGGTTCTTATCTGTACTTACTACATATATGACAGGGTACACTTGCCCTAGTGTGTGTGCTTTAATATGAAGGTCGAAACCATTTTTATAAATATTAAAGCAAAAACGTGTGTTTATTCATTGTAAAATATGTATAGTTACGCACACGTCAAGTTTTTGGCGTCGTTGCCGGGGACGCGACGAGCTTTAGGAACGGACCGAGTCAACTTTTTACCTGTGTACATGCTTGTGAATACTTGTTTATACTTCGTTGATTCATTATTTCATTAATTTAATTGCATATATGATTCATTGATTTTTTATTAGATTTATCTGTCTGTTGATATATTGGATTGATTTTAGATTGGTTCATAGGTTTGCATATATATTTGTTCATTTTTTTGCTTATTGGATTGAATTGATTATTATTCATTCATTAGGATGTTGATAGATTGAATTTATTGAATATTGGATTAGTTGGTTTGTCTATGAATTTGATTGATTCATTATTTGATTTATTTGTCCGGATTTGGACTAATTGTTAATTTTTAGATTTGGAAAGTTAAATTCTTTATTTATTAACCATGTGTTCATATGTTTATCTGTTTATATAATTTTAATTTTTTTTGTATATATAGTTTTTTATTTTACTTAAATATACAATGGAAGTCTGGGTATGTTACGTTTAAATTTGTTGATTCGGATGCTTTTTTTTTTTAAAAAAAAAGGGTTTGGGTTAAAAAAAAAATAAAATGGGAAATTTATTTAATATAGAAGTGGTTTTAATAAAAATAATTTTCTGTGAAAAATGCTTCCTTGCGATTTGCAAAGAAGCTGGGCTTATGGTTCCGCTTTAGCGAGTTCCTAATTACCCCGGGTTTTATCTTTTATTGTTCGCGATACGCGAACAGGATCACCAGAGTCCTTCGTGTAACGTGAATAGCCGCTATCTTCCGTTTTTAACTCATTTCATTGGCATCCATCATGGTTTCTATCCATCAACTTCCGTTATATTATTTTCGGTGAAAAAGGGTTGTTTTCGCGCAAGCAAAAAGACGGTCTTTATCTTGTTGCAACGCGCGAGCGCCTTGAGTCATTGTAGTCACTTGCGCCACGCGAGAAGCGGTCTATACTTCTTCGCGATGCGCGAGCGACTCAGATTTCGCTGAAAATATTGTATATTTTCATATTTTATATATTATTATAATTTAAGTTTATTGTATAGTTTTTGGTATATTGATTTGTGTATATCTCTTCCATTTTTCTTAAATCGAGTCTGTAATTATTTCTTCTGTAATTATTTCGTACATTGCGTCAGTTTAAGTGTGGGGATGGCCGATGTTTCTTCATTGCTCGATCGATCTTCTCGCCCGTACTCAATCTCCATTCGGGCGAAAGCGATCTTAAAGAAAGTCTTTTATGAAAACGACCATTCCAAGAAATTTAAAGTCCATATGGACGAGTCCATAAATCAAAATGGACTAAGTTTAAAAGTCAACGGTCATCGCTTAAAAACTTACATTGATGGACCGGTTGACCCGACTGTGGAGGTACTTGAACTCCATGCTCCGCGCGCCTAGAGAAGCGTGGGGAAGTGAGTCTAGCTAGCGACTCGTTAATAAAATTAGCGCGGCGTGTATGGGCGCGCCAAAGGGTAAATATGTAAATAGTGTTAATATTTCTTTGTTTATTTTAAATTTCGTAGTTTAACGTTTTTTCGAGTCTTGTGCAGGTTCGTACCAGTTTTGAGCGGAGCGGGAATGAGCAATGGAGCGAAAAGGGTCTACAAACAGGTTATATTTACTTAAAATGATGTTTTCAGAGATAAGAGGGCCGCTGCGCGGAAAAATGCAGCTGCAGGCTGCATTTCTGCAAGTCTGCAGGTTGTGCACGGTCGTGCGACCTTTGTGCACGGCCGTGCAGCCCGAGCTGATCAGCATGCCTGATCAGCACTGGGGTGCAAGTGGTAGTGCAGAGCTTATGCACGGCCGTGCGACCTTTGTGCACGGCCGTGCAGCCCGAGCTGATCAGCATGCCTGATCAGCACTGGGGTGCAAGTGGTAGTGCAGAGCTTGTGCACGGCCGTGCGACCTTTGTGCACGGCCGTGCGAGCCGAGCTGTTCAGCATGCCTGATCAGCACTGGGGTGCAAGGGCTAGTGCAAGGAGGTTGCACGGTCAAGCGCACTACCGTGCAGCTGACCGTGCGGGCCAAAAAAAAAAAAAAAAAAAAAACTAGCCTTGAAATGGGCCTATATAAGCATTTTTAACTTCTAAAACATAACCCTAACCCTTGCACACCCGGCTGCACCCTCATTCCACCTCTTTTTGGCCGAGAACATCATCTTTTGGTCTAGATTCTTCACTCCTCACTTGCTATCCTTCAAGGTATGATCCCCTTCATAATATTGCACATCTTTTACATGGTTTTTAGTTTTGATCCGTGTGTTTTATGTTCTCTAGGTTAAAGATTTGGGGGTTTCTTCATAAACCTTTAATAAACCCAAGAATCTTGTTAGTTTTTGTTTAAAGTATGTTAGATTTTTGTTAATATTGTTGAACCCGTGCACTTCCCTACCTAAATCTGTTGTTTTATAAGTTTTATTAATAAATGTAGAAGATTTGGGTGATTTTGGTTGAAAATTTTTGAAAATCTGCAGGGCGTGCACGGGAGTGCACCTAAAATGCATGACCGTGCGGATTGAGGTGCATGACTGTGCGTGCCGAGAAACTAAGGTTGCACTGCCAGTGCACAAGGCAGGCAGCCTCTGACCTGCAAACCAAACAGACCCGCACGACCGTGCACCTCAGGTGCACGGCCGTGCAGGTTAACTAGAATCAGATGGCCCACGACTTTGTTTTTGTACCTTTTTGCCGGCTTGGAGTCGGTTCATCCGGGTTCCTTCAGGAACCCGCCCTCGTTCCCATATGGAGCACCACGTGGCGACCAGGCAGCTCCGGTCACCACCACAGGGACGGGGATGACCAGTAGCCGATTCCACTGCATTTCCAGCGTTTGTTAGTATTTTATTTTTATCTGCTTTCAGTACTTTTATTTTGAACATTTCGGTTTGTATTGTACTTTGATTTCAGTATTTAAAATTTTAATTTAGTTTGTTTATGTTTGTGATGATGATGAGTGGGTTTGATGTGTTTGCTGTGTCAAGAATGTTGACTTTGCAGGTAACTGGCGAGCACCGTTGTCGATGCTCTTGCCGTTCATTACTCCACTGTTTCTTCGACACGAGGGGAGTATTATTCTCCTTTTTCACGTTATAGATAGTTAATTCATAAACGCTTTCTATTGTCACATTGGGGACAATGTGAGTTTCAAGTGTGGGGAGGGATTATATCTTGTTTGTCCTCTTGTATATATATATCTTAAAAAAAAAAAAAACCTTTTAAAGTACATATATGTATATATACTCATATAAACATCAAGCCTAACTAATTTTAAATAAAAATAACTTGAGGCGCGACAAACAGACGAGATACGAGCATGTTAAATTCGTACACTTGCACCCATTTCCTTCCGGTTACGTGAGCATTTGAGCCTTAGAATAGATTTTCATTTCTTTGACATGCTTTCGAGTGAGCCGGATGTTTTGTGTAATTTAGAACTTGTCATTAGCATACTTGTTTAGATCAGAAACGTGTGAGACTGTATGAATATGATTGAGGCATTTAGGATACCCTTTTGTTTTAGCCTTTTCTTTTCGTTTTATCTGTTTCCCGCACCCAAATGTTATCCACTAGTTAACCATGTTGAGCCTATATCCGTGTTTTTTCTTACTTAACCCACCATTTCACCAGTAAACCAAATTTAGCATTTTTCTTTTAAACATTTTGTGTTGGAACTCGGTTTAGGTTATTGTTTGACTCGTTTTGTGTTATAGTTCATGTTCGGGCTTTTAGATCCCGTGTTTTGTGTATATTCTCGTTATAGTTTTCAGTTATATCCAGTATTGTAAGCTTGTTATTAAAAAGAAAAAAAAAGAAAAAAAAGAAGAAAAAGAAAAAAAAAATCAGAAAAATCCAGAAAAATAGTATACCCTAAAATAGGGCGAATTAGCAGTGTTCGAGCAGTTTTCAGGGCTATAAAGTTAGAAGTTATATATGTTTAGCTCGATTTAAATAAAAATCGCGTATATTCGCGTGTGTTTTGTATAGTTGTGTTTGTTTCTGTTTAGTTAGACTTAACCGCCGAGTTTTAGCCGTTTCGTCACTGTAAATATCCCTTTCGCACCCTTACCTTTTCCTAACATTACAACCCTTATAAGACCTCTTGATTTGTGCTTTTTCACACGTTAGTTGGTGAAGATTAGATCTTTTGACAAGCTTATGATATTGCATGATTCATTGTCTTGGCAGTGGAGTGATTTACACATACACATTACACGTATGTATCATAAATAAAACCGAGTGTGTGTGAACATTGTGAGTCGTGTACGGCTTTGCGTGCTTATAGATCGGAAGTGAGTCGTTGCTTTTTAGTTATTTTATCACCTGTTTTTATATATCTTTGTTGGCTTGACTATTATCGTCTGTACAGGTTATATTTTGTCTTCGTTGCCACTTGGCGAGTTTTTCGTTTATTTCTGTTTAGTTGTTTGCTTGAGGACAAGCAAAGTTCAAGTGTGGGGAGGTTTGATATACGTTAAATTATACATATATAAATCCCCGATTAAACTCCCAAATTACGCGTTTTTGACCATAATTGCACGAATTCGGTACTTAACCGCTTCATATATTTATTGCAGGTCTTAAACGACGCCCCAAAGACAAAGTCGAAGAAATCAGACAAAATCTGGACTAAACAGACAGTTGCTGCACAATCAGGCAAATCTGGAAGATGTGCACGGCCGTGCACCCCCAAGCGCACGGCCGTGCGAGCTCATGTGGCACGGCAGTGCAGTTGCTAGTGCACATCAGATTCCCGGGCACCTTGATCAGCACTCCCGTGCACATGCCCGTGCGACCCAGTTCCTCGGCTGCACTGCCAGTGCACTAGCCAGTGCACACCTTGTACCCGGACACCACCAGACCCGCACGGCCGTGCACTCCTGTTGCACGGCCGTGCGCAACCCAAGATATTTTCAGGAACCAATTGCCCACTTGCCTGTCACATCAAAAGTTAAATTGCACGGCCGTGCACAAAATCAAAACTTGTATAAAAACAGAGCAAAACTTACTGATCAGATATTGGGTGAAATTGGGTATCCTAGAGAGGCTCTGAGGCGATGATCTGGGCTAACGAAGTGCTGCACAAGCGTGGAACAAGGCCGGGACGCCGTCCGATCCAACCATCATCATCCGATCCTTCACATTCAAGATTTATGGTTTGATCTATAAACTTTTAAGTAGTTCAAATCTGAATATTTTGGCTTGTTTGTGATGTTTATTTAGTTAATCGTACGCCTACGGGCAAGAACACTAGTATGTGTATGTTAAACTATCATTTGTATAGTTAATCATGTCTTGTATGAATTTGGTGTTTTTCATGTTTAGATCTTGATGATCATAGCGCAACCTTGTTTCGTTGTTGATGGATTTGTAGCTATATTTGAATGACTTTAGCGATTGTCGAATGTGTTAGGCGGATAAATGTTGAAAAACCCTCCGTTTAATCGTCCGGTAGTAGACTAGTTAACTTGTTAAATAGTTTATGCCATGAAACTGTAAGCGGGTATTGGTTTGGTTAAAGTCAGTCGAATAACGGTTAAAAATGCTTACCGGCACGTAAAAGGGTTTAAAAAGCCTAATGGTGTCGTTACTAGTCTTTGACACGGTTAATGATCTTTGGTAGTTATTTTGGTAAAAATAGCGATCTTAGTAGATCTGGGTTCAAAGTTGGTAAAATGGAATAGGTTGTGAAATGCTCTACTTTATGCTAGTTTAGGTGGCTGTGTTGTGTATTCGGTATCGCTTCCCTGAATTAGTGAGGTTAGAAAACTCTTAACGGATGACTAACTTATCTTTAGAAGATCTGCGTGAGATCATATCAGCTGCTCGCTAATAAACGACTTGAAGCGGTTAACGTGTGTATTCGTGTTAGCTTTCTGTATAGTTGTCATGTTAGGATGCCCGAAAGGGACACTAACTGTCGGAAAATGGGAATGTTGATCACGCCTTTATTTCTTATATAGATGACATGCTAGGATTGGCGTATTATAGCTTATATAGTTATATTTTCTATTTGGAGTCGTAGTTAAGTTATTTACATGTTTTAGAATTAATTTAGTCTTAAACAAAACTCAAACTTATATTTTACTTACTGGTGAATCGGGGATAGAGTTTTAGTACCATTGCTCCGCGCGCGTCCATGGATCGATACTTGGTTCTTATCTGTACTTACTACATATATGACAGGGTACACTTGCCCTAGTGTGTGTGTTTTAATATGAAGGTCGAAACCATTTTTATAAATATTAAAGCAAAAACGTGTGTTTATTCATTGTAAAATATGTATAGTTACGCACACGTCATCGCCTAAAGGGTCTATACTCGCCTGAAATCTCTATTCGCTCAACTGTTCACTAGCAATTACACCCTAATCGCGAGTAATACTAGTGATTACAACTGTACTCGCCCCAACAAAACCCTAATCGCCATTTTACACAAGAATAGAGTTCCTATTCGCCATTAAGGACCTGAAACTAAAAATTTGACTAAGTATCGGACTTTTAACGAACTTAAACATATGGCAAACCCGTGGGGACATCTGAACCAACCAAGGCAACAATATAATCAACAAATGAACAATCAAACTAACGTGCCCACGAACCCTTGGCAATTCTCAGCCGAGCGTAACGCGCAACGGATGCAACAAGCGCAAATGCAAGCGAATGTAGCCGGAATCAATCCGTGGGCGCTAGCGGCTCAACAACAGACAATGAATGCAAATCCTTGGGCACTCGCGGCTGCTGCAAACTCACAGACGAATCATCTGTCTTCTGTTCTCATGAGTGACTTAGAGACGGGTAGTTCGAATAGGGCGCCAAAACTGCAATACATGTCCGACTACCATGGATGGAAGGGCAGATTTCAGACGTATGTTGAGGGCATCGATGGTCTCGTATGGTCAGCTATAGAGATAGGGTACAGTAGGCCGATGGTTGAGAACTCGAATACTCCGATCTCACTAGAAGATATGAATGAAGATCAGAGGAAGAAGTATAACTATGAAAAGAAGGCGATGGCAGCATTGAAGCAAGCTCTTCCTAAGGATATACTTCATCAATTCGCTTAGTGCACTACATCACAGATGCTTTGGTTAGCACTTGCTGAGCGAAATGAGGGAAATCTGAAGACTCGGAAGGTTAAAATGGATCAGCTCAAGAAGGAGCTCGAGAACTTCAATGCTATCGGGAATGAATCACTTAGAGACATGACTGCAAGATACTACCATCTGATGTCTGAAATGTATCAATACGGGGTCTTATACTCATCTGCGGACCTTGTAGAAAGATTTGCTGAGGCGCTACCTCCTCATTGGCATCAATGGTTGGATATCCTGAAGTCAAGCAATGCTTATCAGACTCTCACCATCAATGAGTTCATTACCGAGCTGGAGAACAAGGAGATAGAGGAGATCAGGAGAGCAAACAAGGCGCTCATTCCACAGAATCCCAGCATCTATTATGGGAATCCTCTTTAGGACACCAATGTGGGTGGAACCAAACCACAGACTGCTTTTGTGGTTAACCCAGACCCAGTTTATGCATTTGACAATTATGGTCCCCCAGCTGATGTTCCTCCTCCAACATATCCTTTCGGACCAAACCAGTATCCTTTGAATTTTAATACTAATCATTTTGGTGTTAACCCGTTTTCTCATCTTGCAGCACCAGCGCAGGCAACTGCAAACTTTGGTGGACCTTCTACCTCAGGTTTTAGTGGGGCTCCAACTACAAGTTATGGTGGATATGGAGGTGCATCGACTTCTAGTCAAGGTGGCTATCGGACCAACCCAGTCCCAGAGCAGCTGAACACCGCAGGTTTAGAGAAGGTGACGGTAGAGCTAGTCAAGAACATATGGCTCTGCTGTCGACCTTGGTAAACTCCTACAGTGGACTGGTTGCTGGACAGATCGGGAATCCTCATCTTACACTGGAGGATTACTCGCAGATCGATAAAGACGACATGGATCTGATAGACATTCAGTGGCACTTCGCAAGTGTGGTGAGAAGGGCAAAGGAGTATATGGACAGGACGGGAAGGAGAGATGTTCTGATAAACAACAACACCAAGTTTGGGTTCGACAAAACAAAGGTCACATGCTACAACTGTGGCACAAAAGGGCACTTTGCAAGAGAATGTGACCGACCTAAGCAGCAAGGACATCAGAATCCCTTCAACAACAACAGAGCAAATCAGAATCAGAGGTAGCAAGCTCAGGCACCACCAAATACTGAGCGTGCTATTGTTCCGGTTAACAACCAGAACCAAAACCAGAGGCCTCCTGCAAACAACAATCAAGGACAAGCCCTGGTTATACAAGCTGATGAAGGTTTCAACTGGAACCATCTGATCACTGGAGAAGAAGCTCCTCAAGGCGGTGCAGCATGTTTTGCTCAACAAGCGTCTGAAGCACCAGCCGAAGTTGAAGAAACTTCAAGTCAGTTTGACATTATTACTTCTGAAACCGAAGCGTCTGACTGTGACTCGGAGTGCGATTCTGATATGGGAGAAGATTTGGAGGATTTGTTAGCTGAAGCAGATGCGCTGATCGGTAAAAGATCATTTCTTGTGGATGCTGACTGCACAGAGAAGAACTTTGGCGAATTCTTTGGAGCTCAGAAGACTGCAGCTCATTATGCATTGATGGCCATTACTGAATCGTCGAACAAGGTAAGTTCTTCTTCTGATTCTAAACTAGAATGTGTAGAGTGTAATCAGCTAAAATTCAGAATTAAAGAATTAACTGAAGAAAATATGAATTTAAAAGCTGATGTTGGTCCATTGCAAAGGTCAATTGATTCCTTAAGACAAAAGGAGAAAAATTTTCTAAGTACAATTGAAAATTATAAGAAGGATGTTTCTGAACTGTCAAAAACCTTAGCTAACAAGCAAATTGCTATCAATAATTACATCAATGAGGTAGAAGACACTAAGAAACAATTGGCCATTGTCAACTGCGACTATGAAAAGATCAAGAAGAAACTCCAGAGTTACCTAAACTGCAAGTATGTTCTTGATCACATAGTTGAACACTCTGAAAAGGAAAGCTTTTCCACCAGTCCCAAATATTCTCAGTGTCCACCTCCGGTGAGATTCGAAAATCATAATTTTAATGTCTTGCCGAAGGAGGAACTTGTGGACGTGGCAGCTGAAGCAACAAAAGCTGCAGAGGCGGCCAAAGTTACTGAAGCAGCTAAACCTGCTGATGTTACTAAGGTTGCTACTCCTGCTAAAGCTGTCAATCTTAGTGAGAAAGCTGATGATATTAGTGTGTATGACACTGACTCGTCGGATGATGAGCTTGATGAGTCTCCTAGGTATGCACCAGTCAAAACTCAAGATGTTCCTCTTGAAAACCATATTATACTACTGAAACCTTGAGTGAAATTGTACCGAAAGTGCAAATCGAGGATGATAGAAGGATTAAGGTGTTTTATAAACTTAAAGGGTCTGAAAGGGTATAAGCTGATGAGGAAGTCCCTCTCAAATGTATCGCCCCTAGTCTAATTGCCAAAATTTGGCAAGAATCTGTCATTACCATGGAAAAGGAAACCTAGAATAAAAAGAAGGGTAAGGGTAAGGGTAGAAAGGACCAGGGTAATCAGCCAAATGAAAATAACAAGAAAAATCAAAAGACAAACACCGTTAATCCTCAAAATCATTCTCAAAGAAAAAGTCCGAAGAAGCATGTTACTGAGTTTGTTAGATCTAGCAGCAATGAGAGAAACGACGATCCTCAAGTCGATCAGCAGAGAAAATGCCTTGAGGATCTAAAACACAAAAACTCATTTGCCAGTTCATCTAGCAAAAAGAACAAAAAGGAGACCAAGTCCGAATCTCCTAGATTTGAAGAATATAGATCCTGTCACAAATGCGGGGAACGTGGGCATTTAGTTGCTGCGTGCCCTGAATTGAGACGAGAAAGAGAAAGGATCAAGATAGATGAACCTCCCAGTTCTAGCAAACCTAAGCAAACCGTTTCCCCTAAACTCTCTGAGAAACAAAAGGGAAAGCAGGTTGTTTATGATAACCGCAACAAGATTGCTATGAACCAAAAGCCAGTTGATAGCAGGGGTCCACAGCTGAGGGGGAGCATTGTTCCCACAAAGGTTGAAGCAGCGCCTAAGCCACCAGCAAAGGCTGCAGCTAAACCACGGGGCAACCCCAAAGCTGTTCCACGTACAGTTAAATCTGAAGTGGATCTAAAATCTGTTCCTCCAAAGGAATCTAAGGCTGGATCTTCTAGCCCAAAGGCAAAGAAGAAGCCCAAGTCAAAGAAACCTGAACAGGTTTGGAGACCCAAGTCACCAACCAAAAGTGGAGAATCATCTGCAGGAGAGAACACTGCCGGACCATCGGAAACAACACCAACTCCAAATGGAAGATGGGTTGACTTTCCGACATTAGATGAAGATGGTAGACCCAAGACCGTGAAGGCTTGGGTCCCCCTTAACCACTGAACTTTGAATGTTTGTGCAGGGAGTTCCACAGGGCCTTATCAGCAGCCTATGGATTGTTGATAGTGGAGCTTCAGGGCACATGACAGGCGACTTATCCCTGCTTTTTGACAAAAAGAATATCAACGGAGGGTATGTTGCTTTTGCTGGTAATAAAGGGGGTTATATCACAAAAGAAGGCAGTATGAGTAATGGTATTGTAAGCTTTGAAAATATAGGCTTTGTCAAACAAATAGACCACAACTTGCTGAGCGTTTCGCAGATATGTGACAAGAAGTTCACTGTGTTCTTTGATGACAATGCATGTTTCATTCTGAAACCTGGATTCAAGATACCAAAAGAGTGGGTCATGATCTCAGCTCCTAGGGTCAACAACTTATACGTCCTAGATATGAGCCGAGCTATGACAGCGAAAGGTCAAGTCACCTGTTTTCTGTCTAAGGCGACATAAAAGGAATCTATAATGTGGCACAGACGAATGGGGCATATCCACTTGAGGGAAATGAACCATCTGGTTCAGAATCAATTGGTGGAAGGTGTTTCTGTTATGAATTTTCATCTAAACGACGTCTGTGTCTCATGCAAGAAAGGGAAGCAGAAAAGGAAGTCTCACAAGCCTAAGAAGACAAACTCAGTTAGTCTACCTCTCGAACGACTGCACATGGACCTGTTTGGCCCGGTCAATCAGAAGAGCAAGAACAGTGACTTATACTGCTTAGTGGTTACGGATGACTATTTTAGGTTTTCTTGGGTCGTGTGCATGAAGCACAAGAGTGAAACTTTTGATTACTTGAAGAATCTGTTTACTAAACTGGAAAATCTATATCAGCTAAAGATCTGTAGGATCAGAAGCGATAACGGAACAGAGTTCAAGAATCATGCTATGGAGGCGTTATGTGCAGAAAAGGGTATTCATCATGAATTCATGGCACCGTACACTCCTCAGCAAAATGGGGTTGCAAAAAGAAAGAATCGGACTCTTATTGAGGCAGCCGGAACTATGCTCGCAGAATCGAACTTTCCTGTGATCTTCTGGAACGAGGCAGTTCACTACGCGTGTTACACTCTAAATAGGGTTCTAACGGTAAAGAAGCTTGGTAAGACTTCTTATGAGCTTCTGAACCGGAGGAAACCGAACTTAGAGTTTCTGGAACCTTTCGGAGCTCCATGCACCATGATACATCCCGATGGGAAGTTTGGTGCAAAGGCAGAAGAAGGTTTCTTTGTTGGTTACAGCACTCCCAATAAAAGAGTGTACAACAAAAGAACCAACAACGTTGAAGATTGGCTTAATGTCGATGCTCAACATTACACTGCCAATGCACCTGGTGTTGGACCTGATTGGTTGTTCGACTATAAGAGTCTATTTGATTCCTTCAACGTGGAGAATTTGGTGGATGATGTTGTAGCGCAAATGTATTACGAATGTGAAAACGCAGCTAGCTCTCCGCTAATGCGTCCGATCGTGGTGAATGCACCTGCGCCTGCACCATCTGATGCCTCTGCATCCACGGGTCCCCCTGGTAAAACCGCAGCAGCAGAAGTTGAGGAAGTCTTTCAGGAAGCGTCAGCAGAGGTTCTCGAATCTTCATCTTCAGACGACGATTTTGTAGAGTCTCACGAAACTCTTACTGAAGAACACGCTGGAAATGGTGAATCTACCACTACAGCTCCAGTTAATCCGACAGGAAACAATCAAGCTGGTCCTTCTTCTTCAGCAGCTCCAAGGATAGGTCTTCGGATCGATCTCTCCGGTTTTAATATGCAACCCGCTGCTCCCTCTAGTTCAAGCGCCGCAGAGACAAATTTATCTCAAGGTTTGGAGAACCTTAATCTGCATTCGGATGATCCAGTGCCGGCACATCCGGAATCTCGGATTCACGACACTCATCCAATGCAGAATGTGATTGGTGATCCGGCTAGCAGAGTCATGACGCGCAGTTAGCTCAGAAATGCTAGTCCAAGTGACAATACAGGTACCTTGGCACTCTACTCGGAAATCAGGAAAGCAGGTCATCAAAACAATTGGTCCTTCGCTCTATATGTTTCTCAAACTGAACCAAGAACTGTGCAAGAGGAACTGAGGGAGGAACCATGGATTGAAGCAATGCAAGCAGAGCTTCAGTAGTTCCAAAAGCTAGGGGTGTGGGACTTAGTTGACTGACCTCCAGGCTCGAAGAAAATTGGAACAAAGTAGGTCTACAAGTGTAAACGGGATGACCGCGGGGTGATTATCAGAAACAAGGCTCGATTAGTTATCCTCGGCTTCCGTCAAATCGAAGGAATAGATTACAATTAAATATACGCTCCAGTTGCGCGCCTTGAAGCTATCCGAATGTTCTTAGCTTACGCTTCGTACAAACGGTTTAAGGTGTATCAAATGGACGTGAAAAGTGCTTTTCTGTATGGTGTCGTGAAGGAAGATGTGTATGTTGCTCAGCCACCGGGTTTTGAGGATCCGCTTCATCGCGAAAAAGTTTACAAATTGAACAAAGCGTTGTACGGACTCTATCAGGCTCCGCGTGAATGGTACCAAATGCTTAGCAACTATCTAATATCCAACGGGTTCAAACGTGGACTCGTGGATTGCACCTTATTCACCAAGGAAAAGGGTGGTGACCGACTTCTGGTACAGGTTTATGTAGATGATATTATCTTTGGGTCTACTAATGATGTCATGTGCAGGGAATTTGAAAAGCTTATGCAGGATAAATTTGAGATGAGCTCGATGGGGGAGATGCAATTCTTCCTCAGTCTACAAGTAGAACAACAAGAGTCGGGGATCTTCATCCACCAGACAAAATGCGTTACTGACATCTTGAGCCGGTTCCAGATGGAAGACTCTACTCCAGTAGGCACACCGATTCAGACCAATCACGGGATTGGGCCTGACGAGAAAGGACAAACCATTGATCTTTTTCTCTATCGAGCTATGATAGGCTCACTCAAGTACCTCACTGCATCAAGACCTGATATAATGTTCGCGACATGTCTATTATCAAGATACCAATCAAGGCCGAAACAGTCCCGCCTGGTTGCTGTGAAGAGGATCTTACGTTATCTAAAGGGTTGTCCGACCAAAGGTTTATGGTACCCTAATGACGATAAGTTTGACCTCATCGCATTTAGTGATGCTGACTATGGCGGATGCAAGACAGAATTAAAATCCACATCGGCTGGATGCCAGTTTTTGGGACCAAGACTAGTCTCGTGGCAGTGCAAGAAGCAAGCCTCAGTCGCCTTATCCACCTGCGAGTCGGAATATGTAGCATTATCGAGCTGCTGCTCCCAGGTTCTTTGGATACAGCAACAAATGAGAGACTACGGTTTGAAATTTCTTAATACTCCCATTCACTGTGACAATGAGTCCGCTATAGCTCTTGCTAAAGACTCAGTTAACCATTCCAAGGCGAAGCATATCTTGGTTAAGTATCATTTCATACGCGATTGCTATGAAAAGAAACTTATCGATATGGTCAAAATCCACACGGATTACCAACGTGCCGATTTATTCACCAAAGCTTTTGACGGTCCTCGTTTTGAGTACTTGTTAATCTTAAACGACATTAAAGTTAAGCAGGATTAGATCCTCATCGGTAATCATTTTTGTAAATATTTTTCTTTAAAAATCAAAAAAATCCAAAAATATTGTCTTTTCGCAAATTTTTAGATTTTTAGGGGGAGAAAATTCAGAAAAATACAAAAACATCAGAAAACGCAAAAATTTAAAAAAAAAATGAGAAAATCCCAAAATCAAAAAAAAATTGAAAAATGCAAAAATGAGTTTCTTTGGTGAAAATGGGAAGATGATATTAACCAATCAGTCGGACTGTCTAGACTCTTATCATCTTAAAAATATTGGAACTGATAGGTAGCCTCTACAATGATGTGTCGGTAGGCTCAAAATCATTTCCAAGTTCGGCACGGTGATATAAACCTTAATCAACTGAATCATGTGTGGATCAACGTGCGTTGGCATATGGTCTTGGTACCGAAATCTCATTTGATAGCATGCCAAAATCCGAGGTTTCATGGTCTTTAAGAGGTTGGTACATCCGGGCTGAACTGGACGTCTCTCAGAATAAATAGGAGTGGCACACGTGTCGTACGTTGGGGTTGCAGCCTACGACTGAGACACCTCTATGTCGTTTCCTGAAAAAAAAAAACAAAAACAAAAAATATAGAATAAATTCTGATCACGGGACGTCCGGGAATCCTAAAAGAGCAAAAAGATTCATATATTCCAAAACCCTATTCTCAATGAGAATTCGCTCTAAGGTATCAAATCATATACCTAAAGCATCGTACCGTGAAAAATCAAATATACGGTATTTGACTTGAACCCTGGCTTGGATCTCACTAGTCTCTCTGTTGCAGCGTTTCTGCAGACCTGATCACCACTGAGTCCATTCCTTGTAAAATACGGATGACAACAGCTCACTCACCGGTTACGAGGAAGCTTTGTGCATGACTTGATACGGGAATGTGTCGCGTGGCGGGGAACACCTTGTACATCAGTCTTAATATTACCTTAACGTATCTAAAGTGCCTAGCGATAAAACTTGATTTTGAGTTTAGGTGGACAACAATATCGGCAGTTGTTGTAGGATGCTTATTGGTAATTTAAACTAAAAACTGAAAATATAAGGGTTCTAGTAAAGTCTGTACACTGATATGATTTACTAACCGTTGAAACTCACAAAAATATGATAGTGTACAGTTAGTTGATCTACCGTTTTGTTTTATTTAAGCTTAGTTAATCATTCTTGATTGCCGATGATGGAATCCTAATCCATTGTAATCTTACTTCTTCAAAAAATAAAACGCCGAAAATCAACTAATTGAAAATTTTGTGCCGCTACCCTCTTTTGAATAGAAAAACCTACTCTATTACAAATAAAAGTTGGGTCCTTTGTCGCTGGGGAGTTACTTTGCATTACCTTTTGTACTCTTTCTAAGAAACGAATTGCTTCATGAGCTAGACCTCCAAACGTGTCAAAAGCAAAGGGCACAAAGACTTTATTTTATTTTCAAAAAGTATTTCTTAACCTCTTTTTTATCAATTACAATGTTATTTTATTATAACAAAATTCAAATATGGTTTTTACCGTTTACAAAACAAAACTTCCTTTATACTTTTTTCGTATTCATTGAATTTCTCAACCACGTGAAAGTTTGTGGGCCAATAACTTATGTCATAACACAGGTCCGCTTATAATTGGAGTTGGATGCAACTTTTTAAATTGATAGTTGCATTTAACTTTTAAAAATGTAACCTTTTAAAAAAAGAGTTGCATTTATGTTTTACACTATGCAACCTTTCAAGCAAAAAGGTTGCGTTTTTAGTAAAGTTTGCAACTTATAAATAAAAAAGTTGCATTTAAAAAGTTGCATTAGGCCTATTTTCTAGTAGTGAGCGGCGGTGGCAAAAGTAAGGGAGGGGTTTCGACGGGGAGGAGGGAAGAAGAAGGCACGGTGGGGAAGAGGGAGGAGGGTGGCGGTCTACTGTGGGACGGAGGGCGGACCAGTGGTGGCGAAAGGGAGAGGAGGAGCGGCGGTGGCAGAGGGGAGAGGAGAAGGGCGGTGGTAGAGGGGGAGACGAGGAGGGCGGTGGCAGCGGAGGGGAGAGGAGGGAGGAGAAGAATGAGAAGAGGAGAGGAGAGGAGAAGGTGTTGATGAAGAAGAAGGAGAGGATGTTTCATTGTTTTGTGGGAGAAGAGGTTTGGAGAAGTGAGAAGATGTGGGTACAAGTCTGCTTGAGGAAGAGGTGAGGAAGAGCTTTTGAAGACTTATGTCTTCTAAAAAACAAACAAGCTTCTCGCCTCAAATGTCTGCCCGCGTCTGCACGGCACAGACATAAGTGGTCAGAAGCACTTCTAGTAGAAAAACAAACACCACCTAAATGTCCGGCTTGTCACAACTATAGTAGATCTGGTGAGATCAAAGATGGTTATGGAGGTCAACGGTGGTGATGGGTGGTGGCGTAAGAAGAAAATCCATTCCCTTTCTCTCTCTACAGTACAACATTTATGGTTTTCATAGTTTAATATATGGTGGAAGGATGATGAGGCATGCGGTAGATACGTGGGTGAAAAAGGGGCGCCAGGTGCATGTTTACTGACGGAGTCTGACAGATTGATAGAGCATAAGCAAGGCATTTGCTTCTTTTTCCAAATTCTGGGATTAATAGGGCTTAAATACGCTAAACGACCAACAAAACAAAAGCAAAACAACTTCAGATAATTTCAACACAGAAACGCAGTCAGGAGGTAACCTAACATATATCTTACCTCACTCGCCGGAAACGGATGATAAAAGCTGGAGTGCTGGACTATAATTCACCACCGTAAATGTCAATCAATTTGTTTCAAAAAAATATTTTTAACACCAACTCACTACACACAATGAAACCTATCGTTAACTGCAACATAAACACAAAACCCTATTACCAAAGCAACGATTTAACTTGAGAATTGAGATGTTAGCTTCCAAACCCACGGACAGTACCATTGACACCTGCATATAAGCTATTACTGAATCAGTAGCTTCTAAAGCAAAATAATTGTTCTTAATATAAGTTACATGTAGCATCTATGGGTTTCCAAGACCAACTGCAACGCTTGTCACCCCAATCATTTTACCTAGCACATTTCAAGACCAAAAAGTATCAGCAGTTAAATGTTATCCCAACCCCGATTCACCGGCACCGGCTACAATTAATACCGGCTATGAAGATGTTTTGAGACTCAACACGTACACAATCAGATCAAAGAAAAGTTATGGGGTGTTGCTTGTGCAGAACTCAGTATGATGTGATTGGAAGGTACACGAAGAGTCTGAGTCGAACAAAGACTGAGGGAAAGGTATTTGCATCAGAAGCGCCGTTAGTGGTCCTATAATTAGATTTCTTCGACGTCACTTCCAAGGTCCATCACAGCCGAGATTTAAATTTACTAAACACTATCTAAAGATAAATACATTTGATTAATCAACAAATTGAGGGTGTAATACCTCAAATAAGTTTATATAAAAATTTAAATAGTCTACTCAAAGCAGGAGTTTTTTGACAAAATAGTAGAATTCCTGTAAACTTTTGTGCTTCAGGTAGTTGTCAGAGTTGGATTTTCAAAACTAGAAGACCTGCAATCTGAGATTGCGGGTGTGTACACATGGCAGCAGACGTGGACGTTGGCTCGACGTTGGCTCAAGGATGTTGCACGATCAGCTTGCCAAGTTTGCCACGGTGGAATCTTCTTTGGAAGAGACCCGCAATCTTAGATTGCGGGTGTTGGAATAGTATTTTTTTTTTTTTACTTCAATGGACTAGATAGAGTTTATTATATAGCAATCAATTTTACTTTGGTGAAATTACACAATCACATTTACAGATAGAGTTTTTAAAATTGTTTGTGCCTCACGTTTGTCTCGTTACGCAATCTAAGATATGGCATCTCTAAACCCCGGTCCTTGTAATAATCCACTTCTTTGGGCTCAACCACAACATTGTACTGCGAAGCTGTTTGAAGGAAATGGCGAAGATGGTTTATTGGATTTCAGACGGGGTGACCAAGCATTTTGGCATGCCATTAGCGAGCATCCGTTAGATCCACGCATTCAAGAATTGGTGCGGATCGCTGGTTTTAGTGGAGTTCTTGAGTGCGGATACCGTAAAGTTGTCCGGGGGCTAATATCTGCCCTTGTTGAAAGATGGCGTCCTGAGACCCACACGTTTCACCTAAGAATTGGTGAGGCCACGGTGACGTTACAGGACGTTAACGTCCTAATGGGTCTGCGGGTCAATGGTGCAGCGGTCTCAGGACCCCAATTCAGCATGAGAAATCATGCGGAACGGGTAGAGTATGTCGAAGAAATGTTGGGTGTAGAAAGTGAGCCCCGCAATTTCCGCGGAAACACTTTGCAATCCAGCAAAATTGTAGAAAAAATAAAGGCTCCGTTACCCGCTGACGCCGACGAGGGCGAGATCACACGACGCGCACGATGTGTGATCTTAATTATTTTGTCATTTTGTCTGTTTCCCGACACAAGCAAAAGTTTTGTGTCGTTGTCATTTTTACCACATTTGTTGAATCTTCGTCAATGTGGGAGGTTGAGTTGGGGGAGTGCTGTGTTAGCATGGTTGTATCGCAACTTATGCAAAGCAGCAGTAAGGACCGCAACCACGGTTGCAGGTCCTATGTTTTTGTTACAACTGTGGGCCTGGACCAGAATCCGTGTATTATCCCCCAAAATTAAACCCCAGTTCCCAGCTGGAGTTCCATTTGGTGTCCTGTAAGTATTCTGTTTGGATGCATATTTAGTAAAACTTGTTAATTTAACTAATTATTGTTTTTATAATTATATTTATAGTTGGCGTGTGAAACATGACTTTAGGGAGACCGCGTCACACTCCTTACACCAAATTCGTTCAGAATTACAAAATCTTCATGAGGAGTCGGTAAGAGTTAATCTACATTGTTTTACTGGTTAAATTGGTACCATGTATTAATAATAATATTTTTTTTTGTGAACAAGTTTATTTGGCGACCATATGAAGAAACGTTTGCGTCTTTGCCGGATTACTGCAAAGACGGGGAGTAGTCATGGTGCTGTGAGTCATACATTGTGTGGATGCATATAGTTGAATACCACTCACCCTCGAGGGTCCTTAGACAGTTCGGGTTCTGTCAATTGAGACCTCAGAATCCTCCCCTTACCCCTGAAGTGCACCAAAAATTGCATGAAATGATCTGTACCGGGAAAAGACTCACAAACTGGACACATGAACATGCCGAGTATACCTCTTCCTGGGATAATCGCAGAGCCAATAGGGTGGACGGGGAACGGACGATAGTTCCTTCCGTGTCTCCAGATTACATGACTTGGTATTTGGAAAACACGGTTGGATACGTCACCAACCCGATGAATAATCCGATACCACAAACCGGATCCCGAGATCATGGGTCGATTACCGCACTACTGGTTTGTATATCACTTTAATAATTATGAATTACCTTATACTGCAAAAAAATATTTTAATATTTGTTTTTTTAATATTATTGCAGCTGGAAGGGTATACCGAGATACATCGTCTAGCGGCTCGGTATATGGCAAGCGCTCCTCAAGAACTCAGAGACATTCAAAACACTGCCAGCGTAGTGTTGTCTTCAATTCGCGAAGGAGATCGCGTGAATTATCCTTCATGTCTTCAATTCACGACGCGGAGACGTGTTGATCTTAACGAACTAGGGCCGTTAACACGTGATGATCGAGACGAAGCAGGGCCGTCAACACGTGTTGATCTTAACGAACCAGGGCCGGCAGGGACAGTCGCCATGATTTGGGACACTTCCCGGTGAATCTGCGTGTATCCTTCCATCTATAAAGTTCAAATAGTTATATATTAAAAAAGTTATCATTAAAATATACACTTATATATATTTGAAAAAAAATCATATATATACCATCACTTGGACAATCCCACCGTCATCTCTGAAACCCGATTGCGATACCGGGATGGACATTGGATTCGTCATGTATCCCACGGTTCTTTCTAAGTACCATTCTATATAACCGGGATACACGGAAGGAAATTGCGTTTCTTCCCTAACCACTATTCTATTTTTGCGGTCATTCCACAACTGCACATACTCGCTATGAAAGTTTACAAACCAAGATTCGTATGGTCTGCCAGAACGGGTTTTTTTTGTGCAGTTCGGTGTGGACTTGGGGGTAAAGGGTGGTCCATCAGGAATCCATTGACGTATTCCAAATTGTCTCAGGACCCTACTAGCTTGGTGGTATTCCACCACCTGAAACCACACAAGAAAGCAATCCGAACGCCAACAATCACTCCCCTCTGTGCAACTTTGAGGCAATGTCCCTATGTATTGTGCATAGGGTCTCCAAATAAACTGTTGCAAAAAAATTTAATAAGAAACACTATTAGTCTCATAATGTATTTTACTTGTAACACAACATCAACGGTCTCATACCTGTTCAGCATGTAAATTTTGTAATTGTGATCGTATCTGTCTTAACGATCGCGAGGCAACCTCCTTTAATTCGTGCTTACCTTTCCAGCTGTAAAAAATAATAAAACAAACGACTTAGTTTATTTAACAAATAATTATTTTATATAATATAAAGGTAATGGATAAAATACATACATAGCACCATAAGGTTTTCCAGGCATCAACCGGGTTGAACACTTGGGGGATAGTACACTGATACGTGTCCAGGCCCACAACTGGAGTATAATCATAGGTCCTCCAATTGTTTTATCAGTTGAGACTACGGCTTTACACATATTTCTGTACAAACAAGCCAGTGCAGCACTCCCCCAACTATATTGGCCACATCTTTCTAACGATTGAAGGTGCCTTAAAAATGACAATGAGGTGAAACCGTTAGAAGAGTCAGCAAACAATGTGTTACCCACAATAACCAAGACCACACTACGTGCTTGTTGTGTAACATGTTGTGTAATCTGATTCATATCTGCCCCTTCAGGCAGAACTTCTTTTACTTTGTTTATAAGGTATTTTGTTCTAATATTATTTCCACTCAACATTCCCGCCTCCGCCTCCGCATCTATGCCCAACAAACCCCCAACTAGTTGTATTCTATCTTGGGATGACCATTTTTCCTCTAGTCCTCCCAATGGGGGACCGTTATCAAACCACGGTCATAAAGCAAGTATCCAACATCAAGAACCCCACCAAAGCCTGTCATTCTAACCATCTCTTCAACATTGGGGTTTAACGGATTTTTTTTAATGGCTATAAAATAATGCCTGGTCGCCCCGCCTAATATCAAGCTCTGTGGCATGGCCAGCATCATCTTCGAACAGATAAGCCGAACGATGTTGTGGCTGCAGCCATAGAAGCTCATTGTTTCTTGGACCCGGGTGTAAGTGTGCCATTTTTTTAGATAATATGGCTTGTAAAGTTATCTTCTTTAGAATTGTTAGATTATTTTCTTTAGAAGAGTGAGTGTGGCTGCCTTTAGTATGTATGATTGCTTTTCTATATTCAAAAGGAAGAACCGTATCCATATATATATAATCAAATGCAACTCAATGTTGGATTCCATGCATGAAATTTGATTAGATGTTTCTGCATAATACTATTCACATTCAGAAAATTTAGTTTACCTCTCTCACATTAAGTTTGCATGTGCATGTGTGTAAGATGGTGTAAGAGGTAAAAGTCAAGAAACTAAGCCTAAGGTCCGCAATCTAAGAGTGCTAATGTCTGAAAATCACTATTCCTACACCCGCAATCTAAGATTGCGGGTCTCTACCAAACCATCTTCCACCTTGGCAACGTCCACGTCCACACTCCATGAGCCAACGTCCACAATCCATGAGCAAAAAGCCACGTCTGCAGCCATGTGTACACACCCGCAATCTCAGATTGCGGGTCTTCTAGTATCCAAAATCGAGCTCTGACAACTACCTGAAGCACAAAAGTTTACAAAAAATCCACCATTTTGACGAAAAAGTCCTCAAAGCAGAGTAATATTCAGGAATGGGCTTGCAAAAGTTGTTCCTTCAAGGATGATGAACACCAAGAAAATCTCTTTTTAATATATCACCAAAGCAATATTAATATATCATTTCAAATCATGAAATAATCATAGCACTAATTTCACATGAAATCTTAGAAATTATCTTGATTACATCAAGAACCTACCAGTTTTGCATTTAGCAACGAAAATAAATTGTTTCAAAAATCACATAATAATACTAATTGACTTAAAAAACAACCAATAATTGGAATACCTCATTGGTTTTGAGAGATGGTATGTTGAGCCAAGTGTTTCTGAACTTGAAAAGCTTCTGGCTGAAGCTAGTGGATGCATAGCGCAATATAGCGAGGCTAGATCGAGGAAAAAGAAGATTCCAACAATTAATTTCCAGATTTTTCAGTTAAGTATATAGCCAAAAATCAAGTTTCATTCAACATCAACTTCCAATTATCCCATCTAACTTGAAATAAAAAGAAACTTTTTGGTGTCTCGTTCTAACGGTTTGTTAGTCGAGATTATTGAATAAAATTTTTGTTGGCCTAAAAAAAAAAAAAAAAAAAAAAAGAAATAAAAAGAAACTTAAAGATGGAAAAGAAAAAAAAAGTAACCTGGTGCAGTGGCCAGACTTGATATGTCTTTTTAGCAGCTTTCTCTTCTTTCTTCTTTGTTAGCTCTATCAGCCTCATAATCTCAACCTTATAATCTAAAGCTTGTCTGCAGCTCCATTAAACACCATTGCTTCATCTTCGATCACCTTACCCACTGCACATCTTATTGGATTAGCATGGAGAACCCCAAGATCAGAACATTGGAATCTTATGAGATCTAGAGGATTATAAAATCTTAGATCTGGCTTGTCAGCATAGTAGATCCTTGCTTCCTCAATGATGTGATAATAATGACACTTTATGAATTTGTTTAAGCTCATAGGAAGTTTTGGTGGAATCTTGACTCTGGTAACAAGCTGAGCAGGCTTGACATACAAGAAAGCTTTCTTCTGACCTGTTCTTGGATTTGTGGCAACTCACCTTCTTAGCCTTTGAGCCCTAAAGGTCTTGAAGTTATTGTGGCATCCAACAGTGATCATGTTTTGGATGGAGATTGGAAATGAAGAATAATCGAATTGATAATGTTAAGGCGACCAAGCACCCTCAGATCCCAAGTTGGTAGTGTCTTCAGATCCTACCCCTTAGCAAAATACTGAATGTCCCGGCACTTTCTCTTGATCACGAACAACCCTTTCCACGAACCAGAAACCATGAGAGGATCTTGTTCAACTCATATGACTTCTTGATTGCATACGTTTGATGGAAGTCCATTGGAGTAGCCATGGTTGGTTTGAACTAATTAGTTTTTACCGATGTCTCCTTTTGGATTAATGTTTTCACTTTTTCACCGTCAAACGTCGTATATGTTACAGGCTCTGAAATTATACACTCACTTCACATACAAACCGGAACAATGTTCCTGTGTATTTTAACTTCAAGAAGATGACAAAATGAATGAAAGTAAAACATACCTCAATAAAGAAAAGAAGTGTACGTGCAGAAAGAAAACATGGAAAAGCTACATTTTATTCAATGGTTTACATGGACCACACAACTAATAAAAAACTATTTCTCTTAAAGAATGGGTAAAAGCTATGACCCAACGTTCATAATTCTAAAGGGGAAAATGACCAAAATGGCTCCTTGACCGTCCCATTTACGAGATTGGCCCCCTCCCGTCTCTTTGGAGAGACGGGTCACGGTTCCCAAGGAGTCTGAAGCGTCTCCGAAGAAACTTTGGTCTCCAACCAATACGGATCCAACATGTGGCGTGTTTGATCCCGAGGACAGTCAGGCGTCACCGAAGACGTGTCAGAGCCGCCAAGTTGTCTGCGGTGGGCCCTTGAGACGTGTCACTGACGGCTGAGGCTTCGGCTCGGCTTATCAGTTAATCAACACAGCTGACCCACTGGAGACGTCTCAAACCTGCAAAAGGCGTCTCTGGTGGCGTCTTTTGTAGGTTCTGAACTGTCTTCTTTGACGTCTCTGACCGGCAGAAAGACATCTCTGGTGTTGTCTTTTGCAGGTTCCGAACCATCTTCTTTGACGTCTCCGGTTGGCAGAAAGACGTCTCCGGTGGCGTCTTTTGCAGGTTGTGAACCGTCTTCTAGTGATGTCTCCGACCTTTAAAAAGACGTCTCCGGTCTCGTCTTTTGCAGAGTTTGCATCGTCTCCGTGACGGTCGTCGTACACTGGCGGAGACGTCTCCGGTGATGTGTTTGTCAGAACGTTATTCTTATAAAGTAGATAGATCATCTAAAACCCGGTACGAAATTACATGTGTAGTTGACAATTGTTATTGGCAATTTAGGGCGCGTTCTTTCCAACTTCAAGCATGTTTTATGTTACATTTTTTAACAATAATCACAAATGTCCTAAAACTCAAACACATCCCCATCTTCGTCAGGCTAACCCACAAGTAATTGGTAGCATACTAAAGTACCAATTCTCAAGCATGGCGTGGGAAGTGTCATGCACTGGAAGTTTTGCAAGGAAATAGCAAACAATCGTTTCTGAGCTTCCATTCTATTGCTATAATTTGCGGAAGGAAAATCCGGGGACTGTTACTGAGATTAGGACTGATAAAGTAATCGGTTTGAAATGCTTTTTATTGCCATTGGTGCAACGGTCAGTAAAATATTTTTATACCCTATATTTATTACTATTTTGGTTTTAGGTTTTCTAAAAATTACCTTTTATTTCATCTTATTATATAGATTAGGAGTTTTCTTCTGTCTTTAAGACCGGTCATTATTATAGACGCGACACACTTAAAAGGCGAGTTTAAAGGTACGCCAATTCGATCAAAATCAATGTACAAATATGCACAATATCATCCACTGCATAATTGCTCCAGTCACCCTGGAAAATGTCATAAACTGTTTGAAGCGCGACCTTATTCACGTCACCAAATAATCGTCTTTTAAACGATGTTGGGGATTGAACGAGGTCCCAACAATCTTGACGGCCAAATCTAAAACAGGTTATCATACAAGATTGTTTTGGTGTGAATAGCATACTATTAGTACCAATCTGATAAAAAAAGCCTGTCTTTAGGATTTCCATTATCAATTTGATGTTGTGCAACAGCAAGTAACAGATTACCACCACTGACGTCCTTTCACACGTACAAGACGGATGTTCCAGCAGGTCATGACGTAGATTTGGGAGGCCGATGAACTTGTCAATAATATAGACTATCACATCGTCGATGCATTCTACACAGGTTAACCCACGTGTAGATGTAACAACGATTCAAGTAGTTTTATGTAGATGTAACAACGATCCAAATATAATCAGACAATATTTAGATGAGGCGGTAGGCTTGGGTTGGAAAAGTAAAGGATTTAAAAACGTCATGGGTTGGAAAGGTGATCGGTTTTTAAATATTAATTTAGAACACATGACGGACATGGGGTACAAATTTCGTGAAGTGAAGTGGGGCATTTATATACAACCTTTGTGCCGTCTCACGATTCTCGTGATTTTGCCTTTTTTTTGTTTAATTATTTTATAGTTGTTTTTATTTTTAAATTTTAAAGACTGAATTACAAGTTTTGTCCTTTATGTTTGTACCAGATTTCAACGCATGTCTTTTAAGTTTAAAATTGATGAGTTCTGTCCTTTATGTTTGAAAATCTTACACCGTTTGTCCTTTGGCCCTAACCAAGTTAATTTTTTTCGTTAAGTCAAGTCATGTGCATGTCACATGAGGGTAGTTTAGTCTTTTACTCATTCATTTAAAATAAATAATATTTTAATAAATAAAAATATCAAAATTAAAACATTAATTATTAATAATAAAATACCTCTCACTCTCTCTTTTAACATTGCCCCATCTCTCTCTCTCTCTCTCTCTCTCTCTCTCTCTCTCTCTTTCTCTCTCTCTCTCTCTCTCTCTCTCTCTCTCTCTCTCTCTCTCTCATACAGCTAGTACCCACCAGTCACCACCACAACTCGTTACCAACCAACACCACCACTAACCCTTGTGAAATTCAACCTCCATTAACACCAAAATCCTAATTTGCACCCAAAAAATCGGCCCCTTTTTAATTGATACCCCTAGAATTTGGGGCTTGAATCCAAAATAAATATCTAGCTAAAATACCGCAGTCATCTATTTAATCCCCTGATCTAAAAACAGAGGCATGGAATAATGGATCTTAAATAATTAAGGCAATGATTTTTGGTAAAGTTAAATGATAGGTGTACCACAAGCTACTGAGGTGATGCCTCGTAGTGGAGGGGATGTTGGTTTTGTAGTGGGGGATGAAGAAGGTGCTGGTGGTGTTGGATGAAGTTAGAGAGAGGGGGGTTGAGAGAGAGAAAGAGACAGAAAAGGAATAGGTTCTATTTTCAGATGTGGTGGTGGCGTTGACAGTGATGGAGGGTTTTTGGGGGTGGTGGGTGGTGGTTTTCTAGGTGATGATGGTAGTGGATGGTGGTGGTGCAGGTGTAGGTGGGGTCGGTAGTAGGTGGTTCTGGAATGTGGTGGTGGTGTAGGTGGTGGAAGAAGGACCTGCAATGAATGTGGGTCAATTTACTGATATACCCTCGTGTGCAAATCATGTGACCAAACTTAACGAAGAAAATTAACAGAGTTAGGTCGAAAGGACAAAACGTGCAAGATTTTAAAACATAAAGTACAAAACCAATCAATTTTAAAGTTAAAGGACATTCTTTGCAATTGGGTATAAACCTAAAGGACAAAACTTGTAATTCAGTCAAAATTGAATGATATTCAAATTTACAACAAAACAACATACACACAAATATTATAAGGTAATTCTTAAAACATAAAAATATAAGCAAACATTTTTAAACATTCAGTTTGCTCAACTTATAACATGCAACTCTAAAAAATTTGGAATGTGCCAATAAGGATTTGTAATGGCGAGGGAAGAGATGACCTTTCCGTGAAATTAGTGTGGTAGAGGTGATCGTACAACTTAAGGAAAAAGAAAATGACCGGGTAAAAGGATGTGGATAATGGTTTTGGTAAGGGAGGAGAGAGCAGAAGCTCTCAATAGTCTGGTAGAGGTGGCGGTGAGGGAAGGAAAAACAAAATAAGCGGGGAAAAGGATGGGGACTTAAAGGGGATATTGGTCAATTGGTTAGGTGGGGTGATGGGAGTGGGAAGGAAACAGAAAATGTGAAAGGAAAGGGATCTTGAGTTGAAGGGGATTCAATGAGTCCCAAAGGTTTAGGTTCAAAAAGCGGCATAATCTTAACCGAAAAAATATTTCGGTTTTCTGAAGCTTAAAAACATGTCGGATAATCTAAAAATATATGTTTTGAACCGTGTTGAATATTGAGAAGATATGTTTCTTTTGAATATTTGAGAATATATGATTTTTTTGGTAAAACATTTGATATGAATAATTAGAGGAGATAAAAGTGGAAAGAAAGATAATGTGTGTTTATTTTTTTCAACTCAAACCAACCTATTTATACCCCAAAAATTGTGAAAGAAAAAATAAATTCCATCAAAAACGGCTGGAGACGGTTCAGTAGGGCTTGGAGATGGCTAAAGCCGAGCCTAAGACGGCTTGACCTCAGGTCCTCAGCCGTCAGTGACACGTCTCAAGGGCCCACCGAAAACGACTTGGCGGCTCTGACACGTCTCCGGTGACGCCTGACAGTCCTCGAGATCAAACACGCCACGTGTTGGATCCGTATTGGTTGGTAACCAAACCCTCTCCGGAGACGCTTCAGATTCCTTGGGAACCGTGACCCGTCTTTCCAAAGAGACGCGAGGGGGCCAATCTCATAAATGGGACGGTCAACGGGCCATTTTGATGATTTTCCCATTCTAAAGTCCACCTAAAGATTCAGTCAAACAAACTATCAACTCTTGACTTATTAAATAAACAAAATATAAACCAAAATATGCTTTTTAGTCTTCAAATATCCAACATCCATGCATCAAATGATATTTGAATATTCAGCTTATTCCATGCAAATAAATAACTCTTGACCTGTGACCCGCGACCTACGAACAAACCCGAGTAAAGCCAACAATCACCCCCTTAATCGATGTTTGTTCGTACCGCTTTTTTCACAACTATGTCGGTTCATCATCTTCACATCAGTTCAAGTTGAGCTCTTCCTCTTTCTCCAACTTTGGACACTCTGATATAAAATGACCGAACTCGTTGCACTTGAAGCACTTCACACGGCTCTTGTCCCGTTGTACTCGACCGTCACCTCGACCTCTCCCGGACTCCTGACCTCCACCTCGGCCATGCCAAAAGTCTTCACGGTTCGATTTACTACAACCACAATGCTCACACTTGTGCTCCTTTTCTTTTGCCTTCTCATCCGAACATACAAACAAACGTTGGTTTTGATGCTCGTTTTGAGTCTCCTCATCCTTGACTCTTTCTTCATATGCCTTAAGTTGACCAACAACATCATCCTAACCGACGATCTTTAAGTCTAAAACCTAATCTATAGAAGCCACCATATGAATAAAGCGTTTAGGTAACCCATTAAGGAATTTCTTTACCAACTTTGTTTTTTCTATTTCCGAACCAAGCGAGGCAGCTCGTTAAGCATATCCCGACAACTTATTAGCAAAGTCGTCTATAACTTCTTGGTCTTTCATCCTTAGATTTTCAAACTCTCTAATTAAAGTTTGAAGTCTTGCCTCTTGAATCCGTTTCGCACCCAAATGACGGGTTTTGAGAGAAGCCCATATCTCCTTCACGGTTAAGAGATTTCCAATTTGCAAAATTTGTTCTTCGGGTATGGCTTAAAAAAAAAAGAGCCATTGCAATATTATTCTTCTTGGCATCTAACTTAGTTCCCGGTTCAATCATCTCCCACACCCCATGAACATTGAAAATGACCCACATCCTCATGGCCCATACCATGTAATTCGTGGATGACAACACCGGACATTGAAGAGATATGGTGTTGTTATCTTTGACAATGGCCACTTGATCCTTTGGTGGAGCCATTCTTGCGATTTACTGCACTACCAAGGTTTAATAATCGACAAAAAAACACTGCTTGAAAGTATTACCTGCAAATGAAACTTGAGTAACTTTAGAGAGACAAAAAAAGTTTGAGTGACTTAATTCGAACACTAAGCAAACTTGGTTACATTTGTATGACAATTCTCTTTTTTTTTTAGACATTACTTTATTATGTTAACTACTAGGTATATTTGGATAACTAAGTTGTATTTTCGGTGGATCTAGCAGTTTGGAATGGTGGAGTTGTTGAAAGTTTTTAGTAAATTTAATGATGCATCTTTTACGGTTTACAATAAGTAAACGTAAACGTCTACTAAGGTCTTATAAAGAGCTATTGGGTTCTTATTTTATTTATTTATTTGTTTTTTTTTTTGAACGGCCAACAAACTGACGTGCCAGCTACCCGGGCACCCAATAATCGTGAAAGCACCCATACGTTTCTAGGTGAATACACGTCTTAGGTGCCCGCCCTAGAATGTACCGGGTAGCTAACACACACCAAGCCACCTATTCCGGAGAAAACCCGACCCTTCACACGGCCGAGAGCACGACGGTAAAGAGACGGTAAAACCGGTTGGATCAGGAATCGAACTTCTGACCAAGTGGTCAAAAGTCTTCTATCATATTCCCCAATCACTAAGCTAAAGCTATAAGCTCATGGTTAGTTCTTATTTTATTTGTGGAGTTCTACATTCGTGTAAACTAATCCTTAAAAATAAAACTTTATCGATTCCCTTTCCTAGAACAAAAGTGTCACCTTATTTAACTAAAGCTAAACTATATCCGATAAAAAAACTTCTATAACATGTTAATTTTTTTTATCGGCTAATTTCCTCTCTCTTTTTACATCACCTTTTAAATACACCATTTTTTTTTTTTTGCCTCTTATGAGGCTTGAACTTCCAACCCCACCTTTAGAACTCCTTCACATTTACCACAACACCACAAGAGGTTTAAGAATATCACTAATAACAAACATTATTTACAAAACCCTAATAAACTCACTCCCGTAACTTTCCAATCTCCAGGCAAAGAGCTACTTGATCGCTTGGGGTTCAATGGGTAAGTTTAACTTCACAAACTTGCATTGTATCTCGTTCTTTAATATGTTTCAGTTCAAACTGTCTTTTCTTTATGCTTTTGGTGAATGTAATGACAGATAATCATAAGAGGAGGTTTGTAAACTCTGCTGACAAGGACATAATCAGTAACCTGTCAGAGGATTTGATAGACCTGATTTTAGAGCGGCTCCCAATCGAAGAAGCTGTACGGACAAGCGTTCTATCAAAAAAAAATGGAGATACAGATGGACCACAATCAGGGAACTTTTTTTCAGTCCACAATTCTGTAAGAAATTATCAAAAAATGGAGCTTTCGGTCATAATAGGTTTATAAGAGTAATAAACAAGATTATGATCCATCATAAGGGTCCCATTATGAAATTTCTTGTATTTATACCAAAAGAGATAGTTATTGATAGCTTCCAAGAAGTTGATCAGTGGATGTTAATCTTATCAAGAAACAATGTTACGGTACTTGGCATTGTCAATTTTAATCCGAATTATCCAGTTCCGTCCTCCGTATTCTCTTGTCTAGAATTGAGAGACTTGGCATTAGTTAACTTTATTTTCAAGCCACCACTTGAGTTTCAGATATTTCCCTATCTTGAAGATATTTGTCTCAACTTCGTTTCTTTTGGGGATAATTTAGGTCGAACTGTGATCAACTTACCACAACTTAAGAGTTTAAGACTGATTAGGTGTTGCAATGTTAATAACTTCAACATCAACGCTGAAAAATTGCAGGGTTTGAATGTAGTCAGTTGCCCCGATGCAATGTTGCTCCGGTTATTTCAAAGTGAACACCTGTATGAGGTTTGTATATGTTTATCGAAACTTATAGAGGATTTTCTACAAGTTGAAAGATTGAATCTGGCAATGATGTTAAGCAACTTGCCCAACGGTGTATTTTTTACCTTTGATGGTTACTTTCTTAAGGTATGATACAAACTTTCAAATCAAAATGTTTAACCTTTGTTCTTTTTCAGTCAGAAACTAGTGTTTCTCTGTCTGATGCAGACTGATCTCATGTTATTTTGGTAAGTTAAATTCCAACTTTCATCTCACAGTATTTGGCTGCAGAAAAGTTTCCAAAGCGGCTTCAACATGCGGTCAAACGCTTAAGGCAGTTGGAGTTCCAGAGTTTCAGTTTTGGTGATTTGGATCAAATTCAAGGTGCTCTGTGTATGCTTCGGAACTCACCTAATCTGGCAACACTTCGTGTGACACATATGTGGATGGTAAAGAGTGCTAAATGTTTGTAAATAGTTTTTTGCTTATATAGTAAAACAATAGGATGGTAAGACTTTCTTTAACTTTTATGCTTTTCTAGGGACCTGATTTTGGTTTGGAATTAACATCTAATTATTTAGAATCTCCTGAATGTCTGGATCAGACGTTGTTCAAGATGCAAACTATTGAAATGACATCTTTAGAAGGATCAAGACCAGAGCTACTCTTTATAGAGCTTCTACTTGATCATTCTCCAAATCTTGGAGATATGATTATACGAAGGTTGGTGCGGAGAAAAGGCACAGCATTGCAAAGGATCTTATGCTGTTCCCACGAGCCTCATCAAAAGCAAAAATGGTCTACTTGGATCCAGTGGTTATCTCGTAATTTTATATATAGTCTTTTACCTTTTGGTATGCGGTTGACTCGAACAACGTGGACTGTAGGATCGACTAACGGGTCACCTGACAATCACGAGCTTGATATTCAGAGTGCGAAATCCTCTAAATATGTTTTAATAACAAAAACAACCAAGAAACAATGATATGCGAGTAATTAACACACACAAATGGGTCAAAAGATTAAAGATTTATCACTAAAACAGAGCTCGAGTGCTTACAATGATCAAATCAGACCTTACAGACCAGGGGAGGGTGTTTGGAGAGTGTGTGTGGCAAGAACTAATGATTAGGGCAATGATTGGGCCTATTTATACCTCCCGTACTCGTACAGGACAGTATAGGCGAGTAGGATCGTATAAGACATGTAAAACTAGCGAATAGGCCTTAATCACTAGTAGAAACAGGCGAATACAATTCTATTCGCATGAAATACATGCGAATAGCCTTATAGTTGCATATAACCACATCCTAATCGCCTATAGACACCCAAACACCCCAAAACGCGTATGAACGTCTCCAAACACCCCGAAACACGTCCAAACAACATATATACTAGCCTAGGGACATCATGCACTTACAGACTCCTCCTTGGACCAGGCTAGTATACGTACAAAGACTACATAAGACATCGTTTATAGCAAACACCAACAACTTTACAGACTCAAAATTGAGAACATACAAAGCAAACATAACATAAACAAGACACGCAGCATCTTCAGTCTTCATCAAATCGACATTGTCCCGATCCTTGAAAGTCTTGACCAGTCGCATCCAGCATGAACTTTGTTGGCGTGAAAGAAACGAATCACCCGTTGATACTTCAATGCTTGATCGGCTTCGGCCTTCAAATGTTGTATGGGATACAGGAACAGTGTCTCCATGTCTTTCTCTGAACAGTTTATCAGCCACATCGGATCCCATATCCTTATTTTCCTGCACGGTTTGGGGAGTTGCTCAAGACTATCACAGCTTCTGTTGTTGCTGCATCATAATGCCAGTAGTAGAACTTAGAAGAGAAGTCTTGTTCAACCAGGACCAATGGAATCTTCGAAGCGGTTTCAGGTGGCTTGATTTTGTGTTTCTAGATAGGACTCTTTGTGACGGGATGAAGCTTGTTTGCCATGATGGATCTAGGGTACTGTGGTTTGAACTTATCCCATTCTCCATCACTTTCTCTTTTCAGAATATTGTAGAAACCTCTAAGATCACCAACAGCCTCATGATACAACGGATAATGCAATTTAACCAGATCATGAACATGCCAGAAAGACAGACTGAGGACCTTCTTGTATGGCTGAAAATAAAGTACACTGTCCTGCCATTTCACTCCCAACATCCTAGCATGCTTGATGTAGGCCCAGCTGATCACACTTCCCGACATCTTCACCAACTGCTTCTTAAATATAGATGCTTGTACTGGATCTTTCTTTTTCTCAGACTCACCTCCAGATGGAAACCAATTGGGATAATTCTGTCTGATCTTGTCATGTCTTTCTTTTACTTTGTCCGGAACAAGCGTAGGATCAGACTTGAGCTTTTCTTCAGACTCATTAAGCATCTCCTCAGAGATCTTAGGTATCCCGGTGCTAGAATCACCAGCTACATACTCGGGAGTAGGGACACTGGTTCCATCTTCCATTTCTACTTCATGGTTGTCTAGATGCAGTTATGGAGGAGTGTGGCTTGCACCGGAAGATTCTCCTGGTGCCAAGCCAAAGATCTTTTCTAAGTCCTCAGGTGTAACCTCAGGAGGTATTTCACCTTCTTCTAGATCATAATCAGAGGACTTAGGAGGCACGTACAAGTTACCATCATCATCATAATCAAAATAGCTGTTCAGAGGCTCGACAATCTCTACAGCAAACATTGCTTGCTTCAGTGAATCTCGGAGTTGCTGAATCTTGCTCTTCATAGGATCAGGCTCCCCCTGAGCAGAAAAACCTGCTGCGGGATCCTTGCCCTGTCTGTCATGGTTCTTCTTCGTACACATTGATCCAGATCCAGCCGATGATCTGCCACCACCTGTGGCTCCAGGATCACCACCATCACCACCCTTACCAACATCATCATCACCATCATCTGACGCATCATCATCATCGTCCTCATCGTCATCTTCTTCATCATCATCACCAGCCTCTGCTTCTGAACTAGGACCACCATTGAGTCTAGGTTGAGTTCCAGTCAACTCATCTATCCTAGCTCTCAGTTCGGTATTCTCTTTCTCAGTCTTGGTGATCCTTCGGTCATTGTTCACATTAATCAGTCGAAGCTCGCTGTTTGAGGCCTCTACACTTGCAAGTCTCTCCAAAGTGTTTTGGCTCGACCGCGTCAGCTGCTAATGAGATTCCATTAGCAGCCTGTTTGATTCTATAACCTGCTGATTAGATAACGTGAGTGCATCAACTGTCACTCTCAGCTCTGTGTTCGACTGAATTGTTTCCCCGATCAGTTCAAGCATTGCTGTCTCATTCTCTTCAATGTTTGCATTCTTCGTTCTCAACTCCGCTATCTCACGTGTCTGTGTAGCAACTATAGCAGTTAACTTTCTGATCTTTCGTTGAAGTTGTTCATTTGTAGCTGAAGCTGAAGAAGAGGTTTGATCGGTTGACCCGGAAGCCGTAGGTCAGACTTTTTGTCTCATACTCCTAATCCTGTCACCAATAGGATTGGAAACAATCTGTGAACTCGTCGCTGCTTCGGTAACTGAGACTGGCTCAGTGAAGATTACCGAAGTAGGCATCGACATTGTGACTCTGGCAGGCATAGTTGCACTAACAGTAATAGGGACTGAAGATGTTGCTGCTGCTGTTGTTGTTGTTGCTGTTGCTGCTGCTGCCGCTTGAGAGGATTGAGTGTCTTGAGCCTCAAATGCTTCAGGGAGAGTAAACCGTCTCTTTCTTGAAGTCTTCTCCACTTGAGGTTTATGAGACATCGTCTTCTTACCTCGAACACTGTCCTTCTTGGGAGTCGTCTTATGTCTCTTTGCAGGAGGTGACGTCTCAAGCTGTGCATCTATGTCTGCTATAAGATCCCCTTCTCCCACAATATAGGTAGGATCTTCATTAAGAGCTCTAATCGCAGCAGCACTAGCTAACTCCTCCGCTGCCTTTCTCTTTGCCCTTTGCTGTTTTCCAGCAAAAGTATCAGGGGAATCGCTTTCAGTTTCATCTGAGTCATCATCTGCATCAGTTATGTTAACTGGTGCGTCTTCATCAACATGTGTCTTTCCTCTGTCAGACTGAGAGGCTTCAGGTTCTTGTGCAGCACCAGAAGGTTCTGAGAAGTCTATAATATTCGGATCAAACTCATCCTCATCACCTTCAGCTGTATCAGTGGTCCTGCCTGGGGCGTTCTCTCCCAACTCGTCTGTTTCTCGTCCTATATCATCCCCCTCTTTAAACACCAACCCGTGAATACGGAAGTCATCCTCTGAATCACTATCTTCATGTCTCCACCTGTTGCCTGGTGGTGACACATAATCTTCTTTCTTCAAATGCCCATATACTCGTTTACTTGGAGGATACTCAGACTTCAGTCGGCCTTTGTAACTCCTCATCCTGTTCATTTCTTTCTGAGTTATATCTTCAACCACAATATACTCAGCAGGATGCTTCATCAAATCAGGTATCTGTCTATCAATGATCATCTGTAGAAACCGGGGATAGACTATGAAAGACTTCTTCATCGGCTTCATTAATATGATCTCTTTCAAATGATGCAGGATCATCTTGGAGAAGTTTAATGGCTTGTTGAGTGTCAAAGCGACAATCGCAGAGGCCAACGTGTCCCTAATAGCATTAAAAGTACCTTTTCTCGGACCAATGCACTTCAGAACTACATGTGTCAGATACTTGATCTCAGGCGGAAGCAGCCCTTTCATGAGCATCTGTTGTTTGTTGACTTTTCCAAAATACTTCATCCTTAGAAAGCCGCCACGAATCAAAATGGCGTCAAATACAATGGGATCAACATCAGCATCGCCAAACTGTAATTCTTCTCGAATAATCTGTTCTGTAATAATGACCTCCTTTCCTTGTATCGAACTGGTGATCACAATCGGAACAGCTTTGTTGTCAACATGGGCGCTTCGGTAGAACTCCAGCAGGATATCCTTGTATGCAGCGTGCTGCTTGGTTATCGCGTAGTGGATTCTTAGCCGCTTCAAGAAGTCAATGACGCCCTGAAAAATCTTGCATTTATCCATGGTAACGGGTCCGAGAAAAGCACAACAGCTGTGCTTGGGAGATGTTTTCCAATTCTCCATCCTGAACATCAAAAACACGTAATAAGTATATCTAACAGATCATATATGCATAATACGGACAAAAACGGACAAAAACTTGACAAAACTTGGTTAACAGAGGGTAACAGGCGATTACAGCATGTAATCGCTAGTTATATACACGAATAGAGGATAATTATACGCGATTAGTACATGGATCACCCTAATCGCTATACTGTTCATGCGATTAGGGGATAATATCTTCTACTCGCTTACCTGTTCACACGAATAGAGACCCTATTCGCATGAACAGTATGGCCCTAGCATCAAACTTTGTCATTTTTGAAAGTTTATAATTTGAGTCCGGATTTCATCCCATTGAAGTCTTGAACACCCAACTTAACATAACCCTTATCACATGTTATACTAACAGATCAAGAACCGGGTTAACTAGACAGTTTTACAAATTAGGGTTCATGGGTTTGAATTTGGGGTTTTCCATATAAACATGTTATAGATTGAAATTTCGGTACAAAAAGCACCTACTAGCCCCGATTAACTGACCCCAATCATCATTTATCATGAACAACACTTACCAAAGCCAAACAATCAAGAACACTTGAAGCTAGGGTTTCGGCTCTTATAACACAGATTTAACCCCTTTAACACAAAGATACAGATTGAAATTTTGAGGGATTGTTACCTTAGTGATGAGAAACAAGTTTCAAGAACAAATAAATCACGGGCAAGAGTTTGATCAAAAGCCGGGTTTGGAGGGACGAGAGAGTACAGTGAGAGGAGTTTGAAATAATATGAAAAAAAACGTCTAAGTGTTCTTTATAAATAGTCTTTTATTCGCGTGATCTGAGCAGCGAATGAAATTTTATACGTATGAACCAGTGCACGAGTACTACTACTCGCCAACAAGAGGTATTAACAAACTCCTACTCGCTTATAAGTCCATTCGTCCTTTTAGACTAGCGAATATAATGTAATTGCTATTATCTTTACGCGAATAGGCCATAATCGCCCAAGGCTGCTAGCGATTAGAACTCTAAATGCATAAAGCTTTTCACACAAATTGCCAAATTGCCCCTGCAGCACCAATTCTCACATTTTTGACCCGTTAAGGTTCAAAAACATGCGTTATTCACCCCGTTTTAACACATGACACAGATGACGACTCATGACTTTGAAAAACTTTCATTTTCGACCCTTGTATTTAAGAGAAAGTACGGTTTTGACCCGGCAAAACACATATAGTATAGTATCGTATCACATCGTATTTTATTCTATTTTATTATATCGTATAACATTGCATATCATATAGACGATTATAGATTGCATAAGTCTTAATGGACCATATTGGGCCTTAATGGACAACAATGGATAATCGTAGATCACATATGTATTAAAGGGCCATATTGGGCATTAATGGATCATAATGGACGATAGTAGATCGTACACATCTTAATGGGCCACGTTGGGCCTTAATGGATCATAATGAATGATAGTAGATGGTATATTGGGCCTTAATGGATCACACTGGGTAATGATAAATCATATGTGTCTTGATGGGCCATAATGGATCACAATAGACGATAGTAGATCGTATATGTGTTAATGAACCATATTGGGCCTTAATGGACACCAATGAAAAATAGTAGATCACATATGTATTAAAGGGCCATATTGGGCATTAATGGATCATAATGGATGATAGTAGATCGTATATGTCTTAATGGGCCACATTGGGCCTTAATGGATCATAATGAACGATAGTAGATGGTATATTGGGCCTTAATGGATCACACTGAATAATTATAGATCATATGTGTCTTGATGGGCCATATTAGGCCATAATATATCACAATAGATGATAGTAGATCGTATATGTCTTAATGAACCATATTGGGCCTTAATGGACACATATGAAAAATAGTAGATCACATATGTATTAAAGGGCCATATTGGGCATTAATGGATCATAATGGACGATAGTAGATCGTACATGTCTTAATGGGCCACGTTGGGCCTTAATGGATCATAATGAATGATAGTAGATGGTATATTGGGCCTTAATGGATCACACTGGGTAATGATAAATCATATGTGTCTTGATAGGCCATAATGGATCACAATAGACGATAGTAGATCGTATATGTGTTAATGAACCATATTGGGCCTTAATGGACACCAATGAAAAATAGTAGATCACATATGTATTAAAGGGCCATATTGGGCATTAATGGATCATAATGGACGATAGTAGATCGTATATGTCTTAATGGGCCACATTGGGCCTTAATGGATCATAATGAACGATAGTAGATGGTATATTGGGCCTTAATGGATCACACTGAATAATTATAGATCATATGTGTCTTGATGGGCCATATTAGGCCATAATAGTCACAATAGATGATAGTAGACCGTATATGTCTTAATGAACCATATTGGGCCTTAATGGACACAAATGAAAAATAGTAGATCACATATGTATTAAAAGGCCATATTGGGCATTAATGGATCATAATGGACGATAATAGATCGTATATGTCTTAATGGGCCACAGTGGGCCTTAATGGATCATAGCGAACGATAGTAGATGGTATATTGGGCCTTAATGGATCACACTGGACAATGATAGATCATATATGTCTTGATGGGCCATATTGGGCCATAATGGATCACAATAGATGATAGTAGATCGTATATGTCTTAATGAACTATATTGGGCCTCATGAACAACCCTATTGAACATTGACGGACCATATTTACAAAACACGTAGTTTATTTCAAATAAGAATAACAAGTTTTAAAACATATACAACTCAAATTTTACAAGTATTTTATTGAAGGTTTACTATTATAAAAGTACCAAATTAATTTTACAAGTATTTTTTTTTCTTATCTAGCATATGTCTGGCACCCCAACTACTATTAAAATTTACTTATCATATATACATGTCTTCATTTTTAACAGTCACTTGGTCAACATTGCCCACTAGTAAATAAAAAAAAAATTCCCTCCTAATATTTATTTCCCCCCAATGTGGCGGTTTAATCCAAATTAAAAAAATTTAAAACCTAATTGTTCCATAAAACTACCCTAGCATCTTTTCCCCTTCTGGATCCCTAATCCTCTGCTACTCACCGTCATACATCAACGTTCTGCTAATCTCATTCAGTTCTCCAAAACACTTGGTAAGTTACATATTTCTAACATAGGGGGGAGGGGGGGTTCTCCTTTTTCAGTACATGGTTGAATCAAGGTTTATATCATCATTCTAAAAGCTTTTACTTTGTCTAGTGTTTTTTTAGAGGAATAATGCTTCTCTGAATCCCATCTTTCATACTCACAAGTGTACTCAATCATGCTCCATCAATTTGTCTAAAAAATCCGTACATAGCTGAAGGATTAATTTTTTAAGATTGTCAATTTTTTAAGAAAGGGAATGTTATGATATTGAAGATAAGACTTTAATTGTTTTTTTAATTGTTTTTTTTATTATTTTAAATTTTATGATTTCAAGTAAAACTATCTTTGTACCTGTTTAATAATACTCTACACCAAAGATTAAATATTTGTATACCATAGATAATACCGAATCTAAAAGATCTACCCATTTTAGTCCCTTCGTATGACATATAAGATTATCTTCCCAAAACATGATATAAAAATTAAGCCTACTTTTGCATTTTCTTTCTTGAAGTAGGTCCAATGTCAAACAAGAGCAGAGAAAATCAAAGTATACAAGGAGAAGAAAATAAATATTTGAAAGCCAGGCAATTGAGGGTTGAAGAAAACAAAAAAAGAATGCAAGATATGGGACTGAAGAACATTTCAAATTCTTTGACAAGCTTAGTAGAAAGTAAAAAAAAAAAGACTAAGAAAGTGACATCAACATATCGTTACGTGAGAGATGCAGACTATATCCCTGGTAATGGTGATGATAGTGAGGAAGAATACCAAGAAGTTGATACAAATGCTAAAGTAACCAAAATGGTATTTAGAGATTATTCTTTTCTATTTTATTTTTATAAACACTCGTTTCTAATAAAGATGATATTTTTATAGCAACATTGTTCACTATATATTGCACCATTGTCCTTGAATAAAATTGCTAAATTAGCAAAGCAACATCGAGTGACCGCTCCAAAAGTCGTGGATTCAAACACAGTAAAAGTGAACCATTCTAAAGCAACGCTTAACATGGGTGAACTAATTTTACGTAATAAAGGGACAAGTCAAATGGATGTATACAAACAAAATTTGGAAAAGCGTACTTATAATAAACGCAGACCAAAGAAGCGTGTGGTTTTGGTTGATGAGGAGGATGATGATGACGATGAGGATGATGACATGTTTCAAGGTATCGTTTTTGCGATCTTGAAATTCATCTAATTATTGAATAATAACAAATTCAGTCATACTACTTTTTATATTAATATACTCGTTTATGCTTTTAAATGTTAATGAAGTAGATATGGAACCACTAGGTTTGGAGGAAGATGGAAATGAGGGGTATGTGCTGAGATCTCAAGGTAAATATGTTTAGTGACTAGCCTGATTTTTTTTATTATTTTTGTAAAATTTATTTATTGATAGTGTTGTATTTAACAATGACAAGGTTATGTTGACCAAAATGATGAATATGATGACATGGACCTCACGACATTTGCAAATAATGAAGTTGAGATAGAAGGGGATGATAGCCATGACGATTTGGATGACGGAGATGATGCATTAGTTCAAGATCAATTACATCGCCCCGAATCAGAAAACGCAATGGGTTCGTTATTACTATTATACCATGTTTTTGGATGGATATTGGTTATATATATATATAATGTATACTTGATTTCAGAAATATCCAAAACCACTAAAAGAGGACCAACAATGTTGCATCTTGTGCACACACGGAAAAACCGAGAGGTCATTATATGCAATAAATTTGGACAGCCCGTGGGACCAGAAGCAACAGAGGAGAATGATGTAGTCGGAAAATTTTCTCGATTTTTGGGTACAATAGCTCGTAATTATAGTTATGCACCTTTGACCTATAGTTCATGGCATAAGGTACCACATAAAGATAAAATGTGGGAGTACGTCTTGGTAAAGATTTAAGGAGTTTTAATTTTTATATTTTGTTTCTTATATTTTATTTTTTTAAACTAAATTATTACCCTATTTATAAAGGAAAAATATGATGTACCCGATGTTGCTAAAACTTGGGTGTTAAAGACTATTGGAAGTGCCTATAAGGTACATAAATGTAGGTTCAAGAAAAAACACTTCTATAAATATAAGGACAACAAAACAAGATTGATGAACCGACCAAAAAACATCCCGGTTGATCATTTCTCATAATTGTTGAGGTTGTGGAGTAATAAAGATGTAGAGGTAATTTCCTAAGCAATTTATCTATTACTAGAATTTGTCTTTTGAGTTTTCTGTTAGTTGATACATTTATGTTAATTTGTATCCAGAAGCGTTCTATGCGTGCCAAGGAAATTCGCATGTCTCAAAAGAATTTGCACACAGCTGGCCCAAAAAGTTTCGCTAAAATTCGTGAAGAGATGGTAATATGTCTTGGTTTTGCTCGTGATTAGTGTTTTCTAATGTTCAAGATTCTGATTTTTTTATATATGTATATTACCATGAATGCAAAGAAACGATGATCCAAACAAGGAATTACCTAGTTTAGCCAAATTGTTCGAACGTACACGGAAAAGGACCGAAGGGCGTACGTATCGTGATACATATGATGACACCACAATGAAAATTGTAAGTTCTTTCTAGTTTTTAAATGACCATTTTGTATGAAGTATCCCATATGTGTCGACTTTTTATTGGCTGCATTTTTTTTTAATTTTTATTATTATTCTCTTTTGAAGGAACAAATAAAGAATTACAAACCTCCAGAAGGTGGAAATGTTTTGATTGATCCTTTTACGGCTGTCATGAACAAGGAGTATGATGGCTACCTTCGACTTTATGGTAGAGGTGTTACTAAAAAAATAATGAAAAAGATGGATCATGGTGAGGAACCATACATGTTTCCAGGTGGGCTTATGGAATCATTTAAAGCAGACATTGAAGTTGAAAAAGCACAGTTGCTTGAAATACGAAAAGAAATTGAAGAGGAGCATCAAAGGAAAAAAGCCGAGCTAGAAGCCATGCAGAAAGAGAAAAAAGATGAGCTAGAATCTATGCAGAAAGATTTTGACAGTCGAAGAGCAAACTTTGAAGCTACGATGCGATGTGTTTTGGAAAAGCTACCTATTGGAGTGCCTCTTCGAGATGAGTAGGAGGTTTTCATTACTTTTTCTCATTGTAACGAGTAACTCTTTATATCACATTGTTATTTTGAGTTTGGACATGAGTTAAATTATGTTAATAAATTTCTAGTATATTTACGTTATTGTTGTGTTGATGTAGTTGAGATACTATTGCATAATAATGGAAATTTTAGTACCGTACCTCAAACAATTTTGTTATAAAGTTGCATTTGACTAAGAAAAAGGTTGCATTTGTCATAATTAAAATATTAAAAAATGTTGCATTTGATGTAAAAAAAGTTGTATAATTATATTAAAATATATAACAAAGGTTGCATTTGAACGTACAAAAGGTTGCATTTGAATGTATTAAAAGTTGCATTTGAGTTAGCAAAGGTTGCATTTGAGTATTAGAAAAGTAAAAAAAAAAAGTTGCACTACCAGGTAAAAAATGTTGCATTATAAAAAGGTTGCATTTTCATGGTAGACGCAACCTTTCAAAAAGAGTTGCATTATCTATTGAAAAGGTTGCATTAGGTCTAATGCAACTTCACCTAATGCAACCCTTGATAAAAGGTTGCATTAGGCCTAACGCAACCTTTTCAAGGCCTAATGCAACTATTTGTCGGGGTTGCATTAGCTTCATTTTGTTGTAGTGGCTCCGCCCTCCTCCCCACAGTAAACTGCCTCATTTCCTTGATGCTTGTTTTCTTTGCAAAAAAAACCTCTTGGTCATAAAGAGATATCTTTTTGTACAAGTAATAATAATAATATTATTGGTTCAAAAATTTAACAATTTTTCATTTTTTTGGTCTTTAGTTATCCTCCTTTATGATTTGGGTTGGTTAAAAATTTAACAATTTTTCAATTTTTTAATCTTACAACACTCTGTTTCTTGATTTGTTTCATGTTAAAGGATAAACAAAAATCAAAGAAAATCAAAGAAAGTCTCCGTATCTTATTTGGGGTATAAAGAAGTTTTGATTTTTATAAAAAACAATGATCAAATCTGGATGATTAAGAAACAAATCTTGAAACTCTGTTTCTTGATTTTTAGATAGACACAGGGAAAGAGAAAGATAGGGGAGGAATGGTGATGATGTGTGTGGGTTGTGGTTGGTTTTGGTTAGGATGAGTTGTGGTGGGTTATGGTTATAGCGGGTTATGGTTTTAGGTTATGGTGCAGACGTTAATAAACAAACACTCTTATTCTTGCAGACTGCAGACTTTTGGTCCACCTCTTCTCCTGCAGATGTCTGCAGATGTGGTCAGCAGACTGCAGACCTTTTGGCTCAGAAAAAACAAACAGCACCTTAATCTATTCATGAAGTCTTAACTGGTGCTACATCTTCTCAACAACCTCCACAAGATCCACCTAATATATAATCTCCAGATCCACCTAATATATAATCTCCAACTCCACAAAAAAGCGCCACCTAATCTGCTACTGAAGCGCTACTAACTCAATTAGATGTTCTTCAGCATGTGCCCACAAATGATGAAGCTTCACATGAACCAATTCCAGAACCTGTGGGTTCTGAATATTTATAGTCTTAATTCAAAATTTTACTAATTTGAATAAAGAAGAGGTCACTCTGCCTTCACCATGACCGAATCAGAACATCATTCAGTTGAAGAAATCCTTAAGATTTCTGAAGATAATCCTTCGATCCTTCGATCAACATTCGAGAAGAATCTTATAAAGAAAAACAGCCGATCGAAAGCCTTGTAAATGAAGAAGGAGAGCCATCGAGAAAGATCGAAAGTGATGTCCAGTCGGTGGATCATGAGCTGACACCTAAAGAGGGGAGATTGTTGGTGATGCAAATTTGCTAGAGATAGAAGGGGCATCATTTCATGTGAATCCCTTAGCCACAATTCAGCCGGTAGCTCATCCCGAGTCTCCACCCAAGTTAAGGAAGATTGATAATCAAGTGGTATGCAACGATCTCGGGGGAGATTGTTGGGTCTAATTTAGACTGTTGTATACTGATACTGAAGTGGGATGCTAAAGATGTTCAAGAATAAAGTCAAGTGTTTTGTTTATTTAAGTTTCTTTGAAATCATGTGTCGCCAATAAATTTTTCTTAGGGTCAATAGTTTAATTTGGTTGCTATTTAGATCAATGGCCATCAGTCGACAGTCGACTGATGGAAATGGGTAGTCGAAAGTCAAGTGTCGACAACAAGAATGGAACTTCATGTGCATTAGCTACACTTGAGTGTTGACAGCTCACATGTCAACACTCAAAGACTTGCTTATAAATACCCATCTTGTGAAACCCATTTCCTAACCTTTTTGCCCTGACTATGTCAAATTCTTGTTGAAAAACTCTATTAGAGGTTGAAATCTAATCTGTCCACTAGGAAGCTATTGTATGCCTTGTGGGAGTTGAATCATTGGAATGAATACAAGCTTTATTTGAATTTTCATGCTCTTCTTTTATGTTATTGATTTTTCTATATTTTTTTTGTTCAAACACTTAGTAAATAAGTGTTTTGAGTCTGATTATTGTTGAGAAACAATCACAAACATTATAGATCCAGGTTTTGGGACTTAAATTAGCGGCACGCTTCAACCTCGACATCATCATCGCTTAAATTTAGATCATTCTCGTTACGAGCATCGGAACGAGTAGAGGAGTTCTTTTCATCCGTTTATACAATTCGTTCGCAAGCACAACGTTCGCCCATTTGCTATGTTACCTCGCCACTTCCCAACAATGAATAAATTTGAAGGCATGTTTCTTTTTTCGTGATAAGCAGTAAACGCTCTCGTCACGAACTCGGCTTCAGTTTCACCGATTTTGGGGTTATTCTTGATGTTGTGGTAGTAACCATTAAAGTACGTGATGTCAGTATTTATTTCACAACACTTTAATGAGAGACTATCATTATTCCGGTAGAAGTCTTGTTTCAACGTATCGTGATAAAAATCATTTATTCGACACCAAAACTCATTTGGTGTTGATTATTACCCATTAAAAAAACACGGTATTAGAAAAGTATATATAACACTAAAAAGTTAATATATATTTCTTTCTTTAAAATATAGAATAAAAGTATTGAGCACTGGGTATTCGATACGTGTATCCAAGATATGGTCAAAAGTCAAAACTACTTCCTCGGTTGTCCTTTTTACCGCAACCTGTTCAACGCCTTTCTTCTCCTCCTCGATTTTCTTCTTATGGCTTAGCTTTCGAGCAGATAATTCACCAATATCTAGCGCCCGGGTTTCCGGCACGAAGTCGGGTGAAGGGTCTGTCGGGCAAGGCCGACTCAATATTTTTTGAGGCTTAAAACCAAATAAATTTTTGAGGCCCTTTTCGAATCAGTTGCTCAACTATATCATAGACCTATTTAACAAAATAGATAAAATCAAGTGTTATGTTTACTGTATAAATGATTAACTTAAGTGGGGGCAAAAAATAATCTTTCAAATTAGGTAAAATCAGACATAAGTTGATAAAATATATTAACTAAATTATAATAGTCTAAGACAATGAATAATCAAAGAAAAATAATGATACCGAAGTGTTTGTAATTGGATTGTAGTTTATTTTATTGACACTCAAAACAAACAAATGAATTTTGAGTTTTGAGAAAAAAAAAAAAAAAGCAAACTCAAGTACTAAACAGCTGGAGTTTTTTTTCCCTTCTCACTTAGTTTTTATATCAGGTAAACCCAAATACAAATGCATCAGCCCAAGGCCTAATACGTAAAATGGAATGAGGGGCCTTACAAAAGTGGCCCTAAGCAGCCACTTGACTTAAATGGGCCTAGAGCCGTTTCTGCTGTTAGGGATGTAGAAATAGGTTGTTGGTGAGGAATGTTTGGTGGTGGAAATTGTGACGAGGATACGGGAACAAGTTGTTGGTCAAAATGATATCGTGGATAAAACATGGCGGTTAGAATATGTGTGTACGCCGTTTGGTTGGGTGAATTACTTGGAATTTGTAGATTATGGTTTTAAGGCGGACTAAGATTCAATGTTTCGGATCAGCCAAATGGGTTGTTTGGGTCAAAAGAACATTTGCGTAAATGCATTTTCTTTAAAAAAAAATAGAAGAAATTTTATAAAGTTTGGAGTGAGGTAGAAGAGAATTGTTAAAAATGTTGTGAATAAGAGTTGGTTTATACGGTAAATGAGTAAATTATATTTTTTATTAAAAAGCTTTTGTTAAGAAAAAAATAGCCGATCAACGGCTCTTTTTCACCCATTAATCAAATCGTGCCACATCAATATCACCAAAGCCCTGACCGCCCATCGTCTTCTCCAACTCCCCCCGCCTGTGAAACACCCTACCACGAGGCAGTGTTTGGATTGTCGAAGAGCTTCACCTCCCTTTCCATGCCCACACCATTAAACTTTCTTTTTTGAAACCGACTCAATTATGATTAAAGCCTTTATCAATAAGGGGAATCACAAATAAACAAACATTAATGGTTTCAACTATATACAAAATATAGTATTAACTTTATAAATGTATTCACATAACATCAAAATTATGTTGCATGCTGTCTTTTTGCAAGATGCTGCATGCATTTGTAATGTAGCGGTCCGAGTGTACCAGTCTATCGTTTCGGGGAAGGATACATAGTAGTATAGTACTTAATTCTCGGCTTCCAAAACCAAAATGTCGGGACTTGTGTATAACAAGTCGTTGAAATCTGTGTGATATATCTTTGTACGCATCTCTACTTAGACCATTGGGTGTGGAGAGGAGAGGCATCTTGATGATGGGCCTCCCAGGGGGTGGTGTGCACCATGATGACGGACCTCCTCATTGGTCAGAATTATTAAAAATAATAAAAAAATCAATTAAAAACCAAATTCTGGCCCGGCATCAGCGGCAAAAGAATGCCTCCCATGCCACCCCTGGGGGTGGTGTAGCTAGGCCCGGCAAATCAATGCCTTCCCTATGCCGCCCCCCAATACCCAATGGTGTTATATTACCATTGTTGAAATCTTGTGTGTAATTTGTCCTTTTTTGTGTATGTATAACAAGAAGCTTGCATAAGGGAGCTTGGGGGTACTCTACTAGGTTGTTTTTTTTTTTTTTTTTTTTTTTTTTTTTTTTTAACTTCACTGATTTCTACCAATCATGCTATGTCACATCACTTTAAACTGAACAGTTTTTTGCTGCCAGCACTTCACTGATTCGTTTATTTATTTTTCAGTTAAAGGTTAATTTTTTTTTCACACGATTAGAAACGGTAAAACGAGTAAATTTTGTAACCGAGTCAGGCCAACGGTGGCAATACATGATAGAGGACAAGTAGCATCTTTAATTTTGCATTTAAAACCGTAGCTACCAAACGGTCAAAAAATTATTTTTTTGTTAGTAAAACCGTTCAAAAAATGGCTATACACACACACCCCACCGTGGGTGATTTTCACTCTAAACCCACGATTAACACACACTTCAAACTCAAACAATAACGCGCTGGAACGAGGAAGAAGAGATTGCCTTGGTAATTTGCTGACAAGATGCAAGAAATGACCCTGCCTTACAACAGTGAGGCACCCTCTACGCATCTTTGAGGGAGCACTCGGGCATTGAGGAAGGGTTGGCTATCAAGTTTATGCATGTGGACTATGCGGCTCGATATCGCAACAGTTTCGACCATGTCGAGGCATGGCAACTATTGCGTCGTGTTTATGTTTGTTTAATTTATGTTTTAATATTTTGTATTTTAATTATGTTTTAATATTAATATAATTATGTTTAAGTTTATGTTTTTTATTTAATTATGTGTTATGTGTTTAATTTATATGCTTTAACATTCATAAAATTTAATTGAAAACATTAAAATAAATGAAAATAATAAAATCAAAAGATTTCAAAACCGTGTTGTAACACGCAGGTTACCGTCACGGACCAACTACCAACCCTACCGGCGGCACTGTTATTGTGCTAGTAGTGGGGTTACTGTGAGGTATCCGTGCAATCCACGGGAAGCGTCCTGTCCCCCTAATCATGAATTCTTACATGCTGCATGCATGTGTAATGTAGAATTCCGAGTTTATCTAAGTATTGTTGCATAGACTAAACTTGTCGGATTTAGATCACTTTGAATTCTCGTAAATTGTGGATGCCCATATTTTGTTAATTTCGCTATGCTAGTTGTACGCATCTATAGGGACTGTTCGACATGTGTAGGTTGGGCAACCGCACATGACCCACTCTTCTAGAGGCCTAAAGATTTTGATTTAAAAAAGTATATTTTATACATATAGTTAAACTCGGATGTTTTAGCAAAACTAAACGTAGTCTAATTGTTGGTTCCAACCTGTGTATAGATTCAGTAGAAGTTTAAAGGGTGTGTGACATAGCCGTTATACGCATTTCCTTATATACTAATCATTCTATGTAATTAGTTGTTCAGTTATGCATGTGCATCCATTGATTAAAGAGTAATTTAATCAAATAACATTTATCAGGTAACATATGAAATTAAACATACTGCTTACTAGTACATATGAAGACACATAATTAACTATTATAATCCGCGACCTTCTTTAACCCCCAATCGTGTAACCGGAGATGCAGTTCTACCGCCACGATTAAGAAGTGCACCGCCTGAATCGATGTCATAATCTCGATTATGGACTTCAATGTCTTAATTCTCAGACTATCTGCCATGTTCAACACCTTTGACCACTCATCCTTCTTTGGCTCCAGTGTCGATTCCACTCTTCGATCAGTGTCGTCCTCTTCACCGTAGTTCTTCTTCCTGATCATCTCGGATATCATGTTGGATAGATACACGATATGTCCGATGTTGATTCCTGCAAAGTTGCCAATTTGTCACTTATGTTTATCACTTCACGAATGGTTTTTAGCTGTAATTCATCCACTCGACAGATCTTATCCAAACTTAAATCTCCTAGATCGCCGGCAGTGAATACAGGAAGGTGATTAGTGAGCGTGCTCTCAAGTTGGATACCTAAAAATAATTAAAACATAGAACAAAATGATATTATTGTTATTAGAACTAAAACAAGAAATGAAACAATATTGATTAATAACTAATATTTTTTGTGTATTAGTTAATGGAAAATCATATTTCTTTTTAAAGAGCTATTACAATAAGAAAATATACTAATAAAGCTAACAAACAAATACTAACTAGTGGGAATTATACACATGATGTGGCGAGAATTAAGTTTTGGTGGGTATTGGCACGGTTTGTTACAGTACCTAGACTAAGGTGGATGTAGCTGTAAGTATTTGTGTAATTGAACATTGGATCTGGAACAACTTATGAAGGTATGTTACAGGCAAACAGGTCATTTATATCTGATGAAATGAAAGCTGTTTGTGGTCGGGAGTTGGTTGTGGTTAGGGGAGTACCAATGGTGCCAACATGATAAACCTTCGGATTTTGAGGTAATGTTGTTCTCTTAGCTTTCATGGTTTCTTCTATCTCTCGATTATCCAATTTGCGTAGAAAATCAGCTACCAACAAGTTATCATACTGATCGAGTTCCTTCAACGTATCCACATAATTCATCCAGTGAGGAGGCAATGCATCTGCAAAACGTTCTATTAGTTCACAAGTAGTATATTTAACCTCATGCTTACATAATTCGTTCATCAATGGATAGAATCGAGACTGCATGTCTCTCAGTTGCTCATTCCCAATATGGCAGAAAGCCTCAAACTCCTTCTTGAGTTGATCTTGTCTGATCTTGAATGCTTGTTCGTCACCTTTACATCTCTTCTTCAGAATATTCCATATATCATATGCATTCTCACACACTTTGTATTCATAAAGTATGTCCATAGGCAACGCCAGAGTGAGAATAAAAAACGCCATCCTTTCATCCTTGAACTTCTTCTTTTCTTCATCACTTAGCTACGACACTTCCATCGGTAGATTTGAATTTTCCTGATGAGGCCTTACCAATGGATGTTCAACCAAGTACCATATCTAAACATCTATACCTACGATGTGTCTTTGTATCCTCACCTTCCATTAGTGATACTTGTTCAGATGCAACATCTTTGGAGTCTTGTTGTTGCTTCCTGTTTCATTATCGCTTTGTAGCATACTTTGAACACTTTGGACTTGACTTGCCGAGGACACAAATGCCCAATGGACTCACTGATTCGGGTATTTTTTTGTTGGGATGGGGTAAGAATGGATAATACGGAACAACAACATTTGCTTGTTGTGGAGGGTTCATCGAATTAGCAACAACATACAGATGTGTTACTTGCAATTGGGGTTGTTGTTGAAAATGCTCAGGTCAAACAATTTGAGTAAGATAATTCCAACTCATATTGATCATGGGAATGATATGGTATGAGAAAATTGGGTTATGGATGCAAAAGAGACAAAGTCAAACTTCAAACGGGTTAAAACTTGACTAAAACTGACTTTCACATGTATGACAGGTGATTCCATATGTGTGACGTTAATTACACACGTATGAGCCTTAATACACATGTATGAGGGATAAACCAGGCGTACGGGTGATAAACCAGGCGTATGACCCTCTTACGCCTGTAAGCGCTCAGGCGTAAGTGTGGTTACACATGTATAACTCTGCAACATGAAGAACTCGGCTGATTTTTTTTATGAGTTTTGGTGAAAATGAAGGTTTGGATGATCTGATTATCAGATTATGTGCGGAATTTGCTCTAGAACACGATTCTAGTGCCCAAAACACACCAAAAACACAAATTATAATCCAAAATTAACAAAAATCACCAAGAAAACAAACTTATGGGTTTTCTTAAAATCTCAGATCTGGAACAATCTAACGTTGTTTTTAATGATCAATTGATTCAAACACTTTATAAATGTGATTTGGAAGCTAAACCAACAATCGGATCTACAAATTCAGTCCAATCTAAGAAAAACCATTCACAAACCAAGTATTATCATAAAACTCATTTTTCATAACAAAATTTTGAACAAATCCTTTATAGATCCTGATCTGATGCAAGCCAACACTAACAACACGCGTAGTATTGAGCCATAGCTCTGATACCACTTGTAAGATTGTGATTCAGACAAGAATTTACGATACCATGCGCATAGCCGATCTAAAGGCGAAATTGATAGATTGGTTAGTTGTTAGATGTGAGTGATATGTTAAGAAAATAGGAAAACAATAAACATACACAAACCAATCACAAAATGGGCAGCACTTTGTTAAGAGTAATGAGCAAAATTTACAAAGATTGTGTAGAAAGCACCTATAAATACCCTCATGTGCTACGCCTGGACCCTTCCAGACGTAGGACTCCTTACGCCAGACACCATGCGTATGAGACTCTCATACGCGAATGAAACAAAATGTTCCACAACGATGCGTAAATACCTGAAATCCCACCCGATTACACCCAATATATACATAAGAGAAGTAAAACCTATATCTAAGCTATGGACATGCCGAAGGGTGCACTAACCGATACAAGCTGTTTAGTCTTGATAGTAAAACAATATATTTTTAGAGATGTTATATTTTTTAGTCCTACTTTCCATTCAAAGAAAATTTTGTTTTAAAAGATTTTGATTAAAATATTATTAAAGAAGTAAATTCTTTAAACTTTTTGGATAATTTTGAAAACACAAAATGTCCACAAGACTTAGAGATGAATGATCCCTATGATGATAGAAATGGGAATGGTAATGAGGAGTCTAGAACACATGAGACTTAGCATTCAAGTGAATCATAAATTACTGATGGCTTGGCTGAAAACCACTAGCCAAGTAAGTCTGATCAACCTATTGATAAGGCTGAGCATGTGAATATAGACAATGACTTGCAAAAATTGTATAAGGAGGACACTCTAAATCCTGATGTTTCATTCACACCTAGATGGTCTTCTAGAAGTTCTAACTTTCCTAAAAAACATAGTGACTTTGTTGTAGAAGGGAAGGTTAAGTATGGTTTAGAGAAAGTAGTTAATTTTTCCCATATATCTTTTGACTATAAAAGTTTTGTCGCTTCCCTTGATAAAAGTGTTGAGCCGAGAAACTATTATGAAGCTTTTAAAGACCCAAACTAGGTTAGTGCTATGAATGATGAGCTTGGATGTAAATGGATATTTAAAATCAAGTACAAGTCTAATGGTGAAATAGAACGGTATAAAGCTTGACTTATCGCTAAAGGGTTTAGTCCAAGAGAAGGACTAGGCTATGAAGAAACTTTTTTTCCAGTTGTTAAACTAATTACTGTTAGATGTGTCATAGGGTTAGCTGTAAATAATAGTTGAAAAACATTTCAATTAGATGTCAACAATGCATTTTTATATGGTAATTTGAATGAAGAAGTTTTCATGTTTTGACCTGAAGGTTATAATAATGTGGCTGAAAATAAAGTATGCAAACTTAAAAAATCATTGTATGGCTTGAAAGAGGAACCTAGAATATGGAATGAGAAACTTATAAATGCCTTGATTGAATTTGGATATGTTCAAAGTCTATGTGATCACTCTATGTTTGTTAAACATTGTAAATCTGTGTTATCTGTGTTAGTTGTTTATGTGGATGATATTATCCTTAATGGAAATTCCATTAAAGAAATAGGAAAGGTAAAAGATTTTTTTAAGTCACACTACAGAAAAAACGAGCTTCCGAGACTGAAAAATCAGTCTCTAATATATCAAAATCAGTCTTTAATGGTCATCAAGGACTGATTTTGCCAGTCCCTAGTCAGTGGTAGATACCTAGTCCTAGATAGTTGGGGTTGTAACTGAACATCAGTCCTCATTTCATAGCATCAACAAGAACTATCATTCAATCTCTAATGCATATAAATTCAGTCCTAAATGTGCTTTCAGCACCACTTCATTTTAGTCCCTGATGCAACTTTTTTGTGACTAAAAATCAATCTTTGATACTACGATATTTCAGTCTTTAACGCATTTCTTTAGGTACTGAAAATTAGTTCTTTAGAGACTGAAAAACAATCCTAGATACTATGTCATATTTCTCTTTAGAGTATGAAAATCAGTATCCAAAACTAGTTCCTAATATACTCCATTAGTAACTTAAAAATCAGTCTTCGACATTACAAAGCACAATTATTTGCAAAAATCAAATTTATCGCAAATGCCATTTTACAATCGGTTTCAGTGGACACTTAAATTCAGAGTTCAAAATATATATTCAATACAAATATAAATCCAAACATAGTATGCTACAATATATGAAAAAAAAACAAGTAAAAAAAAAAACAAATGAAAATCCCTAAAACAAGGTAACATAAAAATGTATTCGTTTGGTGTACTAATATTTGAGCCTCATCCGCAACTTCACATAGGTACTCACAATAGGATTCAACATGTTCCCGGTTTCATATCTAAAATAAATAAATAAATAATTTAGTTGTTGTGATCAAGGTATGCCATTGTCCGCTCATTTCAATTAAAAAAATAACTTACAATAATCCAGAATTAGAGATGACAAATTTCAGATGAGAAGACTACTCAGGGGTACGCATTTTGTTATTGACAAACACAATGGATCTTCGAGTAGAAAGAAATATGTTAGGTTTTAGAAAATATAACAAGATAAGTAAATGAACTAAAACTTGAAAACAATATGCTACCTGAATGGATATTGAGCATCATGAACAACAGGGTACCATGTGTAAGACTCAAAACTTTTCCAAGCATGTTTGGTTTGCTATGAAACACAACATAATATTCTGAAACCGCAACGGTGTATGGAGAGAAACAAGTTGTGTCATCCTTATCGTCACAAAGAAGTTGGCCCAACATGTCATTCTAACTCTTTTCTGAACACGTGAAAGATACTAAAAAATGATTCTTTACCACTCGATGACTTTTACTTGTTAATACAAAATATGTATTCTGTTTATACCATTACAAAAAAAAATAAAAAAAATTAGATGAATAACTTCAAACCTTGTGGGCCGGCCACTCTCGTGTCAGCGTGGGCTCGGTTAAGACAACATAGTCTGACCATTGGAGAGTGGCTAGGGGACTCCCCTTCTGGGAGGTTGTGATGATCTATACCACAACATAGAAATTTGCCTTCCAAAAAAAAAAGATGAATAACTTCAAACCTTGACATATAGTGCACCTTTTGCGCTCCTTTTCCATGTAACAAACTATTAGCCAGAAACACACAATAACCAATCACAAACGTCCTAGTTTCAATACACTTTCCCCAATCAGAATTAACTAAGCTGTTAACTTAAAAGATTCACCTTTTGAAAATAAAACACCTTTTCTTAGGGAATATTTCAAATTCATTGGCAATCTAAAAGCAACCTTTAAATGACCCTTAGTTGGTCTGTGCATATATTGACTTGAATAATGCGCAGTATATGAAATGTCAGGCCTAGTATGAGAAAGGTAAATAAATTTCCCACTAACTATTGATAACCAGTAACATTTGTTAACACCTTATTATTATTGCTCAGAATGTGATTCAAAACATGGTTTTGTTCAAGAGGATTAGTAACTGGTTTACATCCCAACATAACATATTCACTTGACAAATCTGTACAACATTTTGATCACCTTTTAAGTTATATGTATAATTAAATTTCAAATAAATATGTAATCATAATAATTAAAACCTTCTTCCTTACTAATGCTAACCCCCGACTCTTCATGTCCTAGGGAAAATAGTAAATAAATATAGATGACAACCTTTCACTTTTCTCACTTCCCTCGTACATTAGTTACTAACATCACATTTCTCTCTTTCATTCTACAATGACCAAGGGAAGGAACACTCCAAACGATCTTTAATCTGGTAAGTAAATATGAATATGTTCATCTTTAATTGATAGTCTCATGATTTTTCTCCGAAAATCGTAAAACACTTTCTCATGCTCTTTGACATCATGCTCTTTGGAAGCAATACCCAAAGTGTTGTGACGTTTTTGAAACACAAATCTTGTAAGTATCTTCATCCATGCACGTTAAAACCTATTACTAACTTTAATATTTATCAATATCTAATAACTTTATTTTTTTTTAATTTCTGATCGTTATCATAAAATTTGGTTCATGAAAACTTTTAAATTGGATAACATCAAAATAGTTTTTTTTTTTTTTTGTTTTCTAGACGGCAACCATAATAATATTAAGGGTTTATTAAAAGTAATGTGTTAGAATAATTTAGTAACAGGTTGGAAGACAGTTTATTCATATCACTCAAGTTTTTTATTTCTTTTCTTTTTTACTAAACTACAAGATATATAAGATCAAGAGAACTAAATAGAGTTTGTCAAGTTAACCATGCTTTGTATAGTTTATTTTTTTGTATTGTTTTAGTGCTCTAAGCTGTTGTGGTAGATGTAATAGTGACAGAATATAAAGCGAAAATAAAACTCTCGGTAAAAGAGGAAGATGGAGTAGTGATATAGGAAGATGAAACTCTCGGTCGCTCTTTTTATGAGAGTCTCAATGATGAAGACCGGTGGTCGAACAATGTAGTTGGTGTATGCAACAAAAGTTGATTTCATTACGATGCAGTTGGTTGACTTACGAAATTTATTCTTAAGTTATTATCTTCATGACTGATATTTTCCTATTCTTGTGTTTGAATTTTAATATTTTGATAGTCATGCATTTTTTATTATTTAATTGTGATATGTAACACTCATGACATCTGGAGACCACAACTATCCCATGAAAAAGAAAATTAACAAAAGTGTTATAAAATATATTACTAGAGGCTTGATAAACTAACATAAAAGAAGTGTCGCATTGCAACTTATAATCAACGCCGCATCGCACGACACTAATATTTCATTATTTATTTCAATATAAGTCGCCTGCTGCATCGTGCGGGTATCCCACTAGTAGAGATATAAATATTTTGTGGTTGTTATCTTAAAGTATTCTATTTGACTATTTACTATATTAAAAAACAACATTTTATTAAGGTGTACGTCCATCTTATTAAGCATTTGTGACATCATGCCCTTGTGAGGTTGTTACATACTCGATCGTTACTCGTACATTTGACTTATGTTTCCCGCAATTACTCACCGTCCCGCTTCAAGCCCCAATCGTGTACCCGAAGGCGCAGCTCTGCCGCAGCGATCAAAAAGTGCACCCCTTGAATCGGGGTCAGGATCTCTATCACGGCCTTGAGCGTCTCCATCCTTAGACCATCCGCCATGTGTATCATGTCTTCTAACGCATCCGTCTTCGGCTCAAGAGTGGATTCCACTCTCCCATCACTCTCCTTCACTCCATCTTCATTCTCTTCCCTTATCATCTCGGAAATGGTGTTCGATAGATCCACCATCGATGTGTCCGCAGCCGAAGCTTGCACCTTCGCCATTTTCTCACTTATCCTTCTCTCTTCACGCACGGTTTTCTTCTGTAGTTCATCCACTTTATTGATCTGATTCAAACTCAAATCGCCTAAATTGCCAGCCTTGAAGAGCGGAATTAGGTTAGCGAGACTAGCCTCGAGCTGGATACCTGACTTGGATTACAAAGATGGAATTATAAAACTAACAAACAAAGTTAACTACAAATTATATATCAGCTAATAATGATATAAGGGAGAAATTAACTACATGAACAACACCTCACTTTAAATACAATGAGAAGAATAAAAACTAACAAAAGAAACTTAATTAAATTACTTTAGGCCCAATATGGTGCTAAATCAATTTTGATGTAAAAATAATGTTACCGGCTAATTAAATTAGTTTAGGCGAAATATTATGGCGAATCAATTAGGATTACCAATTCATGATGAGTAAATAAGGGAACTACATCGAGGCCCTGACCCAACAAAACTCATTAACCTTTTAAATTAAACAAAAATTGCCCAATAGCAAAATACCAATTAAATAATATCAAGATTCAAGGCTAGTCACTACTACAAAAAGAGGCATTTACTAGGAAAGTTTGCTATCAAATAAATCGGTTGCAAATTTTGCTACGAATTAGCTACGAATTAGCTATGAATGCATTTTGCTACAATTTAGCTACGAACATTTTGTAGCAAATGAAATCCATAGCAAAATCCATAGCAAGTCCATAGCAAAATTGGTGAAATATAAAAAAAAAAATTTGTCAAAAATTGGTACCAAATCCATAGCAAATCGGTAGCAAATGGGTTTTTGCTATGAGTTTGCTATGGATTTTGCCGTGGCAAATGCCTGTTTTTGTAGTAGTGGGTGGAATGAGGGCATAGAAAAAAAAGAAAAAAAAGAAAAAAAAAAGAAAGAAAGAATGGTGTTTTAGTATTCTCGTGGGATGGGCAGGCTCAATCACGGGGTTGGAAACCTATGCTAGATCGAATGTTGTACCTGTTTTAGATTGTATTGATGATGATATGACACAATATTATTGGATGATGGGTTGAAATGATTAGTGGCTTAATTAAATGGTGCCCCATCCATTTAGGGTTGATTTGAGTTAACGTGACGTTCAGTGGCGAAACTTGAGAATTCGGACAATGGGGTCGGAAGTCACTGGTCATGCAATGTAATCTAAGTTTTTTTTCTATAGCTATATTTCGGATGATATGTTCGAGTCGTTGATTAGATTCCGGTTGAGTCAAATATTAAATACAATAAATTTCAAAGTCCTAAACATTGTTTAACAAAAAATTGAATAAATACACAAAAACATTAAAAATGAGACAAATGGTGGGTACCTTAATGAAGAATAACCAAGCAAAAGTATGCAAAATTAATTAAGTCATATACTAAGAAAAGATGCAAAATTAATAACCAACTCACTGGGCAAGATCAAGAGAGAGGTAAGAGGTTGAGATGTGGAGAAAAGATGCTTCTAGAGTTTATTCAATAGTTTGATTGTTTTGATTCAAAATTAGATAGACCCATAAGGTTTTAATTGGGCTATCCCTAAAGAAAAAAAATGGGCAAAACGAAAAAATTAGGTTTTACCTCGTGACAAAAAAAAAAAAAAAAAAAAAAAAAACAAAGCAAAACGATAGAATATGTAAAAATAACCGATATTTGGGAATCTTGTATTGTCCGATATAATCGTTAGTTTTGGTTTAAATAATATAAATATTTCTTAAAAAAACGGGGTCAAACCCATATATATGCTAAAAAAATTCTACACGAATACGAAATTTCAGGAGGATGTGCACCCCACGCCCCTTTAAAACCTAAGCAACTGCGTGAGTTCAAAATTTTCAAATTAGGTGACAAATTCCATGGGTTCAAATGTGTCAACTATGGGTGCCCCATCCACTCCAATAGATAAAACAAGTCTGTTAACAATACCTGATTTGGAATACAACAATTGGATGACCGTCGTAGGCCGCCATCCAGCGATCCACAAAAAGGCATCTTCCAGGGAGGTCAGCCACGCAGGAGCAAACATTGAAATAGTGTCTCCTTTTGCTGCATCTGATTTCATCTTGTAGTACTCCTCGTAGTGCCCTACTGATTGGCGAATCAGCAGGCGCAAAACTGAATCGTCTTTGTTGACATCGCATCGGTGGTTGTTTACGGCGAAGACGAGCTGTTCAAGGATGGTATTTAGCTCGCTCAGCCAATATTCAAAGCGCCCGTTAAAGATCTGGCGGCTGGTGTTTTCGGGTTCAGACATGAGATATGTGATGTTTAGGTTGATATGATATTATTTGTTGTTTATCATATATATAGAGACGTAGTGTTTGTTCAGGGCGATGCATGTTGGAAACGTCAGGTTGTTTTGGAGTTATCTAAATTTAACATTTTGCCTTCTAAAAAAAAAATAAATAATAATAATCTAAATTTAACATTACACCAACCTTGAGTTAAATACATTTGCAATTTTGGTCCCTTAAATATAGAATCTCTTAGTACTCCCTTTTTTTTTTTCAAATCAAACAAACCATTTCAAAACGTCACGTTACGTTACTATGTCACATCATTTCACACTATTCCAAACCACAACCCTTCTAAACCAATTTTTTTCCTCCAACCATAAACCGTTCCTAAGAGAGGTATAGAAATCGTTTTTTTTTCCCAAATGGAAACATGTTCTTTTTAGAACCGACTTTTTCTAAGCACCAAAACAAGTTAAAAAAAAAACGGTTCGGTTTTTAAACTGGTTTTTAGTTCAGAAAGTGTATTGTTTAAAACCGGTTAAGACTGGGTTTTAAACCGGGTTTAGAGAATCGTTTTTAATCAAAGAAAAAACGATTTTTTTTCTTTGATTAAAAAAAAACCGGTTTTCGAAGCTGATTTGATGCTGCTATTTCGTTGTGCATGATGCCGTTTTGACAGCTTCTGTTGGGTTTTTTTTTTCATTCAAACATATTTAAAACTTAAAAAATCACACCTTGATAACTTCAAACTTCAATTCATTAAGTACTAAAAACATTAAACAACAAATATCCAACTTAGACATTAAAACTTAAACATAAACTACTAAAAACTTAGACATTCATAGTTTTTTTAGTGGAACTAATAGGTAATAATAATAAGCAAATGTGTCTTTAAAACATCTTCTAATCTTCGTTCGAATCGGAGTTGTTTCGAAGGAACTCATCAAGTTTGGCTTCTTCGTCAGTCATTGGTTCAACAATTCGGCTTCGTGCTCTAATTCTCCTTCAAGTGAGCGTTTATCTTGTACACTTTCGGCCGCATCCAAGTAATCCTTCAAGCAAATGGACATATCAACGGCCTTATGACCCGAAGGAGGTGCCAAAAGCTTTGATGGAAATAGTAAGACACTTACAAGTTTTAAATTTTATAATTTAAAACAATAGTTGCTCAATGTTATAGACCCAACACAATAGGCAAGCATACTTATCGTGTATAGTATAGAAATGTGCAGGTACCGAGTATCAAATCCGTGGACACGATTTTTTACTACTCAGCTCTCCAAAAAAATATTAAAGACTTTTAAAATGCAAGAAGAAAAGAAAAAAGAGAGATGTAAACTATAAGAGAAATCAATGACAAAACAAAGGTGTTGCTTCGGGATTAGATGGAACCTGGTATGATAATAGTAATCTTTTATTAAAGTGGTGTGTTTAAGTTGCCCACTTATACTTTAACTTAGAGTTGCATAACTACATTCTCTAGAGGTGACTGTTTTCACATAACTGTATAAACGACTCGTGTTCTTAATGTTTTTTTATGAGGGTCTCCCAAACCAGGCAGCTCACCTCTCTACAATGAAAAGAAAATGACTCGAAACATCACCAATCACAACAATCAACTATATTTAATCTATCCTCACTAGACCCTACCAATTTTGTCCCCAAATCAGTCCATTTAATAACTTTCCCAAAATGGCAAATTTTGAAAATGTCACATCAATGCATGTAATCTTACCCCAAAATGGAAACTTATCAAGTTCATGTTATAATCAGGTTAATATGCTTAGATTATCATGTATGTGAAAACCCCTAATCATTTCATCAACAATATTATCATGAACAACCCCTAGATCTAACACAAAAACCCCCCGAAATGGGCAAAACATCATCAATCATCAATTATAACCAATAATAATCATAAACCATCATATATAATAGTCCTAGATCATTATTATATCATCTATACATCATTCAAACAACAAATAATACATAACACATTATTAAACATCATTAACACATGTATTGTTGCTTAAAAACTCATTATTAATTAAAAGGTTTTGTTCTGAAAGATGTTAGAAAAGTTTTTATCCAGGAAAACATCCTTAGATTAGATCTAGATCTTTGGGATTTGAGAAAAACGAATGAAAAATGCTTTAAAAGGATTTAGATCAAGAACACACCTTGAATCTTCTCTTGTTTATATGTAGAAGGTATTTTTATGTTAGGATATGAAAAACAAGGTCAAAAACTCCTCCCCACAAGTTTGAGGTTGAGAGAGAACACTTGGGGGGCGGATAGGGTCAATGAAGATGATGAAAGAGTTGCAAAGTATGGTATTTATAGTATCAGTTCGTTCGCACCCTCTTGGGGTTGAATGAGTAGTTGTAAGGGTCGAATGAAGATCAAGTTAGTTGGTTCGAAACTCCTAGGTCGAACCAACTTCTGTTTTTTTAGTTTTCTATGGTTTTGTCGTTTAAATGGGTTTTAACACATGTTAATACATTCTAACACATGAACATGCAATCCTAACATACGTTAAGCATGTATAATCATATAAATGTCATATAATCACGTATTTACACATTTTTCATCATATATGGATAAATTTATGTTTGTCACTTAATTCATTCATGTAATTCATCAACAACGGGACTCAAGACTCGTGTGTGCGTATGTTACCCCCAATGATCCTCCAAATCATTGAGCCCTGGACGATACGTAATGTAAACCGACTCAACTGACCATATTAAGTACGTTTGATAAATGTTTTTCGCTAAGGTAGGCTTATATGTTTGTAAAAGTATTAACCTGAATATGCCGGGTGTCACATCATCCCCTTGTTGAAAGAATTTTCATTCTGAAAATTGCTCGAAGCCGAAAAGGAAGAGACAAAAAGAAAGAAAAATTTTCCTGTTGCTACATCATCCCCGTGTTGAAAGGAATCTCGCCCCCAAGATTCACTCAGCTTCAACACTAACAGCTTTTTGCTCAAGAGCGCACTCGGGAAACAAATGAGGGTACTTAGCCTTCATTTGATCTTCTCGTTCCCACGTGAACTCCGGTCCACGAATTTAATTCCAATGAATTTTAACGATGCGGATTTTACTCCGACGAAGGCTATGAATCTTATAGTCAAGAATTTCAACTGGTTCCTCCACAATACGCAGACGATCATCAACCATGATCTCTTCGAGAGGAACAACAAGAGATTCATCAGCCAAACACTTCTTCAAGTTTAAAACATGGAAGACATTATGAACACTACCGAGCTCCACCGGCAAGTCAAGTTTGTATGTCACCGGTCCAATCCGTTTCAGGATTGCGAACGGTCCGACATAACGAGGATTAAGTTTGCCACGCTTCCTAAAGCATCTGACGCCCTTCCATGGAGAAACTTTCAGAAGTCTGTCCCCAACATGGAACTCCTAAGGTTTGCGACGACGATCGGCATAGCTCTTCCGACGATCCCGAGCCGCTACCATATGGTTACGAATCTGTACGATTTTCTCTGAAGTTTCATACAGAAGTTCCAGACCAGTGAGCTGACTCTCACCCACTTCGGCCCAACAAAGAAGAGACCGACATTTCCGTCCGTAAAGAGCCTCGAACAGAGCTACCTTAATGCTAGAATGGTAGCTGTTGTTGTAAGAGAACTCCACCAACTGTAGTTGACTCTCCCAACTCTTTCCAAAATTGATAACGCATGCCCGAAGCATATTCTCCAACGTTTGGATTGTCCACTCACTCTGACCGTCAGTTTGCGAACGATAAGCCGTACTCATATCCAACTGAGTACCCAAGGATTTATGTAGAGCCTTCTAGAAATTCGATGCGAAACGAGAATCACGATCAGAAATGATAGAGACAGGCACCCCATGTTGAGAAACCACTTCTTTAAGATAGATACGAGCTAACTGCTCAACACCGTCAGTTTCCTTAATAGCCAAGAAGTGTGTCGATTTTGTCAACCGGTCGACAATCACCCAAATGGTATCATAACCACTTGGTGACTTCGGTAGTTTGGTTACAAAGTCCATCGTGATCCGTTCCCACTTCCATTCAGGAATCTCAGGTTATTGCAGAAGACCAGACGACTTCTGATACTCCACCTTAACTTTAGCACAAGTTAAACATTTGCTCACGTAGGAAGCTATATCAGCCTTCATGTTTGGCCACCAATAAAGTATCTTCAAATCCTGATACGTCTTATCAGAGCCAATGTGAACAAAATATAGGGATTTGTGAGCTGCATCCAAGACAAGCTCCTGCAATCCCCTAAATAACTGGACCCAAATACGTTTTGCAAAGTAGTGTAGGCCATCGGACCTAAGCTCGAGGTGCTTACCGGCACTATGCATGGTTTCAGCTTTAAGGTTTTCCACCTTCAAAGCTTCCTGTTGTGTAGAACGAATTCGGTCTGGTAAAGAAGAATAGATGATGAGCTGCAAAGCTCAAACACGACGAGGTTTAGCAGATTCCTTCCTGCTCAAACCGTCTGCCACAACATTTGCCTTGCCAGGATGGTACTTAATAGCATAATCGTAATCGTTATGGAGTTCGACCCAGCGACACTGCTGCATGTTCAACTCCTTCTGATCAAAGATATGCTGAAGACTATTATGATCGGTATAAATAGTGCACTTGGTACTGTACAAGTAATGTCTCCAGATCTTCAAAGCGAACACAACAGCACCCAGTTCAAAATCATGGGTGGTATAGTTCTTTTTGTAAACCTTAAGATGACGAGAAGCATAAGCAATGCTTCTCGCGTTGCTTGACGGGCCAGTGTCGTCTCCATATGGAACAGTGAGACCGTAATTGTAGTTGTCAGGTTTAGTGGACGCAAAATGACAAATTGAATAATGAAAATACTTTGCCGCGAAGAAAGAGTAACAAGTTGCTTATATTCTATTTCAAGTCCTTTGAGTTTTCAAATTACAATCATCGTCTTAATTTGATTTCCATATTGCTTTTAAGTTTTGACATGGTCAATTCTTTGAAAGCATTATTCTATTAATAAGATTGGATCATACTCCCTTGCTTACCCTAAAGTTCGTGACAGAGAAAATATTCAAATGCCTCTGTCTAGCCGGAAAAAAAAAATCACTCAAGTCCTAACAAATTATATAAGGCCACACGAGGTGGTTTGTGACAGAGGCTTGTGATAATTCTGATGCCCACAAGCACCACCCCGCCTTTCGTGATAGACCAAAAATATCACGGTTCTGTAATAATATATTTTATATATTCAATTTAAATAACCACTATAATTATTTATTTAATAATAATCATTGACCATAATACTTCTATATCATTAATAGGTAAATTTTTTTTGAACGGCAAATTTCCTCTCTCATTTTTACACCCTTTTTTTGCTTCTTATGAGGCTTGAACTCCCAACATCTCATTTGAAACCACAACACCTTTACCACCAAACCATAAGAGGTGGGCATTAGTAGGTAATTATTTGATGGACGTAATTACTCTTACTAGATAATAATAGGGTTTCCCCTCGGGTGTGTATACAGAAGATTACAAGAGAGGTTAAAGACTAATCAAACATAACACCATCACATAATCGTCGTCCTTCTCCTCTCTCTCTCTCTCTCTCTCTCTCTCTCTCTCTCATAACTGTTATCCCTAGATCACCTCATAACTATCCTAATCATACACCCTAAACGAGAACTCGATCAGACTAAGCAGATGTCGTCTTCCAACACTTCTAGCCTCAACAACCTATTAGGTATTATTTGTCATCATGTTTTTTATTACATACAATTAAAATCGATCAACATGTGGTATCAGGGCATATATTGCTCAAATAGTTTCTGCTTTTTCCCTTAGAACAGACATTAAAAACGAAAAACAAATTGCTTTATTAAAAACCTAACCAAAATCCAACCTGAAAATCGTCCAATGAAGCTTCACAGTTTTTAGTGTATATTGTTGTAGCTTATTGTAAATTCATGGTTTAATCTATCTATAATAACGTCAAAGTCTTCAAAATCTATTAATTATGTTTACATATTTCGATTCCAGAAAATTGGAAAAATATTTGAGATGTTAATTACTTTTAATCATAAAAATCCAAAAATACATTATGTTTTGGTTTAGATTTGATATTAATTTTATTTCCCTAAGTTTTGGGTATCTCCAAATTTTGAAACAAATCAAAAGGATATGGTTTTCGAAAATAAAAATTATTCGTTTATATTAAAATCCTGTAAAATAAGGAAACTAAATGAAAACCGAAATCTCCAAGTTTTCGAATATGAACCAACTAAATAGTATTTCTTGGGTTTTCTCGGATCTTGGACTCACATTATCTGAGAACTGATTATTTTGAGAAACCTCAATATAACCGATAACTCTGCATTACAGGGTCTTAGGTTTCGAAATTGGAGTTCGAGCTTTATATGGTTCACGATATTTGGTTCATGATTTTAGTTCTCGAATTATGGTTCACGATCTTAGGTTCACGATTTCAGTTCTCGAATTATGGTTTTTGGTGTAGCATTTTTCAAAATAAATCTTGGATCCAATCCTTCACCGAGAACCGCTCATTACTGAGAACCCATAGATTTCCAAAACCACTTATGCAATCGAAAACCCTTCAATTTCTAGAACTATTTATTAACCGAGAACAACTAAAGTAATCGAGAATCCTAAGTGTCATATCACATTTCAGGCTGAAACACGTGGCATAACCTTAAGAAATGGAACAAAGTCAAGATTACCACAAACATTTTTATTAATGTAAGGATCATTATATTACGAGTCAATTTAAAAGTTATAGTATTAATTATCAGAGAACATATCCCATTAAAATATAACGAAAGCAGGTTTTTCAATCATATCCCATAGCCAGTGGAAATGACTGTAAAACCACGCCCAAAAGGTCGATACCCCATTCTTGACCTCGTCTTAGCCACGCATCCGAGCTTCATGGTAAGCTCTTGACGTATGAAAGAGAGCTTAACCAAAAAAGAAACTTCAGGATTCCGGAAAAGTGTCAGATGATTATGTGGTTCGTAATACTGCACTTTTGGGCCAAGATTAAATGTCAAGGATTAAGGTTATGATCATTTTATTGACATAACTTCAGGTTTTAACTCTGATTCATACACACCTAACTTTGCATTTGCAGCAAATGGTGATATCAAGACCACTCACAACATGTCCTTTGAGTCTAATGATTTTCAATATTTTGACCCTATAGATTTAGAAGGAATGGACATATTACATCAGCTAGCTCTACTCAGTATTAGAACTAACAAGTTTTACAAGAAAACTGGTAGAAATTTCCCTGGGTTGCATGGACGGTCTAAAGTAGGGTTGGATAAATCCAAGATAAAGGGTTTTAAATTTCATAGAATGGGTCATTTTGCTAGGGAATGTAGGAGCCAAAATGGTTCACCTATGATAACCTATCTAAATCAAAGACCCCAGACCAAAACTTATCAAGACTCCCAAAATACCTCTGGACCAAATGTGCAAAATACTACTCATTTTGCACAAACTTCAACCAGTAGCCCAATAAATATGTCCAAACCACTATACCTCATATTTAGTATATCCAAACCCATGTTGCTCAGTATCAGATGCCTCAATCTGCTATTCCACCATTTGCTCCAGCAGAAACCAACCAACAAAGCTTCTTTACTCGGATTTGTTGATTAGAGCAGATTACCTGAGGAACTAACTGATGAAAAATTTTCTCTCATAGCCAAAAATGAACCAGAAAATTTATGCTTCATGACTCTTGAGATTATGGTTGAATCAGAGGAGGTGACTTCTAAATCTGCAAATATGACAAATGAAATTATTGAGACAGGTGTCTCAGATGAAAAGGTTGTTGAAAATGAAAGAGTTAATATCTCAGATCCATGGAATGCAAGTGTTTATGAATGCAAGCGTGAATGTGCTTTGATAGCTGCTACTAAGGTATCTCCTCAAATCCTTAAGGATTTATATTCAAACAATTGTGTAATAGCTTTTGCAAACATTAAATAGGTGAATGAAAACCTTAGAAAGAAAGTTTTAGAAGATGAAAATCAGCTAGAAAAACTCACCAAAGAGTTAAAATAAAAATAACTGATAAAGAATTTGAAATCAGCAGCTTAAAACATGAAGCTAGCATAAGCAAAGACCAGCTCCAAACTTTAATAATTAAATATCAAAGTTGTAAAGAGGAGCTTGAGAACACCCAAATTACTTGTGAAGAAGGAGTGGAATCATGTAAAGGTTATGAAATGCTTATCAACCAACAATCCAAAAGTAACATCAAGTTTGGGATTGTTTTCTTGAAACTAATGATCAAAATTCACAAACTGTTGTTGAAAAGGAAAACATGTTGGTTGAAGTTATCCCCACAAATCTGGAAGGTCAAGTCATTAAAATCAGTGAACGAAATGGTAAGAAAATTGTTCTTGAAAACCAGAAGGTTCCTCATCAATTATTGAAATTGAAAATTATCAGCTTAAACCTACATGATCAGATGAGTGTGATGTACTTGAAATTTTTAAACCAGTAAATTTTCATACCACTGAAGGTGTTAAGGCACCTATAGTAAAAAATCATTCCCTTAAAAGATCTTCCAACAGATGTTTCAAACATCTGCTGAAAAGAAGAAAGAAAAAGGGAATATCAAAGAAAAGGACTTTAATTTGTTCTGTGACTTCCGTAAAAAGAAGAATCATGTCACTAAAAAATGTTTTCTTCTGAAAGCATATGATGTCAACAAAAGAATAATTGTTTGTGAGTCTAATTCAAAATGTGCAATTTGTGATAAAAAGAATCACAAAACACAAGAATTTCTTTATCAAAAAAATTTGATTTCAAAATAAAAGAGAATAAGGCTAAAACTTAGGTTGATAATGAGATCAGTACTTCAAAAGAAAAACCCAAACAAAATTTTCAACCTGCTCAAACATCTGTTACCATAGCCTTAAATGAAATCTCTTCTCCCAGAGTTCAAGTAAGAGATGCTACACTATCAAACATGTATCCCAAAGGACATGGACAGCCACCTTGTCATAGACTGCCACATGTTTACGAAGTGCTAAAAAGGCCTTCTAAACTTAAAGTGAACAACCATCCTCATGGATATTATCATCTAACAGGAAATGATCAAAGATCTGTTGCACCAAGTGTTAATATACAAACACTGGCAAATAGTCATCAACAGTTGTTGAACTTAGTCCAAAAGCTTGTTCAAACCAAAGATCATTCTCCTAAACTTGAGACTAATAAATACAAAAACCTATCCAAGCCAATCTGGTTTTGGACACTCACCAAAACTAATTCACTACTTATGTGTAGGGAGCTTCTACATTCTTAGATAGCTTGTGGTATGTAGAAAGTGGAGGCTCTAGGCATATGACAGGATGTAGAGCTCTTCTCTTACACTTCTTAGCACATAGAGGGGGTGATATATCTTTTGGTAATGATTCAAAAAGTAAGGTGTTAGGTTCAAGGACTATTCTGGTTAGGAAACTCAAGTTTGAAAATGTCAATCTTATTGATAATCTTAAATTTAATCTTCTTCGTGTTTCACAAATGATTGACAAGGGTTTTGGGACATTCTTCACTAAGAAAACTTGTAAGATGTTGGGCCAGATTTAGTAAAAAAAGATTGAGACCATCATTGCTGAGAACAAAACACAACTTGTTGCTCATAGAAGTGGCAATGTGTATGTAGTTGATATGTTGAAGGATAATCCTATGGCAAATGTTTGTCTCTTTTCTGCTGCCTCATCTAAAGAGACAAGTTTATGGCATAGGAGATTGGAACACACCAACCTTCAAACTATCAATACACTCTCAAGACAAAGCCTTGTAAGAGGGCTTCCACCAAAAGAATTCAAATGTAATGAGCACTGTGTTTCCTGTTTAAAAAGGAAACAACATAAAAGCTCTTACAAATCAATTGTAGAGTCCAAAACAGGTCAATGTCTTCAAATGTTGCACATGGATCTATTTGGCCTGGTGAAAATCATGAGCTCAATAAGAAAGAAATATTGTCTTGTTATTGTTGATGATTTTTCTAGGTTTACATGGGCTTACTTTTTACATTCTAAAGATGAGAGTTCAGGTATTTTGAAGGACTTTGTCACCAAAGTCGAAAACAATATGACATGCTAGTAAAAGTCTTTAAAAGTGACAATAGGACAGAATTCAAAAATAAGGAGTTGGAAGAATTTTGTGTGTTAAAAGGAATTGTTAGGAAATACAACATTCCTATAACACCAAAACAAAATGGGGTGGTTGAAAGGAAAAACAGAACCTTAATTGAGGCTGTAAGAACAATGCTAGTAGATTCTGGCTTAGCACTGTCCTTCTAGGCAGAAGCTGCAAACACTGCTTGTTATGTTCAAAATGGAGTTTTAATCATTCTTAGACATCATAAAACTTCTTATGAATTTTTGTTCGAAATCAAACCACTAATATCATTTTTCAAAATCTTTGGCTGCTCTTGTTTCATTTTTAATTTAAAAGACTCCATTTCAAAATTTGCAGCCAAAGTAGATTGTGGATATTTTCTAGGATATTCTTCTATAGCCAAAGCTTATAAAGTATTTAACACAAGCACTGGGACTATAGAAGAAACCTTAATAGTTAAGTTCAATGAAATTTCATCATTAAAAGTTCCAGCAAAATCCTGCAGAACTGTTTGACTTAGAAAAATTCAAATTTGAATATATAACTATTAAAATCAACTCTGCAGGTACACCATAGTCTCCATAGTAGAATTACGGATTTGATGTTGAGATTCCATCTCACTTCAAAGTTTGCACTGCATTAGAGGTGACAGATGTTTAGAATCATAGTCAAAGCACTGTTACTGCTGTATCAACAACTGTTGATCAGTCCTATCCTCAAACCACTACCTCTTCCAGCTCACCCATCATTGAAACATCTGTTGATCAAAGTCCACTCACAATGGATAAAAATCTAAATGTCAATGCTCCACTTGGTCATATTCCCCCATCTCCACTTCAATCATCTGTTGATACTCCTACAGTACAAACAAATATCACACCAGATGTTTCAAACCTATGTCCTTCACCTCAAAATGCCATCATTCTATACCAAGGAGATCTAATCTATCTTAGAGCTCACCCAACTAACCAGATTATTGGTAACATTAATGAAGGGGTACTCACAAGAAGCCAATCCTAAATCATTTGCCTATTTGTTGGTTCTTTATCTCTCACACAACCTGTCAAGTACCAAGAGGCACTAAAAGACAATAGTTGGGTAGAAGCCATGCAAGAGGAGCTCCTTCAGTTCAAAACACAACAAGTTTGGGAACTTTTACCTTGCCAAAGGATGTTTGTCTAATTGGCACAAAGTGGGTCTTTAAGAACAAAACTGATGAAATGGGCATTATTGTCAAAAATAGAGCCAAGCTTGTGGTTCAAGGCTTCAGACAAGAAGAAGAAGTTGATTATGATGAAACTTTTGCTCCTTTAGCAAGGTTAGAAGCAATCAGACTTTTTCTGGCCTTTCTTGTCAACTACAACATCAAGGTGTTTCAAATGGACATCAAATGTGCCTTTCTATATGACAAGATTTAGGAGGAGGTATATGTATGCCAACCACCTGGTTTTGAAGACACATTCCATCCTGATCATGTCTACAAGCTAAACAAAGCTTTGTATGGCTTGAAACAAGCACCTAGGGCCTTGTATGAAACTTTTTCAACTTTTCTCTTATCCATAAATTTTACAAGAGGTAAAATTGACAATACACTATTTCTAAAATGGAAAGGAAAAGATTTAATGATTCTATAAATATATGTGGATGATATCATCTTTGGATCTACATGTAACAACATGAATGAAGAGTTTAGAAAACTCATGACAGCTGAGTTTGAGAAGAGTACCATGGGTGAACTTCAATGCTTTCTTGGTTTACAAGTTAAGCAATTGCAAAATGGTACATTCATTCATCAAAACAAGTATGTTAAAAACTTGTTAACAAAATTTGATATGAATGAGTGTAAACCATCTAGTACACCTATGAGTACAACAAAAGTACTCAATGATGATGACAAAGATAATCCGATTGATCAAACACAATACATATGCATGATTGGGTCTTTACTGTACCTCACTACATCTAGGCCAGACATTATCTTTGCCACTTGTGTTTATGCAAGTTCATGAGCATCACTAAAAAAGTCTTGGCAAAGCATCTTCAGATACTTAAAAGGTGCTTCTACACTTGTATCTGGTATCCTGCTAATTGAAACATTGAGCTTTCAGGGTACACAGCCAGTGATTTGCTGGTTCTCACACCACAAGGAAGTTTCAACCTCTACAACAGAGGTTGAATACATTGATGTTGCAAGCTACACTGCTCAACTGATGTGGCTTCAAAACTAGCTGCTGGATTTTGGTATCACGGCCTTAAAGACTCCACTGATGTTGGACAGTCAAGTAGCTGAAAATATCATCAAAATTCCAGTCTCACATTCCACAACAAAGCACATTGACATCAGACATCACTTTGTGAGGGATAGCTATGAAAAAAGGTTTGATTTCTCTACATCATGTTCCAACAGAGGATCAGCTAGTAGTTATGTTGACAAAGGCCTTACACATCTACGTTTGAAAACTTGATTTCTGGACATAGGATGTTAAATATGGAATAAAAGCAAAAAAAAATTGTTTTTCCATCAACAAAATGTTAACAGAAAATTCAAAATTCATACTTAAAAATAGTTTTTGGTTGAACATCTGTTCAGACCTTTATAAAAGTCCGTTCAGATAAAAAATCACAGTCCCAGATTATCAACATCTGTTGCTTCAGAGTCAACCAGTGATAAACATAAATAAACACTATTTGTATCATCTGTTGAAAACTCTAATGAGGTTTCAAAATAACTATCATCCATTAACCTAAATAAACAGTGTTTATCTAGTGCGACAAACCTGGACCGTCAGATCCTTCAGCAGATGTTGCCATGCTGCTCTCAAAAGCAGTTCCTTAGACACGTCATCATCACTTTTTCACACCCTATAAAACCCATGTTTCATCTGAACAGAGCTTACACTACCTATTCAAAATCAAAACTTCCATATAGCAGTTTTCTCTCTCGTTTAAGAAAAACCCAAAATCATTCCTTCGGTCATGGATCTCCAAGTCAAGATGCCACACAATTAACTTCCATACTTGGTGAAAACTGATGAGAATACACAGTTTCACTCCATCATTGATGTTCTAAGGAACTCAAAATATCTGACCATCCTCACTACTGACACACCAATATATGCTAATACCTTGCAAGAATTCTGGTTAACTGCCGAAGTTATACTCACAAACAACACAACAACTGCAATCTCGACCAAAATCGGTGAAACTACCATTCAAATCTCTCCATTGGTCATTTCGACTACTTTTTCACTCAATGACCTAGAAGGTAAAGCCACGTTTTTTTTTAAATGAACTTCACACAGAGTTTTTAGAAAGAGGGTATGAAGTGTAAATGACAAAGGCACAATTTACAAACCAAACTTTCCACCAGAAATAAAAATTTTTCTTTCATACTCTGCTAATTTGTCCCTCTTCCAAGACAACCTCATTTAATGAGATTCCTTTGAAAGTTCAATATATGGGATATGCTATCTTAACAGATACTGATTATAATATATCCCAGGCATTGTTCATGGACTTGGTAGCAAATGTGAAGGCCATAGAAAAAGGGTCAAACAATTCTTTTCTACTTTATCCTAGACTGCTCAATGTTCTCTTACAAAAACTTTTACCAAAAAAAGATTTTTAAAAATGGTCAAGCATCTAGGATGAAAGGTTTAATAAATGAAACTTGTACCGGGATGATGGGTCCTAAGACCCAAGAAACAATCTCAAAAGTCAAAGTTTCAAAAACAAAATCAAAGAGTGTCAAGTCAACAACTGTTGTCTCAACTTCTGATGATGAACGCACTGCTCCTAGTGATAATGACACTACAACTAGTGTTATGAAACCCACACTAGAATCCTTCAAAAGAAAACATCTATCCACGAAACCCACCAAAAAGAAAACCAAAAAGGTTATACTCTAGAGGATGAGATACCAGAGGACACCATTGTTGTAACACAAACACAACAGACAACCGCTGTTGATACTTCCTCTCAATAGTTTGGAAAATCTCTACCCAAACAAACTCCTTAGAATTCCTCTCAAAAGGAACTCGTTGTAAGCCAAGGGGAACCATAGCATGAAACATTTGACTCAGTTGAGCATCTATTCCACAGCCCATCTCCCGGGGCTTACTGTACACACCACACCTCTCACCATCAAAACCACCATTTCTTCTCCCCTTGACACATTGTTTGATGTTATTGATAAAACTTAGGCAAAAACCAATTCCTCTCAACTACCTATCACTACGAGTACACCCCAACTAGTGAATGGGCTTGAGATTAGTCAAAAAGCTATCCCACAAACAGAGGAGACCACACCCTTGAATTATCTGTAATTCTAGATAGGTTTTTCAAGTGAAGCAACCACTACAGCTGTAGAGACCAATGTCTCAAAGATGGACAGTGGTTTCATCTTTTAGACTCCCTTGAAGGCAACAACTACATAACCTACAAGAGTAGTTTCTGACAAGGTTGGAAGTCCCCATTACCAAGAAAAAGGGCATCTGCTGATGTTCATAAGGACTCACTTGCTAGAGCTGAACCAGATACAACTAACACTATAGGTAAGAATTCAGATGATCCTATTAACTTAGGTGATGAACTAAAATTCAAAGAATTGACGGACAGAGTGAACCACATTGAGTCATCAGTCAATGAAATAAAGACTGATATATAGACTATGATGGACACTCTGGTTGGCCTCACCAAAAGTCAACCTTCTTTTCAAAATATTTTTGCTGAGCTATGGAAATCAGGAAACCGAATCATCATAGCTCACAAAAGATTGAATGACATAACCCAAGAAATGTACAAGAAGGAGATCAGAAACATGGTTGATGCCAGGTACAAAGATACTCAGGAAGACATAAAATCCACAAAATAACATCTCCTGAAAACAACTGGTTCAGCCCCTACAACTATTCTTAGAGATGAAGATGATGATGAGTTCACAACTGATTATGCCAAAAGGGGGAGAGTGACAGAGACAGAATCCCAAAGCTACAGCTTCTTGGGATTCCTCCTTTATCAAACAGTGCTCAAAAGACTGTTACTCCTACTGAAAAGTCTGCTGCTGCTGACAAGCTAGCTGATAAAACTCAAGAAGCACCAGTGTCCACTGCTCGAACCACTGCCCAAGAACCAAAAGCAGACAAAGGAAAGAAGATTGATGAATCTGCAAATGTCTTTGCTGAAAAGATTTCTAAAACAAAGCAAAGAAGATAAGAGGACAAAAAGTCTAAGGCAGAAAGCTTGGTTGATCAGAAGGTAGCTAAACAAAGGGAAAAAGAAGATGTGGGGTCCTCAAAAAGAAAGAACATGCCTGCAAAACATGTTAGGCAACCTTTATCTGCCCTGGTAGCAGCTGACTATGGTGAAATGAGATCAATAGCAGATGGTCAGAAAGCAGGCTAATGGACACCTACAAAGCTATTGAACAAAGCAGAAAGGTGGATCCTACACTTCCTAGAAAATCAATCTACCCTTATGACAAGGTGATAATTCATCCCTGACAACTGATAGTCTGCTCTCAACATTTGACCTCACCATTGTTACCAAGAAATAATACAAAAGGCAAAAGCAGATGTGTGAAGAAGACAACAAATGGTTTGAAGACTCCTTTGTCAAGGAAGGGATAAATTTTCAAGCGCAATTTTTCATTGATCCTGTAAGTGATGAATTTAGAAGAATAATTGGCAGGCCCACATCACCAAACACATCACAAATAATCCCGCAACTCAAAACTCCTCAGACGCAAAAATTCTAAAGTGGAAGTCCAATAAAGACACTCACGAATTGACTCTGCTCAGGTCTGATGGAGAGGCTCAAAATATAAGCATGGAGGATGCTTATGGTTTGGTAACAAGCGATCTCCAATAATTGCTTAAACTGAAGCTGGAAAGGGATGCTGAAGATATGGTCTCTCTTAACTTTGAACTCTCATTCAAAGGTCAAGTAAGGGAGAGGCTGATGAGGAATAAACATCAGAAATAAACTCTATGTTTTGGCATTATCTATTCTAGGGGGAGATTATTGGATCTGCTGGACCAAAGAAGAATAGATGAAGTGGAAAGCCAATACATGCAAACCTCTGATCAATAAACAACACTTAGGATACAAGATTCTCCCAAAGGTCTGCTGGCGATGAAACAACTGATCTGAAAACAAACTGCTAAAGCAACATCTGATGTGAAGAACTGTTGAAGCCAAAACAGCACTTAGGCTTCAACAGATGATTCAAACAGACGTTTGACTTATGTAACAGTGCTTGTAATAGAACAGTTATTTGTATCAATTACTAATCTACTTAGATGTCATTGTCATAGGTAGCCGTCAGCATGGATCACCAAAGTTTGTATTTGTTTATAAATAGAATAGTGTATGTACTATTCTATTCATTACTTTCACACTCATTCTCTGTATAACTAAAACTGTGAGTGATCGGTATGAGAGGGAGAATTGTAATACTATGTGCTAAACTTTTATGGTTGACAAAAGTACTTGTTGAAAAGCAGTTCTTCTAGATTTGTTATGGTTTAAAGTTTAGTTCCTGCCGCTCTTTCTATATTCTTTTATCATTCATTTACTGCTTTATTTATTAAACAAAATAGCAAGTCAACCTCATATCTCAACAGCTAGGAACTGAGTTAGATTGATGAGTCTTATAAACATTCAGATCTATGTTTATGTCTACCCTCTGCTCATCATTAGGACCTCCTAGAGTATCTGAATGTTAGTCAAATTCAAGATCATATAGATCAAAAAATTTTTGATTATTAACATCATTATAAACATTACTGTCAACATCTTTAGAAACCTTAGGTTCTTTAAAAAAAGATGTACTCATAAAACATAACATCTTTGGAAAGTAAAACTAGTTTTTGTTCTAAATTCCACAATTTATATCCTTTGAATAACCAATTAAAACACACTTCTCAGCATTACTACTAAGTTTAATAGTGTTACTTAAAACAGTACTGTTGAGGGTGAAAATCCTCACGATGATTTTACCCTATATCCCTAATGTACCATCCCCAGGATGTTGAAGGACTTATCTAACTTCAGGATGTAATAGTGTTTCAGCATGTGAACATCCTGAGAATGAACTAACAAATTATCTTGTACTTATGTTATTGCAGGTGTAATTAATGCATGAGTAAGACTTGTAACTCCCCTTTAACGGCTACAAAGTCTTATTAAATTAGAGATATCAAGGATGCATGAGCTGTACGCGTATAAACCTGAAGAATGAGTCAAAGTGTAACCGCCAAAGTGATGAATGCAAGGCGAGAAAGGTGGAAACTGTTATCCAACGTCCATTTCAGCTGAAACACCCACAACGGTCACCTGAAACAGTCCAGAAGACTTCAAAGACCTTAACTACTTAGCGGATTTCGTGGGATTCTTTGTTTATTTCATGTACTATATAAATGGGGGTATTGGACGAGTATAGGGGACATTGCTTACACTATAGCTACACACATACACTTAGCTGATCAAAAACACTTGCACAATCATTGTAATCATAGTACACTCGTCTAATTACTCATCCAAAGTTGTATCATTTTACCAAATCAATATTAACAAACAAGGCAGGGGCCTAGACTCCTCCTGAGGTTTTATGCCGGCGATCTACAATTGATCAAGGGCTTTCCTCGTAGATCCTGTGTTGTTCTTCGTATTCATTACTTTATTTGTTCATTACAAACAGTTCCATCCCGAGGATATAACTGTCCATCCTGAAGATATAACTGTCCATCCCAAAATTAACCTAAGCCATCCCGATCATAGTTGTCACGTTTTTGCTTCTTTAGCATCCTGATACACCATCTTCAGAATATAATTGATTCCTTAACATATTTTCACACATTTAGCACTCTACCTCACTTTAACTAATTTGGAATACAAAGTTATTTTTACTAGATAATTTTTGACCAAAACAAGTACTATAACACAAACATCCAAATATCCTTAGGTGACTTAAAGAGGGTTTAAAACCATGAATTAATTCATAAGAGGTCCTACCTTTTAACACAGAAGATGGAGCCCTGTTAATATGATAAGAAGCAGTTAAAACACATTATGATCAAAACTTTAAAGGCATATTACTTGGAAACAGAAGAGATATAGCAACATTTAGCAACTGCATGTGTTTCCTCTCAACAATTCCATTTTATTGAGGGGTATATACACATGAAGTTTGATGTAAAATTCCAATTTTTTACAAAAGTTAGAGAACTGATCATTAACTAATTCAGTTTCATTATCACTTCTAAAAATTTTAACATCCTTTTTAAATTGAGTTTTTAAACTTGCATAAAAATATTGAGCATTTTTAAACACTTCATCTTTTGATTTCAACACATAAACCCATATTGCTCTTGAAAAATCATCAACTATAGTTCAAAAAATAATTGAAACCTTCTTTACTTTTTAACCTATATGGACCCCATACATCTAAATGCACAACATCTCCTACATTAACAGTTTTATGATCACTTAAAAGGAATGGTTCTCTCTGTTGCTTAGCCTCATGACAAGTGTCACAAGGAACATTATTGTTAAAATGTTATAAACCTAATTCTTCTTTTAAAACTTTAAAGGCAACATCACCAGGCTAACCTAGTCTATCATGTAACAGATTAGTTAATTTAACACTATTACAACTAACCCTAGACATATAAAAGACTCACCATAGAAATATAATCCATTAAGTTGATTACCAATCACTAGGATCTTCCTTGTTTTAGAATCCTGAATATAACAATTTGATACATCAAATGCTACAATTAGTTTACTATCCTTAGCCAACTTATGCACAGAAACTAGATTAACACAATAATCAGGCACAACAAATACATCAAATAAAGTCACTTTATTGTTCAATTTAATATCAACTATCTTTGTAATTCTAGCACGTGTTCCATTAGGGTGATTTACTTTTATATTGTAATTAGTGACATCTATTTGATTTATCAAATTTTCATCAGACCTAACCATATGTTGATTTCCCTTGGAATCACATATCCATCCCAACAATTTGTAACCACTTTTCACACAAGCAAATGCATAAATAGATTTAGTAAAACTACTGAAAACAGTTGAACAATAGAAAACTAATCCCCCACCTGCAGCACTACAGCTAGAAGATGCCCCATCAGACTTCTTGTTCAACAAACTCAACAACTGAATTACTTGATCAATTGTGAAAATACTAGGACTCACATTATCAATTTTATCAGCATATTAACTAGTAGTACTATTGTTACTCACAACCTTTTTATTTTGAATATTTTTAGATTTCATCCAAGGAGGATAACCTACTAATTCAAAACACTTGTCAACACTATGACTAACTTTGTTACAGTGAGTACACTTTAAACTTGTATTAGTGTTTTTTGAAAACTTTTTCTTATTATCAAAAGACTGATTTACTTTAGAAAAAAAACCCACAGCTTGAACATTTTCTTTAGAACTCCCAGTATTAGAATTCCTATGTGACTCTTCCCTAGAAAACATAGAAAAAGCTTCATTGATACTAGGAAAGGGGTCTCTAATCAAGCCCCATCAAGAACTGCTTCAGTTTAACAAGTTGATTAAAGTCATTAAACTTTCTAGATGCATTGCACACACATGTAGGTAATTGTAAGATTTGATATAACCTTTTCCATATCATATTAAATTTATGATAATACTCAACAACAGACAAACCATTTTGACTAAAATAATTAATTTTCTAGTAAAGATCAAACACTATTGAGAACATCATTATTAACAGGTTTAACACATTCTCCTGTTATAAACCCAAGCTTATTTTTAAGTTGAAGAGCTAATAACATCACACTAGCACAAATCGAATAGTATTCAGTACCCTTTAGTTTAACACTCACAATAGTCAAGTTAGCAGAATCACTAGCATGTAAATACAAAGGATTACTAGCCCAGACAACATTGTTGTTGTTATCATTATTGTTATTGTTACAGCACCATTGTTGTTATCATTATTGTTATTGTTATTGTTGTTAATGTTATTACCATAATTATTAATAACAACAACATTATCATCATCATCATCCATATTGAACAATAGATATTATAGCCCAGACAACAAATAACAAGCACACTAAATAAACAATCAAATAACACAACGACCAACACAGAACAACTAACAGATACACTACTCAAATAATAACAACAATACTAACCCTATTGAGGCGAAGCCACAATAATGTCCAGATCACAGGTTCGTCACTCAAGGTGCCTATGCAAGTCTTAACGTGGGAGCCTCTAAACCTAGAACAACCTAAGACTCAATCAATCGTCGGTCCAACTAACCCAGTACCAGACTCCTAGACTCAACAAGAGTAACAAAATCAACAAGGAAGCATAGAAAAATCTCACCGGGAGCGGAACCCAAGTTAGGGTTCTCCAGTATCACAACATGTACCTTCACTTAGGGCGTAGAATTGTGAGAGCAATTGAAGCTAATATTAATCCACTCCAAAAGACCAGCAAGAATCCACAACAGCACTATCTTACCAATATACTCAACAGTATCACCAAGTTAAATACCAAACAAGATTAGACCCATGGACTCTAGATCTAGACAGACTCAAACAACAATAAAAATAGACCAGATCTATAAAGAAGATAAGATCTACTACGTACACAACAATAGACTAGATGTATAAAGAAGATAAGATCTACTACACAACAGTATCAAGATCAACACCTATTAACCAGGCGAGATCCTTGAAACATACTAAAAAAAAACCTCACAGATCTGATAAAACTTTTACCAGATCTTTGAACATCAAACCCTAGATCTAAACAGATCAAATTTGAAATCACGAAAAAAAAAAAAAAACAACAGCATAAACCCAAGAAAATCACAATATCATGAGCCTAAGTTCTAATACCATGTCAAATTTCTAATAACAAAGAAAAGAAACTTATGAACTTTATTATTTAAACAAAAACTCAACTGAGAACTAAAACAAAATTACTAGCACAAACTTTAATCTACTCACGCTTACAAACTACTAATCAGATCACAAACAACAACCTGACACTATCATCTAAACAAAAGAATCAATTTCAAGACTATGAATCTACGATCTAAGATGAAAACCCTAATTTGTGTGTGAGAGAAAACAAGAGAGAAAATATCTAAACTTAGAGAAATAAAATGACCAACTAAACTCTCTGGAATGTCGAGTTTATGTACAACGTGTAGGGGCGTGCGATAAACACACCGACTCAACTGAGTAAATATGGGCCATGTGCCATGACACGTGCATATCACCAAACTTCATTGTTGGGCCTACACATCAATAATCATCATTCAATAAGGCATCTACTGCAACAATCTATAAGCCCAGCAACTCCAGCCATTTTACGAACAATCAACACATGCAACAAATAAACATAAAGACAATATTTAGAAAACAAATAAAAGTGATAATCAAGTGACCTTTCAACAACACCCAAACAATCCAGCCGGTTCATTTATGTTTTTGCAAATGCTACAAAAAAAGTGACCATCAGAGACTAAAATAGTTGGGACTGATATATCAGTCTTGAATAGATAATATCTAGGACTGATTTATCAGTTGCTAATAACATTAAGGACTGATTTTATGTGACTTATGTTAGTGACTAATAATCAGTTGCTAAAAATTTTGGCACAATATCTGAGACTAAATTTCAGTCCCAAATAAGTTTTCACAATACAAGGATTTGGAGATAAATTTATTAAGACTGAAGTTTAATCCTGAATATGTAACGAAATATTGCACAAGTGAATGGCGACGGATCTTTAGTCACTTACATAGAAGGAACCTACTAGCCACTACTAGAAAAAAGGCCTTTCATGACGCGCATTGCGCGTCATGAAAGGGTGTTTATGACACGCCAAAGAATGTCATTATAGGCATAATCATAAAATTAATATGACATGCAGGCGCGTGTCATCTTTTAATGACACGCATTAATGACACACATTCATGACACTCGTTTTTGACACGCATTTATGACACGCTTTTTCGACACGCGCTTATGACATTCATTTTGCGTGTCCTGTTTTTTTTACCTAAAAAAAATTACTACATATAATATTAATAACCTGCTGATTTCCTATAATAACCTGGATTAGTGCACTAATAAGCTACAAAATCAATAAATTTCCCCATAATAATATGCATATATATTATATATACCAAAAAACCATTACAATATAAGCATTTGTCGATTTCTACGACAAGTATTAAATGGTTACAAAAATATTGTGTCAATAAATTACGTTGTCTAGACTTAAAAATACGGATCACTTGAAAATGAAGGCTGCTGCATATCCTGACCATTCTTCACGAATGGCATCCATATCCGTATCCGTGTAAACTTCAACTCCTCCCCCAACCTGAAACAACAATTAAATTAATAAGATGAAAATGTTAAGGTTCACGATGGTTTAGTTTCAAGAAAACAAGGGTGGCTAAAATTTTCCTCAATCAACTTACATTATCTAATATTCCAAGTCCGTCCCGAACGATCTCTTTCATGAAATTAATGATATAATAACCACATTATATACTTCTTGGTTGGATTGGACACTGCACATTAAAAAAATTACAATTGATTATTAACATTCCTAAGGCCACAACTAATTCTTGTAACATGCAGTAAGTTGTATTGATCCTTTGTAATCGTTAATGTTTAGTGGTGCAGATATAAAACACTTCGTACACCATCGCTAATTCAAACCACAAAACCAAAGATAGCATAAACCTGTTGTGGCATGTTAGAAATTCACAACTGTAGTCATAAGATAGACATTGGTTACATAAACTGACTTATAACCAACTAAACAAGTGAAGAAAAATACAACAAAAACCGGAGGAATACCTTCTAGTTCTCTTATGAGTTGGTTAACATTATAGTTATGGATTGTCACCACTATTGGTGTCACCGCTAATAGTCTAACTCATTAGTGGTGACAAACATCACCATTAGCGGCTCCATTTGCAGTAAAGGTAGCAAATGTCGCCGCTAATGAGTTTGACTATTAGCCTAATAGTGGCGACAAACATCACCATTAGCGGCGACTTTTACCGACGCTAAAACCCCAACATCTTGTAGTGAAATGAGTGAATTTTGAAATTTAATGTGTAATTTAGTCATTACTGTTTTGTTATACACACGAGTTATAAATTTAATTTCGTTTGAATTTCAATATCTCAAAATAAATTCACAAAAAATATTGTGCCATATAGCACTTTATAACTTCAAACGTCATACATTTCATATGGTTCTTTCTTTATATAAAGCTAACATATAAACATGGGTATATCAACAAGGGTAAATTTCACATCTAAAAATATCATGGTTAAAAAACTAAGATGATAAAATCAATAAAGATAGTTAAGACATACCTCTAGATGGAAATGATGAGAGCAAATTGGATTGGAGATCTAGAGCCTGCAAGAAACTTTTTTTGTGTTATAACTTTTAAGCACATATTATATTTACCAGTTCAATTGTCAACAAAATCACGAAGCACACATGTACTATGTTAAGATGCCAACAACCCATATAAAAAAATATATCACCGGCCCATGTGTATCACTAAAACTTCTAGAATCCCTAAATTTAGTCACAACCCTCTAATTTTCTTTAAAAAATGTCAGCCGCACCTTTCCTTCTTTGAAAAAAAAAAACCACCCAAAAACCCTTATCAAAATTTTCGGCCATTAGTCATCTACTAGCCTTTCTTCTTCGTTTAACGTTTGCAACACAACCAACATGGTTATACATTCAGAGAGGAAAGACCCTTAACAACTTAACAACAAAATTAAACAAAAACCCAATTAAATCCATATTTCAATAACAAATAAGTGTTTACACAACAAATTTCTGAAAAAATAAAGGTTTTTTTTTACCTTTGACGGTTTGCTGCAGAAGTGGAGGAATACGGTGGGTCAGCCGGTGCAGAGGTGGAGTTCCGGTGCTGCAGAGGTAGAGGTTTGGTGGTTCGGTTGTCTAATTGGTGAAAAGATGGAGCTTTTGTGGTGAAAATGGATCGGTACCTGCAAAAACTAAGTGGGCGTACTCTTTGAGTGCAGAGGGTGAGGAGATGTTATGAGTACAGAGCGCGAGGATCTGGTTTTTGCCGCCATTGGCGTGGATGTTGAGTTGGTGGTCTGTTAGGGTATCGGCAACAGAGTGGTGGTGTGGCTGAGCGGAGGCGGAGGCGGAGTGGTGATGACGATGTGTGTGGAGAGCTAGGATTTTGAGTTAGGGTTTGGAGAATGAATTGGATAGCTATATGAATTGATGAAAGTCCATAGGCGGGAGAATATAAATTTTTTGAAAACACGTTATGACACACAAACATAACGCACGTATTTTCTTAGTGTCATATTTTTTACTTTACTGCACTGAGTTAATGACACACAAAAATGTGTGTCATAAATTTATTATATTTTACAAACCATGACATTTTTTTTATGACACACACTTTTGAATGTCATAAATATGTGTGTGTCATTGTTTGCGCGTCAAGAAATGCACATTTTCTAGTAGTGTAGAGACCGGAATTCAGTTGTTAGTATTCCAAAAATTGATCGAATCCGAGACTAATATTCAGTCCTGAATGTTCTTTTATTTGAATGTATTAAGGAGTATCGTCCGTCTCTAAATAACTAGTACAAGTTTTTCCCAAAGTTTCACCCATTTAGGAAACATAATGAAGGTTGAAAATTAGTTTCTAAAATCTTTTAAGGGACTTTATTTAGCTCTCGACAATGTTTATTAAGGGACAAATGAACCATTTAGTTTACCTATTTTGCAATTCATATCTATACTTCAATATTTATTATTTTGTAAACATATTTTAATTTATAAAAAATTAAAAAAAAATTCACTTTTATTTATTTATCTAAATAATACAAAATTATACCAGGGATGACAATCGAACCCGAACCCGAACCCAAAGGGTAAAACTAAAACCTGACACATTTAGGACGGGTTTGAGTTTGGGTAATCGGGTTTGGGATTAGTTTTTATTGTTTTCACGGGTTTGGGATTTGGTATACCCACTTATGCGACCAGATTACCCAACAAAGTGTCTGAGACAAGAATAGCTAATTGGGTTTAGGGTTGGGATTATCTAAACTAGTCACAAACCTTACCCATTGTCATTCTTAGTGTATGTGTAGTGGGTGGGTGGGTGGGTGGGTGGGGGGGGGGGCTCCATAGGATTAAAATATTAATAAAATATTAGAAGAGTTTCATAGGGCTTTATGGAAAATATGTGTCTAGTGGGTGAGGGGCTTTGTAGGGCTCCATGTGGATTAAAATATTATTATTTGATTGGATGTGTCATTATTTGATTGGATGTAGAAGAAGAGAGTATGAAAATTGATTAAAAAAATAATATAAAATTGATTTCTTCTTAAATAGCATCGGTCATGTGTATAAAGCCCCTCCCCTATAAAGCCTAATAAAGCCCAAGGAGGCAGTGTAAGGGGCTTTATGGGACTCCATAATCATAAAGTCCCTCCATATGACGCCCACTACACAAGGCCTTATATTACATGTTACTACAAATTCTATCTTTATGTTTTAGAATTTTAAATGTTTTTTTTAGAATCACTAGTTCTAAAGTTTAAATAAAGGGAAAATGACCAAAATAGCCCGTTGACCGAGCGTTTTGCACAAATAGCCCTCTCCACCCTCTTTGGAGAGAGGGGTCACGGTTCCCAACATACCTGAACCGTCTCCCGAGACGTCTCCCACTCTAACCAATAACTTACCTCCACATCAGCACCCACACTCTCTCTCCTTCTCTCATCCTCTCTCTAATAATTACCCATCACATCTCTCTCTCTCATTTCCTCCTCTCTCTTTCTCACCCGCCTTTCACTATACCGTCTTTAAGCATCAACTAACTAATATCAAGTAAAAAGCATTATTCTTATTTTACTAAATAATAAAGGATTTATCAACTTTCATTTATCGGGTAGGGTCTGTATATAATGTCTAGAGAGAGAGAAAGAGTACCCATAAGGCCAAATGCAAAAGTGAGGTGAGGGAATTGACCAGCAATCACCATTGTTACAGCTTTTGATCTTGGGATGGTGAGACCAGAGAGTAGAGAGAGAAAGACGGACAGAGAGAGAGGAAGACGACTGCTAGTGTTCGCCGGAAACAGAAGGGTCGGTCACCGGTCCGGTGACCCTGCTGGTGTACTGATTCTTGTTTCTTCGTCTTCTCCGGTGAGTTCTCCGTCTTCTCCGACGAAGTTTACTGTTTTTTTCTTGTTCTTCGTCTTCACCGGAGACGTCTCAGGTCTGTCTCACGTCTCAGGTCTGTCTCGGGATCAACAACGACACGTGGCGCTCCTCTGTTGGCTGAAATGGGAAGCCTCTCGGGAGACGGTTCAGGCATGTTGGGAACCGTGACCCCTCTCTCCAAAGAGGATGGAGAGGGCTATTTGTGCAAAACGCCCGGTCAACAGGCTATTTTGGCCATTTTCCCTTAAATAAATATTGGTTAATTAAACAAATCAAATGAATGAATGATAAGAATTTCAAAAAAAATAATACTACGAGAATATCAAAATTCAAAAGTCCCTCCCAATCTTTTGATCATTTGATTTGTTTAATTAGTATTATGCACGTGTCATGGCACATGGCCCATATTTACTTAGTTGAGTCGGTGTGTTTATCGCACGCCCCTACACGTTGTACATAAACTCTCTTGACATTCCAGAGAGTTTAGTTGGTCATTTTATATTATTAAAGATTCACTTTATATTTAATCCTTTTGAGTAATTAGTATTATGACGCCCCACTTACGGTGTGCGCATATAATGTATATATGTGTGGCCCTTGGGGGGCAAAAGTAAAGTTGCACTACTTTTAACGTTGTTTTACTAATTTCGTGAAAATAACGTTAAAAACGACGGACGGTTAATCATGCATCATGTGGTGGCGTTGATAGCCAAAAGACAAAGGGGCACATGCACCGATCGGGTTTGTCCCGATTGCTAAGTGTTTTGTGCCGTATGTCCAAGGCTTGATATCAAACCACATCGAGCCGGGGGTCTCACTGGAAGCAGCCTCTCTATTCTTAGGGGTAGAGGTAAGGCTGTCTACATCTTACCCTCCTCAGACCCTACCTTAGCTTTGCTATAAGTGGGATTAACTGAGTATGATGATGATGATGAGTATTATGGGTATTTTTTTAGCTTTAGATTAAAAGGAGTGGGGGCTTGGGTTGGAGGACATGAGTTGTCATGTGGTAAAAGTAGGGTTCAAAACTCAAGCCCCCAAAAGAGAGGGGAGTAAAGAGGCTTAGGTTTCAAATTTCTAAGACTGCCTGTAGTGGGCTTTAAATGGGGCGCGAAAGCCACCATTAGTGCCCTTTGGCGCCACAAATACCCCCCCCCCCCCCCGCGCCGCTAATCTTAAAAAACTGGCAGAAGCATTAAAAATTTAACGCTACAAACCAAATCCATTCAACCAATCAATGATTCCAACGTATACTACCATTTTGTTTTAATTAAAAATAATAATTGGGTAATTAGGAGCGTTATGGGGCCTTAAACCACTACACATCATTTTCATTTAAAGCCCCTATGCTGATGAGGACGCCATGTGAGAGATCGATCTTAAAAATAATTATTAGTATTTTATTTAGCCTAAATGAAAAAAAAAAATTAAGCATTTGATCAAACTTCCTTCGTATTTTTCTTGTTGTTAAGGTTGAAGGAGTGATAAAGCAATCAACAAACAGACTTTGGAGATTATGATAAGGTTATTGTGGTGACTAATATTTTGGATCTTAAATTCTCTTACTATCCCTAGGAAAGTGATTGCAAGGTATATGAAATTAGTTGTTCCCTAATTTGAATTTTTTATTCTTAATTATTTGATTTATGTTTCCCTTGAGAATGCATAGTGGGTTATGTTGCTATTGTCGGGTTGAGCACAAAAGATGCACAACATCTTGAGGTTTAGAGTTATTCATCTAATTTGTTGTTTTGTTCATAGTGGTATAAACAGAATATACATATTTTGTCTTATCAAGTACAAGTCATTTGGTGGTAAAGAATGATTTTTTAGTATGTTTTATGTGTTTAGGAAAGAGTTAGCATGACATGTTGGGTTCTTTGTGATGATGAACATGACAACTGTTTGCACTCCATATAGAGCTGCGGTTTCTTAATGTTGTGTTGTATCTCATGACAAACCTAACAAGTTTGGAGAAGTTTCAAGTTTGTACACATGGTACTGCGTTGTTCATGATTCTCAATATCCATGAAGGTAGCTTACTATTTTAAGTTTTGGTTAATTTACTTATCTTATTATATTTTTTACAACCTGACATATTTCTTTCTACTCAAAGATCCAATTTTCTTGTCAAGAACAAACTCTATACCCTTGAGCAGTCTTCTTATCAGGGATTTGACATCTCTAGTTCTGGTTTATTGTAAGTTACTCTTTAATCAAAATTAGCTGATAATTTTATACCTTGATCACACCAATTAATATTATTTTTTATTTATTTTAGATATGGAACCTCAAAACAAGTTGGAGCCTACTGTGAGAACCTATGTGAAGTTGTGGATGAGGATCAAGTATTAGTACACCAAACAACTATTTTGTTATGTTGCCTTGTTTTAGGGATTTTTATATGTTCAGTCTGACTTGTTTCATACTATGTTTGAATTGAATATATTTTGGAAATCTGAATTTAAGTGTTTATTGAAACCAGTTGTAAAATGGCATTTGCGATAAATTTGATTGTTGAAAATAATTGTGTTCTAGTAATGTCGGTGACGGTTTTTTAGTTACTGATGGCGTATGTTACGAACGAGTTCTGGAGACTGATTTTCAGACTTGAAAGAAAATAATCCAGACTAATGACATAGTATCTAATATTATTTTTTAGTCCTTAAAAACTGATTTTCAGTTCCTAAAGAAATGCGTCAAAGACTGAATTATCGTAGTATTAGAGATTAGTTTTTAGTCACAAAAAGTTGTATTGGGGACTGAAATAATGTGGTACCAGAAGACACGTTTAGGACTAAATTTATATGTATTGGTGACTGAGTTTTAGTTTGTGTTGGTGCAATGCAATGGGGACTGATGTTCAGTTACAAAAGCAACTATCTAGGACTAGGCATCTGCCACTGACTGAGGACTGGCAAAATCAGTCCCTGATAGCCATTAGAGACTGATTTGGATATATTAGAGACTGATTTTTCAGTCTCAGAAGCTCACTATTTTTGTAGTTAAAAGCCATACTTACCGGTGACAATGAAATCCGTTAAAATCAGCCAAAATATGCCCAACATATAGTTTTGTTTTAAGGATTGTTATTTTAGTTTATTTCATTTTATTCATTAGCTTTAATTAATACAATATTTTACTTGTGTAAGGTGTTAGAGACTTGTCACTCGTCGATCTATGGTGTCTTTTCGTAATCATGCGACTGTAATTTAATCTTTTTCTTTTTCTAATTATTTTTTAACCACAACAAAATTTTTAATGCGTATGTAATTTAGCTTTCTCTTTTTGTTTAAACAACAACAAACAATTTTATTTAAACACACTAAAAGTTACACATGACAAGGATTAGACCACATTTTCACTATTTTTCACCTATAAATTAAACTATCATAAGTGTTTCCCCACCACCAATCTACTGTAGTTAAGATTAGACCATATCTTAGCCCTTGGTAAGACAAAGCTTAAGGATCTTTTCGTCTCGTTTTCCATTTCTTGGTCCTAGGATACTTGTCTGCTTCCGGTCACTCAAACATAGACCAAGAACACCATTAGACAGTTTAATTTATTTGATTGCTGATATGGTTTTAGACATATAACAATATGATGACATTAAGCATATATACTCTTTATTAATAACATAAATCAAGCAATCAATAATTGAAGATTACTCTCCTTTTATTTACCTAGTCAAGTCAAGATTATTGACCCTATGATACTTGCCCATGACTCATGCCCATGATTCATGCCTTTGTATTTACTTTGTAGCTTTTCATTGAACTTGTATTTCCTATATATTGTCATGTAAATCATTGTACACAACACACAATTTAAATACAAAAACCACTTTGTTTATATGGTATTAGAGCCGGCCTAGGTTCTATACTGTTTCCGTTGCACCACCAGAAAATACAAACCCTAGCCGTCACCGCCTTAGAAAAACCCTAGACAAGGCGGCCAACTATCACTGCCGTCGTCGGCCTGTCTGGCCGCTTTTCTCCTTTTTTTCCGTTTGCTAGTTTCACTTTTCCATTCCATTTTAAATAAATCTTAATTTTCGGTTCTAGGTTCTTGCCATTATTATCAAATCTATTTTCGGAACACCATAGCATCCCACAGCCGCCGCCATAGTGACCGCCTACCTCCCATCTTATTGATTCCGCTTCTCCGTCATGCCACTCCTTGCTACCCCATCGCCGCTGCTTATTGGACTACGGTCTCCCGCCGCACTCATTGCTAGACTACAATCTGTCGCCTTGCCGCGCTAGAGACCTCATATTGGATAATAGGATCATTAAAATCGTGGATTTTCATTGAAGATTATGGATTTCAAGATTATGGCAAAAGTTTTGACCAATATTGAAGACCGTTTATTATTATTGTTTTTTTTTCTATGTTTTGGTTTTCCCAGTCTAAGCTTCTGGTTTCCTTCTGCTTTAACTGCGGGGGAGTATTAGTATATTAAATAAAATGTAAAATATTATAAGAGTTAATGGTCTTTAATATGTTGATTAGGAGAGTCAATGGTCTTTGCTAGGTTGACTAAGAGAGTCAGTGGTCTTCATATGTTACCCATATTTCTCTCCCTGTATCTCGCCTATTCATCCCTATAAGAAGTGGGAGATTGTACAAGGTTATTCGATCAATACAATTAATACAATCAAGAGCCTAAAAGCTCCCTTGAGCGATCTTCAATCCTAACCTACTCGACAGACACCTTCTGTCCACATTCTGCTTCTTCTTTTTTTTTCTTCTTTCGATTCACCATGGCCAAACAAATCACCCACATTACTGCCGCCACAACCTGAAACCAAGGGCCACCTCCAACTACCAATATCAACACTCGCCCGACTCGCAACAATAAAACCTATTGCTACTATTGTAACATTCCCGGACATGACCCTCAAGATTGTCGCAAACTTAGTAACTTCCTACGAGAATACAATGTCTCGCCTCAAAATACCAACACCCCGGTGGTTAACTACACCACCCCTCACCCAACGGCTACAACTCCATCTTGGATGTGGGACACCGGTTTGTCCAACAACATCGCAAACAACAACCAACAATTTCCCGTTCTTTCCGAATACGGAGGACCCGATAAGATCGTGCTAGGTGATGGTAAAACTCTCCCTATAACTTATATTGCTCAAACAACTATTCCAACAAAATCTCGTCCACGTCTTTTAAATAACATTTTAATTGCTCCTAATCATTGAAATAATCTTATTTCCGTTGCCAAAGTTTGTCGTACTAATCGCGTTTCCGTTGAATTTTTACCCTATCATTTTTTTTGTCAAGAATCTACGCACGGGGGCGCGCCTCATGCGGGGAGTGAACATCAATGATGTCTACTATGAACCAATCTCATTGTCTCCTCAAGTCAACAACACTCAAACAAACTCTCTTCTCATGTGGCACCACATACTTGGACATCCATCGCTTCAAGTGTTCAAGTCTTTAATTTCTAAATTGGGACTTCATTTTAATAAGGTGCTCCATGAGTCTTTTCATTGTACTTCATGTTCCCTAAATAAAAGCCACAAACTACTTTTTGGCAAAAACTCTTTTGTTGCCAATCAACCTCTACAACTTCTCTACTCCGAAGTATGGGGTCCCGTAAAAACGTCAATCGATGGCTTTAAATACTATGTCATTTTTGTTGACTATTTTTCCAAATACATTTGGTTATACCCAATCAAACGAAAATCCGATGTCAAAATTCTTTTTCCACAATTTAAATCTCTTGTTGAAATTTTTTCAAAACCAACATTGTTGCGTTGTTCACTGATAATGGGGGTGAATATGTGGATCTTTCACCTTATCTTGCCTCTCAAGGTGTCTCCCATTACACAACACAACCTCACACATCGTAACAAAATGGTATTGCCGAACAATGTCACCGATAAGTCGTGGAAACCGGCCCCGCATTACTCCACTACTCCCACTTACCACAACATTTTTGGTCCCATGCCTTTCAAACTGCAACCACCGAATCATTCGTTTGCCTACATACATCCTTAACAACAAATCTCCCTACGATATGTTGTTCAAAACTGCTCCTACTTATTCCAAACTCAAACCGTTTGGTTGTCTTTGTTACACATGGTTACGACCCGATGCTACTTCCAAACTCCACTCCCATTCAACGGCGTGCATATTTCTTGGGTACTCATCCTCCAAATCGGCATTCAAATGCTATGACCCTACTAGTCACAAACTATACCACTCTCACCACGTTGAATTTATCCTACGTATTTTTCCATCTCAAATCACCAACCCCCAACCCAAACACATGTCATTTGACTCCTTCCTATCCACATACCAATCGGCCCAATCAACCACCTCTTCTAACCAACCCACTCCTGACCCAAACATATTGCATCATCCAACCCCTACTTCACAGCCCACATCACCCGAAGCCCAAACCCCTATCCCTCCACAAACCACGGCCCATCTCCTCTACCTCCTGCACACAAAACAGGCCCAAACAGCCCAACCTCCTACACAACAGGCCGTACACCCAAGCCCACCGAGGCACCCTCACTAACCGGCCCACTGACTCCACCCTATAGCACCACCCCTACCCCAACCGATTCCCACTCCACCGACCCCACCTCACCAATGTCTTCATCCAACACATCCGATGATCCCACGAACTCACCTCCACATAACCCTCAACCACCTCGTCGACAACCAAAACCCAACTCAAAGTATTACAACCCCAACTTTGTCAACTCTACCACCATTCACCCTCTATCCTTTTCTCTTAAACCATCCACTTATATTCAAGCCTTGAAGGATCCGGATTGGCGCCATGCCATGGACCTTGAGTATAATGCTCTCGTTCATAACAACACTTGGGAACTTTTCCCTCACACAACTCAAACTCCCATTGGTTGAAAATGGGTATTCCGAATCAAACGCAAACCCGACGACACGATTGACAAGTACAAAGCCCGTCTAGTTGCCAAAGGGTTTCACCAACAATATGGAAAAGACTATCATGAAACATTTAGTCCCGTCACTAAACCCATTACCATTCACACCGTTCTCTCTATTACTCTTTCAAAAGGATGGTCTCTACATCAACTAGACGTTAAAAATGCGTTTCTTCATGGGACTTTTCACGAAGATGTCTTTATGGTGCAAGCTCCCAGGTTCACCAATACAGAATTCCCACGTCACATTTGCAAACTCAAAAAATCCCTCTATGGGCTTATGCAAGCACCGCGTGCTTGGTACATCGAACTAACCAACTTTCTCACTCGTTTTGGCTTTAAAAAATGTATTTCTGACCCCTCTCTCTTTGTATACAATCTCAACAACATCACTTGCTACCTCCTTATGTACGTTGACGACATTGTCCTCACCGGAAATCACAATCCATTTATGGATTCCTTTGTTTAAGCCCTAAGCAACAAATTCCCTATCAAAGACTTAGGCCCTCTCCATCTTTTTCTAGGAATCGAAATCATTCCTACGCCTCATGGTCTATTTCTTTCCCAACATTGCCACATTCAAGATATTCTTACCACCTTTAAAATGGATGATGAAAAAGAGGTTCTCACTCCTTTAAGCACTTCCGAGTCTCTTTCTTCCTTTGACTCCAATCCCCCAGTCAATCCCACTCCATACCGCCAACTTGTAGGCACTTTGCAATATCTTGCTTTCACACATCCCGATATCTCCTTTTCCGTCAATAAATTATCTCAATTCATGCACTCACCTAAACAATCACACTAGGAAGATCTCAAACGGGTACTCCGCTATTTGAAAGGAACGGTCCATCATGGGTTATTCTTGAAATGCAATATTAACCTAAACTTGCAGGCTTTTTCGGACTCGGACTGGGGCGGTATTAATGATGGGGGACGGTCAACTACAGCATATCTCATATATCTTGGGTCCAATATCATCTCTTGAAAATCTGCTAGACAAAAAACTGTCTCTAGATCATCTACCGAAGCTGAGTACAAAGACTCGCTAATGCTGCGGCTGAACTCTCATGGGTTAAAAATTTACTTAGTGAGCTTAGGCTCCCAATTAAGAGCACCCCATCACTTTACTGTGACAACACCGGAGCTACTTATGTATGCGCAAATCCTGTTTACCATTCCCGCATGAAACACAACGCTCTGGACTATCACTTTGTGCAGGAACAAGTCAATTCCGGGCAACTCAAAGTTCTTCATGTCAGCTCCAAGGATCAACTCGCGGATGTGCTCACCAAACCGCTTGCACGTGCACCCTTCCTATATTTTCGGTCAAAGATTGAAGTCTCCAACAGATCCTCCATCTTGCGGGGGCGTATTAAAAACATAAATCAAGCAATCAATAATTGAAGATTACTCTCCTCTCATTCACCTAGTCAAGTCAAGAGTATTGACTAAGTCAATTAAAAATTATTGACCCCATGATACTTGCCCATGACTCATGCCTATGATTCATGCCTTTTTATTTACTTTGTAGCTTTTCATTTAACTTGTATTCCCTATATATTTCAATGTAAATCATTGTACACAACACACAACTTCAATACAAAAACCACTTTGTTTATATTCTTTACCGGTACATTTATTATTCTATATATTGATTTAAAGACAACTAACTAACTGATTAGCTCAGCGTCCTTCTTCAAGCCCCAATCATGTAACCGGAGGTGCAGCTCAGCCGCTGCAATTAAAAAGTACACCGCCTGAATCGGCGTCAGAATCTCGATCACAGACTTTAATGTCTCCATTCTCAGACAATCTGCCATGTTCAACACCTTTTTCCACTTTTCCTTCTTTGGCTCCAGTGTCGATTCTACTCTCCGATCACTGTTCTCCCCTCCATCATCGTTTTCCATCCTCATCATCTCGGATATAACGTTGGATAGATGCACCATTGGTTTGTCCGCTGCCGATTCTTGCAACTTCGCCATTTTCTCACTTATTTTCCTTTCTTCTCGAATGGTTTTCTTTTGTAACTCGTCGATTCGATTGATCTGATCCAAACTCAACTTTCCTAATTCGCCATATGTGAATATGGGAGTTACTTCAGTGATCCTAGTCTCAAACTGAATACCTGAAATAATTGAAACAAATAACAAAACGATATTTGTAAAAATATTTCTTTTGTATTGAATAATTTATATTCATATGTTTTATATATATTGATATTCAAATAAAAATTAATATAATGTTAAAGCTAATCAAGTAATGATAATACGTACCAATAGGGTTGGTGTCCCATTGGCAAAGATTTTAGAAACAACTAGATCTAAGGTATTAGGTTAAGACACACAAACCACAAGATTAAAATATATAGGCCTTTCAATAAAGAAAAGTAACAATAATAAGAGGGTGTCCAATAACTAGACAGTTTAAAAAAACTCAAAATAAAATAAAAACTAACCTAACAAAAAAATACTTGATAATAATTTTTATTTTTAACTTAATTAATTCTTAAGTGAAAGTTTCATAAATAAACCGTGACAAATTACATGAGAATGACGGATAATAATAGTAATTATTATAGCAAATAAAATAACACGATTAATAATACCGGACTTGGAGTACTTGATAATAATTTTTATTTTTAACTTATTTAATTCTTAAGTGAAAGTTTCATAACTAAACCATGACAAATTACACGAGGAGGACTAATAAAATAATAATAGTAATTATTAGCGGATAAGATAACACGGTTAACAATACCGGACTTGGAGTACAGCAAATGGATGGCGGTTGTGGGCCGCCACCCCGTGATCCACAAAAACGCATCCTCTAGGGAAGTTAGCCACTTATGTGAAAACATTGAAATAATGTCTTCTTTTGCAGCCTCTGATTTCACCTTGTAGTACTCCTCATAATGCCCTACTGATCTATCGATCAGCATGCATAAATCCGAGTCGTCTTCATTGTCATCGTATTGGTGGTGGTTTGCCGCGGAGACAAGCTGTTGAAGCTGATTGTTAAGCTCACCCAGCCAACGATCAAAGAAGCTATGGAAGATTTGGGGTGTGGTGTTTTTGGGTTCGGTCATGAGTACGGTGCTGGTTAGTCGGGTATGAAATGTGTTACATATATGATATATGTATAGTTCTGCTCAGGGTGATAGGGCGGTGTATATTTGCGGCCTGTTTTTGGAGTCTTTTAGTTTTTACACAACACCGCCCATGACGTACTGGTATTAATTAGTTATTAACTTGCATACGTCGATTTTAGGATTTTCTGTACTCCCTTATTTTATATTTTGCCTAGAGTTAAATTAAGGGTCGGTTTCAATTGGTATTCTAGTGTATTTATTATATTTATTGAATTTAAGATAATACTTATTTTGATATTATTCCTTTCTTAGTTTCTTGGGTGGGGTGATAGATACTTGTTACTCGTCTGTGGTGGATTTGTGGCTTTTTGCAATCATGAACACTATTCGTGGTGGGTTTGAAACTTAAAAAAAATAAGCTAATGACAAAAGTAACCGTAAAACCCATGTCACGATGGTATATTCGAATATTACGGAAAAACTGAAGATTAATCTTGATTAAGTAATAAAGTTGAAGGGGCTAAAGTGGAAAGTTTAATTACGTAATATTTAATTAATTATTTAAATGTTTAAAATTATCTAGTTTGGTTAATTAATATAGATAATGATGTTTGGTTTTAGATTATTATTTTTGGTAGTAGTATTTGAGTAGGATTAGTATGGTTTGGTTAGTATAAATAGGGGTCTAGTTTAATGTTATTATTTGTCCCTTGTTTGTTTGTTCGTTTGATTGAATAGAAAGAGTCGTGGGTTCGTCTCCCCAAATATCTCATGTTCGTGTTTGATCTAATTGTCCGGGCCAACAATTGGTATCAGAGCCAGGTTCGTTGGATGTTACGTTTCTCATCATCTTCGGTTTAAAGGTTGTTTGTTTGATTGGTGTAAGGACCGCTAACCCTTAAAAGAAATTTGTTTCTTTTTTTCTTGTGTCGCGCGGATTTCAGAAGAGCAAACCTTGACTGAATTAATTTGAAGGTCATAGGGTTTGTTGACTAAAAGAAAAAAAAGGTGTAAACCTTTTATATTATTTGTCGTGACATAGCAACAAGAAAAAAAATAGAATTGCTTTGTTGATTGGGGTGCGTGAAAATTGCAAAATACTCTTATATAGCTGTGCGTTGGAGTTCGTAGGTATTATTAGTTGTACGCAAACAACATAAAGCATATTTTCTGTTGAGGTTGGTTGGGTGTGAAAAAAAAAGGTAAATTATGGCTGGTGATAAAGAAGAGAGTTCATAAAGTTCAGGAATGGTGAAAGAATAGTCGGGTGGTTTCTTTTTGCAGGCATCAAAGTTAACCTCGACAAACTATGCTGCATGGTCGGTTATGGTGAAAACTGTGTTAGGCGCGAACGGTTTGCAAGATGCAATTGATAAGGAAAAAGGGACTGGAATGGAAGAAAGAAAAAAGTTTATGGCATTGGGTGTCATCTTTCAAACTCTACGCGAAGATGTGTTGCTTCAGATGGCTAAGTATACAGAACCGAAAGATGTTTGGGAAGCACTAAGAGTTCGTTATCTTGGTGCAGAAAGAACGCAGAAAGCTCGTCTTCAAATGCTGAGAAGCGAGTTAGATGGATTGAAGATGAGTGAGACGGAAAGTATTGATGAATATGCAGCGAAGTTGGGTGGAGTGCAGCCGAAGTACAGGAGCTTGGGAGCAACGCTTGAAGAAGAGGTCGTGGTTAGAAAATTCTTGAACTCTATGCCTGATAAATATTTACCTATTGTTTCTTCGATCGAGCAATTCGCAGATATCGAAACAATAACGTTTGAAGATGTGGTCGGACGTTTGAAGGGCATACGAAGAAAGAAATAAGTTCAAGAATGTAACTGAAAGTTCATCCCAGAGTCAGCTTATGCTCAACCAGGCTGAAAAGAAAGTTGAAAACTACCAAGGACGTGGTAGAGGACGTGGAAGATACAACAGACGAGGAAGATGGAATCAAAGATGGAGTAATGAACGTGAGAATGATGAACGGGTTGAAGAGACGAAAAAGAACCCCGAAGAATGGCATGATAGAAGGAAGTATGTGAGGTGCTACAACTGTGATAAGATTGGGCACTATTCGTTTGAATGTAAAGCTCCTAGTAAAGGGAAAGAAGAAGCCAATTTGACAAAGACAGAAGATGTAGGTGATATTGATCCATCTCTGTTTATGGCTGTTTGCTCGACAAAGAAAGTAAGTTTGAATGAAGAAAGGGTTATCCCTATTATGTTATAAAAGGATGAAAATAATGAAGGAACGTGGTCCTTAGATAATGGTGCAAGTCATCATATGTCAGGAAAGAAAGAGTATTTCACTACCTTGGATTAACGAGTTTCGGGTAAAGTAGAGTTTGGTGATGGGTCCGAAATCGAAATCAAAGGTCAAGGTAATGTGATTGTGGTAGGTAAGAATGGAGAAAAGAAAACGTTTTTTAATGTTTTCTATATGCCTAAGTTGAAGACAAATCTTCTTAGCTTGGGTCAGTTGGATGAAGAAGGATGTAAGATTGAAATAGCCAATGGGATATTGAGGCTACATGATCAGAAAGGAAGATTGTTGATGAAGGTTCAGAGAAACCAGAATAGAATGTACAACATCAAGCTCTAGGTATGTTGTAATACTAACAATCTTAAAGTTGAAAAGAAAGAAAGTCCTGATGTGAAACCGATTATGAAAGTGAGAGAAATTTGGTTTGGAACGATCACAAAGGATTTGTTTGAAGTTTGTGAAAGTATTGGTCAAGAACGAGTTGATGAGAAGAAGCGAGTCGAGAAAGAAAGTTGTAATGCAACTTCAAAGTTAAGTATGGAAGAAGCGAATGCTAAGTTTGAAGAACCGTTGAAGCAAGTATGCTATAGACAGTTGAAAAGGAAGAACAAAGCCAAGAAGAAATACAATTCAAGATTAAGGGGGTGAATGAAGATTAATCTTGATTAAGTAATAAAGTTGAAGGGGCTAAAGTGGAAAGTTTAATTAGTTAATATTTAATTAATTATTTAAATATTTAGAATTATCTAGTTTGGTTAATTAGTATAGATAATGATGTTTGGTTTTAGATTATTATTATTGGTAGTAGTATTTGAGTAGGATTAGTATGGTTTGGTGAGTATAAATTGGGGTCTAGTTTAATGTTATTATTTGTCCCTTGTTTGTTTGTTCGTTTGATTGAATAGAAAGAGTCGTGGGTTCGTCTCCCCAAATATCTCATGTTCGTGTTTGATCTAATTGTCCGGGCCAACAAAAACTATGTTGTTGTATGAAATCTAAAGTATTTGAACATAATTTAGACCAAAACGTATACAAAGATAAACATGGTGGTTGTAAATTACAGCGAGTCGGTTTAAACATAAATAAAAAACACGCCAAAATGGTATATCTAGTGACGAGCGTTGGGTGGTTTAGAAAACCGAATGGTTTAAAAAAAAAACTTTTAAAATAGTTGGCCGGTTTAAAAACCATGTTACGAAAATTCATGAAAAAAATACGCGTTGCAATGGTGTATATAGAGATGAGCGGTGAGTGCTTAAAAAAACGAACGGTTTTAAAAGACATTTAATAAAACAGGTCGGATTAGAAACAATGTTACAAAATTCACATGGAGACGTATATAAAAATTAACTCACACGGAGCGTTGACAAATAAAGGGTAACCCAAAAAATATCACATAATAGAAAATTTGGTAAAACTCAAAATGATAATTAATTAACTACTATTAATAGCAGAGCGTTATGAACAGTAACTGTGACAATTTCGTTATTCCTATTTTACTCGGGGGTATGACTGTCATTTCATGTGTGAACACATATGTACAACAAGGCCATTTAGGAAGGTGGGCTTCTTCCTCCCTACACCATCTCACCTGCACACAAGCCAACATTCATAGCATGATGAGTGATGACTGCACGAGAGAAAGACACAATAAAAAGAAATAGAGCATGGTGTCGGAGAGATGCGGCCATGGCCACCGGCCGGCCTCCGGCTGCTTGAGTCGTGGTGTTGTGGTCTAGCCGATGACGGTTAGATAGAGATACTGAGGGAGACACGGTAAAGACTCTAGCTAACCCTTTTCGTCTGCATGTCGTATTTCCGCACAGACACAATCTGGTGGCTCGAGGCTGTCCAAAACAGATTCGACGATAAAGGTTAGGTTTCCGTCAACAAAGCTAAGGTTTGGTAGAGGGTTTTTTCCAAGGTATGACCGTTTCATTTCGGCTTTGTGATGTGTGGTGTCGGTGGTGTTGTGGGGGTGGTGGCGGCAAGGCGGTTGGTCATTATGTGATGCTGATGTTGGGTTAATGGTTTTGGCCAAGGGTGTAGTGACTGAGTGAGAGTGATATGTAAAGTAAACCATTTGTTTACTATGGATTTTGAAAACCATCTTCACAAATATAGTAAATAAATATATATATTAATTAATTTTAGTTGGATTTGAGTAGTAAAAGGTAAAATGAATAAAATTTTGTGGAAAACGAACACGGCCACGTTCAACACAGATTCTGTATCAAGAAAAGATGGATGAGCAACAACATATATTTTGGGTACATATATTTGGTTGGTTTATTGTTTACAAAGTACGTAGTTCATATTTTTTTTTTTTTTTTTTTTTTTTGGGTTTAAACCCTGTATATTAAGATTTAATGATTTACTATATGTGTATGGGTTGTTTCTCATAGTTTGACTAGTGCTATTTAACAACCAACTATATTGTTCTACAAGTTTACACTTTACATGGAAACTTGGATACATCAATACAATACAAATTGATCATTTAGGCAACACTTTTTTTATCTACAATTTTAACCTTGGTTAATGTTTAACCTAAAGAATGATTTATTTTTTGATTATTTGTATTCTTTTTGTTCATCATTTCTTCCTTTAAGAATCCCTAAACAAATTAGCCTTATTTTTACAATCGCACCAATGGGCTTATAGCCCAGTGGTACCAACTACCAGTGATAAATGTTGTTTATAGGGGGAGAAAGGTTTGATCCTTGTGAGCATCACTTTGAGGCATTTTGTCGGGATCATAACCTTTGTGGGATGGGATGATCGGTATCCAAAAGGATACCAGGAGTCAGAGAGTCTCCTCCACATGCTTTTTTTTAAGATCATGTCTAGGTAATTTCTATTTTATTTTTAAGTTTAGTCCGCGCCCGCCGCGAAGCGCGGGTATTATATCCCACTAGTTCTATTGAAGTTTCAGGATTGTACTGTAAATCAATTATTATCATATGAACAAAAAGAAAAACTATAACTTTATTAAATTCGAGGAACTAACTGTTATATTTATACACAGGAGGGAGTAAACAAAAACTATGCACTACAAAAAAAAAATAATAATAAAAATAAAAAAAATAAAAAAATTCATAAGACACTCTAACAAGATTTTTATCGCAGCTTGTTGCGCTAACGATTCCGTCACGTTTTCAAATATTATAACTAACTAGTTGTATAAAATCACGCGCGTTACGCGTTTTACAATCAAGATTTAGTTAGGTGTTAATCAATCAATGAATTATACAATCGAGATTCCATTTTGGTTGTAAACGTTAAAAAAAATAAAGAAATCTACACATAAGGTAACACATGAAATTTGTAACGAAATTACATAAGATTATGTTATTTATATTAATAGTATATAATATAATAAACTTTTTTTAATAAAATAATATGAATAAAATAATAGTATATAATATATTAATTAGGGATGAGCATACAAGGCCGAATACCGATCCTGTCCCGTCCCGATCCCGTACCGAACCGAGTGGTTTCAGGATCGGTATCGGTACCCATATTTATGGATTTTCGGTTTTCGTATTATCGGTATCGGCACGGGATCGGTATGGTATCGGTATTTTAAGGTAAAATACCGATACCATACCGGTACCGTACTGATACTGAACCATGGTTTCGGTATTATCGGTATCGGTACGGGATCGGTATGGTATCGGTATTTTACCATACCGGTACCGTACCAATACCGAACTGCTCGGTATCGGTATTGTCGAGATCGGTATAATATATTAATAGTATATAATATAATATATTAATAGTATATAATATAATAAAGTTTTGAAATGAAATAATAATATAAATAAAATAATAATATTTTACTATTAATTTGCAAACTACTATTCAAAGTAGTTTGCAAATTAATATATAGTAATTAAACTACAAATTATACTGGATTTTCTTTTAGGCAGGAGTTTGGTCGTAAATAGTTCGGCTTGATAGTGTTCAAACAGTATTGCAATATTAGGAAAGTAGTCATTTTGTTACATATGTTTTTTTACGGTAAAAAATGCAATACAAATTTTGACAAATTGCTACACATTTGTGACGATAAAAAACCTTTAATTTTTTAAACAAATTTGCAATATAGCAATAATAAATATTTAGGAAATTGCGTAGAAAATGGTGTAAGAAATATATCGTAAATTTCCACACCAGATTTTCATAGAAATACATTGAAAATTGCGTAGTAAATGTTAGTAATTGGTTTCCGACGAGGGTTTTTCTAACATCAAGGTTTTGTTGAAATGCATCACAAATTTGAATTTGCTACGCATTTGCAACGAAACCTTGATATTAGAAAAAACCTCGCCGGAAATCATTTACTACACATTTATTACGCAATTTTGAACGTATCTCCTACGAAAATATGGTGTGAGAAATTCATGATGCATTTCCTACGCCATTTCCTAAGTATTGATCGCTATTGTGTAGCAAATTAGTAGTTTTTGTCATCATAAATTAGTAGCAATTTTGTAAAAATTTGTGACACATTTTTTTCGGTAGGAAATTTTTGTAGCAAAAGAGCCACTTTCTAGTAGTGTTGTTTTGGATCGTCAATGTCGTTACAGCTTACGATACAAAAAAGAGCACTCTATTTTGACTACAACGTTATTTTCAATGAAAATTATACCAGAATGTCGGGAAAAAAAATAATTAATACATCTACATATTCTGTTTTATTTTATTAAAAACATCAAATTATATAAAAACTTGCTCGTATAAAAGTTATATCAAAACATAAAATTGTAGATAAAAATATGCACGTCCATATTCGGACTTTATAAAACATGTATCTTTTATATAAGAAAAATATATATTAAACGGATTAAAATGACGGTTGAAACTTGAGCACATGTACCATAACTAGCAGGAACCCGCGCGTTGCGGCGGGGCTGCACGATGGTTGACTATATACAATTGGCATATATGTAATTGATATGTTTAGTTACATCTTCTTCAATCGTCCACAGGCCTTTCTTGATATATGATTATCATAACACGAAGGTCGTTTTCCCATCATTAATTGTAAAATTACAAACACTACACACAATATATAGGATGGGAATGGTGGTGGTGATGCAAGTTTTAAAAGAATTCATATGATGAGGGGGTGTGAGGGGCATTTAGCAATGCCCATGCAACAAAAGCATGTAGAATTGGCTTCCTGTTGTGCATACTGCATGTATGATCACCTCATGTGTTACTTTATGTATGCTCCATAGATCAAATGCAAAAACAAAACAATAATGTCTAAAATAATATCGTTACGTGGTAAGTTTTTTTTTACTAATGACGTTAGACTAATCATTGACTACAAGATGTGTTCGACTTACGACATTTCATAAAGTGATAACCAAACCATGAAATTAAATAGGGTAGACTCTAATACATATGCATCCAATTGTGCTCAGTCAGTTGACCTAAATAAAAGGACTTGGAATAGTGCTCATGTAGACCTAAACTTAGGAATGTCAAGGAAAATTAACGGTTCCTGGTAAGTTTGAGAGCTGAAAATGCACAACAACGTAAACAATAAAAGGGCTTCGAAGATATTATGGCGCATTTTGATGAAATTGGACTGCAACACCACAATGACAAACTAACATTAATCAAACACTCTTGATTCATTCAATCAAAGACTCATGTATAAACCCACAAATCAAAATCTAATTAGAAATAGTTATCCACAATCACCGGTGACATGACGATCGTAGAATGAAATATTAGCAACATACATAAATTAGAACATATTAGGGTTTGATTGGAAGTTTTTTTTTTTATGGTGCCAACATGAGTAGAAGGAACATACAAATGTATTCCAAGAACCGTTGGTTTCTAAGGTATGGATTTACTAATCCCATGAATGAAATTAAGAACACTATCATTAATGCTTGGAATCATGGATCTGGATCTATAACGATATGATGGCATCTTAAAGAATTTACACAAGCGCATCTCTATTAGGAGAGTGGATGCGTGAAACACATGTTCTTTTCTTTTTTTTTTTTTTTTGAACGGCCAACAAATTGGAATCACTCACGGAACACTGGAGTATCATCGTGTCACCAATGTTGCCACGCAATCATATTCCACCATCAAGTCACAAATTCAGGAGTAAACTTATAATAATTATGAGAAAACTCCCTTTGCCACGTGATCATATTCCACCATCAAGTCACAAATTCAGGAGGAAACACATGTTCTACATTTAGCTTTATGACTTGTTTTATAGGCAAATCATAGAGATAACCATAGGAGATATATTTATATAGATATAGATTTTTCAGCAAAGTGGTAGCATAAATTTTAAAGAAAGTATAAAATTGACTTATAGTTTTAAGTAATATTGTGCAATTTCATAACAATGCTTCTTGATGTCATCTTCTATTATGAATTCTCTAAGATCTTTTATGTCATAATGTTAAACTTTTCAAATGCTTCAATGGTTTTAATACCATTATTAATTACTTTTAATAGGTTAAACAAGTTGATTTAATAGTTGTATTAAATTTGTCTTGATAACTAAATGAAATTACATTTTTACCCATTTAAATGAATATGAAATGACAATATTACCCATCCAGAACCCTCTATATAGTAGTATAGATATAGATATAGATATGGTAATGTAAAAATCTCGCAATAAGGATAAACAGTAAATTCGAATTTTCGATAAGCTAAAAAAGAATTTGATTGTTGGTTTTTTTGCGACTTAAAAACTAGTATTAATATTTATTAATTAACTAGTATTAATTTGTAACTTGTTTATGCACATGGCTTTGCCCTTTATACATAATGCTACATTGTACATAAATTAGGTACAATGTAGCTTAGGTTTTATTCATAGTGCTTACTTTGTCTCTTCTTATATCTTATTGTCCATTGTCCACGGTAACAACAGAAAGAGTGAGAGGGGTCCAAGTCGTCTGCTGGTCATCATTCTAGTGGTATCACGACAGCACGCGACGTTGAAACTAGCGGTGAATGGTGGTGGTAACCATAGGAGGTTAACGGCCGCACCCTTAGCTGCGGACTATGGTGAAGGAGTTTATCTTCTTTAAAACACTTGTCGCTGCCTGCCCGGAGACTACAGGATGGTGGTCGTTAAGGTGGCTGGTGAGTCCCCGGCCGGGGCCGAGAAATGCGTCGCCGGTGGTGGGTCGTTGAGAAAGGGAGATAAAGAGGAAGAGACAACCAAAAAAATATAGGTTGATTTTTTTTTGTTTAACGTTACAATGCACATGTCTAGGCACAATCAAGGGGCTATGAACATGCATTGCATACCAACGACAAATTCAAGCCTAATGTGAGAAAGCATACCAAATCGAAAGAAAATTCTTATCTGGAACTTTGAATTTACTTTCCCATTGACATCCCAGAAATTCTTCACATAGTTCATTTAACATTTGTTCTATATTATCTGGAACTTTAAAAAGTTTTCTGTTTTCAGATTTTGAGTTTTCTAGATTGAGTCTTAATGATGAATCATTGAAAGACACATAAATACTTTCTCTTATTGTTTTAGAGCTTAAAATATAAACTCTATATGCTTTTGATGCTAGTGAGTATCCCATAAATGCTCATTTTTCAACTTTTTTTGTCAAATTTCTCTAAGCTTTCAAATTCATTGAAGATGTAGCATGTACATGTACATCCAAAGATATGTAAAAATTTGACACTTGGAAGTCTTTTGAAAAGTATTTGATAAGCTGTTTTATGAAGTCTTTTGTTGATTAGAGTCATGTTTTGAGTGAAGCAGGCATTGACAATTGCATCAGCCCAGATATATGCTTGCAGATTTGAAAAAAGTCAACATAGTTTTTGAAGCTTCAACAAGAGTTCTGTTCCTTCTTTCTACAACTCCATTTTGTTGAGGAGTTCTAGGAGCTGAGAAATCATGTGAAATTCCTTTTCTTATCATAAATGATTCTAATTTGATTTCAAGTTTTGGTTCCACTAATGGTTAGATATAGAAAATCCACTTGCACTCCTTACTTGAGTTGATCTTTGCACTCAAGTAGTTATGTCAGGAGACTCTTAGGTATATAGAAATATTTGTGAGAGACCTTGCATTAATTACTTACTGCTCTTCATTTACTTATCCCCTAGATGGCAATGCTATTCATTTTCTAGACTAGACTTGGTGTATGCGTAATTAAAAAATTAATCATTATCTCTTAAAAATGTTAAAATACAATAAATCTATATTAATTCTAAAGATAGAAATGAATCAAAAACGAATAAAAAATAACATAAAGTTAAAAGCTATAACTATAGATATATATACGTGCGTGCATGCATGGTGGATTATGAGTCACCTTTCTCTCTCCTAGGAAACTAGGATGGTTCAAAAGTTTCCATTCCAGATTTATGGCATTTGTCCAGTAGTTCACCAGAAATCTCATTATCCGAGACTTTTGTTTCAGATTCTTGCTTTCAGTTTCAATAATTTTGGATTTTTCTGATAAAATTGATTATTAATTCTGGAGTTTCACTTTTGTTTCTCAAAAAGTCAACCCATGTGTACCTAGAAAAATATCAACAATGATAAGTATGTATTTCTTACATGCCATGCTTTCCCTGCTTATTGGTCCATACAGATCCATATGAAGTGGTTCTAGAGGTTGTGTTGTTGAGGAACCAGATAATGATTTATGTGAGTTTCTTTTTTATTTTCCTTTTGACATGCTTCACATATATTTTCCTTTTTAAATGTTATGACAACGAGGCATTTTACAAGCATTTTGTTGGCAAGGATGTTTAATGTTTTGAAATTTACATGTGTAAGTTTCCTATGCCATATCCAGTTATCACTTAAAGTTTGAGAAAATAAATAGAATGGTCCTTTTCCCAGGTTTTCATTAAAATTAAAGTAGTAAATGGATTTTCTAATTCTTTCACTTGTCATAGCTTGGAGCTTCCAGAATCATTATACCAAATCTGGGGCACATGAAGGTCCTGCAATGTTGAGAGTTAGAGATTTTTTTGGTGTCCATCTCTTATTGGGCACTAATTTAAAATACAGTGTCTCAACATTAAGTTGATTATTCATATCCTTGCAGTTTTCAGCTGCAGGAATATGAGAGTCCTTGTTTGTTTTCTGGTGATGTGTGCTTGGACTACTTTCAAAATTTCAGCACACATGAAACAACTGATATCAGATATATTATCTGATATTGTATTCTAGTTTTTTGGAATTTTTTGATCCAATTAGAGTAAATCAAGGCTTAATTCTATTTTCATTGTTTTATCTAGCTCAGTTAGATTTTTCTTTTCAGCTATAGATGTATCTTCTTTTGCTTTTATGAAAACAACTTTTGAGTTTGAGCTTGTCCCTCTTACATATCCTAGGCTTTGTCTATAATTTCTATGCTTAGGCTCAATGTAATCAATAAACTCTTTTACTTGTTGAAAACTTCTGACATTGATTGAGTTATCTTCAAGTTTTTATACAATTGCTACATTTCTATTTCATAAAAACTAATTTTTGCTTTTAATGAAAGGTTTTCTTTTTCTAGAATTTTTTTCTTTTTTAATTTCTTTAGATTTTTGATCCTGGATTCTGGTTAGCTCACAAATTTTACTTTTGAACTTGCCAGGTTCTCTTTGGAGCTTTTGTTGCAATTGTTCAAGTTTTCAATTTCAAAGTTGTGACTAGGGTATGTCACCTGTGAATCTAGAGTTTCATCCTCAGATTTATCTCCAGCTGCCATGAGACAAAAGCTGGCCATTTCTTCTTTATCATCTGATGAGTCATCTGATAGCCATGTATCTTCACTTATCAGTCCCATATGTTGCTTCTTTTCTTCTTCAAACTTCCTTTCATAGTAAACAACATCTTTCAGCTCTTTGCTCTTGCACTCATTTGAGTAATGACCTTTTTGTTTGCATCTAAAACAGGTCACTTCAGCCTTTTCTACCTTCCTATCATTGGATCTATCTATCTTACCTTTGAATGTATGGTTTCCTAACATTCTTTGTTCAAAGGTGTTGGTAAGAAGTGCAATGGCTTCTTTAAAGGCCAGATAGTCTGATATGGGTTCAAATGTATATGTTTCACTAGATATTGGAATTGTTTGTGAGGAGCTGGATTCTTGTATATGGGTTGAGAAATATAATGCTATTTGACCACCCTTATGAATGTTTCATCTTCCCTGGGGACACGAATGCTATAGAGATCATGAAGGTTTATGTTGTCTAGCTCTAAGGTTGAGGTTAGGGTCATGGTTAGTGTTCTTCACTCTCTAGGTAAAGCTCCTAAGAACTTAAAATTCTTTTCATCATTAGATTTTGTTACCCCATATTTCTTTAACTCATTTAAGATTTTTGAAAATCTTTTATAAGTTTCTGACAATGTTTTATTTAGAAGACTTTTGAAATATGCATAGCTAGAAACACAATTAGTTCTTTTGTTTCTTCTCATTTTTTTCTCCTCATTTACACAAATTTTCCAACTGGTCCCATATTTCCTTTGCAGATGAACAAGCATCTGCATGAGAATATATGTCATTTGGAAAAGCCATGATCATCAGTTGCTGGAACTTCTGGTATTTCAGTCATGGGAATGTACGGTCCGCTCACAATGGATTGGTACAGACGATGATCATGTCCATTTAAAAAGTTGATTATCATGACCTTCCACTATGGGTATTCCTCTCTCACAAGAGTGGGAGGCATAGACATTAAACCCATCTTAAAAGCAGAATTCCAAGATTGAAAGCTTGCCATTTGTAAAAAGTGGTATTTAAGGTACTTGGTTAAAACGTTTAAGATTTGAGCTTAAATAGTTCTTTTAACAGATTAGGATCTTTTGGAAAATAACTTATTCAAGTTGTTCTGATACCAAGTGTTGGTCCTAGAAGTATCAGCCTCACTTTGAATCAAATGGTAATTAGATTTATACAATATGTAAACAATGTGCGGAATAAGAAATTAAACTTTCAGAAACAATAAAATGCACGAGTTTTTAAGAAGTTTTGAGTTTATATAGTGACCACCTTTTAACAAAGATCATGCTTAACTAGAATGAGAGCTTGGAGGCATATGTATTGGGATGCCTTGAATGTGTTGACTAGAATGAGGGATTGGAGGCATATGTCTTGGGATGCCTAATACCCCCCGTCAATGCGAGTCGGAGGTGGTTGAAGACGAAGCATTGTCCGGAATTTTTCGAATAATGACTTGGGGAGACTTTTCGTGAAGATATCGGCTACTTGTTGATCTGTCGATATGAACTTTGTGTGGAGCCGACCTGCAGCAACTAACTCTCGAATGAAGTGATAGTCAAGATCAATGTGTTTTGCTCTCTTGTGTGATATCGGATTTTGACTTAGAAAAAGAGCACTTTTGTTGTCACACAATAGAGTTGGCAGTCCCTGTGGCAAGGCATGTAGTTCACGTAGTAGATGAGTTATCCAAATAAGTTCCACAGCGGTATTCGCCATGGCCCTATATTCCGATTCACAACTTGAATGAGCTACGGTGGGTCGCTTCTTTGCGCTCCAAGATACCAAATTCCCTCCCAAATAAATGCAATAACCGTATGTTGATCTGCGTGTGTCAATGCAACGAGCCCAATCTGCATCAGAAAAACCTAATAAAACAGTGTTAGGTGGCCTATCAACGTTAATCCATGAGATAAAGTTCCCTTGACATAACGAAGAATGCGTTTGACAAGTTGAAAATGAGTAGTGGTAGGATTATGAAGATATTGACTAGCTTGATTAACAGCGAAGGAAAGATCTGGACGGGTTATAGTTAAGTATTGGAGGGCACCAACAAGAGAGCGATAAAGGGTTGGATCATGAAAAGGTTCACCGGTAGAGTTGAAGATGTCTTTGGGTGTGAGCGGTGTGGCAACTGGTTTGGAGTCAAGAAGGCCGGCTCGAGAAAGTATGTCATAGGCATACTTAGATTGATTGAGAAAGAGGCCGGTTTTTGTGTGGGTGACTTCTAAACCAAGAAAGAAACTTAGGGAACCAATATCTTTAATTTTGTATTCCTTGTGTAGTTGATAAGTAAAGTTATTTATAATGTTTTCATTGTTACCCGTGATGATTATGTCATCTACATAGACAAGGATGTAGATTAATTACCATTATTGTTGAAAATGAATAATGATGGATCGGCTCGACTACATGTGAAACCAAGAGTGATTAAAAATGAACTTAATCGTTGAAACCAAGCTCATGGAGCTTGTTTAAGGCCATAAATGGCACGATTTAGTTTACAAACATGAGTCGGATGGTTTTGATCTTGGAAGCCTGGTGGTTGTTCCATGAACACCGTTTCTATAAGTTTGCCATTTAGAAAAGCATTGTTGACGTCGAGTTGTCGTAAGTTCCAATGATGAATGGTGGCAAGACTTAGAACAACTCGAATTGTGGAAGACTTGACAACGGGGCTAAAAGTATGAGAACATTCTAGACCCGGAATTTGATTGAAACCTTGCGCCACAAGTCGAGCTTTGTAGCAATCAATAGAACCACCAGACTTGTATTTTATCCAATATATCCATTTAGAGCCGATGATATTAGTGGAAGCGGGACGAGGAACAAGGTTCCATGTGTTGTTGGAATGTAAGGCTTGGAGTTCTTCATTCATTGCACGAACCCATTTGGCATCTTTCAAAGCAGTTTTTATGCCTTTGGGTACGTGGGATGATAAAAGGGAATGATGAAGAGGGTGAGTGGAAAATTGAGATAAGTTAGCAAAGTGTTTTGGTTTGAAAATACCGTTTTTGGAGCGAGTGGTCACGGGATGATTGTTGGTATTTGGAATCGGTGAGTTTGGTGGGCTTTGAGTTTGAGTTGAAGAAGAGGATTGGGCTGGACTGGAAGGTTGGGTCGAGTCTGTGGAGTGGTTCGAGATTGAGGTTGGGTCCGAGGTGGACTGTTGGGCCGAAGGGGGTATTTGGTCAGTAGGGAGTGAAGGTGTTTCATTTGTAGAGGATTGGGCCGATGGTGGGCTTGGAGGTGAGTGGTCGGTTGATGTGTTTGGTGAGGTTGGGGATGAGGGTTCGGGTGAGGGACTGTGAGGTGAGGAGTCAGTGTGAGGGGGTTGGGTAAAAGGACATTGAGAGCATGTGGGTGTTGGTGGTGGTTCGGTGGGAGATGTAGTAGGGTTAGGATGGTTATGGGATGTTGGGGTAGGTAAAAAATCTTCAAAATTTGTGAAAGGAAGATTTGTGGTGTCGGATTTTGTGGAGGAGGTGAGAAAGGGAAACACATCTTCGTCAAATTTGGCATGTCGGGTCGTATAGATTCGACCCGTTGAAGGATCAAGACATCTAAAACCTTTATATCTTTGACTATAACCAATAAAAATACAAGGAGCACTTCGTGGTAATAATTTGTTTTTGGTATAGTCACGAAGATATGGATATACGAGACACCCAAAAATGCGAAGGTTGGAGTATGATGGAGGTTGTTTAAAAATAAGTTCAAATGGTGTCTTGTTTTCAAGAAGCTTTGTTGGAAGGCGATTTATGATGTAAGTCGCGGAAGTGAAAGCATCAGGCCATAATTTTGGTGGTGCATGTGCATTAAACATCATTGCTAAACCGGTTTCTATGATGTGGCGATGTTTACGCTCGGCCCGACCATTTTGTTCTGGTGTATAAGGACAAGATAAGCGATGATGTATGCCATGTTTTTGAAAACAAGTTTGAACTCTATTATTTGTAAACTCGGTTCCACCATCACTTTGAAAAACTTTGACACTTGTTGAAAATTGATTTTGTACAAAGTTTAGAAAAATGGTGAGAACATTGTAGAAATCGGATTTTGCCTATAGAGGATAAAACCATGTGAATCGAGAATAGTCATCTACAAATATCACATAATATAAATATCCATCCGTTGAGGCAATTGGAGCGGGTCCCCAAAGGTCACAATGAATTAAGTCTAAAACTTGTTGAGCACGTTTGTTGTTTTCAATAAATGGTAGATGTGTTGCTTTAGATAACTCACAAGAATTGCATAAACCTGGTTTGGGTAATAAAGAGGTAACAAAAACATGACCAAGTTTATTCAAATTAGATATAGTTTCAAATGAAACATGTCCTAAGCGACTATGCCATTTATTGAACGAAGCACGAAGTTGAGAACTGGAAAGTGCGGCAACAAGAGACTTGTGACTTTGGGTGAGGACATAGAAGCCATTTTCGCAAATGCCTCTAGCAAGAACTTCTCCTGTTTTTCGGTCTTGAATATGAAAAAAATTGTTAGAAAATAAAACATCAACGGGAGAATCATTTATGAGTCTACTAATGGATAGAAGATTTTTTGTAAGGTTGGGAACAACAAGAACATTTTGTAAAGGTATAGAATTATATAAAGACGTGTTCCCAATGTGAGTGACGGGTAATGATTGCCCATTACCAAAGGTAACACGCATGTTACCCTTGTGAGGTTTAGCAACCTTTAGGTCAAGGATATTACATAGCATATGTGTTGTTGCACCTGAATCGGCCGCCCAATTTGGATTTTCATAATCAAGATTGCATTGCGCATTAAAAGCTTGAGCTAGATATGTATCTAGAGTGGGTGCTTTTTGCGCATAAGAGGCTAGAGTGGGACAAGTACTAGCGTAGTGGCCTTCTTTGCGACAAAGTTGACAAGTGGGAGGACGTTTGTTGTAGGAATTACCATGACCCCTTGAGGAGTTCGAACGACCTCGTCCACGGGAAGACAAAGAGGGCCGATTTTTTTTGGATAATTCGGTTGGGGAAGACATGGAGAGGTGTTACGAGAACAGTAAAGTGGGCGGCTGGGCAGAATTGAAGAAAAAAAAAGAAGCAAGAAGTGCAAGGGAACTTTAGGATTCAATGGATCAAAGCTCTGATACTATGAAAGTGTAACAACTTTGATAATTTCTATTGAGATATTACAAGGTTTATATACAAGAAATGTTACAAGTAAATAGGAGAGAAATCCTCCTATGACATAAATGAGAATTCTATACATAAAGGTCATTGAATGTGTTGACTAGAATGAGAGGTTGGAGGCATATGTCTTGGGATGCCTTGAATGTGTTGACTAGAATGAGGGATTGGAGGCATATGTCTTGGGATGCCTAATATTAAGATATTACAAGGTTTATATACAAGAAATATTACAAGTAATTAGGAGAGAAATCCTCCTATGACATAAATGAGAATTATATACATAAAGGTCATTGAATGTGTTGACTAGAATGAGAGCTTGGAGGCATATATCTTGGGATGCCTTGAATGTGTTGACTAGAATGAGGGATTGGAGGCATATGTCTTGGGATGCCTAATATCCTTTATAATTCTACATTAAAACCTGATTTAGGTTTCCTTAAATGGGTCCTATGGACTTAGGTTTATCTTATTTAATTATTTAATAATTTAAAATTTTTCTAGTGTTTTAATTACACTTTTGATAGGAAAGAGTAATTTTAGTCACTTCATACCAACTTATCTGAATAAACTGATGTCCATCCAGTTAGGGGACATCACCTTGCACACAATCTCTAGGATTGTCTGGTACAAGGTGATGGCTCTTGAGTTACAAAATGAGATGATTATTTCTAATGAAAGTCTAACCCTAAAATGAACTTAAACAAAACATTATATAGGGTCCACTAAAGCCTTGGCCCACATGGCCTAACCCAAGCCCATTAACTAAACTAAGCCCAATTAACATAACTAGGCTTAATAAAGACAAGCGTAAACCTACACAATTTATGGGCCTAACAATATCCCCCTAGGTTTATGCTGTCTTTATCATGGCTCAGTAGGAAGAAACTTCAAATCTTGGTCTTCCAGACTTGGATTCTTTCTTCTGCTCTCGGAGGCATAGTTGTATTTTGATCATCATCAGCTTTTGCTTGAACATCTTGCTAAAAGAGAACGTGAGAGGAGGATTCTCATAACTCTTTTCTTTGTCAATCTTCTCTTTCAAGAAACTTTACAGGTACGTCTTCATTTGTACTTTCATTGTCAAAAGATGATTCACTTCGGGTTCTTCTGACTCAGGTACATCTTCTCATTGAGGTGATTCATGCTTGTCTGCAACTGGAACTCTTTCATTCTTCATCAACCCCCGTTTCTTGATTTGTATAAACTCTGCAAATTCTCAGAATTTCGTAAGCAAATAATAGATATAACAGAGGGTCCAGTGTACACATGAACACCAAGTACATCAGTGTACTTCAATTTTAAAATCTCAAAAACAATCTGAATTTTGTTCGAGAATCGGTCAAATCCTCAAGAATGGTTAATTTTTATAAAAGAAAACAAACAAAAATAAACCTCAAATTATTTACACTGCATCTTTTTGGTGAGAATCATGTGCAAGAAAATCATATCAGCTTTGTCAAAATGCAACACACCGTTAGTATATATGTTCCGGTAAACTTATTATAGTGCCAGAAAGCAGTCCAAGACGATTACCAGCATCGTTTATCCACTTAAACAAACATACATACACGTCCTCAAGTCAGATATTCTTCTTATTTTCTTAACGTGTGTTAGACCGAAATAACTATGTGTCCCACATCATGACATATCCCCGCGATCAAGGTATACACAAAGCTTCTTCACAACAGGTGAGTAAATTGCTGACATCTATATGTTTTACAAGGTCAAGATCATCGGTGATCAGGTCTGCATATATCTGGATGCAACAAAGAGACTAATGGATTCTCGACCAGGGTTAGGGCAAATACCAAGCTTTCGGTATGATCATTGCTTTAGGCTTTTGATTTGTGACTTTAACTTGAATTCTCATTGAGAATTTGGGTTTTGGCATTTCCATATTGCTCTTTTAAGACGTCATGACTGTGCCTAGGTCAGCATATATCTGGATGCAGCAGAAGGGCAGCCATGACATCCCCAGATGTATCAACAATTTAAAGACCCGAAATCTCAGATTTTGGCAATCTATCAACGCAAGATTTAAGACCATAAAATCATACGCCAATGATGTGTTACCCGCAAGCTACACAGTCCTTTATTTTTAGCATGTTTTGGACTGATTTCGTTGTATAGTTTGCCTACCAGTACATTATATAATGGAGCTGCAATCACACTTGATTTAATTTTCTTTTCGATTTTAAAGTGTGACAGTTTAACAGCTGATGTGCTATCATTTCTTCTTTTTCGCACCATGAAATTCTCATTTTCGAAATTTTCTATTGTTTTTGTATTTTTCTGAGGATATATATCCCCCTAAATTTGTGCTTAAAATTAAGAATTTAAAGAACAAATTATACAACCTAAAACTAAGAAAAATCTTTTTGTGTTTTTATAAAACCATTCTCGAATTAAAGACCAATTACATTCAAAATTCAATGCATCAGGTTTTAAGTGTACCTATCTAGCTGATTTTACCTCCATTTCTTCCTTCAAAGGAAACATACTCACTGTTTAAGAATTAGAGATATGTATAACAGAGAGATGTCACCTGTCATGTGCGTGGAACAACCGTTATCAACATACCAGTGGTCGTCGACAATCCTCCTTGGATGTCCCTACACTAAAAAAGGAGATTAGTTAAACATCGGTACCCAGGCCATCGCGGTCCTAGGCACTCTAGAAGCATCTATGAAAGACACTTCTCTCAGGCATATGTCCTTATTCTCATTTAGATATGGTGTTGCTTCCGCTTTTGCTTTTGCTTTCCAGACTTGTTTAGGCTTAGCACACGGTTTAGCTATTTTCGGAGTAGTAGCTTTTGGCTTCTCAGGTTGTTTTGATATCTGTGGTTGAACAACCTTGCATTTGCTCTTGGCAGCATTCCAATCGCCATCAGAAGGTGTAACTTTGGAATTCACATTCTTCCTAGCCTTAGTTTTTTTAACCTTCATTGGCTTGGAGTAGTAGTTATCCCTAGGCATAACCCTCTGATATTGTCGATAGTAGGGCACATAAGGACGATGTGCGCAATTTCTTGCAATGTGACCGGGTCTTCCATAGTTATAACATGTCTGCTTCTTAGCATAGGGAGCAGATCTCGGTCTGTTTGATCTCACTGATGAATGTGAGTGATGGGATCCATTGGATGATTTGTTTGCAAGCTTCCTAAAGTTTCTTCTCTGCTTAGAACATCTTGAACACCCGTGTGAACAAGTATGTGCGTGTGATGATGATTGTCCTTGAGTTTTCTATTTCACTTCAGGAACCTGTTCATGAGAGTTAGCATAGGTAATTTTTCTATGTGGTGGCACGTATTTATCGGTCGTGCCAATAACAGATAGCTCAGAAACAGCCTTTTGTACGTATGGTACAACATTGGCAGATAATTTTGATGTTTTCGAACAAACATCAGCAGTTTCAGAGCAAACAATATCATCCCCCTCAACCTTAACCTCTACCTTAACTTCAGCGGCACATGAGTGTTGGGTCTGCTGACCTGGAGAAGAACAGATGATTGAAAAGCCAAAATATGCTAACAGTTGATTCACACAAATAAACAGTCTTTACAGCATACTCTTCCCAAAAGACTGCTGACCCTAACAACTGTTCCATCCAAACAACTGCTATGACAACTGCTGATACAAAGGACTGCTAGATAACAACTGATGAAGAACAACTGCTGACCAAAGGTCTGATGAAGAAAAAACTGCTGATCAAGTACTGAAGACTAAAGGTCTGTTGGAGTCAACAGCACTTAGACTCCAACAGATGTTGCAAGACCATCAGAGTTTTCCCTCAACAATAGTTTAGTTTACAGTGTTTTGTAATACAACAGTAGTTTGTATAGGGCAGATGTTTTATCTTATTATTCTGTTAGAGGTCACTATCTTAGGTGACGTCAGCACAGGTCACCAGTGGTTTAGATTTGTCTATAAATAGAACAGTGCTTGTACTGTTCTATTACATCACATCACACACAAACATTCTCTCAGACAAACAATCACTGTGTGATTAGGCTGAGGGGGAGTACTTGTATTGATTGTAATCTTTCAATTAATGAAAGCATTCTATTAAGAAAACATTTATTCCTATTGTTTTTATTATAGTTAATCATTCTGCTGCACTTTCCATATATACTTACATCCTTCACTTTTCATCTTATTCTAAATATATCAAAACAATCAAACTCATATCCTAACAATTGGTATCAGAGCTTGGTCAGTTAAATTCGATCTAACCAATCAATTTAATATAAACAGATCAGCTCACAATTATTGATATCGTTTGTCTGTCGGATTGAAAACAGAGTAATAGTTTAATTTCGATTCAACCGTTTTTAAATAGACTTTGTTTTTGAAAAATCAGAGAATGGCTTCAATCAATCACGATCCACATAACACTGGCACGAACAACAAGCCACCGATGCTTGTCAGATCTGAATACAATATCTGGCAACGTCGGATGAGACATGTTCTAGCTCAACAGAACACTGGTGTTGGAAGTCGGTTATCTTCGGACCACATGTTCCGATGGTGCCGAGTACCAAAGATCCCAATTTCAGGAGCCAAAGAAACTTGAAAACTACTCCGACCAGGATTTTCAGAAAATTGAGTTAGATGCTAAGGCCTTCAGTATTGTGGCCATGGCTCTACCCAATGATATATATGCTGGGCTGTTACACTGTAACAGTGCAAAGGAGTTGTGGGATGCTCTGAAAGAACAATTTGGTGGGACTGAAGAGGTTATTGAAAACAATCGTGAAATACTTAACCAACAATATGAAACATTCAGTCATGTTAAGGGAGAGTCATTAACTCAACAATTTGAGAGGTTTAACTGTCTCATTAGTGAGCTAAAACTGGTTGGTCTAACTTACCCTCATTCAACTTTGAACCATAGGTTTTTAAGATCATTACAAGACAAATGGGACACTATTGCTATTGTTATGAGAAACTCAATTGGATTTAAGGACCTATCACTGACCCAGCTTCATGGTAAGCTCTTGACCTATGAGAGAGAGCTTAACCAGAAAAAGAAGCTCTAGGACTCTGGAAAAGTGTCTAATGATTATGTATTTGGGAATACAGCACTTTTGGGTCATGATGAGGTGCCTGGAAATACTAAGGATCAGAGTTATGATCATTTCATTGACATAACTTCAAGTTTTAACTCAGGTTTTAACTCTGATTCTTATTCACCAAACTATGCTTTCACAGCAAGTGGTGGTGATATTCAGGCATCTGATAACATATCCTTTGAGTATGATGACCTGAAATACTTTGACCCTGATGATTTGGGAGAAATGAACATTATGCACCAATTGGCCCTTCTCAGTGTATGAACTAACAATTTTTACAAGAAAACTGGGAGAAAGTTTCCAGGGTTAACTAGCAGATCAAAGGTTGGGTTGGATAAATCAAAGATAAAGTGTTGTAAATGTCATAGACTTGGTCATTTTGCTAGGGAATGTAGGGGTCAACATGGTACACCTATAATCACCTATCCAAATGAAAGACCTCAGACCAACACTTATCAAAATTCCAATAATGCCCCTGGACCAAATGTGCAAAACACTGCTCATTTTGCACAGTCCTCAAACACTGTTCCTGTCTAGTATGTCCAAACCACTGTTCCTCAGATCCACTATGTGCAAACATTTGTTGCTCAGGCACCTGTGCCAAAGCTGAAAATGAACCTGAAAATTTTGCACTAGTTGCCAAAGCTGAAAATGAACCTGAAAATTTTTGTTTCGTGGCTATGGTAGAAGAAGTTGAATCTGAGGAGGTGGTGACTGAGTCTGAAGTTGTGACTGATGATGTTGTTGATGAAGTAGTTGCAGGTGAAAAACCTGAAGAAGAAGTTGTGAATCTCTCAGATCCCTGGGGTGCGTCTGATGATTGTGAATGCAAGTGTGATTGTGCATTGATGGCTGCTGCTAAGGTATCTCCTCAAATTCTTAAGGATTTATGTTCTGACAGATGTGTGATAGCATTTGCTAACATCAAAGAGGTGAATGAAAACCTTAGAAAGAAAATTTTGGATGATGAAGTTAAATTTGAGAAACTTTCAAAAGAATTAAAAACAAGTTTAACTGAAAAGAATCTGAAATAAGCAGTTTAAAACATGAAGCAACCATAACCAAAGACCAGCTCCAAACTATGATAACAAAATATCAGAGTTGTAAAGGTGAGCTTGAGTCCACCCAAGTTGAATGTCAGAAATGGGTGGAATCATGTAGAGGATTTGAAATGATACTCAACAAACAAACCAAAAGTCATGTGAAGTTTGGTTTTGGTTTTGAAACCACTGCTCCAGCTTTTGAAAACACTGAGAAAAGGGATCAAAAGTCTGTTGAGATAGTACCAACAAACCTGCAGGGTCAAGAGATTAAAATCACTGAACCAAATGGTAAGAAAATTGTTCTAGAAAAACCAGAAGGTTCCTCATCATTCACTGAACTTGAAAAGTATGAATTTAAACCTACTTGGTCTGATGAGTGTGGTACTCTTGAGAACTTTAAACCTGTTGATTTTAAAACTCCTGAAGGAAAGACAACACCTCAGGAAAAAATCATTCCCTTGAAAAACCTTCCATCTTCCAAAGCTTAAATTAGTTCAAACCACTGATCATCTTGGTCTGATGGCAAATGGTCAGCAACAGTTGTTGAACTTGATTCAAAAATTAGTTCAAACCACTGATCATCTTCCAAAGCTTGAGTCTGAAAAGTCTGAGGATCCATCCAAAGCCAACTTGGCTTTGGACACTCACCAAAACTAATCCATTACTGTTGTGCAGGGAGCTTCTGCTTGTTTAGATAGTCTTTGGTATGTAGATAGTGGAGGCTCCAGGCACATGACAGGATGTAGAGCCCTTCTTCTGGACTTCTTAGCTCATGGAGGGGGTGATATATCCTTTGGTAATGATTCAAAAGGTAAGGTGTTGGGTTTAGGGACTGTACAAGCTAGGAAACTCAAGTTTGAAAATGTCAATCTTATTGATAGTCTCATGTTTAATCTCCTGAGTGTTTCACAAATGAGTGACAAAAGTTATGGCTCATTCTTCACAAAGAAAACTTGTAAGATTATTGGGCCAGAAGTGGTGAAAAAGATTGATACCATCATTGCTGAGAGCAAAGCACAACTTGTTGCTCATAAAAGTGGCAATGTGTATGTTGTTGATATGTTAAAGGACAATCCTATCGCAAATGTCTGTTTGTTTTCTGCTGCCTCCACAAAGGAGACAGAATTGTGGCATAGGAGACTGGGTCATACCAACCTTAATACTATCAACACACTCTCCAAACAAAGTCTTGTTAGAGGCTTACCATCAAAAGAATTCAAATGTGATGAGCATTGTGTTTCCTGTTTAAAAGGAAAACAACATAAAAGCTCTTACAAATCCATTGATGAGTCCAAAACAAGTCAATGTCTACAATTGTTGCATATGGACTTGTTTGGCCCTGTTAAAATCATGAGTCTAAGAAGAAAAAAGATTTTGTCTTGTCATAGTTGATGATTTTTCTAGGTTTACATGGACTTACTTTTTACATTCTAAGGATGAGACTGCAGGTATTTTGAAGGATTTTGTCACCAAAGTTGAAAAACAATATGACTTGCCAGTAAAAGTCTTCAGGAGTGACAATGGAACAGAGTTTAAAAATAAGGAGTTGGATGACTTCTGTGTGTCAAAAGGGATTGTGAGGCAGTACAGCATCCCAAGAACACCAGAGCAAAATGGGGTGGTTGAGAGGAAAAATAGAACTCTAATAGAAGCTGCAAGAACCATGCTAGCAGACTCTGGTTTGCCACTGTCCTTCTGGGCAGAAGTTGTAAACACTGCTTGCTATGTTCAAAACAGAGGTTTGATCAACCCAAGACATCAAAAAACTGCTTATGAAATTTTGTTCAAAATCAAACCATTAATTTCATTTTTCAAAATCTTTGGCTGTCCATGTTTTATCTTAAATCTCAAAGATTCCATTTCAAAATTTGCAGCCAAAGTAGATTGTGGTTATTTTCTGGGATATTCTTCAACTGCCAAGGCTTATAAAGTGTTTAACACAAAGACCAAGACAATAGAAGAAACTTTGAATGTAAAGTTCAATGAACTTTCATCCCTAAAAATCCCAGCAAACCCTGCTGAACTGTTTGATTTAGATAAATTCAAATTTGAAGATATCACTGTTAAAACTAACAATGCAGGTATTCCACAGTCTCCACAACAAGACTACAGAACAGATGTTGTGATCCCTAGTCACTATAAAATCTCTTCTGCATCAGAGGAAGCAGCTGTTCAAAACAATTGTCAAAACTCTATCACAGCTGAGTCAACCACTGTTGGCCAGTCTTACCCTCAAACCACTGCTTCACCTCTCACAACCACTGTACAATCATCTGTTGACAAAAGTCAAACATCTGTTGACAAAAGATAGTCCAGTTTTACACCACTTGGATCCATTCCCCCACTTCCATTTCAAACATCTGATGGCACTACAAAAGTGCAAACAGATGTTACAACAACAGAGTCACCAAACCTCTGTCCTTCACCTCAAAATGCCATCATACCATATCAGGGAGATCTAATCTACCTAAGAGCTCATCCACCAGACCAGATCATTGGCAACATCAGAAAGGGTGTGCTAACAAGAAGCCAATCCTCCAATATCTGTCTTTTTGCAGGGTTCCTATCTCTCGCACAACCTGTCAAGTACCAAGAGGCACTAAAAGACAACAGTTGGGTAGAAGCTATGCAAGAAGAGCTCCTTCAGTTCAAAAGACAACAAGTATGAGAACTTGTACCACTACCTAAGGATGTTTGTCCAATAGGTACAAAGTGGGTCTTCAAAAACAAAACTGATGAAAAGGGTATTGTTGTCAAGAATAAAGCCAGGCTCGTGGTTCAAGGCTTCAGACAAGAAGAAGGAATAGACAATGATGAAACCTTTGCTCCTGTAGCAAGGTTAGAAGCCATCAGACTCTTTCTAGCCTTTGCTGTCAACCACAACATCAAGGTGTATCAGATGGACATCAAATGTGCCTTCCTATATGGCAAAATTCAGGAGGAGGTCTATGTATGTCAACCACCTGGTTTTGAAGACACATTCCATCCTGATCATGTCTACAAGATTAATAAAGCTTTGTATGGACTCAAACAAGCACCAAGGGCCTGGTATGAAACTCTTTCCACTTTTCTCTTATCCATTGGTTTCACAAGAGGTAAAATTGATAAAACCTTATTTCTGAAATGGAGGGGGAAAGACTTAATGATTGTTCAAATATATGTGGATGACATCATCTTTGGATCCACATGTAACAAAATGTGTGAAGAGTTTAGGAAACTCATGACAGCAGAGTTTGAAATGAGTGATATGGGTGAACTTCAGTGTTTTCTTGGTCTCCAAGTGAAACAACTGCAAAATGGCACATTCATTCACCAAAATAAATATGTAAAGAATTTATTAACTAGATTTGAGATGAATGACTGTAAGCCATGTAGTACACCCATGAGTACAGTCAAGCTACTCACTATTGATGACAAGGATGAACTGGTTGATCAAACACATTATAGATGCATGATTGGGTCTTTATTGTACTTAACTGCATCTAGGCCAGACATTATGTTTGCCACTTGTGTCTGTGCAAGATCCCAGGCTTCGTCTAGAAAGTCAAACCTTATTGCTGTGAAAAGGATATTTAGATACCTAAAAGGTGCTCCCACACTTGGTATCTGGTATCCTGCTAATGGAAACATTGAGCTTTCAGGTTATTCAGATAGTGATTTTGCTGGCTGCCACACCACAAGAAAGTCTACATCAGGAGGGTGCCAATTTCTTGGGAATGCCTTAGTCTCTTGGCAAAGCAAAAAGCAGGCAGCTGTTTCCACCTCAACAGCTGAGGCTGAATACATTGCTGCTGCAAGCTATACAGCCCAACTCATGTGGCTTCAAAATCAACTGCTGGATTTTGGGATAACTGCATTACAGACTCCACTCATGTTGGATAGTCAAGCTGCTGAAAATATCATCAAAAATCCAGTCTCTCACTCCACTACCAAACACATTGACATAAGACATCATTTTGTCAGAGATAGATATGAAAAAGGTTTGATTTCTCTGCACCATGTTCCAACAGAGGATCAGTTGGCAAATGTGTTGACAAAAGCTTTAGACACATCTACCTTTACAAATCTGATTTCTAGAATTGGTATGCTAAACATGGATTAAACAACACAAATGTTTTTAATAAAAGCATTAAAATGTTTCAGAAAATCAAAATTCATCCTTAAAAATAGCTTTTTGGTTGAAAAATCTGTTAAAGATAAAACAACTGTTTTATTATCTATATATATATATATATATATATATATATATATATAATAAAAAAACAACAGCTGTTTGCATCATGTTTGCATCAGTTGTTTGCATCAGCTGTTTGCCAAAACAGCTGTCCCCCAACAGATGTTTAACCATCAGATGTTTGCCACGCACTACTAGAAAAATACCCCTATCTTGACACACATTTAATGACATGCGAGAATTCATAACACGTAAAAGCGTGTGTCATTAAAAAATCGTCGTCTTTTAAAAAAATGGTCAAACAATGACACTCTTTTTTGCGTGTCAACAATCTAATGTCAAGATTTTAAAAAACATGACACTATAAGAATTGAGTGTCATGTTTGGTGTCAAATTATAATTATAAATATATACAATTACTAACCTCTTTGTGCATTATTTATTGTACCAACATGTACAAGTTGTTGATGCTTGGGTTATACACATCAGTACATCACCAAGTCACCAACCCTTTTTCTTTGTTACTCAAGACCATTCTACTCTCTCTCTCTCTCTCTCTCTCTTTCTCTCTCTAAATCACCATATCAGTGTATAAAAATCACCTCTTAACTTTATTTACCGTTCAACCCGACGATAAAGATGGCGGTTGTAAAACGAAATGATGGAGGTGCTCTGATGACGGAGGCAACGGTGGTTTGAAGATGAAGTGAAGGCGGTGGTGGTTGTTTGAATACGAGATGGCGGTTCTTTGAAAACGAGATGACGGTGGTGGTGTTTTGGGAACGCGATGACGACAACGAAACAAACGCTGATAGAGATGTTAGTCTAATATCAGAGCCACGTCAGACGAAATGCCATTTTTTCCCCTCAATTTATGCTCCATAAACTAATTTTTCACCTTGGTTTTAGGTACTGTTTTGATTTCATTCGTTGCCGTTTTCTAGGTTTTTGGATAGTATATTTCAGCGATTTGAGCAGGGTTTTCACATTTATGTTTTTGTTAGGTTAATTGATCAGTTTGGGTTTCTTAAGTGGGTGTTAAATTGGTCTTATTTTCTCCTGTTTTGAAAGAAATTGTAGTGGTTTAGTTTTCATGCACACCAAGTGTATGTTTTAATGCGTCAATGTGATGCTTTATTTTGCTTCATTATTAATTTGTATGTGCTTTTGCAATAGATTGTTTATTGTAAATGGATGCTTTTTGTTGCAATATCAGATTAGGAATAATATATATATGATAGCTCTCAACTATATAAAAAGTATAGATGTCTTCTGCTCAAGTTGGTTGTACATAAGTTCAAAATTTTCCAAACATGAGACTATGAGAGTAACCTACGTAAAGTCGCAAATTACCTTTGTCATGTTGCTCAAACGTTGGGTTTACTCCACACGTTAATTTATCGCATTTGACAAGTGATTGGGTTGTGATTGTCATTCTATACACCTTATGTATTTACATCACTTAATCATACCATAAAAAATATTGTTGTGGCTGGTGTTTTTATACCCTATTAACGAGGTTCCATCATTAGTTTTGCAAGGTAATTATCCGGTTCTAGAAGCATGGTCCTATTGAGAGAACAAGAAAAGTGTTACTTGCTCATGATCTAGCCACCGAAAAAGAAGTGAAGGTAATATGATTCATTCATATAGCAATTTTTTGTGATTTTTTTTTTTTTATAATTTGTCATGCTGTAATTGGTGTATTCTGATGTGCTCTATTGTTTTTAGAATCTTTTTCAAAGGACAGAAAGAAACAAGCTACAAAAGATTGTGGCATGATTTATATAGCTGGTCTATTGTGAGTTTGTGAGTGGCGTGATTTGCAACAGATTGTGGCTTTTGGATTTCTAGCTGTTTTATTCTGTGATTATATACGAACTGATCTTGGTGAATTTGCCGCATCACGAGAACGGCTTATTTATCAATTCTTACATTAGTTTTATGTAGAGATGGATATCGTAACCCGTTTATATGGGAATGGGTAATGAGTTAATAGTAAGGATGCCAATTGTGGTTTGAAGAGTAAATTAGCAGGTTGATGTGCATTTTATTCATGAAGTTGGTCTTGTACACAGGTTTCCACCTGTTGGTTTACTCAAGTCCTTTCTTAAGGATGCTAAAAAGGCGGCGATGTCTATTCTTGAAGATTCCAACCATTCAAGGCGTGCTGTGGTATCTTCTATTTATTTTCTTTGCTGTCCTATTGTTCAGATCAGTGTCTATTGTTCAGATCAGTGGGCTAATTATTTACTTTGTCGACAATGTTCAATTTCAGGTCAATTTATGTTTTGCTTCACCTCAAAACATGCAAGGAAATGACAGCTAAACAGTGATGGGTCAATTGGATTGGACGCGTCGTAAGTTTTCTTATAAAGGTATTTTCCAAATCGGGATGATTCCGGCGCAACGCGCGGCCGATTAAAACACTAGTTTATACATTTTTCATATGTTCTAAGAGCTTGTTGGGTAATGGGTCAAGACGGGAATTTTTTTAGTACAAACATGTCCACAGATGTTTTATTATTTGTTAATAATATTATTGTCTGAAATTAAATGATTTAGTAGGTTTTATGCACTAAATATACACTTGGGCGATTGGTTGTCCCGTTTCCTTGTGAACTTGTTTTTCCTATATGTCTTATTAGAGATTAAGCATGACAGAATCAGCCCATTACATTTGTGAGGATATGGATATGTGATTGATAAACCTATATGTTGGGCTAAAATGTTGTCACCGAAAGACTAACATGCAATATAAATATTAGATGTTATAGTAATGCGGCCACATAAGGGTTGGTAGGATTATACATTAGGACGTGCAAGAAGGATGAGATGGCATGATATTGAAAAGTTTAAGGCTGGGATTGTTAGTAGAATAGTAGGAGGTCCCTGACACGACCTTAAACACGACATAGATAATTAGGTTTTGGGTTGATCAGTATAAGCCATTTATTAGCAAATCATATGTGGGTTGACATGTTTTAAAAACGGGTCGTTTTAGGTTGACCTACTTAAATAAACTATCTTGTCCCGTTTTTTGAAGCGTTGTAGGATTAGGGAAGCGCTGCAGCTGCATAGCTTAAGTGCTTAACAGACTGTTCGCCCTAATCCCGCGCGAGCTGAACAAACTGATAAAACATAACTCTATTTAAACACAATTGCAACTATACAATTGAAATGTGATATAATTCTTTTAATGTGTAGTGTCCGTGTTAGCCGGGGTTCACAGAATGTGGTTATTATGTAATAAAATCCATGAAGGAGATCGTTACGGACGGACTTGGAATATTGGACAATGTAAGTTGATCGAGTCAAATTCTAGTCACTTTTGTTTTCTTGAAACTAAAACCATCGCGAATCCTAACCTTTCATCTTATTAATTTAATTGTGTCTCAGGTTGGGGGAGGATTGGAGGCTTACTCGGATGCGGATATTGATTATGTTCGTGAAGAATGGTCGGGTTATGCCTCGACCTTCATTTTCAAGTTATGATCCGTATGTTTAGGCTTACTCATCGACTAATGTAATGTATTGATACAATGTTTTTGTAACCCTTTGTGGTAGAATTCGACATAATTGTAATGAGTTTTTTGGTGGTATAATATATGCAGCTTTATTATTAAATTTATTGTTTTTGTAATTATAAATAAAAAATAATTCCAGGATATTATTCATTTTAGAGGAAAAAAATATTTTTAGGTAAAAAAACATGACACGCAAAATGACTGTCATAAAGGTGTGTCGTAAATGCATGTAAAAAAATTCGTAAATGAGTGTCAAGAATGTTTGTCATTAAAGAGTGTGTCATAAATGCGTGTCAAAAAAGCGTGTCATAAAGGAGTGTCATAAACGCGTGTCATTAAAAGATGACACGCGCCTGCATGTCATAAAAATTTAATGACATGTTCTTCCTTGACACTTTGCTGTGTGTCATAAACACCCTTTTATGACGCGCAATGCACGTCAAGATAGGGGTATTTTTCTAGTAGTGACGTCTGCTCCTACATGCAGAGTTTTGGCCACATCAGCGGTTTCACCAGAGCCTATAAAAACCCTGTTTTATCACAACAGTCGTTACACTGTCTCATTGTATTCAAAATACTGAAACCGCCTTCTTCGTTCTCAAACCCTTAATCAAATTCCACTCACTCTCACCTTCGGAATCCATTACAATGGATCTTCAAGCTAAAGCAACCCACAATTATCTCCCATATCTGGTTAAAACAGATGAAAATACTCCATTCCATTCCACCATCGACATCATCCTAAAATCCAAATACCTAACAATCCTAACCGCTGACGCCCCTATCTATCTTGATACTCTCCAAGAATTCTGGTTGAATGCTGAGTTTTTGCTTCAAGACAAAAAGCCTACTTCCATTATATCAAAAATTGGTGAGACAAGTATCATCCTTACCCCTCAACTGATATCCACAACCTTCTCACTTAATGACCTGTCAGGTAAAGACTCTTTCCCTAAGGCAGAGCTTCACACAGAGTTTCAGGAAAGGGGGTATGATGCTCAGATGACTGGGTCAACACTTTTCAAAAAGTTTTTCCCACCAGTCATGAAATTTTTCTTCCATACCCTCCTTCTCTGTGTCTCCGCTAAGTCCACTTCCTTTAATGAAATCCCATTGAGGGTTCAGTACTTGGGCTATGCTATGTTGTCAGATTCTGACTTCAATCTATCCCAGGGACTGTTTATGGATTTAGTGTCAAATGTGAAAGCCATAAAGTCTGGGTCAAATAATGCTTTTCTAATTTACCCAAGAATCTTAAGTGTAATCCTTCAAAAGGTTTTACCTGAAAAAGTTTTCAAAAAGGGTGAGTCTATGCAAATGAAGATTCTAACTGATGAAACCTTCACAAGAATGCTGGGTTCAAACACCCAAGAAAAAGTGTCAAAGGTTTCAAAAACACAAACAAAGAGGACAAAGACAACAACTATTTTCCAAACCTCTGTTGTTGAGCCCACTGCTCCTGGTGATCATGGCACTACATCCAGTGCTATGAAACCCACACCAGCCATCTCCAAAAGAAAACGTGCATCCACAAAAACCACCACTCAACCACAAAAGAGACTTCTGGAAGATGAGATACCAGAAGATAACTCTATTGCAACACAAAAGCAACTAGAAACCACTGTTGGTACTTCCTCACAACAGTTGGAAATATCTCAACCAGACCAAACTCCTCATGCATCCTCACAAAAGGATCATGTTGTAAGCCAAGGGGAACCACATCATGATACATTTGAGTCACTTGGCCATATGTTCACAAGCCCCTCTCCCAGGGCTAATTCTCTTTTTACTCCCCCACCTTCACCATCACATGTTCAACAGACCATGCAACCTCTGTTTGAGGCTATTGACAAAACTCAAGAAAATCCCAGTTCCTCTCCTTCACCTGTCAATGAGAGTATACCTCCATAAGTGACTGGGACTGAGGAAATTCAATCAGCCATCCCACAAACAGATGAGGAGGTTACACCCCTAGAGTTCAATGCAACTCTAGGTGAGTTTTCATGTGGAGCAGCCACTACTGATGTAGAGACCATTGTCTCACACCAAGACAGTGGTTACATAACTAAGACTCCCTTGCAGGCAACAACTGATGAGGCCACTATAGTGTCCCCAAAATTAGTTGGAAGTCCCCAGAACCAAGAAAAAGGGGCATCTGGTTCTCATCCTTTGGATTCACCTCCTAGGACTGAATCAGTTAAAACTACCACTGGTAGGAATTCAGATGATCCTATTAACTTAGGTGATGGGTTAAAATACCAAGAATTGACGGCCAGAGTCCAAACCATTGAAACCTCTGTTGCTGATATCAAATTTGATGTCAAGTTAATATTGGAATCCTTGGCTACTCTCTCCAAGAGTCAACCATCCACAGCTGATATTGCTAGTGAGTTATGGAAATCTGTTTCCCCCATCATCATAGCTCACAGAAAACTAGCAAATCAGAATCATGAAACCTACATGGCTGAAATCAGAAACATGCTAGATGCAAGGTACAAAGATACCCATGCAGACATTCAGGCCATTAAAGACCACCTGCTGAAGACCACTGGCTCTGCCCCTACCACCATTCTCAGGGATGAAGATGATGATGCATTCATAGCTGATGATGCCAAAAAGGGGGAGAGTGGCAGAGATAGATTACCAAAGCTAGATCCCTTTGGTTGTCCACCCTCACAAAAGGGTAAATCAAAGTCTGCCAACAAACCAGGGTCTACTCAAACAGCACCACAACAACAACAAACCAGCAAAGATAAAGAAGTGGACAACTCTGCCAATCAAGAAGCTGAAAAGGCTGCTGAAGATAAGCAAAAGAGGGCTGACACTCTGGAAGTCAAGGCAGAGTTGTTGGTAAAACAGAAAAGGGAACAACAACAAGAAGTTGAAGATGTGGGTTCCTCTAAAAGGAAGAAAATGCCTGCCAAACATGTCAGACAACCACCATCCAAACCTACAACCACCAAACCTATATCTGAACCTACAACCACATCACCACCCAAATCCCAAACATCTGCTGGTCCTACTAAGGTGCCAATAGATGTTAACACAACCACTACTTCCACACCACCATCACCAAAAATCTTGTACAAAAGGAAGAGGAAATCAACCTTTGTTGTACAGGATGAAAACATACATACATCACCACTCACCACTTCAACTACACAATCTACACCTATATCAGCCATTCCACTCTCATCATTTTCACCACACACATCACAATTCAAATCCCATAGACCACCACCAACCATTACACCATTGGCTGTTCAGTATCCCCTTGAACTTGATCTACTCAAGGGGGAAATGCAATCCTTCTATAATACTGAACAACCATCTGATAGATCTTTCCCTTCTCTTCCACATTTTCCTGTTCCCCTAAAAATTGACACATATCTAAAATACAAGGCTGAACAGGCAGATGCCATCATTAAAGAGAAATGCAAAGGGAAGGATGACAGGACTGCTCAGGGCATCCATTCCGCAGAGCTTAGCAAATTGAGAAGGATTGAAGATTTTGCTAAGACCCTGAGCAATTCCATGTCTGCCATGCCTCTCAGCAGTGACATGGAAAAGGAGGTTAGGGAATCTCTTCTTGAACAGATCTTGGCAACCATGCCTTATAAAGCAAACAAGAAACAGTTTGCAGGCTGGACCACTCATGCACTTAGAGAAGAGCTCTTGAGAATTGAAGAGTTGGCCAAGAATCCCCCAGCTAAAGTCTCTGCTCCTGATTTTAGTAAAGGCAGAGATCCAGCCAGAGCCTTGAAGGTTAAGAGGATGAGACAAGAAATAGTGGATGCTGATTATGGGGAGATGAGGTCAGTTGCAAGATGGTCTGAGCTAAGGTTGGTTGAAACATACAAGAGACTTGAAGAAAACAGGAAGAAAGATCCCAGCCTACCCAAAAAAACCTGTCTACTCTGATGAACCACTGATGAAGAGACCTCAACAGGCTTTTACATTAGACAGCTTACTGGACACTTCTGATCTATCAGCTGCTACTAGAAGACAATTCAAGAAGCAGAAAGAAATGTCTGAAGAAGATCAGAAGAAGTTTGCTGATACTTACATAAGGGAGGGCCTCTTCAATCAAGTGCACTTTTTCTCAGATCCCACTACTGACAAGCTCAGAGAACTCATTGGGAGACCTCCATCACCAAACTCATCAAGAATAAAATGCATCTCAGCAAATCCTCTGACTCAAAAATTCTAAAATGGAAAGTCAATAAAGACAACCATGAATTGACTTTGCTCAGGTCAGATGGAAAAGTTCAAAAGATAAGCATGGATGATGCATATAGCCTGTGTGCAAATGACCTCCAAACTCTGCTGAATCTTGAACTTGAAAGAGATGTAGAAGACCTATTTGCCTTGGACTTTGAACTACAATCAATGGACAAATCAGAGAAAGTCTGATGAGAAATAAAGATCAATAATAAAGCTTAGTTTTGGCATCATCTGTTCTAGGGGGAGATTGTTGGGTCTGCTGACCTGGAGAAGAACAAATGATTGAAAAGCCAAAATATGCTAACAGTTGATTCACACAAATAAACAGTCTTTACAACATACTCTACCCAAAAGACTGCTGACCCTAACAACTGTTCCATCCAAACAACTGCTATGACAACTGCTGATACAAAGGACTGCTAGATAACAACTGATGAAGAACAACTGCTGACCAAAGGTCTGATGAAGAAACAACTGCTGATCAAGTACTGAAGACTAAAGGTCTGTTGGAGTCAACAGCACTTAGACTCCAACAGATGTTGCAAGACCATCAGAGTTATCCCTCAACAGTAGTTTAGTTTACAGTTTTTGTAATACAACAGTAGTTTGTATAGGGCAGATGTTTTATGTTGTTATTCTGTTAGAGGTCACTATCTTAGGTGACGTCAGCACAGGTCACCAGTGGTTTAGGTTTGTCTATAAATAGAACAGTGCTTGTACTGTTCTATTACATCACATCACACACAAACATTCTCTCAGACAAACAATCACTGTGTGATCAGGCTGAGGGGGAGTACTTGTATTGATTGTAATCTTTCAATTAATGAAAGCATTCGATTAAGAAAACATTTATTCCTATTGTTTTGATTATAGTTTATCATTCCGCTGCACTTTCCATATATACTTACATCATTCAGTTTTCATCTTATTCTAAATATATCAAAACAATCAAACTCAGATCCTAACAATGAGGTAGAAACCTTAGTAATATTCACACATTTAAGATCAGGGACTATTGGCTTTACCACACCTGTGCTAACAGTATTGGGTGAGAGATCCTTACATTCCTGTTTAATCTCGACTGGCCTTGAGCACACAGATTCTTCAGATTCTTGCTCAGTCGAGGGTGTGACATTTGATTTAGACGAGCCACTTAATTCAGAAACAGGTTGTGGCTCTGCTGAATCCCCCGTTGACTCAGCTGCTCTAGAGGACTCACAGCTGAATTCACTAAATTCAGCTGATACTGATTTCTCAGATTCGGTTGTTTCAGGTGATTCATATTTGGAGTCACTTTCAGAAGTTGGTGAGGCAGCTGGTTCAACGGTATATTGTGCCATGTGCTCTTCATAGATCTTTTTGAATGTTTTCATGAAATCAAACTCAAAGGGCACATTTGAGTCTGATTGGCCGGTCGGTTCAGTTTGCTCAATTTTCGGTTCAGTTTCAAAAACGGTTTCTTTTAAGACATCGTTCAATTTAGTTGTGTCATTTGAAACTGGGACTTCATCTCTTTTCACATCAAAAACTCTATCAACTTCTTTATTTTTCTCAAAATTTAATGTCTCAGTCTACTTTGAAGCATTTTGAGACTTGACAAATGTTTTTGATGGGGCCCGCTCTTGCTTAGATTGTTTTTGTTTAGGTTTAGAGATTCTAATTGGGGTTGATTCAAGTTTGGTGACTTCAACTTGATCCCTTGATGGTCGACTGGTTGGCTCTTCTATTTGTGAACCATATCCTTTCACATGAAGAGCCAACGGTCTTCATTTGACGTAGGAATTGAGGAATAATTTTCATTGAAAGGTGGAGGAATTTCCACAAACCCAATGCCCTTATTTCTCACTTCCTTTGGTCTGTACATTAACTGGGTATTGATCATTTTCTCAACTTTGGGACTAGAACAATCGAACTTTTTAAAATGAAAATCGGCATTTTCAAATTTAGATTATAAGTCGATCAATTCTGCGGTTAAAGTATCAGACAGTCATTTGAAGTGTAAATATCGACACTTGTGATCACTCACCTCCTGATGTAAGCGCTTGATATAAAGTTTTTGTTGTTCGATCATTTCTTTATAATAATTAAATTTCTTTTTAATGTCCCAAGTGGCCATTTTCTCGTATTCAAGCTGCTTGAATGCTGAGAGAGTTTCTTCTCTAAAACCTTTAATTTTTAACCTGCATCGTTCAGTATAACATGATTCAGCTAAAATGTCAGCATGTACCTCAGATGCGGATGGCACATGATCATTCAGTTGTGCCATGAAAGCTTGAGCAGCGTGAGCGGCAGGAGCAGCAGATGTGATAGGAGCAGCAGGTGTGACAGAAGCAGCAGGAGCGGCAGAAGTGGCGGGAGCGGTAGGAGCAACAATAGAGGGTGAGCAGTCAGATTTTGAATTCGAAGTTGAAGTGTCAGAGGCGGAAGAGCATGTTGTCGTAGAGGTGTTGCTTTGAGTCTTCAGATTTGCACGCCTAGCATGTTCTTTGACGAATAATATTAACTCATCTGACGTCATTTTGGACCAACTTGTTTCTGTATTGATCCAATTGACACACTTGAACCAGCTGCATGTTGGTTGATCTGGAATTCTTTTTAAAACGTTCAGAAGACTCTTGTTGACCCAATGATTTGATACTACAATTTCAGCATTTTTCATGTCAGACAGTAGTTCAGTAAATCTAGCAATAAGTGCTCCCACGGTTTCACCAGGAGTGTAACTGCAACTCTCAAGTCTCTGCTCAAACACCTCACTTTGAGAAGACATCTTTAATTTTAAACCGTGATCCCCCAAAAATCTGGATGTTCACACAAATTGTTTCACACCGAGCACAGGATGTCCAACCATAGTCAAATCGTAAACAATAAGTTCAATCCCCCTAAATTGAGCTTGCACACACCAAATAATACCCCTACTACTATTATTATTATTACTTTTATTATTATTATTATTATTATAATTATTATTATTATTATTATTATTATTATTATTATTATTATTATTATTATTGTTATTATTCAACCGTTACTTTATCTTGTGCTTCAATTGAGACTATCAAACATATTGTCACTTTCCTATTTACTGCAACACTCATATCATCACAACTCTCAAGACTCTCTCTCTCTCTCTCTCTCAAAATTCAACTCTCTTAAATGAGCTTTACCAAACTCAATTAATTTTCTTTCTCTTTTCAATTTTCGTGAACTGACACAACTACCGAAACAAGTTTTTCCCTTTTTAACACAAAATCTGCTCTCTCTCTCTCTCTCTCTCTCTCTCTCTCTCATCACATATATTTTTTAAATCTCGATCTGCTCTCTCTCCCTACGAATAAAAGCACAACAATAAACCCTTTAACTCTCTCACACACAATCTGTCTATTCTCTCTCTCACTCAAAATAAATTCAACCCCAAGATCCTGCACTCTTTCTTCTTTACTTAATAATAATCGGAGTATGTGTGTGTATGTGCGTAATCAAGGAAAAGGGTGGGGGTTGGAGTGGTTTAGGGGTGGCTCCACCGGAGCTCCGCCGTACACGGCCAATGACCTGCGCCTATCTTATCACACCCTCAAATTTCCACTTGCGGGGTTTTACCGCGAGGCGCGTGACACACCAGGATCCAAGTCAACGGTCACAATAAATGACAACTAAATGTAAGAAAATACGTAAGACATTCCATGCAACAACCAAAACATTATGCTTTGAGCCATATACCAGCAGCGGAAGCATTTATTGATTACAACCAAAAGGCATATTTGTAACATTTCGCGTTTAAAAATTGTACGTTACGTAAAATCGGGATAAAAACGACAAGTTCTATTATTATTGTTTACATTTAATTATTTTGTAGCATTTTAAACCCTAATACTATGATAATTATTCATAATATAGTATATATATATATATATATAAAGATTTAATAATAATAATAATAATAATAATAATAATAATAATAAACATCATAATAATAATAATACCAACATTTTTAAAACAAACTCAAAACCCAACATCCCTTCTTTCTTTTTTCCCCCACCTGAGCCCAATCCGGGTCTGACCCAACCCAACAGCAGGCCCAACAGTGACCTAGCCCAAGAAACTAAGCCCACTACCCCCTCCTTCCCTTTTCAGTTTTATAAAAAAAAATAATGTTAGGGACGGGGATCGAACCCGGGTCCCTAACCGGTTCAACCATGCACACCCACACAACCAACTGCTCTAGCCTTATTACTTGTTTCAAACCAGACAAATTATAATTATATCATGACTTCAAATACATCTCAGTTGACTTGGGAGATCAATGACTTGCCAAAAACACAACCTTTGACTCGTGATTAAGCTGAAATTAACATCACAACGTGATTACCGACCTACTCTTCATCTTTTATGCGTGCAATTAACAAATAATTTGAACCAATTATATGATTATACGCGTGGACCATTCAAAACGAGTCAAACATTCCAATTATACAATCTAGACCTAAGCACTATAAATTGGACCTCATACCACATCCTCACCTCGCCGAACAATCCCTCTCAACCCCCAATTCCACTTAAAAATCCTCTGATCTTTGTATATGATCGCGTTTTGACTTATACAGTTGACTGGGCAATCGTCTTCGATTCTGTATTGTAAGTCTAATTTTATATGTGGGTTTCTTTGACCAGCCTACACACAACGTTTACCCCATGATTAATTTGGTTAACGTTGTGTGATTGTATCGATTGCAAATCTAGAGCTCGTATGGTGAATTGGGGAAGAACACGTATGTTATTTATATTAAATAAACTAAAACCAAACACAACCACTGGTCTGGACCAGGTGGTTGTGTCTGGTGCCTTCTGTACAAGCCACGCGGGTTCGAGTCCCAGCTGTGGCACACCTTTTCCTTTATTTTGTTTTTAATCAAATCAATTATATATAATACTTAAAATCTTATAAATTCATTTTAAAATGCTAAAACATTTTTAAAAATTCTACAAAAATTATTTTGTATTAACCTGATGAAAAGGTTTAACCCACAATTTTTAGTTTACAAAAATTTATTTATTTAATATATATAATAATTAAATCAATTTTATTCTATTATATTTATAAAATTCCATTAAAATATCAAAACAATTTTATAAATATCCACAAAAATTATTCTGAGTTTATATAATGATAAACTTTTCTGAAATGATTTTTAATTCTGAAAAATCATTTATTTAATATTTTTAATCAATTTTTGTTAGTTTTAATCATAATTAAATCATAATAAATTCAATTTTTAATATTTTTGCACCAAAATTTTATACAAATTATTTCTGATTATTTGGAACAGAAATATAATTTTTAAACTGATAATTCTTTAATTTAAATATTTTTAAATATTAAAGTTAAATTTTGACAATTTGTTATAAATAGAATTAATATTCTATTTTAAAGAAAATAATTTTGTAAAAATTATTTTTATACTTTAAACACATTATTGTGACCATCTTAAATTTAAATTTCATAAAAAGATTTTTGCTTATTTATTTACTAATACTCTCTCAATTATCAAACATTTTTAATAATAATCAAACAAGCATTTATCCCCAATTCGAAGCCCTAGAACATATACATTTGTAGACTAGATAGACTTAGACATATTTATTACCTTATTATAGGGTGATACTTGACACATTTGGGCAACACCACTATTCAATTTTTCAACAGATATAACATTTTGCTAAGGTGAGTTTTACATAGCCCCTTTTATATTTATCACCATTTTTGGGGTGGAACATGTTACAACATCATTTATGCAATTCAATCATCAATGTGTCTATGTGTCTTTCTATGTTGCATTATGTCTTGAACATGACTAGGGTAAGCACAATTCTAGCATAAACATTTATCAGCCGACGGTATACATTGATAGATCTATTGGACTGACAATCCCACCCGGATACGTGCCTCCTACAAAGGTAGCGTGGGTGTTTGTTACTGCAATATAAACGAGTGAACCATGAGCATATGGGATGTACCACAATACAACAGTCACAAGGGTTGATTATGCACTCGATTTACTTCTAGTATGTTTTCACATATGGACTAGATTGCCATGACACGTGAATTGCACAACAATTTTATTCAATTATCAAAACCTATGTAATTCTCACCAACTTTTGTTGACCCAAAATATTTTCAACTTAACATGTTTCAGGTTCTACTTGCTTGAAGATTTGAGTTAATGCTTGAAGATGTGTGTATAGTTTTATTCAATTTGATGTATGAATTCTTGTAGAACAATTGTATGTAATTTATTTAAATCATATAATGAAATTTATTATTTACCATGAGCTACTAATCAATCATCAATACGTGACATCCCGATATTTCCGCCATCGGTTGGGGTGTTACAGATTGGTATCAGAGCCATGGTTATAGGGAATTAGGTTATTAGAAAAATAATTTAGTCTATAACCATAGGATTTAACCAGTACTTGCTTCTTTTACTTGCTATTCTCTATATCCCTCATACTTCTTATCCCTACTTTCATCCTTACAAGAAGGTTGCTCTCCATCGCTGGATCTATTCTTAGACTAATAGGACAAATTCCTCAGGTTTAACCTGAATCACCTTGAGATCTCGTCGAAGTTCTAGAATTTAATAACGAACACATGCAATCTGGAAGGGTTAACGCCAGTATTCTGAGTCTTCTGTCTAGGCTGGCATTGCGCATATATCCCAATCAGACGAGGGACCCGGATGCCTACCTGGGAATTCTCGGGATGAGTGTTCACTTATAGGCTAAAGCATGTCTTCATATGTTATTAGAATCTAGAATCTTTGATAAATCAACGTTTTCGTTTATTCGTTCTAATTAATGAATAAATGATTACATTCCTATTATAACCTCATTCATTTCATTGTGTCTCTTACAGATCATGCCTCCACGTCGCAGTGCTCGTCTTAACAGTGGTGACAATAATGATGAAGGGAGTAGCAATCACAACCATAACCACGATACTAACCACAACAACAACAACAATGGTGTCGATGCCCAACTGGCTGCAATCATTTCTCAACAAATGGCGCAGCAAATCGCAACTCTGGTTCCCAACTTACTAGCTCAAGTCATCCAGTTGAACGGCAACGGGAACGGTAACGGCAACGGGAATGGAAATGGAAACCACAACGGGAATGGGAATGGTCTTCCAGCCTGCACTCTCAAGCACTTTAATTCTTGTAATCCCCCAAAGTTCAGTGGAGAAGAAGGAGCTACAGGACTCCTACAATGGTTTGAGGGTATTGAGAATACCTTCATCAACAGTGAGTGCCCCAACAACTTTAAGGTCCGTTATGCCATGAGTGTTCTTCACAAACGAGCACTCACTTGGTGGAATGAGGAAAAGTGCACCCGTGGAGCTGAAGCTGCACTGGCCTTAACTTGGGATCAAGCTAAAGACATTATGAAGGCAGAGTTCTGCCCTCGTAATGAAATCAAGAAGCTGGAAGATGAGTTTCATGATCTTGCTCAAGATAGTGGGGAAAACCTTGCCTACAACACTCGTTTTCACGAACTTAGCCTACTGCTACCCCACAAGGTCACCCCTTGCCTATTGCAATAGAAAAATACATTGGTGGCTAACCAATGCAGATTCAAGACACGGTGTGGGGAAGGAACCCTGCTACTTTGGGGGAAGCAAAGCGTTTGGCTGCCACCCTAACAGATAACCATGTGAAGGCAGGAACCCTGACTCGTAAAGGGGAAAAGAAAAAGGATACTCCCCAACCTGCCGTCGATATCAAAACTGAGGCCTCAACCAACGGAAAGTGCAAGGTCAGGAATTTTGCAATAGACACCACTGTCCCACCCAACAAGAAACGATACAACGGGAACAAACCTAAGTGTGATACTTGCCAGTATCACCACCCAACCCAAGTTCCCTGCCGACAGTGCACCAATTGTCAAAGGTATGGGCATTTTGCGGATGCTTGTCGAATCCCTGCTACAAACGCTCTTGATGCCCCCAAATAACCCCGCTAGAGACCCTCCAGCTACTTAACAGCAAAACCCACCATTTGAATGATGTCTACTTTCTCTTTAATTCTATGTATTGACACTTTTTTTATTCCAGTAATAAAATTCAAGTATTATCATAACATCTGAGTGCATGCTTGTTTGAATGTGAATTAATTGCTATATCTATAATCATACTTGCTTACTTGTACATCAATTAGTTGATTATCAAACAACCCACTCAACGTTTGGTAGAGGTCATCATGTCTTTCCAACAGTCGAGAGAGGCCCTACTACCTGCTCAACGACTGGTGGAGACTATCGGACTTGCTCAACAATTGGTAGAGTCATAAAAGGACGCAAAACCCTAATGTAAGGTAAATTGGTAATTACGGTCCGGAACGTAATCATGAATTTACAGGTACATTAAGGTAGTATGGAATTTTATCAAGGTTTTCGAAAGTTGACCAAATTGTAAACCTGGTGTTTTTCTTTTAACTTCGGGACGAAGTTCCTAAAAGTAGGGGAGACTATAACATTTCGCGTTTAAAAATTGTACGTTACGTAAAATCGGGATAAAGGCAGCGTGGGTGTTTGTTACTGCAATATAAACGAGTGAACCATGAGCGTATGGGATGTACCACAATACAACAGTCACAAGGGTTGATTATGCACTCGATTTACTTCTAGTATGTTTTCACATATGGACTAGATTGCCATGACACGTGAATTGCACAACAATTTTATTCAATTATCAAAACCTATGTAATTCTCACCAACTTTTGTTGACCCAAAATATTTTCAACTTAACATGTTTCAGGTTCTACTTGCTTGAAGATTTGAGTTAATGCTTGAAGATGTGTGTATAGTTTTATTCAATTTGATGTATGAATTCTTGTAGAACAATTGTATGTAATTTATTTAAATCATATAATGAAATTTATTATTTACCATGAGCTACTGAACAATCATCAATACGTGACATCCCGATGTTTCCGCCATCGGTTGGGGTGTTACAATATTACAGTTTACAAAACATTGTTTAATATGCAACAAGACTTCTAGACGCCGTGCAAGACTCCGTGGGCCTAGTCCATTAACCGCTACCTTAGCGACCTGAGAAAACATGCCAAAAATGTCAACATGTAATGCTGGTGAGTTCACAGGTTTTTCCTTTTCAATAAGCGTTTCATTAATCCTATAAAAACTGTTACCGTTACTGTTACTGTTACTGTTCATACTATGCTTGTTCGTACGCTAGCTAGGCGTCAAATGTGTTACTCATACGGGCGAAACCATTGCTGACTGTGTGATACCCTTGTTTACAGACTACCTCATCTTCGGTAAGCCTAGTGTGATTGAGACAATATGCACCCGCCCGGCCTCCAGCCGTTGAGTGGGGTTTGTCAGGCCCAATAGCGCTATCCACATTTCCCCGCTACATCCCCGTATTAGTGGTTTCCAAGGGACTTAGATGAACCGTATAGTAATAAAGTGTGAGCCATAGTATAACATGAAAACGTGTGTTTATAATGTATAACATGTAAATGTGTGATCAAAATGTATAAGCATGCTTCTCACCCAGAAAACAAAACTAGTAAAGTGTGGGACCGTGAACTCAACTTAGATTGAGTTACTTGAAAACAGTTAAATCAGTATGCTATGATAGCCCCAAATAGCGGAGACCTATCATAAGATGTAGGTAAGTACCCGGACTAATAACCCGCAGGTTAACTAGTCCCCGAATGTCCAGACCATAACCATAAACGTTTGAAAACACCTTTGACTGTTAAACCGACCGTACTAGACAAGAATAGCGACGAATAGAAGACATACCGATAGCAGTATCAGGTTCCCCTTTGTTTCCATCATCGTCCTGTTTCATCATAGGACAATCGCGCTTGAAATGGCCCGTTTCCCCACAGTTGTAGCAGCCCTGATTCCCCCAAGAAGCGGGAGTAGCACCTATAGCCCGAGCCGGCTTAGATGGAAGATTGGCTCGACAATCCTTTGCAAAATGGCCCGTCTTATCACGGCGCTCACAACGAAACCTGTCACAATTCCCATAGTGATGAAACCCACATAGACCACACTTAGGCTTCTTCCCGGTATACCCACCTTGCTTCTGGTCGGATGACGATCCCAAAGCTTCAACCCTCTTCATTTGCTGCTGCGGTTGACCCGAACCCGAGCTCCTACCAAAACTATCCCACTTTCTCTTATTATCCACTAGTGCTTTCACAGCAGCACCCCTAGGAGGTAATACACCCTCAACAACCTTCATATTTGTCAGCCTGTGGGCTGACCATACAACCTCAGAATACACAGCGAGATTACTCGCAGCCACTAACCCCCTAACCTCCGGTACCAACCCAGAAACATAATGCTCAATCCTCCTGTACTCTGGCGTGTGCAAATCCGGGCACAACATCGCTAGCTCGTTATGCCTAGCCGTATACATCTCAATCTCGGACCCCACCATTTTGTGATTCCAGACCTCGTGCTCGAGCTTCTGAACCTCGTCCCTCGGACAGTACTCGCTTTTCAGGAGTTGGACAAATTCTGTCCAAGGCATAGCGTGAGCTTCCCCAATACCCAAGGTCTGGGTGGTGGAGTTCCACCAAGTCAGAGCTTGACCCTCAAGGGTCGCCGAAGCATACTTCACGCGGTCGCCCGCCGGGCAACTGCACATAGAGAACACAGATTCGACTTTTTCCAACCACCGGAGCAGTCCCACTACCCCTTCAGTCCCATTAAAGTTGTGGGCTTGCAATCCATGAACTTTTTGTAAGAGCACTGAGGTGGAGGGGGATTAACAGCGCCACCTGGGACAGAACACACAGATAAACAACAAGGGAGGAAATACAGTACCCAGAAACAAGGTAGAGTAGGTAGCAATCGACTTACCACCCATAGCGTTGTGGGCAGCTTGGAATGCAGCCAAAGCCACATTCACGTGCTGTTGCTGCAGGTTGTTCAACTCCTCTTGGGTCATGTTAATGTTGCCACGACCGCCACCACCGCGGTCGCCAGCACGGCCACCCCTACGACCGCCACGAGCTCCCGACATCTTCTGCCAGAACAAGAACAAAATACTCAGTCCATCACCAACGCTAAACCATCAGAAATCAAAAGGAGCAAGGAATTCGGTCCAAACGTGACTATTGATCCCAGCACGAGGTCCACCAGGTCTTCCATGCATTTCAACATATGATTTCATGTGCACCCGAAATGATAAATTGCTCTACATGGTCCTCTAGGCGTGCCCCGAGCTTGAACCTCAAGCCACCCGATATCCACAACTTAGAAGAAATGACCAACTCAAGGAATTTCCAAGTGACTAATCACTTAGAGATAGATTTCAACGAGTACATGTGCAAGATAATGTGTGTAAGTAGATGTGTCCATTGGAGCATAGAAGGGAGATGTCCGAATCCTGGACAGATCTCGAGGATGAGTCAAAGCTGCTCCAATGTACACCACCGCCGTGCAAGGTTCAATGAACAAGTCCCTCCGACTTTAACCCGAAAGGAAAGATAGAGTAGAGATAGAAATAACAAAGACAAGGAAGATAATATAATACTCTGTGATAAGGATACCGACACCCCGAAAAAGTTAATATGTTTACCCAAAGACACGACTCGTACGTATGTGACCGTCTAGTGTGTGTGAGACTCGGCTATACACTAGACTCTACATGCAGTCCTAGTTCACTATAATCATTGGCTTTGATACCAATCTATCACACCCTCAAATTTCCACATGCGGAGTTTTACCGCGAGGCGCGTGACACACCAGGATCCAAGTCAACGGTCACAATAAACGACAACTAAATGTAAGAAAATGCGTTAGACATTCCATGCAACAACCACAACATTATGCTTTGAGCCATAACCAGCAGCGGAAGCATTTCTTGTTTACAACCAAAAGACATATTACAGTTTACAAAACATTATTTAATATGCAACAAGACTTCTAGACGCCATGCAAGACTCCGTGCGCCTAGTCCATTAACCGCTACCTTAGCGACCTGAGAAAACATGCCAAAAATGTCAACATATAATGCTGGTGAGTTCACAGGTTTTTCCTTTTCAATAAGCATTTCATTAATCCTTTAAAAACTGTTACCGTTACTGTTACTGTTACTATTCATACTATGCTTGTTCGTACGCTAGCTAGGCGTCAAATGTGTTACTCATACAGGCGAAACCATTGCTGACTGTGTGATACCCTTGTTTACAGACTACCTCATCTTCGGTAAGCCTAGTGTGATTGAGACAATATGCACCCACCCGGCCTCCAGCCGTTGAGTGGGGTTTGTCAGGCCCAATAGCGCTATCCACATTTCCCCGCTACATCCCCGTATTAGTGGTTTCTAAGGGACTTAGATGAACCGTATAGTAATAAAGTGTGAGCCATAATATAACATGAAAACGTGTGTTTATAATGTATAACATGTAAATGTGTGATCAAAATGTATAAGCATGTTTCTCGGGGTTCCTATCATGTTCCTAGGTGTCAAATCATGTTCTGGGATGTCAAAATACGCTTACAACAGCAGTACACGCGATTAGGAAACTAACATGCAATTAGGAAAAGTCAACTAGTAATTAGAGGGATTCAACAGGCGAATAGAAGGCTAATTGCCTTATACATCAGGCGATTAGGTGGCTAATCGCCCCTTCATCAGGCGATTGCAGCTCCCAATCGCCTGTTGCAGGTTCATGACGTGTTTTCGCGCGTTAAACCCTCCAAATCAGATCCGAAACATATAAAATCACCCAATATCAAACCTAAACTATTAACCAACCCATTTCAAGCAAAAATCCCCAATTTATCTCTGCTCTAACGGCCTCGGTGCGATTATTTCCAAAAATGGCAAAGTACTAGGTTTCATTAACTATGAAATCTTTCCTTAAATGGCAATAATCAGATTTCACAACCTACAACCTTGCAAATCATTATCCCTATGTTATAATATCATTCTAGTGTGATTCCTAACAACAAACAAGCATTGAATCATATCATAACATCCTAATTCTTCAAGAATCATCCAAATGGGTCAAAATGCATACTTTCATCAAAACACTATAACAATAGATCAAATTCTTAGATAATCATCCTAATAACTCCTACACATCAGAAGTACATCAATTTCATGGAAACATTCATGTTATAACCACCAAAAATCATCATATGCATAAATACTTCACATATAGCAAGTATTATGGTGTAGATTTGTTTTAGAACTCATTTCAAAGGTTTTTAAAGACACATACTTAGCAAAACAAGGTCTGGACTTTTGGGAACCAAAACAATAACATTACAAAGGTTTGGGATGAAGAACACACCTTGGAATTTATCAAAGAAAGGTGTGTAAGCATGGAAATGGTGAGTTTTGAAGCAAAATGAGTTCCAGAAGTGTTTTGAGGTGTGTGGGAGGCTTAGGATCTGTTAGGGTTGCACAAATGGTGTTTGGGTAGTCAAGGGTTGTATTTATAGGTGTTTTGACTCGTGCATAACAAGTCAGGCGATTATACAGACAATTCAGGCGATTACAATTCTAATCGCCTATACTATTGGCGATTACAAGCCTAATCGCATATACTATTGGCGTTTACAAACCTAATCGCCTATACTATTGGCGATTAGAGCTCTAATCGCCTATACCTATCGGCAATTACGTGTAATCACCTATAAGGTCATGCAATTACGCGTAATCATCTATAATGTCATGCAATTACGCGTAATCACTATTTTAACACATATAAACACGTATTCACATACCGATAAGTCACATAATGATTACAAACATATAATGCATGATAACAAATACGTTTACGTCCGTTCACCAATTCCCGGGACTCGAGACTTGCGTGTGTGCGTTAAACCCGGTGATTCCACGAATCACCAATCCTTGTACACATGGTTATGGACCGACTCCCGATGATCCCGTGGATCATTGTAACGACTCCGGATGATCCCCACGGATCATTGTAATGACTCCAGATGATTCCCAGAATCATCGTAATGACTCGACTGACCTAGTTAAGTACGTAATATGCATGACTCGCTAAGGTAGACTTACTAGTTTAACGAAAGTTATTAACCGGAGTTTGCTGGGTGTCACATCATCTCCCCGTTGAAAGAATTTTCGTCCTGAAAATTGCCCGAAACTAAAAAGGAAACGATGAAAAGAAAGAAAACTTTTTCGGAGATTTTCCGGTTGTCACATATCTCCTCTCTTCCTTCTCTTCGTCTCCCTCTTTGCATGCAGCAACCAAGAACAACAACAAACAACCTGATCTGCCGAGATGTATCTGGTGAAGAAGCACAGATTGGGTCGGGTTGTATTGAGGTGGGTATGGGTTGAATTTGGTGTTTGGTTGCAGGTACGGGTGATGATGACTTCTGATCGGAGGATGGTTTCCGGTGGAAGAAGGATTTCCGATCAGTGGGTTTTGGGTTTTCGGGTGGTGAAGAGTTTCCGACGTTGTGGGTTTCCGGTTAACTGATGAGTTTCCAGGTGCGTTGATGGAGCAGGAGGTAGGTGAGGTGTAGTTATGTTAGGTTGATCGAACCTGTTTGGTTTCCAGGTGGGGATGGTTACGGGTTGGGTTGGGGGTCGGGTTCTAGATGATGAGGTTTGCAGGTGGGAATTTCGAGGTGGGTTTGGTTGTTGTTTTCGAAGTTGTTTTCTTAGGCTCTGAACCGTTTAATCGTTGTGTGTTTTGAAGTTGTTTTCGAGTTCTTCAGATATGCAAGGAGTTCTCGAGTGGAAAAGTGGTTTTCGGGTACAAGGAATGGGTGTGGGTTCCGTTGTTACAGAGAGGGCTGTCTGTGTCCGAGTCAGCCACCGGTTGTGTTCGAGTGAAAGATGGGTGTATCCGAGCAGAAGCTGTGTCAAAGTTGGCGGTGAGTGTCCGACCAGGTTTGGTTTGTGTCCGGGTTGAATGGTAGTGTCCGAGGTGAAGGTGTGTCCGAGCTATCTTCTATGTCCGATGTGGGTGTCCGATGCCGAGTGTTTGATGTGAGGTGACGGGTGTCCGATGCTAGAGCTGTGTCCGACCTGCGAGGTGTGTCCGAGGAGATGATCTGTGTTCGGCTGGAAATCAATATCCTTGTGAAAGGAATTGACGATCTCTTGTGTTTTGATGTTGACAGCTGTTTTTGAACAATGGGGACCACCAATTTGAAAATGAATTTTTTTTATGAAGATGCTTTTGCTTGAACAGTCACGTGACCTCCTGTCACCTTATTGAAATAGTCAAAGTTGAGTTATACTATTTCCAAATGTTGTTGTTTTGCAAGGTTAATAAGAAAGTATTAATTTTCTTTAATTTCTTGTAACAAACTTGCTAAAAATCTGCACAAACACATCGTAAATTCCAAACAAAAGATTAAAATCAACAATTTGATAAAAAAATCAAAATGTTCTTCGCGTTCTTGGTGTTCTTCAAGTTTTTCAGTATTTTTTTTTAACAAGATCAAATCTGCCAACAAAACTCAAGACACAAAACTGATTAGTAAAATAAAAACTATTGAACGAGATTAAGATTTAAACCTGTAAACTCGACAAAAACGCAGCAGCAAATCTTCTTCTTTTAATCTTCGTGTTGATACCGAACCGAGCCTTTAAAAGACTATTTAGGCTCTGATACCAATTGTTAGTCCAAGATCTTCTCTACCGGGTATCAAACAAACAATCGAGTGCGGAAAACAAGATTGAATGTGAAAAACAAAAGATTAAAAAACACAATGAAATCCCTTGTATTGCTGCTTCACCTTGCACACAATCTCTAGGATTGTCTGGTACAAGGTGATGGCTCTTGAGTTACAAAATGAGATGATTATGTCTAATGAAAGTCTAACCCTAAAATGAACTTAAACAAAACATTATATAGGGTCCATTAAAGCCTTGGCCCACATGGCCTAACCCAAGCCAATTAACTAAACTAAGCCCAATTAACATAAACATGCTTAATAAAGACAAGCGTAAACCTACACAATTTATGGGCCTAACAATATCGCCGTAGGTTTATGCTGTCTTTATGATTGCTCATTAGGAAGAAACTTCAAATCTTGATCTTCCAGACTTGGATTCTTTCTTCTGCTCTCGGAGGCATACTTATATTTTGATCATCATCAGCTTTTGCTTGAACATCTTGCTAAAAGAGAACGTGAGAGGAGGATTCTCATAACTCTTTTCTTTGTCAATCTTCTCTTTCAAGCAACTTTACAGGTACGTCTTCACTTGTACTTTCATTGTCAAAAGATGATTCACTTCGGGTTCTTTTGACTCAGGTACATCTTCTCATTGAGGTGATTCATGCTTGTCAGCAACTGGAACTCTTTCATTCTTCATCAACCCCTGTTTCTTGATTTGTATAAACTCTGCAAATTCTCATAATTTCATAAGCAAATAATAGATATAACAGAGGGTCCAGTGTACACATGAACACCAAGTACATCAGTGTACTTCAATTTTAAAATCTCAAAAACAACCTGAATTTTGTTTGAGAATCGGTCAAATCCTCAGGAATGGTTAATTTTTATAAAATAAAACAAACAAAAATAAACCTCAAACAATTTACACTGCAGCTTTTTTGTGAGAATCATGTGCAAGAAGATCATATCAGCTTTGTCAAAATGCAACACACCGTTAGTATATATGTTTTGGTAAACTTATTAAAGTGCCAGAAAGCAGTCCAAGACGATTACCAGCATCGTTTATCCACTTAAACAAACATACATACACGTCCTCAAGTCAGATATTTTTCTTATTTTCTTAACGTGTGTTAGACCGAAATAACTGTGTGTCCCACATCATGACATACCCCCGCAATCAAGGTATGCACAAAGCTTCTTCACAACAGGTGAGTAAATTGCTGACATCTATATGTTTTACAAGGTCAAGATCATCGGTGATCGGGTCTGCATATATCTGGATGCAACAAAGAGACCAATGGATTCTCGACCAGGGTTAGGGCAAATACCAAGCTTTCGGTATGATCATCGCTTTAGGCTTTTGATTTGTACCTTTAGCTTGAATTCTCATTGAGAATTTGGGTTTTGGCATTTCCATATTGCTCTTTTAAGATGTCATGACTGTGCCTAGGTCAGCATATATCTGGATGCAGCAGAAGGGCAGCCATGACATCCCCAGATGTATCAACAATTTAAAGACCCGAAATCTCAGATTTTGGCAATCTAACAACGCAAGATTTAAGACCATAAAATCATACGCCAATGATGTGTTACCCGCAAGCTACACAGTCCTTTATCTTTAGCATGTTTTGGACTGATTTCGTTGTGTAGTTTGCCTACCGGTACATCATATAATGGAGCTGCAATCACACTTGATTTAATTTTCTTTTCGATTTTAAAGTGTGACAGTTCAATAGCTGATGTGATATCATTTCTTCTTTTTCGCACCATGAAATTCTCATTTTCGGAATTTTCTATTGTTTTTGTATTTTTCTGAGGATATATATCCCCTTAAGTTTGTGCTTAAAATTGAGAATTTAAAGAAAAAATTTACAACCTAAAACTAAGAATAATCTTTTTGTGTTTTTATAAAACCGTTCTCGAATTAAAGACCAATTACATTCAAAATTCAATGCATCAGGTTTTAAGTGTACCTCTCTAGCTGATTTTACCTCCATTTTTTCCTTCAAAGGAAACATACTCACTATTTAAGAATTAGAGATATGTATAACAGAGAGATGTCACATGTCATGTGCGTGGAACAACCGTTATTAACATACCAGTGGTGGTCGACAATCCTGCTTGGATGTCCCTGCACTAAAAAAGGAGATTAGTTAAACATCGGTATCCAGGCCATCGCGGTCCTGGGCACTTCTGAAGCATCTATGAAAGACACTTCTCTCAAGCATATGTCCTTATTCTCATTTAGATATGGTGTTGCTTCCGCTTTTGCTTTTGCTTTCCAGACTTGTTTAGGCTTAGCACACGCTTTAGCTACTTTCGGAGTAGCAGCTTTTGGCTTCTCAGGTTGTTTTGATATCTGTGGTTGAACAACCTTGCATTTGCTCTTGGCAGCATTCCAATCGCCATCAGCAGGGTGTAACTTTGGAATTCACATTCTTCCTAGCCTTAAGTTTTTTAACCTTCATTGGCTTGGAGTAGTAATTATTCCCTAGGCATAACCCTCTGATATTGTCGATAGTAGGGCACATAAGGACGATGCGCGTAATTTCTTGCAATGTGATCGGGTCTTCCACAGTTATAACATGTCTGCTTCTTAGCATAGGGAGCAGATCTCGGTCTGTTTGATCCCACTAATGAATGTGAGTGATGGGATCCATTGGATGATTTGCTTACAGGCTTCCTAAAGTTTCTTCTCTGCTTAGAACATCTTGAACACCCGTGTGAACAAGTATGTGCGTGTGATGATGACTGTCCTTGAGTTTTCTGTTTCACTTCAGGAACCTGTTCTTGAGAGTTAGCACAGGTAATTTTTCTATGTGGTGGCACGTATTTATCGGTCGTACCAATAACAGATAGCTCAGAAACAGCCTTTTGTACGTATGGTACAGCATTAGCAGATAATTTTGATGTTTTCGAACAAACATCAGCAGTTTCAGAGCAAACAATATCATCCCCCTCAACCTTAACCTCTACCTTAACCTCAGCGGCACATGAGGTAGAAACATTAGTAATATTCACACATTTAAGATCAGGGACTATTGGCTTTACCACACATGTGCCAACAGTATTGGGTGAGGGATCCTTACATTCCTGTTTAATCTCGACTGGCCTTTAGCACACAGATTCTTCATATTCTGGCTCAGTCGAGTGTGTGACATTTGATTCAGACGAGCCACTTAATTCAGAAACATGTTGTGGCTCTGTTGAATCCCTCGTTGACTCAGCTGCTCTAGAGGACTCACAGCTGAACTCACTAGATTCAGCTGATACTAATTTCTCAGATTCGGTTGTTTCGGGTGATTCATATTTGGAGTCACTTTCAGAAGTTGGTGAGGCAGCTGGTTCAACGGTATATTGTGCCATGCGCTCTTCATAGATCTTTTTGAATGTTTTCATGAAATCAAACTCAAAGGGCACATTTGAGTCTCATTGGCCGGTCGGTTCTGTTTGCTCAATTTTCGGTTCAGTTTCAAAAACGGTTTCTTTTAAGACATCATTCAATTTAGTTGTGTCATTTGAAACTTGGACTTCATCTCTTTTCACATCAAAAAATCTATCAACTTCTTTATTTTTCTCGAAATTTAATGTCTTAGTCTTCTTTGAAGCATCTTGAGACTTGACAAATGTTTTTGATGGGGCCTGCTCTTGCTTAGATTGTTTTTATTTAGGTTTAGAGATTCTAATTGGGGTTGATTCAAGTTTGGTGACTTCAACTTGATCCCTTGATGGTCGACTAGTTGGCTCTTCTATTTGTGGACCATATCCTTTCACATGAAGAGCAAATAGTTCTTCATTCGACATAGGAATTGAGGAATAATATTCATTGAAAGGTGGAGGAATTTACACAAACCCAATGCCCTTATTTCTCACTTCCTTTGGTCTGTACTTTATCTGGGTATTGATCATTTTCTCAACTTTGGGACTAGAACAATCAAACTTTTTAAAATGAAAATCGGCATTTTCAAATTTAGATTTTAAGTCGATCAATTCCGGGGTTAAAGTATCAGACAGTCGTTTGAAGTGTAAATATCGACACTTGTGATCACTCACCTCCTGATGTAAGCGCTTGATATCGAGTTTTTGTTGTTCGACCATTTCTTTATAATAATTAAATTTCTTTTTAACGTCCCAAGTGGCCATTTTCTCGTATTCAAGCTGCTTGAATGCAGAGAGAGTTTCTTCTCTAAAACCTTTAATTTTTAACCTGCATCGTTCAGTACAACATGATTCAGCTAAAATGTCAGCATGTACCTCAGATGCGGATGGCACATGATCATTCAGTTGTGCCATGAAAGCTTGAGCGGCATGAACAGCAGATGTGATAGGAGCAGCAGGTGTGACAGAAGCAGCAGGAGCGGTAAAAGTGGCGGGAGTGGTAGGAGCAACAAGAGCGGGTGAGCAGTCAGATTTTGAATTCGAAGTTAAAGTGTCAGAGACGGAAGAACATGTTGTCGCAAAGGTGTTGCTTTGAGTCTTCATATTTGCACGCCTAGCATGTTCTTTGACGAATAATATTAACTCATCTGACGTCATTTTGGACCAACTTGTTTCTGTAATGATCCAATTGACACACTTGAACCAGCTGCATTTTGGTTGATCTGGAATTCTTTTTAAAGCATCCAGAAGACTCTTGTTGACCCAACGATTTGATACTACAATTTCAGCATTTTTCATGTCAGACAGTAGTTCAGTAAATCTAGAAATAAGTGCTCCCACGGTTTCACCAGGAGTGTAATTCAAACTCTCAAGTCTGTGCTCAAACATCTTACTTTGAGAAGACATCTTTAATTAATTGTTTCACACCGAGCATAGGATGTCCAACCATAGTCAAATCGTAAACAATAAGTTCAATCCCCCTAAATTGAGCTTGCACACACCAAATAATAACCCTACTACTACTACTACTATTATTGTTGTTGTTGTTGTTGTTGTTGTTGTTGTTGTTGTTGTTATTATTATTATTATTATTATTATTATTATTCAACCGTTACTTTATCTTGCGCTTCAATTGAGACTATCAAACATATTGTCACTTTCCTATTTACTGCAACACTCATATCATCACAACTCTCAAGACTCTCGCTCTCTAAATTCAACTCTCTTAAATGAACTTTACCAAACTCAATAATTTTCTTTATCTTTTCAATTCTCGTGAACCGACACAACTACCGAAACAAGTTTTTCCCTTTATAACACAAAATCTGCTCTCTCTCTCTCTCTCTCTTCACATATATTTTTCAAATCTCGATCTGCTCTCTCTCTCTCTCTCTCTCTCTCTCTCTACGAATAAAAGCACAACAATAAACCCTTTAACTCTCTCACACACAATCTGTCTATTCTTTCTCTCTCTCACTCAAAATAAATTCAATCCCAAGATCCTGCACTCTTTCTTCTTTACTTAATAATAATCGGAGTATGTGTGTGTATGTGCGTAATCAGGGAAAGGGGTGGGGGTTGGAGTGGTTTAGGGGTGGCTCCACCGGAGCTCCGCCGTACACGGCCAATGACCTGCACCTATCTCCTCTCTTCCTTCTCTTCGTCTCCGTCTTTGCATGCAGCAACCAAGAACAACAACAAACAACCTGAAATGCCGAGATGTATCTGGTGAAGAAGCACAGAGTGGGTCGGGTTGTATTGAGGTGGGTATGAGTTGAAGTTGGTGTTTGGTTGCAGGTACGGGTGATGATGGCTTCTGATCGGAGGATGGTTTCCGGTGGAAGAAGGATTTCCGATCAGTGGGTTTTGGGTTTTCGGGTGGTGAAGAGTTTCCGACGTTGTGGGTTTCCGGTTAACTGATGAGTTTCCAGGTGGGTTGATGGAGCAGGAGGTAGGTGAGGTGTACTTATGATAGGTTGACCGGATCTGTTTGGTTTCCGGGTGGGGATGGTTACGGGTTGGGTTGGGGGTCGGGTTGTAGATGATGAGGTTTGCAGGTGGGAATTTCGAGGTGGGTTTGGTTGTTGTTTTCGAAGTTGTTTTCTTAGGCTCTGAACCGTTTAATCGTTGTGTGTTTTGAAGTTGTTTTCGAGTTCTTCAGATATGCAAGGAGTTCTCGAGTGGAAAAGTGGTTTTTGGGTACAAGGAATGGGTGTGGGTTACGTCGTTACGAAGAGGGTTGTCTGTGTCCGAGTCAGACACTGGTTGTGTTCGAGTGAAAGATGGGTGTGTCCGAGCAGAAGTTGTGTCAGAGTTGGCGGTGTGTGTCCGACCAGGTTTGGTTTGTGTCCGGGTTGAATGGCAGTGTCCGAGGTGAAGGTGTGTCCGAGCTATCTGCTGTGTCCGATGTGGGTGTCCGATGCCGAGTGTCCGATGTGAGGTGGCGGGTGTCCGATGCTAGAGCTGTGTCCGACCTGCGAGGTGTGTCCGAGGAGATGATCTGTGTTCGGCTGGAAATCAATTTCCTTGTGAAAGGAATTGACGATCTCTTGTGTTTTGATGTTGACAGCTGTTTTTGAACAATGGGGACCACCAATTTGTAAATGAATTTTTTTTTTTATGAAAATGCTTTTGCTTGAACAGTCACATGACCTCCTGTCACCTTATTGAAATAGTCAAAGTTGAATTGTACTCTTTCCAAATGTTGTTGTTTTGCAAGGTTAATAGGAAAGTATTAATTTTCTTTAATTTCTTGTAACAAACTTGCTAAAAATCTGCACAAACACATCGTAAATTCCAAACAAAAGATTAAAATCAACAATTTAATAAAAATTCAAAATGTTCTTCGCGTTCTTGGTGTTCTTCAAGTTTTTCAGAATTTTTTTTTAACAAGATCAAATCTGCCAACAAAACTCAAGACACAAAACTGATTAGTAAAATAAAAACTATTGAACGAGATTGAGATTTAAACCTGTAAACTCGACAAAAAACGCAGCAGCAAATCTTCTTCTTTTGATCTTCGTGTTGATACCGAACCGAGCCTTTAAAAGACTACTTAGGCTTTGATACCAATTGTTAGTCCAAGATATTCTCTACCGGGTATCAAACAAACAATCGAGTGCGGAAAACAAGATTGAATGTGAAGAACAAAAGATTAAAAAACACAATGAAATCCCTTGTATTGCTGCTTCACCTTGCACACAATCTCTAGGATTGTCTGGTACAAGGTGATGGCTCTTGAGTTACAAAATGAGATGATTATGTCTAATGAAAGTCTAACCCTAAAATGAACTTAAACAAAACATTATATAGGGTCCACTAAAGCCTTGGCCCACATGGCCTAACCCAAGCCCATTAACTAAACTAAGCCCAATTAACATAAACATGCTTAATAAAGACAAGCGTAAACCTACACAATTTATGGGCCTAACAACATGAATCACCCCAAAAGTGTAAAAATGAAAAAGGGGATAAGTATACTTACCTTGATTGTGATGGACTTGCTAGAATACGACGAAGTCAACGAGAATAAATGAATTACGCTTGAACCTAAGTAAATTGAGAATAATGATTTAGGTCTGCTAATGTTATTTTATAGTGTTCGCGTAAAAATATGTAACCTTTGATTTGTGTTATTATCGTTGTCATTATTATACTAATTCACTAATAGTTTTATTTAAACTAACATTTCCTCTAGTTCAATTTGTGAAATAGAACGCGTAGAATTCTTTTTAGAAGAAACAATATATATCCACTTTTAATAATCAACACAACTATTTGAGTTCAAATATTATATAGAAATACTTTAACCTATATTTTTAAATCAACTCTATTTAGGTTCATTCATGAACCCGGTTGATTAGTAAACGTCTATACGACTAATTGAGTAAATCAACTCATTTTTGACACAGTATTATTTAAGTATATTTTTTTAAGAAAAATGTATTATATAATAAAGAACACAAATGGTAGGCATATCAATGCAAAAAACTTAACAATAATATTTTAACATGTATCGTAATATATACACACGTTATTAAACCAGCCAGGCCATTTTGGAAAACATTTACGGTTTACCACAAAAAAATGATCTACAATATTATAATTTATTTGTAAACTTATCAAACATAAATTACTAAGTTTATGAACTCTAAATTATAAATTTAAAGTTAATGAACCCAGTAGTATCTATGATCAAATAAACGGGTATTTAAACATTTATGAAATATAAAATTCAGTTTGAAACCTTGTTAACTAATTGATGAGATTCATGTAGTTTATACATACATATATGTATATGAATTTACTTTATAAGAGTAGAACATGTTAAATAAAAATATATAAAGCAGTGGTTGTAAATGTTGGCTGGTCATAAGTAGAACTAAATGTTTTATAGTTAAAAGCCCTGTATATTTGTTGGTGATCAAAACAAAACACAATTTGCTTAACAAGACATCACGTTTAGTGTGTTAATGTATATTATAGGAACATAAATCCGTGAAAAAAAAAATAGATGCTTACCTCAAGTTAGAGAATATATTGATCGCGCCCAATATATTTAGAGCATCTAAAATCAAATCGAACCTTTGGTACGGTTTAAATAGTCACTCAAACAACTCATGTTTTGCTAGTATGTTCGTCATGAGCGGAGATGCGCCATGATGGATGTATGTCAAGTAGAAAAGTTATTTGTTGGGGTTTGGATTACAAGAATAAGTAGAGAGAGTTTTGAGGTATGGTTGTTTGTCATGATGTTTTTGGTTATAAACAAGCCAAAAGCTCCATCTTGTAGTTAATTTAATTTACTCCACATTTAGTTCTAATTATTCCATTTAATAGCCAAGAAGTAATGTTATTGTAACTCTTTTCAAAGCAATGAATTCCCTTAAATATGATATACTTAAATAAGACATATTTATTTTCTAAAACAAGTATTACTAGATGTTTTAGCCAAAGTTAATTTTATTTAATTGGTAACAATTGTTTAATGGGTTATTTGTTTCATGATCATATATATTGACGCGTTCAGTATATATCTCCACATAATTGTTCAGTTATACGCCGAATTATAATCGTTTGACAATGTCCGAAATAATAAATCGACTCTTTTAAAGTTTCAAAATTCCAGGTAGTATAGTTCTACCCCAAACGTTACCGTTCAATTACGGTTTAGGCGTTTTATTATTTTGGATCATTGGCATTTTAAGTCACTAAAGTTCTAATTAATTATTGAGAAAAATGGTGAATGTTACAATGGGTGACTTCTAAAGAAAAGACAGAGAGAGGGTGAGATAAAAGCATGTGGGGCAATAGGTGTACAAAGCCATTGGCAACCGGGATGACCGGTAAAGGCGACGCAAAGAATACTTGTACAAAAAGCATGCACCACTTGTACAAATTACAAAGTCTTTCTGTGTGCTTTCATTATTCAATTTTTGTACTTTACCATAACTAATGAAAGCACATACACTTGACACTTCCCTTCTCTCTCCGAAATGCTACCAACTTCTCTAACTAAAAAGAAACCAACCGCCAACACCGCCACACCCACCACCACCACCACCGCCTCTCCCTCTCTCGCTAAAAACCCATCTTTCTTTCTAGAAACACAACCTGATCCGCCTCCATCAACTCGAAACCGTACTTTCAGGCGCCGTTACTATCGTTATCCTGAACAAGCGATAACCACCTCCATCACCAAACATTGGCAGCCACCCACCGCCCTATTGTCATATGTAACTTGGTTTACTGATTCACCAAGATTTTGCCACATGCAGCGGTTGAAGCCCTTCGCCGCGTCTGCAAGATCCATGACAGCTGAGGCACAACATCACCATGCTGTCGACCATTCACCATCTCCGGTTAATTCAAGCCAATTGTCGACGCTTTCTGTGTGGATTGGGGCCCCTTTTTTTGGGTGTTTTTTTTCATTTTGGTATGCACCGTCAGATTACAGGCAGGGACACGTGGCATAACGTCGGCCGTGAGATAGCTACAGTAAAGCCCTCTCACAGCCGACTTTGCAAATTGTATCTTTATATAATATTGTTATAAGGTACATTCCATTAATGTTAAGCCTGTAAACTCACAAGAAAAAAGGCATGTTCATGTTTGTTCATTTACCTTTGACTGAACACGAACACATAATTGAACACATTTTTATTCGTTCATTAAGAAATTTGTCATGTTCGTGTTCGTTTATGTTTGTTCGTTTAAAACTAAACGAACAGTTTATTAACATATACGGGCGTTCACGAACATAATAAATGTAAACAATTTTGTATTACTAAAATACCCAATTACTAATTGGTTATGTTTAAACAAGTAGATAAAGCACAATTTATGTTTATTTACTTTATTATATAACTACTTATGTAATTAATAAAATTTACACGAACATAAACCAACATAGATAAACGAACATAAATGAACCAACATAAACGGACGTTCACGAACATAAATGAACAAACACAAGGTTTGTTCATGTTCGTTCATTTAATTAAACGGGCACACTTTTTTGTTCGTTTTTTAAATAAACGAACTTCCCACCGAACAAGTTCATGAACAGTTTATGAAAGTTTGGTTCGCTTACAGACATAATTAATGCAGAAGTAAACAAAAAGCAGTTAACGTGTTCTTTTAGGAGAAAATATTATAAAGCTTGAGTAGATATTAAATTAAAAACTATAACTGTAAGTGAAATTTGGATTACAGATCAACATAATTAGGACGCAATAAAAGAACTTTGGCATGTTTATTGTTAATATGGATGTTGAATCATAACACCATTTCATGACCAAGTAAAACTCAAAACTGTAAAATTAAATTTGGCTCTAAATATTGTTCCGCCCAATAATGAAAAGTTCACATCAATCAAATGCAAAGACTCAAAAAACTAAAAGGGCACTTGAAATCAATAGACCAGATCTAATGATTCTTAAAATATGAGAATACTGTTAAATGTTATGGTTCATCCTTGCTTTGGTAGACAAATAATTTCTCACAAAGTAACAATACTGCAACACAAGCCTGAGCTCTTAGAATGTTTTATTATATTCGCTACAAATAGTTTCAATTGTATTACCCTATTTAAGTAATCAACATAAGCCGTATGTGCATATGTATATGGGTATGCATGCATATATTAATAGGTATGCACATAAATATAATTAACTAAATAAAACTCATTAAACTTTTAAATGTACATAATTAGCGAAATATATAAATCTTTAAAATAATTAAGTTTAGAACATGTAAAGATGCATATTAGATAATAACCATAGGTAAGTTTCTTTTAAAAACCTCAGCTGCATCAATTCAGTAAAAAATACCTTATGCATATTATAAATACTTGCGATATTAACATCTATGTTAATAACAACAAAACTCCCTAATTTGAAGGGGTTCTTATTAACAAGTTTTTTTTTTTAAAAAAAAGATAAAAACACTGAATTTAGTATTCACATAATACATAATAAAGTTTTTACAATTTAGTCAAAGATAAACAAAATTCCATAATTTAAAAGGGTGGGAAAATCATGAGTTTTAAAATTTAAACCATATACTAACCTACTAAAGTTTATCATATGTACATGGTAATGCACGATTATTTCATTTGCTAACATACTTAGGCATGGATCTAAATCTGAATTCAAATGTTGAAGCTTCTAAGGTTCGTTCTTTTTTAGTTTATGGTTTTCATTCGTCACATTTTACCTTTCTATACATATTTTTGTCATGTAAATCTTAGCTTCTTGGTTTTGCAGATTCATTTAGATGAAAAACATATGAAAATAAACAAACCAATAGCAATACAAGCGTCTAAAGTAGTGTATAAGGTTGTAATTATTAATGTTTATGTTTTAATATAAACATGGTTGTTATTTTATGTGGTATATTGTATGTGTTTTATTGCAGGATAATGGTGATAATAGTATTGAGATTCTTTGCTATGGTTTAATGTTTAGTCCCTACAAATCTAATCTTCAACGTAAATTTAGTGATGAGGTAATATCAATATCTATTTCATCTTCTATTAACTTGTCTACTAAATATTTTTAATTCTTTTAAGGATCGGATGCATGAAACTAACGTTGTGTTCCCGACTTGACTTAGAAGAAGAAAAGAAAGGAAAGGGAGGGTAAGAAAAAAATAGAGTGTGTTCCTGAGTTTTTATTATGAAGGAAAGGAAAGGAAAAGGAGAGAAATGTGTGTTCCCGAGTTTATTTTGGAAAGGAAAGGAAAAGGAAAGAAAACTAGGCAATATTTCATCCTTCCAAATTGAAAGGAAAAGAAAGGAGAAAAAATAGAGGAAGAGAAAAGAAAATAAGGGAGAGGATTTTCCCTCCTTTCTTTCCTTTTCCGCTCTTTAGTTAACTTGGGAACACAACCTAACAGGAAAAGATCCAAAAGAAGACTCTAAATAGAAATGGAGTCATGTTATTGACCTAGATAGTTTTTTTTTTTGATCGGCGAACAACTGTGTGGCAACCACCCTTGCGGGGCGCCGTGCCCAAGAATCGACTACTCGACCTCCAGCAGCCCCCGCCTTCTCCCGATGCGCGGAAACCCGAGCCCCACCCGCCCGAAGGCACGACAGTGTTATAGAACTCGGTAAAACCTCGCCGCCCGTCAGATTCGAACCGGCGCCACCCGTATTCGATCTTCACCCGGATACCAAACCATAATGTTGGAAGTGGGAATTGAACCCTTGATCACCTAAGTGAACATAAGGCCTCTCCACCACTCCACCACTATGGATGGTTATTATTGACCTAGACAGTTATGATGAAAATGACAAAGAAGAAGTATTTGATGATATTGCATATTCAAGTACTAAACTGAAAACTCCATTTAAGATACACTAGGTTTCAATTCAGAAGCGCAACATATTTCATGCAGTTTAATATTATATGTTTCTTTAAAATTCGTGTTATTTTGAGTATCACATTTTATTTTGTTCATTCCAGTAACTTTTCATTTAATTTAGTCGGTTATAATATGATTTTTCTTCATTTTAATTATCATATTGACTTTGCAAATCAACAACAAGAAAATAAAAATATATGTGTCCTCTAAAAATGTAAAAGATGGACTGGAAACAAGAATTTGTTCTGGAATTTGATTATTGAAATAAATCTCATTCTCCAAAAGATGTAATAATCAAACATGAAGATATGCAAGAAATTCTAGGGATTGCTCTTGATGACGAATGGTAGGTAGACAATATATATGAGATCATGCAGACTTAGAAGACGTATGAATTGATTTCATGATTCAAGTAGTTCACACTTGACATTTTAGTTTTCAACTTTTATGTTTATTAAATACTTAGGGGCTGTTTGGTAGCCTCTTAATCAGCCTCTTAACCATTCAGGTCTGAATCATTCAGCATTCAGACTATTTGTTTCAGCATCTGAATGGAATGATTAAGTGCTGAACCATTAAGCTAATAAGGGATGCTGAATGATTTAGCTCTTAACTATTCAAAGCCTCTTAACCATTCAGACCATCTTAATGATTCAGCACTTAATCAACGAAACAGCCCCTTAGTTTTCCTTTCGTATGTTACTTAATTTTATCAAATGTTTCTCGAAGTATTTTATAATTTAATTAAACGTTAAATCTTTTTAGTTAATAGACATGTGTAATGCTTATGACGTATATCCACCGCATTGATTCTACAACAAATATTATACGAACTTGAAATAAGTAACACAATGTAAAGTGTCGCTCCCGCCGCATCACGCGGGTTTTTACTACTACTAGGGAGTGTAAATGATGAACTACACATTATTAGGGATTTCAATGTTACCCGGTTGACCCGTTTGAAACCATAGGAACCTCATAGGCTTAGAGTGTTATGTAAATTGTTATTTGGTAGGTGCTTGATTGTGTGTGTAGCCTCATTGTATCAATTTGCTTGTTGAGTACTTGTTCTCGTATTCAGGTGAATTCATGATTCCCTTTCTACTGTTTTTAAACATTTTGGGCTAATATGCATGTCTTGAACACGTATTTGAAACCTTACTTATTAGATCAAGTCTTGTCATTATTGATACAATGTTTAGGTTATATATGTTATTATATAAATAGACTGTGTATGGCGGTTACCTGATATTATAAACTGAGCTATGATAGTTATGCGATATGTCCGCTCTGATTTATGAATATGGTTCGAGTCAGGTAGGTGGAATGCACTTATGTAGACTTGGTATAGTTTTGTGTCAAATAGGCAGAATGCGCTTATTGTAAATAATAAATGAAGTCTTGAGTTAAATAGGCGGATTGCGCTCATTCTAGACTTTAAATATTGCTTGGGGAACAAATAGGCGGATTACGCTTATTGTTAACTCCGAGGTCAAAGTATCTTGTTAGTTATTTTGACAATTTACTTGTTTATATAAATTTATTAAACTTGAATTCACTCAGCTAGTCTGACTTTGCGTGCATATTAGATTGATTTCAGGTTTGTTAGGGAATGAAAGGGACACCTTGGCATGCTGTGGAACTACTCAGTTACAATTGACATTTTGAATTAAAGGACATCTACGTTATTTGCATGAACAAATTAAATTTCAGGCCGAAATTCCTTTCAACAAAGGGATGATGTGACAACCTGTAAATTTTTCCTTTACTTCCTTAGCAACTTTGAACAATTTTCGGGACGAAAATTCTTTCAACCAGGGGATGATGTGACACCTGGAAAATTTGGGTTAACTTTCTACAAACATTTACCATTTAACTAGGTTTACTTTTCTATATTTAGTTTAATTCGGTGGAATTGAATTGATTAAATATATGTGAAACGATACAAACAAACACGAACAAATAATCCGGCAGATTATTGTAAGTCCCAAATACTAGATCTTGTTAGTGCAAGAGATTGTTATCACTTAGAAACACCTATTGATTAGGTGTTTTAAGTGATAAATCTTGAAAAACTAAGAAACTAGATAAAACTTGTAAAACCGACACACAAGATGAACAAAATCATATGCTTCCATTACTGATAATAATCATTGAAACACCATGGAATACAAATAAGTACGCACCACTATTCTTGTGCTATCAAAGAAGACCAAAACCCTAACCCTTGGAGCTGCACCATGCTATGTATATATAGACTGAGCTGATGGGCCTGCGCACTTAGCTAAGTGCGCAGGGCCCGTGTTTAAGTGCGCAGCCCACTAGGGTTTTTACATAAACTATGACTAATTACATAATTAGCCCCTTGGCTTACACAAAATGTCATAAACTAACAAAAACTCTTTGCTCTGGTAACTGTGGTCTCAACTAAACCCAACAATACTCCCCCTAGACCACAGCTATCAGATCTTTCTCTGTCTCAGTCAATTGTCACATCGCTTGTCTCCCCCTCTTCTCTTTCTTCCTGTACGGGGGGTTCTTCAACAATAGCAGCAGCAGGTTCTTCTTGAACAACGGGCGGTTCTGGATCAGATACTGCTGCAGGTTCATGAGTAATCACCTCTGGAGCAGTTTCTGCTTCAGCTTGAGTTTCTTGCGCAGCAGTAGCTTTAGCAGCCTTTTCTTTTGCAGCTCTTTCATTCTGTTCTTTGGCAATGTCAGCTGCATTGATTCTATCAATCGCATCTAGCTGTTCTTGTTTCAACTTCATAGCACGATCGACTGCTCTCCGGAATAATACAGCTTCCTCAAAAAGTACATGCCCTACTCCCACATTTATTTGGTTTGCAAACAGCATATTCAGATCAGACAGATTAAGAGCGAAGACATCCACTGGATCAAGAATTCTCATAATCTCAGTATTATCCTTTGACTTGATCACTGCTTCACCAGTCAGACTATCATAGAACCATTTCTTGAAATCTTTTAATATGACTGGAAGCTCTTCTTGTATAGGAACCCTTGTAACAACCTTTGGGGGATCTATCACATAAGTAATCCTACCTTCTCCAGTGGCAGGTTCAATTCTTTTCTTTGAAATGCGATGTCTCAGTTTTTGAGGCTTGAAAACTGTGAAATTTCTCACACATTCTCTTTCTATCAAACTTGCAATACCGGTTCCAATGGAGTTGTTGGTGGGATTGATGAAGTGTGACCTGTTTAGCTCTCTGATGTCCCACCGAGGGAGAGATTGCAAGTCATGTTGACTTTTAAAGTATTGAATAACTCCCCCTCGACGCTTGATCATGAACAACTTCTTTAATTCATCGTACTTCCACGAAATAATCTTTTCTTGGTGAGCTTCTTTAGTGTGGTGGATGTTTTGATGAAAGGCGGAATAGTAATCTTTTTTCTTAGGAGCCATGTGGGCCTTTCAGGGCTGACCCTGTGACCATCAGCAGTCTCATACACGGTTGCCTCTTCTTCACCGAACTCTATGAACGTTTCAGGCATCTCATCTTCACTTACTTCATCAACATCACTTTCTTCAGCAATTCTTTCTTTTTCCTGATCTTCTTCTAAAAACTTCCCAAAGTCAAACAACTCATCAGATGATGTGCTAGGCTCAATGTTCTGTTGTTTCTGCAGCTCTTGAATCTTATCAAACATCTTCATCTGCACATTGGTTTGGAACTTTATCAGGTATCTTTGTTTTTTAACAATCTTCTCAAGGTTCCTATTCTTGTGTTTCAGCTTCTTCAGCTTTCTCTTTAGTTCCTGATTGTTGTGAACCGAGTTATTCAGCATGCAAATCTCTTTAGCAGCAATCTTACCGACCTCTTTCACCAAAGTCTCATACAGTTCCTGACACACTGGTTTGCGAAGTTGTGCAGCAGGAGCTGAAGAGGACTGTTCTGTTGGTTTCTTTGCTGGAGCTTTGGGAACTGGTGCCTTAGCAGTCGACGGCCCAGGTTGATCTTGAACATGAAAGATTGATTCAAAGATCTCTTCTGCTTCTACTTCTTCCTCAGTTACTACAACCGGAGTTTCGGATGCAGATAAACCCTCTCTTCTTTTTCGTTTCTCAGCCTTTTGAGTTCAGCTACCTTTTGTAGAGCCTGTGCAATCTCCAGCTATTCCTCAGTCTGTGATTCTCTACCTTCTGACAATAGACTGAGACTCTTTTTCTTAACGACTTTTGAGGGAGCCTCTTCGGTGGCCAACCTTTTGCCACTGGCTTTCTCTCGAGTTCTTTCTTCACCAGTAAGTGGAGCTGAGGAGGGAGCTGGTTCAGAGGGAGCTGTTTCAGGAGCAGTTTCACGTTGGGCTTCTTCCATGTCTCGCCTCTTTTTCTGAATCTTGTTATACAGCTCTTTGATAATTGGATAGCGTTGAGCCGGGTACATATTCTCATACATCGGCTCCCACTCAACAGTGTTGCACTCAGTGAAAAATCTTCCAGTTCTAGCAAAATGGTACACTCCATCATGAGGCAGGTTCTCGTATTGTGCATTGATCATCATTTGCACGAATCTAGGATACATGGCTCACTTTGTATCAGATTGGGCGTTCTTTACTATGTAGTCAAAGATCATCCCCGACAAGTTGAACGGTTCGTTTTTGCAGACTTTGATCATTGCAGTGGACCACTCCGGACTGAGTGCATTGTATCCTCCTTTTCTGTGATAGAGAGCCATGGTGAATACGTGACAGATCAGTCTCCAGTCACGAGTTAGCTTACTTTTCTTGATGTCGCTCCTTTTGTCGGATTCTCCCTTGTACCCAATTTTCTTGAACTCTCTCAAAAGATCAGCTTTGACTAAGAATTTGACGGTTCCAGGTTGATCTCCAAGTCTTAACACACATCTGACTGTATCTTCGGTGATAATCAAGGGTTTGTTTCGGACAGTTGCGTTGATTCTTTTAACACCGTCGACGACTTCATATCTCCCGGATCTCCAGAAATCTTCAATGTGATCTGCGTAGACTGTCAGACTGTGTTCCACAGCATATCCGATTCGGCTTTGCCGGATCCATGCGACAACGTCTCTGAATTTGTGATCATCAGTCTCGAGATTGATGGCCTGGTTGTGCATGCCTCTATTGTCCCACGGAATTTCCATCTGTTCCAGGTCACATGCACGAAAAGCAAATTAGAATTTACAAGTGTAAGCAAACGACCAACGACTGATATCTTAGACTTAGGTGGACGACGGACTTAGACCATTTTGAGTTATAAATGTCTTACGGTTTAGTTAGACAAATTATCATGCTTGATTGGTTTGGTTTTAAAATTGTGTATAATAAGTGCACAGGTTATATAAGGTTTAGTAGTTTGTAATCATTGACGTCCATGGTTAAGTATGTAGGTCTTAAGCCTAAGTACGCAGTCCAGTCCAAAGCCTTAGGTAATCAGGTACGCAGGTCAGTCCAAATCCTTAGTTAAGTACGCAGGACACTCAGGTCAACAGATAAGTGCGCAGATCAGTCAGGACTTGGGCATGGTAACCCTAGTGCCGTGACAAGCCAATCTGCGTACTTAATAAGTACGCAGACACTTAAACTTTCATTTAAGATTTTAGTACGCGGGTCAAGTGCGCAGAAGTCTAGGGTTTTAGGGATTTGAATATATGAAACAAGTGCGCAGATTCTTGAAACAAGTACGCAATCTTCAAGAAATAAGTGCGCAATATTCAAAAGAAATCCCCAAAACCTACAACTGAAATCTTCACAACTATCACTTAATCCCTGTAATCACAAAACAGATCAGTCAAGTCTTAATCTACCTTAAAAACGAACAGAAACAATGTAAAATGAAGACGAAAGAGTGTATTAACAGGTGATTAGAGGGTGATTAATGGTATTTTAGGGTTTAATGGTGGTGAATGATGAGGATGATGATGATCGTTGAAGATGAGGATTAGGGTTAAAAGTATTATTTAGGGTTTGTAACGACTGTAAAAAAAATTACACATATATATATAGTAGTTGATATGGTCCTGCGCACTTAAGACAAGTGCGCAGGGCCCAATAACATTCATATTTAGAGAGCGCACTTAAGACAAGTGCTCAGGGCTTAATAAGTGCGCAGGGCCCAATAACATTCCTATTTAGAGATTAGAGATTAGGGATTAACCGCTTCTCACCTTCTGCATTCAAGATCATACTAACCATACCTGTCAGATCACATTTCAACTTTATCATATTTTTGGTAATTTTAACGAAAATTTTGTGGACCCCACTTGTGCTAGGTATAAGCCTACCGATCCTCAAGGTTTATTGAGTTATAATGATGAGAGCTTCAGGTCTTTGTTTCCATAAGCAGAGAAGATGATCATTATGTCGATCTGATGATGAGAGCTTTAGGTCTATGTTTCCATAAGCAGAGAAGATGATCATCTGATCGCTGGTTGAGCTATCTATGTATGTTTGCACATCACTAACATTGCGTGTCTTTTGCTGCTGATTTGATTTATTTGCCCAGCTCCGCATTGGTAGCTTGCACTTTTAGGTGTCTTTTGATTTCATACGCACAAAATTTTCTGTGTATTTTGATCTCTCAACCTATGTATGACCGGACTCAACTTGAGCAAACCTACAACACAGTGGCAGTCCAACTTTCCGTGTAGACATTTACTGTTAATCACCTAGTAGCAGTTTACTCGTTTGAAGCTGAATCTACCGACACATCGTTGCTTGAGGCCACAACATCCTCTAGATCCTATTCACATGCTGAAAAAATATGATTAGTTCCTATCATTTCTTGAAATTTTGTAGTAGAGACCGGTTTTACTTTCTCCCCCAAAAATCTTGTTTGAAAGGAAAATAAGATTTTTCTATATATTATGTACAAATATTTTTTTTTAATAAAATCACTCAAAATTTATCATCTCCAGCCATGTTACTAACTAACGAAAACGGGTTTTGTCAAAAGCTTTTGTAAAGATATCTGCCTTTTGATTAGCAGTATCTATTGGCAACACCTGTATATATCCTTTGTCGTGAGCATCGCAAATGGAATGAATCCGAATTTCAATATGTTTAGTTTTAGAATGGTCAATTGGATTCTTAACGATGTCACGACAAGCATCATTATCAATGAAAATAGGAGTTTTCATGACATTTAAACCGTAGTCCAAAAGCTGATTTTGTATCCATAACACTTGATAGCAACAACTGGATGCAGCCGTGTATTAAGCCTGAGCAGTGGAGATAGACACTGTTGTCTGCTTCTTACTCTGCCAAGATACCAGCCTATTACCCAGAAATTGACAACCACTAGAGAAAGATTTTCTGTCAATCCTGCAACCTTCATGATCACTATCAAAGTATGCAATTAAATCAAAATTATCACTCTTAGGATACCATAAACCAAGTTTTGGTGTTCCTTTGAGGTAGCGGAAGATTCTTTTGACTGCAGTTTCATGAGATTGCTTGGGATTTGACTGAAAGCGAGCACAGAATCCAACTGCCCACATAATGTCTGGTCTGCTGGCTGTGAGATACATCAGGGATCCAATCATTGATTCATACGTGTGTGGATTCACTGATGGTCCTTGAAGATCCGGTACAAGTGTAGTTTGAGCAGCAAAAAGAGTGTTGGACGGCTTGCAATCAGACAGGTTGTACTTTGCCAAGATGTCTCTTGTATATTTGGCTTGATGAATGAGAATTCCGTCTTCCTTTTGCTGGACCTCCAGTCCTAAGAAAAATGACAATTCTCCCATCATGCTCATTTCGAATTAAGACTTCATGATGCTTTCAAATTCCCTGCATAAGTTTTCATCAGTTGAACCAAAGATGATATCATCTGCATAAATCTGAACCAGAATAGAGTGCTTGTTGACTTCTTTGGTGAATAGGGTCATGTCGATTTTCCCTCTGGTGTATCCATTTTGCAGCAGATATGAGGACAAGGTCTCATACCAAGCTCGAGGTGCTTGATGAAGACCATAGAGAGCCTTGTCTAGTTTGTAGTATCTGTTGGGATAGTGAGGGTCTTCAAAGCCGGGTGGCTGACATACGTAGACTTCTTCTTTGATTTTTCCCATATAAGAAAGCACTCTTTACATCGATCTGAAAAACTTTGAAGTTTTTGTATGACGCGTAGGCTAAGAAGATACGAATGGCTTCAAGTCGGGCGACTGGTGCAAAGACTTCCTCATAATCAATCCCTTCTTGTTGACGAAAACCCTAAACAACCAGACAAGCTTTGTTCTTGATTACCACACCACGCTCATCCATTTTGTTGCGAATGACCCATCTTGTACCAATAGGATACTTTCCTTCAGGTAGATCCACTAGCTCCCAAACCTTGAGTTTTCTGAACTGAAAGAGCCTGCATGGCTTCTACCCAGCTTGCATCTCTGACTGCATCTTCAATGCTAAAAGGTACTGTCTGAGACTAAAATGCTGAGAGAGCAGTGTTGAGCTTATCTGCCTGATTTCTGGTAAGAACAACCTCAGTGATTGGTCTGATGGCGTTTTCAATAGCTAGATTCTTGGATGATTTGAATCCCATGTTCTGCTCTTCTTGAACTTGGGGAGGCAGATTTGATAAGTGATCTCCAGGTGTTGAGGAGCTGGATGGATCATTTACAAACTGTTGTGCTGAAGATGTTTCTTCTGAAATTGGAGTACTTTCAAGAGATTGTGTAGTTTCAGCAATTGTATCACCATTTGTGGGTTGAAGAGGAAAGATTGGATCAGCTACTAATGGAGAGAGTCGGGTGGTGAAGGGTGCAACGTCATCTTCAGAAGAGTAGAGAGTATCTCCGAATGGAGAAGGATCGGCTGCTTGATTGTCAGGAGCTTGATCTTTAGTAATATTGAAATTGTTGAAAACAACGTCCACATCAAAGAACCAGTCAGGACCGGCTCCTGTGTTAGTGGGGTTGGATTCCTGCCAATCTACATAGAAAGATTCAAGGACCATCTTGGTGCGTTTGTTGTATACTCTATAAGCCTTTTGACTTGAAGAGTATCCAACGAAGAAGCACTCATCTCCAACTGCATCGAACTTCATTATGTTCTCATAATTGTTCAGAAGAGTACATGAACATCCTAAGGGTCTGAGGTAATCGATGAGAGGTTTTCTTTTGAAAAGTAATTCATAACCTGTTTTCCCGCGTGACTTGACGATCAAGACTCTGGTAAGAACATAACAGGCGGTATTCACAGCTTCTGCCCAGAAAATGATCGGCAACTTGGAGTCAATGAGCATCATTCTGGCAGCTTCAATAAGTGTGCGATTCTTTCTTTCAGCCACTCCATTCTGTTGAGGATTCCTTGTAGCACTATATTGAAGATGAATTCCCTTGCTGTTGCAGAATGTCATGAAGCTTTGGTTCTTGAATTCTGTCCCTTGATCACTTCTGATATATTTTACCTTCAATTTGATTATGTTCTCGATAAGAGGAACAAACATCATCAAGGTCTCAGCAGCCTCACTTTTATATTCTAAGAAGTACACCCATGTGAAGCGAGAGAAGTCATCAATAATCACTAAACAGTAAGATCTCTTAGCCAAGCTTTTAACACTAATTGGACCGAAAAGATCCATATGCAATAATTGAAGGGGAGAGTCAATTGAGTTCACTGTTTTGGATTTATGCGATTTCTTGTGTTGTTTTCCTTTGGCACATGCTAAACATTTTTCAGAAAAAGGGAATTCCTTGGAAGGAAGACCTCTGGCTAGATTTAGTTTAGAAAGTTTTTTTATGTTTTTAAAGTTCACATGTCCCAATCGCCTATGCCATAACAGTGACTTTGACTCGGATGCCTTTGAAAGTAAACAAGTCATTGGGCATTCAGACTTGGCATCTCTCATATTTATCACATAGGTATTATTCTGCCTAGGAGCTTTCAACATAATCATGTTGGGGGTGGTTTAAATCCTGGCTTTAGGAAGATGCACTCCATGTCATTGAATAACACCGAGATTCCTTTGTCACAAACTTATGATACGCTCAACAGATTGTAGCACAATTCTGGAACATAATTGACATCTTCTAGAGTAAGGGCGTCGGTGACCACATCTCCTATGCCAACAATCTTTCCACCCTTTTCATTTCCAGCGAACGCTACAAACTCTCCATCAATGAACCGATAGTTCTTGAGGAGTTCTTTCAGTCCAGTCATATGCCTTGAAGCGTCGCTATCAACATGCCATAGATATCTCATAAGAGCTATCAACCATTTCTGTAGTTTATTCTGAAATACAAAAGAAAACAAAGGAAAGACAAAGATAAATACAAGAAATTCTATGTATAATCACGACTCAGACATTTACTTAGTTAACTTTCGGAATCCAAGTCTGCTTTAGTTTTGATCTATCGTGATTTTCGCCCGAAATTGACTCTTGTCTTTTCCAAATTTGTGTAGTTTTAACAAAACTTTTTACTGTTTCTTCAAGGTTTTTTATCTGATCAGAAAAAGAATTTTGAGTTTTGACTTCATTTTGCGGTTTAGGTTTCAAATGACATTTTTTGACCATATGTCCCTCATTTCCACATCTAAAGCATTTTGAGTGTTTAGGCTTGATCTTTGGAGAAGATCTGGATGATAATGTTTGTGATGTTCTTTTCTTGATCTTGTTTGAGCATGAGCTTTCACTTGAACATGATTCATCCTTGTTACCACTTGATTCTTCATTTGTGTTGCAGTCAGGCGTGCTGATGTTGCTTTCTGTATCACTCTGTGATTCTTCAGAACTTGAGTTACCTGTTTCACTTTGTGATTCTTCAGAACATGAAATATCTGTAGATGATGGAACAAACTCTGGAATTTCTTCAGTGAGAAATTTCCCAAACCTGTTTTGTTTTAGTTCTAGTACAAACATAGATGGTTTATATGCATTTTATCATCAGAGAACGCAGCATTAAGATCAGCACATGCTGGCATAACATCATCAACACAAACATTAGAGCGTTTGATAGGACTTTTCCTATCATCAGGGGCCACAACACCCTTTAAGTCTAGTCTAGAAGTTGATTTAATACAGTCATCCGGTCTAGATAAACTATTACAGTTATCCATCCTAGATAAACTATTACAGTCATCCAGCTTAGTTAAACTATTACAGTCATCTGAATTCAAAATAGTTTTAGTCTTTTCATTATTCCAGATGAACCAATTCACTGTAGAGTAATTGGCACCCGGGTGACCTAACCCCAACGTCTGTCCACCACAACTCTCATCATCTTCCACCTGAGCCTTTTGGGTCACATTTGCATTGCTTTTACTTATATTAGAATTTGACTCAGATTTGACACATTCTTTTTCAAAAAGATCATTTTTTGGATGAGGTTTTGGAATGGGTATATATTCACTTCGGCTCAAGGGTAAAAACAAAGAGCTTTCAATCCCCTTTTTATCCTTATACCCAATTCCATCTTTGACGAACGATTACCTTGAGCAACCTATGATATCAGCTTGAGCCTTTTTGCTTACATTCCATTTGTCCACAATGATCTGAAGATGATTTGTTTCATTTCTAGATTTTTCTAACTTTGAGGTTAAATCATTTATTAGAAAATCCTTTTTGAGAACAAATTATTTTAGAGTTTGCATTTCAGCTAGAGTTGCATTTAACTTTCGCTGATACGCCAACTCATTTTCTTTCATTTCAGTGTTAATTTTTCGGATATCATCCATTTCTCTTAAAATTCTCCTATTGTGTGACAAACAGTAAGCAACTGCTATAACGCACCTTGGTGAGCACAACTTTGATTTTATTTCAAGAGGAATACTTACCAGATCTCTTTCCTCAGCTTTCTTGGGCACATCCTGCGACTTCTCATCTGCTTTTCTAGTGGGTGTCTTTTCAGCTATCAGTGCTTCCTCAGTGGTCGCTTCTTTTCCCTTTTCGGCAATCAACACTCCCTTCAGACCTGCATTTACTAGCATTCCACCCTTTGGCATTTCAGCTGACGACCCTTCCAGTGAATTCACACCATTTGCGGATTTGGTGCAAATTTTGGCCATTAATGCTTTGTTCACGTCAGCTTTAGCCGTAGCTACCTCCTCTCCCCAATCAAAGTCTTCAACCACCAGCGCTTTCTGTGGATTCTTTTCATTTGCTTCATTTCCATCAGTAATCGCCACCATTCTTTTAGCCGGTTTGATCTCTGCTTGATTCAGAATGGGACACTCATATTTGAAGTGCCCAAGAGTCTTGCAGTTGTAGCATCGAATCTTTGACTTGTCAAAACCCGCTTTACCCATTCTGATTCTTCTACCAGTTCTGTCTTGAAATCTTTTCACCCTTAGAGTGATCATAGCCATCTGCCATTTGAGATCCATTTCTTCCATATCATCCGGATCAACTTGGTACTTGTCTTCAGGAGTCATCATCTCATTCTTTAGGTCACCAGTCTTCAGAGCCTCAAAGCTAGTTATGAATGTGTTGAAGAGTTCAACATGTTCGGTAGCAAGCTTTGTAAGTTGAGGGTTGAGTGTCTTTGCAGCCTTTTCAGAGTATGAGAATGTCTTTCCCAAGCTTGAACTTCCACCACCAATTGAATCCACATATACATGTGATGAGCTTGAACCCATGTCACCTACTGGAGTCATTAATGCCAGATTCTTTATAGCAGTGCTAGGAACTACTTTCGGAACAGTTTGGTTCATTTCTCTTTTGGTGATATCCATTTCGAATTACTTCAGAGTATTGATGAGATCAGCCAAAGTAGATTGAGCATCTAAATACTATTTCCTAATCAACATACATTGTAGACTCCATTCCTTGGGCAGAGAGTTGAGCAATTTCTTGATTGAGTTTTGGTTGTTGACTGGAATTCCTGCTTTCTTCATCTTAGTTAGCATGCTCATGAATCTGTCAATGTGTAAGCTCAGACTCTCACCACGAATACTGCCAAACATATCATATTCCTTTTGCACCATATCTTGCTTATTTTGGCGCATTTCAGCATTCCCCTCATAGTACTCGTTCACTGCATACGACAGATCATGAGCAGTGCCGTACTCCTCGAGCATGTTATAG